>OZ024741.1:48077082-48252082 GCA_964016885.1 Eledone cirrhosa
TCGGACAAGTCCGGAACGCATCCTTCGCTGTTTGTTGTTTTGAATATCTGAGGTATTCGGCAGAGCGCGCATGTGCGTGAAATGGGGTCGGTCGTACAGAGGTCAGCGGCCGAATGAGGGAGTGGGATGGCGCTAGCTGTCAGTCCATTCTCTGCCTGTTTGTTAAATGTTACTGTGTGTGTGTGTGTGCGTGTGTTGTTGTCTCGCTTGAGTGTGTGTGTGTTGTTGCCTTGTTCCTCTGTATTGGCAGTGTAGTATGTTCGTATGGTGGAATGTTACTGTGTGTGTGTGTGTGTATGTGTGTGTAGTTGTCTTGTTTGCGTGTGTGTGCGTGTGTTGTGTGTGTTGTTGCATCGCTTGTTAACTTAAACCAGCCATCTCATTTCGCTTCTCTCTGATCGGTTGTTTATTTGTGGTTGATACGTAACGTGCCAACGTTTCTCTCAGTCGCTAGAATTGTGACAATGGGCCTTCCGTCTTTGTTTCCGCATTTGTCTATGTGTTTCCGGAAAGACGAGGCCCTGGTTTTAATGTGTTCCTTGATCCGGATGTGCAAAGGTCGAATTGTGCTACCTATGTAGTATTGGTTGCACCTGTCACATTCTATCTTATACACGACGTATGTGCGTAGGCAACAGTTCGCATGGCGTATCGGGCAGTCTCTGAGGGAGCACGCGTCAGTAGATTTTTCGGGTTTCCTGGAGAGGCATCTTTGTAGGGAGGGACCCGAGTGGGCCAGGTGGATGTCGAGGCCCTCCCTCCGTATAGCCTTGCGGATAGCGTTGGTGGTTTTCTCGCCCAGGTGTGGCATTTTAAGGAAGCACTTGCCTTGGGTGCTTCTCTGTCTCTTGCGTCTGGTGTCTCCTATTCTGTCTGTGATCGAGGTAGGGTACCCGTTCGTCTCCAGCACCTCGAGGAATCGCTTGGTATGAGTGACACCACTCGCGGGATCGCTGAATCTGTTTTTGATTCGTGCGATCTCGCTCGTGATGTATCCTCTTTTGGCACTGTTATGGAGGGCGGACTTGTAGTGAACGAATAGGTCCCTGCAGGCTGCCTTTCGGTAGAAGTTGCAGTGGATCCTTCCCTGTTCCGTGATGTTGATTCGGAAGTCGAGGAGGGCAAGTGACCCGCCTTCGTTGGGGTGTTCAACACTGAAGTCAATGTTCTCCTCCGTGTTGTTGAACGTCTCATAGATTCTGTTCGCCGTGTCTTGGGAAGATGTGAGGATGAGGATATCGTCCACGTACCTTGAGAAAAAGGCTACGACGTTGGGGTGGCAGGCATTGAGTGCCTTGCGTTCGAGGTGTGTAGGAAAGGCGTAGGTAGAAACTCCATTTTATGTCCCAAATGCAAAGTATGGGTGCACAAAAGATGTAGTGGGATCACAGGTAAGCTCACTAAGAACATAGATTTTACATGTGGCCGGTGCTCTGGTGCAATAAGTAGCAGCAAGTGCCCACAAAATACTAGCTCTTTCAATTGCGCAGAGGGTTCTATAGAAATAGTGGACAGCTTCCGTTACCTGGGTGACAAAATCATCAGTGGGGGAGGGTGCTCTGAAAGTACAGTAGCTAGAGTCAGAACTGGATGGAAAAAGTTCAGAGAGCTTATACCACTATTAGCCGCTAGAGGGTTCTCCCTAAAAATAAAAGGCAGGTTATACGATGCCTGCATACGAACAGCAATGCTGCATGGCAGTGAGACCTGGGCATTGTGTGCAGAGGATATACGCAGACTAGAGAGGAACGAAGCTTGCATGCTCCGCTGGATGTGCAATAGTAATATACGTGAACGGCTAAGCATAACCGAACTAAGGAAAAAATTAGAAATAAGAGGGATCAGATGTTGTTTACTCGAGAGAAGGCTACGTTGGTACGGTCACGTGATGCGCATGAAAGACGACAGCTGTATAACAAAGTGCAGGGCAATAAAGATAGACGGTAGCCACGGAGTAGGCAGACCCAGAAAAACCTGGGACGACATGATAAATTCCGACCTCACACGCTTACACCTCTCCAAGACAATGTCACTGGACCGAGACCTTTGGTGGTACTCAGTAATAGAGAAGACCCGCCTTACCTAAATACAAAGTAAAAACCTACTACAGTCAGTAGGCATCTCTATCAAAACACACCACCCCCACCCCATCCACACCGCCCCTTTCAATGTAAAGTTATGTTGGTGCCACAACATCCAGGCCAAAACAAATGAGATCATGTAGGTGTCACGACAAAAAACACACAGTCCACGCTGTAAATGTGGCCGTGTAGGCAACACGGTAAAAACCTCCCAGACCCACACTGTAAATGTGGTTGGTGTTAGGAAGGGCATCCAGCTGTAGAAAACCCGCCAGACAGTCCACGCTGTAATGTGGCCGTGTAGGCAACACGGTAAAAACCTCCCAGCCCCACACTGTAAATGTGGTTGGTGTTAGGAAGGGCATCCAGCTGTAGAAAACCCGCCAGACAGTCCTATGCGAGCAAGACAACCACTCTTGCCTCAAGTGGGAAAACCCCCATCCAAACCCATGCAAGCGTAGAACACGGACGCTAAACCTTGATGATGATGATGATGATATATATATAAAAATATAATTTATATATATATATATATATATAAAATCATATATATAAATGCAGTTGGGTCGGGTGACCGTGTCTAGCTCATATAGGACTGTTTCTGGCTTGTTTCCTACGGTTGGATGCCCTTTCTAGTACCAACCACATTTTCAATGTGTGCTGGGTGCTTTTTACTGTGTCTTTTACATGACCACTTTACAGTGTTGGCTTTTTGTTTTGTGGTACCAACAACACATACACACACACCTTTATATATATATAAAGAAATATTTCTTTGTAGACGCTAATACGTTTGTGTGAGTTTACGTCTACATACTTTTTAGTATATGTGCGTAGTTGATTGTGTGTATGTTTACGTTCTGGATATTTATATTTTTATTCTTATATATATGTATATATATATATTTTTTATTTTTTTCCCCTATTTCCTTTTTGCCAGTTTTTTTCGGCCTCACTTTCATATTTCCTAAATTTTATTTTCAAATCCATATTTAATAAAAACACCATGTTTTTTATTCATTCTGACGACTGAAGACAGATACAACATCTGTCTTCAAGAAACCACTGGTAAATGAAATAATTATCTTATGTTGTTTATTACATAACTATATATATATATTTATTCTATTATATATTTCAATATAAATATATATATATATATATATATACATATATATTTATTCTATTATATATTTCAATATAAATATATATATATACAACTATACTCTGTGTGTGTGTGTATATATCTATATATATATATATATATATATACACACACACACACACACAACTATACTGTGTATATATATATATATATATATATATTGGAAAATGTATGAAATCCTTGGTACAGTTAGGTATATTTGAAAAAATATATATATTTGAAAAAAGGAAAAGAATGACTTCACTTGTAGTTCTAAACAAATTAATTTTATAATATTACAATCTTACAATTTTGCTTTATAGAACTAGATCTACATAGTAATATTATAAAATTAAATTGTTTAGAACTACAAGTGAAGTCATTTGTTTCCTTTTTTCAAATATATATACATTTTAATGTCCATTTTTCCATGTTAGCATGGGTTAGATGAGTTGTCCTGTTGTGAGATAAGTCAGATTAGATGACTTGTTTTGCTCAGACAGAACCGATTCTAGCTTGGCTTCTACAGCTGGATACCATTCCTAATGCCAACCACAATTACAGTGTGGACTGGGAGCTTTTTGTCATGTCGCCAACACGACTACTTTACAGTGTGGAGAGGGGGCTTTTTTGTCATGTCACCAAAACAACCACTTTCCAGTGTGCTTTTTATTGTATCTCTTCCATAATCTATCACCCATTAATAGATGCCTTTGATTATATAAAAAAATCAAGTAATTACTTTTATCGTTTGTGTAAGATAATTAAAATATCGATTGATGAGTGTTTTAACATATGAAATATTTAATAGAAAAATAAGATGAGTTTTTCAGAGATAATATTTAAATGATCAATAAAGGAAGAATTCATTTCTCTTTGTATCACAAAAGATAGGATCATCATCATCATCATCATCATATATATATCTTAAATATTCTAGTTATTCAGCAAATTTCTGGTTTTATATTTCATCTGTAACAAATTTTTTATGGAACTTGGATTCACATAATCCTCACCAGCATTGTGTGTGTGTGTGTGTGTGTACATATATGTGTGTGTGGATTACCCTCACAATACCATCTCTCAACATCACAACCTCTCCTACTATCATCATCACCACCACCCTTATCACCAATCAACATCACTCCCACATCATTATCATCCCTATCATCACCATCAACATCATGACCATCACCATCAACACAATCATCATCAACACTTGCTAACACCACCACTACTACCATCAACACTATCCTCACCATCAGGAACATCACTACCACCATCCCCACCATCAGGAACATCACTACCACTATCCCCACCATCAGGAACATCACCACAACAACCACCACCACCATCCCCACCATCAGGAACACCACCACCACCATCCCCACCATCAGGAACATCACTACAACAACCACCACCACCATCCCCACCATCAGGAACATCACTACCACTATCCCCACCATCAGGAACATCACTACCACTATCCTCACCATCAGGAACATCACCACAACAACCACCACCACTATCCCCACCATCAGGAACACCACCACCACCATCCCCACCATCAGGAACATCACTACCACTATCCCCACCATCAGGAACATCACCACAACAACCACCACCACCATCCCCACCAGCAGGAACATCACTACCACTATCCCCACCATCAGGAACATCACCACAACCACCACCACCACCATCCCCACCATCAGGAACATCACTACAACCACCACCACCACTATCCCCACCATCAGGAACATCACTACAACCACCACCACCACCATCCCCACCATCAGGAACATCACTACAACCACCACCACCACCATCCCCACCATCAGGAACATCACTACAACCACCACCACCACCATCCCCACCATCAAGAACATCACTACAACCACCACCACCACCATCCCCACCATCAGGAACATCACCACAACAACCACCACCACCATCCCCACCATCAGGAACATCACCACAACCACCACCACCACCACCATCCCCACCATCAGGAACATCACCACAACCACCACCACCACCATCCCCACCATCAGGAACATCACTACAACCACCACCACCATCCCCACCATCAGGAACATCACCACAACCACCACCATCCCCACCATCAGGAACATCACCACAACCACCACCACCACCATCCCCACCATCAGGAACATCACCACAACCACCACCACCACCATCCCCACCATCAGGAACATCACTACAACCACCACCACCACCATCCCCACCATCAGGAACATCATCACAACCACCACCACCACCATCAGGAACATCACCACAACCACCACCACCACCATCCCCACCATCAGGAACATCACTACAACCACCACCACCACCATCCCCACCATCAGGAACATCACTACAACCACCACCACTACTATCCCCACCATCAGGAACATCACTACAACCACCACCACCACCATCCCCACCATCAGGAACATCACTACAACCACCACCACCACCATCCCCACCATCAGGAACATCACCACAACAACCACCACAACCACCACCACCACCATCCCCACCATCAGGAACATCACCACAACCACCACCACCACCATCCCCACCATCAGGAACATCACTACAACCACCACCACCACCATCCTCACCATCAGGAACATCACCACAACCACCACCACCACCATCCCCACCACCAGGAACATCACTACAACCACCACCACCACCATCCCCACCATCAGGAACATCACCACAACAACCACCACCACCATCCCCACCATCAGGAACATCACCACCACCACCACCATCCCCACCATCAGGAACATCACCACAACCACCACCACCACCATCCCCACCATCAGGAACATCACTACAACCACAACCATCCCCACCATCAGGAACATCACCACAACCACCACCACCACCATCCCCACCATCAGGAACATCACCACAACCACCACCACCACCACTATCCCCACCATCAGGAACATCACCACAACCACCACCACCACCACTATCCCCACCATCAGGAACATCACTACCACTATCCCCACCATCAGGAACATCACCACAACCACCACCACCACCATCCCCACCATCCCCACCATCAGGAACATCACTACAACCACCACCACCACCATCCCCACCATCCCCACCATCAGGAACATCACTACAACAACCACCACCACCATCCCCACCATCCGCACCATCAGGAACATCACCACAACCACCACCACCACCATCCCCACCATCCCCACCATCAGGAACATCACTACAACAACCACCACCACCATCCCCACCATCCCCACCATCAGGAACATCACCACAACCACCACCACCACCATCCCCACCATCCCCACCATCAGGAACATCACCACAACCACCACCACCACCACCATCCCCACCATCCCCACCATCAGGAACATCACTACAACCACCACCACCACCATCCCCACCATCCCCACCATCAGGAACATCACTACAACCACCACCACCACCATCCCCACCATCCCCACCATCAGGAACATCACTACAACAACCACCACCACCATCCCCACCATCAGGAACATCACCACAACCACCACCACCACCATCCCCACCATCCCCACCATCAGGAACATCACCACAACCACCACCACCACCATCCCCACCATCAGGAACATCACCACAACCACCACCACCACCATCCCCACCATCAGGAACATCACCACAACCACCACCACCACCATCCCCACCATCAGGAACATCACTACCACCATCCCCACCATCAGGAACATCACCACAACCACCACCACCACCATCCCCACCATCAGGAACATCACTACCACCATCCCCACCATCAGGAACATCACTACCACCATCCCCACCATCAGGAACATCACCACAACCACCACCACCACCATCCCCACCATCAGGAACATCACTACAACCACCACCACCACCATCCCCACCATCAGGAACATCATCACAACCACCACCACCACCATCAGGAACATCACCACAACCACCACCACCACCATCCCCACCATCAGGAACATCACTACAACCACCACCACCACCATCCCCACCATCAGGAACATCACTACAACCACCACCACTACTATCCCCACCATCAGGAACATCACTACAACCACCACCACCACCATCCCCACCATCAGGAACATCACTACAACCACCACCACCACCATCCCCACCATCAGGAACATCACCACAACAACCACCACAACCACCACCACCACCATCCCCACCATCAGGAACATCACTACAACCACCACCACCACCATCCCCACCATCAGGAACATCACCACAACAACCACCACAACCACCACCACCACCATCCCCACCATCAGGAACATCACCACAACCACCACCACCACCATCCCCACCATCAGGAACATCACTACAACCACCACCACCACCATCCTCACCATCAGGAACATCACCACAACCACCACCACCACCATCCCCACCACCAGGAACATCACTACAACCACCACCACCACCATCCCCACCATCAGGAACATCACCACAACAACCACCACCACCATCCCCACCATCAGGAACATCACCACAACCACCACCACCACCATCCCCACCATCAGGAACATCACCACAACCACCACCACCACCATCCCCACCATCAGGAACATCACTACAACCACAACCATCCCCACCATCAGGAACATCACCACAACCACCACCACCACCATCCCCACCATCAGGAACATCACCACAACCACCACCACCACCACTATCCCCACCATCAGGAACATCACCACAACCACCACCACCACCACTATCCCCACCATCAGGAACATCACTACCACTATCCCCACCATCAGGAACATCACCACAACCACCACCACCACCATCCCCACCATCCCCACCATCAGGAACATCACTACAACCACCACCACCACCATCCCCACCATCCCCACCATCAGGAACATCACTACAACAACCACCACCACCATCCCCACCATCCCCACCATCAGGAACATCACCACAACCACCACCACCACCATCCCCACCATCCCCACCATCAGGAACATCACTACAACAACCACCACCACCATCCCCACCATCCCCACCATCAGGAACATCACCACAACCACCACCACCACCATCCCCACCATCCCCACCATCAGGAACATCACCACAACCACCACCACCACCATCCCCACCATCCCCACCATCAGGAACATCACTACAACCACCACCACCACCATCCCCACCATCCCCACCATCAGGAACATCACTACAACCACCACCACCACCATCCCCACCATCCCCACCATCAGGAACATCACTACAACAACCACCACCACCATCCCCACCATCAGGAACATCACCACAACCACCACCACCACCATCCCCACCATCCCCACCATCAGGAACATCACCACAACCACCACCACCACCATCCCCACCATCAGGAACATCACCACAACCACCACCACCACCATCCCCACCATCAGGAACATCACCACAACCACCACCACCACCATCCCCACCATCAGGAACATCACTACCACCATCCCCACCATCAGGAACATCACCACAACCACCACCACCACCATCCCCACCATCAGGAACATCACTACCACCATCCCCACCATCAGGAACATCACTACCACCATCCCCACCATCAGGAACATCACCACAACCACCACCACCACCATCCCCACCATCAGGAACATCACCACAACCACCACCACCACCATCCCCACCATCAGGAACATCACTACAACCACCACCACCACCATCCCCACCATCAGGAACATCACAACCACCACCACCACCATCCTCACCATCAGGAACCTCACCACAACCACCACCACCACCATCCCCACCATCAGGAACATCACTACAACCACCACCACCACCATCCTCACCATCAGGAACAATACTACCACCATCCCCACCATCAGGAACATCACTACAACCACCACCACCACCATCCCCACCATCAGGAACATCACAACCACCACCACCACCATCCTCACCATCAGGAACCTCACCACAACAACCACCACCACCATCCCCACCATCAGGAACATCACTACAACCACCACCACCACCATCCCCACCATCAGGAACATCACCACAACCATCACTACCACTATCCCCACCATCAGGAACATCACCACAACCACCACCACCACCATCCCCACCATCAGGAACATCACCACAACAACCACCACCACCATCCCCACCATCAGGAACATCACCACAACCACCACCACCACCATCCCCACCATCAGGAACATCACCACAACCACCACCACCACCATCCCCACCATCAGGAACATCACCACAACCACCACCACCACCATCCCCATCATCAGGAACATCACTACAACCACCACCACCACCATCCTCACCATCAGGAACATCACTACAACCACCACCACCACCATCCCCACCATCAGGAACATCACCACAACCACCACCACCACCATCCCCACCATCAGGAACATCACTACAACCACCACCATCCCCACCATCAGGAACATCACTACAACCACCACCATCCCCACCATCAGGAACATCACTACAACCACCACCACCACCATCCTCACCATCAGGAACATCACCACAACCACCACCACCACCATCCCCACCATCAGGAACATCACCACAACCACCACCACCACCATCCCCACCATCAGGAACATCACTACAACCACCACCACCACCATCCCCACCATCAGGAACATCACTACAACAACCACCATCACTATCCCCACCATCAGGAACATCACTACAACCACCACCACCACCACCATCCCCACCATCAGGAACATCACTACAACCACCACCACCACCACCATCCCCACCATCAGGAACATCACTACAACCACCACCACCATCCCCACCATCAGGAACATCACCACAACAACCACCACCACCATCCCCACCATCAGGAACATCACCACAACAACCACCACCACCATCCCCACCATCAGGAACATCACTACCACTATCCCCACCATCAGGAACATCACTACAACCACCACCACTACTATCCCCACAATTAGAACATCACCATCACCAACACCACCACCACCACCACCCTCACCATCAGGAACACCAACACCAATGATATCACTAACAATGTTCTTACCCTACCCAATAGTAAATACTATGAATTGTTATTTTAGTTGTCAAGATTCTTCTGAATTCTGTCTGTGTGGAGTGGTAGATGTTGTATTGTGTTATCATGATAGAAGATTCTACTTAGATATTCCGACTAAAGGAGAAAGAAAAATCAATACAAAATCAAAATAATGGTAAGGAAGTGATACTTGAATATAATCTTCTTATGTCATTATGGTAAAATAGCCATAAACATCTTTGATAATGATCTGTTTCATCTACCTGATATTACTGAATGAAGTTCAGAGAAATATCATGCTACAGTATTGATCTTTATCAATACATTTAACGTAAATAAGCATCACTTATTTCAATAACAGACTAGACTGTTCTTGATCACTAACTGTGATATAGGTATGATGTATGATGTATGATTAAATTCAAAACAGAAGCTCTTGAAAATAAATCTACCCTGGGAGTTATATTTCTTGCAATAATACTGACTGTCAGTTAAATAGATGGCTTCTTTGTCTTTACAAAAAGTGTCAGTAGTCAACAATAGATATCAACAAACACATTTCTGTTTTTAATGCATAGCGTTAAGTAAATACCTTTTATGTCTTGATTTCTATAGATAAAAAAAATCTTTGTGAGAAATCATGAAAATGTTGCATGGTTTTCAGTCAGCCATTTTCATTATTTTGAGAAACCATGGTTTTTAGTCAAACATTTTCAAAAATATATTGAAAAACCCATGGTTTTTAGTTAGCCATTTAAAATATTTAGGGGGGGGGGGGTTCTAAATATGGTTTTCAGTTAGCATTTTTAATATTTTGAAAAAGACTCATGGTTTTCAAACATTTTCAATATTTTGTGTGTGTGGTGGGGGATGGTTTTTAGTCAGACATTGTCAATAATATTTTGAACGATCTAGCTTCACAGTACATGCATGGATGTTTAGTATTTCATATAGTCTGGTTATTCTGTTAAACATTACAATAAAAATAATTTCTTTCATAAGCCATAAGCATCAACAAGGGCGAAGCATGTATGTGGCTTCTGTAGCTAATAAGTGATAAATATACTTCAAGATAGAATGCTAGTAGCTGATACTCTGTGCATCTGGTTTAGAATAAATACACTCTTCTATAATCTAGGGAGTTATGGCTAAAACTGACTGTAAAATCTATGAACTAATTGCATTTTGTTGTTTGGATAAAAATAAACATTGATATATTATACATATAATAGAGGTAATTGAGTCTGCATAAATGTGTATATAAATTTACACATTGTTACAAATTGTTACAAATGTGTATATAAATTTACACATTGAGACATGAAAACATGCCAAATATACATATTTCACTGTAAATTAAAAATAGGATAAATACCTTTAACTGGATTCTCAAGCCTAGTTTGGATTTCATTTGAAATTGTCTAAACAAACACAAGCAGAAACAAAGAAATTCTCTCCTGAAGTGAAGAGTAAATTGTATGATGCTTATGTATGAAGTGGGATGTTGCAAAGTAATGGAATATAGATACTGAATGCAGAGGCCATATGAAGGCTGGAAATAAATGAAGAGTGCAGGCACTGCTAGGTAATAAATAACCATGATAAATGGCAAGAGGCTTTGCTTGAGAAGATCAATCTAACTTACGCAAGCATGAAAAGCGTATGTAAATATGATATTTCTTTGGCTCCCTTCAGTTATGGCTGACTATGGGCCGCATCCTTGTTGAATTGGGAGAGCATTGGACAAAACGCTTTCCGGCATTTTGTTACGACTTTCTATCTTCTGAGTTCAAATTCCAATGAGGTTGTCTTTGCTTGTCATCCTTTCGGGGTCGATAAAATAAAGTCTCAGTAAAGTACTGGGGTCAACTCAAATTGACTTTCCCCTTCCCACAATCACTGGCCTTGCCCCAAAATAAGAAACCGGTATTTTTTTAGAAAACATTTAGGAACAGTGTGGGAGTAGTTGAGAGATGCAGATTAAGTGTAATAGCATCAAAAGTCAAGTCTGCAGCCTTTTATTGTTAATTCCTAATTCACATTACCACATTTAAGAACGGCACAATTTTTATACATTTTAATCTCCTTTACCCTATAAATTTGTGATAAGCCTATATAAGAAGTCAATGTTAGCTCCTGCGGATTACTAGTTAAGCCTAGTTTACTTACATCATGGATGTAGCATTTCAAAACTATGGGCTCCTTACTGCTGTTACTCATATCAGCTGAGTACTGGAGCAACATGAAATAAAGTGTTTTGCTCAAGAACACAACACAGCAGCCTATCCAGGAATTGAACCGACGACATATGAAGGCGCATGGCCTAATGGTTAGGATGCTTGCCGTACAATCGTAAATATTAATATATTAAAAGCTCTGAGTAAGTATATATATATATATATATATTTGTCTACTAATTAGCAGACATTTTGATAACTTTAGCTATGATATTGTTATTATTTATCTAGTGATCAGAAAGTTATCTATTATGATAGCATAATTAAGCAGTACAAGTACTTGTATGAACTTTGGTAAGTAACTGCCTAGAGAAATATATTTAGTACAAATCTAATCGTAGTAGTAGTAATAGTATTAACAGTAGTGAATAATCATTATTTGTCTGAGAATATTTTGAATTCTTAACTTCCACTTGAGAAAAAACAACTGTCATGTATTATTAACTAAAAGTGAAGATATTGAATCTGTGAGGTGGAGTGGCAGTTTCAGCGTGTCTCCCTCACCATCCTCCGGGGCAGTGCATTTTCCATCCTGTCGGCCAGGACCCAGAGGTTAGTTGGTGTTGGAGGATACTTGTTCAGACGTCACTTCTACAATTAAAGTATATTTACATTTATACAACTGAACCTCAATGTTAAAACAACTTTCATATAGAGAGATATAACATGAAAATGTGTTTCATTCTGAGTGATAGTTGTTTCTACTTTTGGCACAAGGCCAGCAATTACCCTAGTGCTCTATTTTATCGACCCCGTAAGGATGAAAGGCAAAGTTAACCTCGGCAGGATTTGAACTCAGTCGGTAAAATAAAGTACCAGTAATGCATTGAGGTTGATTTAATAGACTTTCCTCTCCCCTAAAATGGTTAGCCTAGTGCCTAAGTCAGAAACCATTATATTGGCAGAGAGCAGTGGATTGGAAGTATCAGAGCGACGGACATCCTGCTTTGCAGCATAGTTACGGCACTTTACGTTCTGATTACAAATCCTGCCGAGGTTAGCTTTGCCTTTTATCCTTAGAGGGTCAATAAAATAAAGTACCAGTCACACACTGGGGTCAATATAATCGACTCAACCCATCCTCAATTGCTGGCCTTGTGCTTAAATCACAAACACTTGTTTGGTATAGCATCAGACCAATACTTAGCAGTATTTATTCTGGCTCTTTAACTTCAAATCCTTCTGTAGTCAACTTTGCCTTTTATCCTTCTGGCATTGATAAAATGAAATACCTGTAAAGGAACTGGGATCAAAACAATCGACTTTGCCCTCCTCCCAAATTAGAAACCATTATACATATTGCATACAAAGCTCTACTCTGCTCGGCATTGAATCTGTTTTCTTCTCTTTATTACTACATTCTGCCCTGAATGAGTTACCGTATATATTTGGGAATTTCTGAAAGTGGGAATTTCTGAAAGCAAACCTGCTGTTGGCCACAGACGAAGTCTGTGGCTGGAGCAGGCCTGTAGGCAGGAGGAGAGTAACATGGTGGTGGAACAGTAAGGTGGAGGAGTCAATTAAGGCCAAAAAGCAGGCTTGGAAAGTATGGCGGGATGGGGGAAGTAGAGTAGACTATCAAGTGGCCAGGAGGGAAGCTAGGAGAGAAGTGTACTTAGCAAGAAGGGAAGCTGAGGAAAGAAAGTTCAAGCATGTCCTACAACGCGATGACCAAAAACGTGAGGTGTTCAGGATTGCTAGGCAATGCGTCAAGGAAAACCGTGATATTGTCGGGGAGAAGTGTGTACTTAACGATGATGGCATACTTGCCATCACCGACACTGATAAGAAGGCAGCTTGGAAGTGTCACTATGAAAGGCTACTAAATGAGGAGAATAAATGGGAGAAAGACAGTCTCCCCCATGTCGACCCAATAGAGGGACCAGCAGTGTTAGTCGAGGGGAGTATAATAAGTAAGGCAATCAAGGATATGAAGACAGGTAAGGCGGCTGGGCCTTCGGAAATAGTTGCTGAGATGCTGAAGGCATCTGGCACGGTGGGACACACCATGGTCACCCGCATAGTTAACCAAGTCGTACAGAATGGGGCTGTTCCGAAGGACTGGCATAGCAGCATCATCGTTAACTGTTATAAGGGTAAAGGAGACGCCCTAGATAGGAGTAACTATAGAGGCATTAAATTAATCGACCAGGTCATGAAGGTCACAGAAAAAGTAATAGCGCAACTAATCAGAGAGAGAATTGACCTAGATGAAATGCAGTTCGGGTTTGTGTCAGGCAAAAGTACCACAGACGCTCTTTTCATAGTACGACAACTACAGGAGAAGTACCTAGCTAAAGGTAAACCCCTCTACTTAGCTTTTGTCGACTTGGAGAAAGCCTTCGACAGAGTCCCCCGCTCCATTATCTGGTGGGCTCTTAGAAAACTAGGCGTTGACGAATGGCTTGTGAGGGCTATACAAGCCATGTATAAAGAAACAGTCAGCAAGGTTAGAATTAACAACGAATATAGTGAAGAGTTTAGCGTAAAAGTTGGCGTCCATCAGGGCTCTGTTCTCAGCCCCCTACTATTTATTATTGCCCTTCAGGCTATAACAGAGGAGTTCAAGACAGGCTGCCCATGGGAACTCCTATACGCAGACGACCTGACACTCATAGCGGAATCAATGGCCGAGCTAGAGAAGAAATTCCAAACATGGAAGCACGGCCTAGAGTCAAAAGGACTTAAAATTAACCTGGCTAAGACCAAAGTTCTAGTTTGTAGGAAAGAAAACAAGGCGGCGGTCCCTTCTGGGAAATGGTCGTGCTCGGTGTGTAGGAAAGGCGTAGGTAGAAACTCCATTTTGTGTCCTAAATGCAAAGTATGGGTGCATAAAAGATGTAGTGGGATCACAGGTAAGCTAACTAAGAACATAGATTTTACATGTGGCCGGTGTTCTGGTGCAATAAGTAGCAGCAAGTGCCCACACAATACTAGCTCTTTCAATTGCGCAGAGGGTTCTATAGAAATAGTGGACAGCTTCCGTTACCTGGGCGATAAAATCAGCAGTGGGGGAGGGTGCTCTGAAAGTACTGTAGCTAGAGTCAGAACTGGTTGGAAAAAGTTCAGAGAGCTTATACCACTATTAGCTGCTAAAGGGTTCTCCCTAAAAATGAAAGGCAGGTTGTACGATGCCTGCATACGAACAGCAATGTTGCATGGCAGTGAGACCTGGGCATTGTGTGCAGAGGATATACGCAGACTAGAGAGGAACGAAGCTTGCATGCTCCGCTGGATGTGTAACAGTAATATACGTGAACGGCAAAGCATAAACGAACTAAGGAAAAAATTAGAGATAAGAGGGATCAGATGTTGTTTACTCGAGAGAAGGCTACGTTGGTATGGACACGTGATGCGCATGAAAGTCGATAGCTGTATAACAAAGTGCAGGGCAATAAAGATAGACGGTAGCCACGGAATAGGCAGACCTAGAAAAACCTGGGACGAGCTGATAAACTCCGACCTCACACACTTACACCTCTCCAAGACAATGTCACTGGACCGAGACCTTTGGCGGTACTCAGTAACAGAGAAGACCCGCCTTGCCAGTAGGCATCTCTAACAAAATACACCCCGTCCCACCACCACCACCCCCACCCCATCCACACCACCCCGTCCTATGTAAAGTTATGTTGGTGCCGCGCCATCCGGGCCGAAACAAATGAGATCGTGTAGGTGTCACGACAAAAAAACACACAGTCCACGCTGTAATGTGGCCGTGTAGGCAACACGGTAAAAACCTCCCAGACCCACACTGTAAATGTGGTTGGTGTTAGGAAGGGCATCCAACTGTAGAAAACCTGCCAGACAGTCCTATGCGAGCAAGACAATCACTCTTGCCTCAAGTGGGACTACCCCCGTCCAAACCCATGCAAGCGTGGAACACGGACGTTAAACGTTGATGATGATGATGATGATGATGATTTGAATATAAGGTGAGGAATATGTGATCCCTCCCAAAAATTATGATAAAATGAGGTGGGGTGGGAGTGGGGTTAGCTTATATTTATGCCATCTAAACATAATGTTGATTAGCCTCCTCAGCTTATAAACAGGGTTTGATTTTTGCCCATTTCTCAGATATAAAATAGGGAGGGAGTGGCTTATATTTGAGTATATATGGTAGTTTTGCTATATATTTTGTTATTAAATTATTTATATTAAATAACAACTAGCCAAATAACATTTTACTCTATTTTACAATCATTTACTATGTAAAGCCTAATCAATGCATTGTATTTTAAATAGAATGGTTCTTTATTTCTATGCACTGTTGTTTTATATCTTCTTCGCCCACTTATTCATGAGAAAGTTATGAGAGATGTGTCCTCAAACACTCCTTACAGCAGGTCATGTCAGAAGCAGCCATCTCCAGCAGATTTGGCTGGATCCCCAAGCGAGACCAGCCAGGCTCATGGATGTTATCCAACCATCCCAAGCAAGATGGTTTTATTTATATAAAGAAATACTTTCATTTACTCATTCTTATAACATGTAATAATGTTGGAATTGTCTCCAATCTGAAGCACTGGACAAAATTCTGTTAATGATCAATTTCCATATTAATTTCAAATTAACCCTTTAGCATTTAAATTAGCTGTATCTGACCAGAATTCTTTCCCCTTTTTGAAACCGGCCATAACTAGCAGCTACACCGACATTAAGATATCAATCTTAAAATAAACGATATCATCAAAAATCTTGTAGACTCGAGATTATGTGAGATGAAACCTTTACCGTGAAAATACAATAGTAAATATAGAGTAATGTAAATGCTGAAGGGTCAAATATATTTGAACAAAAATATGAAATTTATTAAAATGAAATTACCTTATATATTCGAATATAAGTCCTCCCCCACTATTTTATGTGTGAGAAATAGGCAAAAATCCAAACTGTTTATAAACTGAGACAGCTAATCAATACATTGTTTAGATAGCATATAAAGCCAACCTCCCATTTTACCATCAATTTTTTTTTTATTTTTGGCTCACTTATTCCTCGGCTTCTATTCAAGTATATATATATATATATATATATAAGCAGCGATTCTTTGCTTAAACTTTAATCTGTTATTTTAATAAATATATATATATATATATATATATATATACTGTAGTCTTGAAATAAGTTTTATAGTACTTAATCTTTTGTGTAATATCTTTTATTGGCTCGAGAAATGTTTACAATTTTACATATTTCCTCGTTTGCAATACATTTTTGTTAGCTAGAATGACAATGACATAATTATTTTAATTATTTTAAGTTTAGCTTATATTTTGTTTACTATTTGGTTAACTTAAATCTTGCGGCCAGTGAAATTTTATATTTGAAAAATTGACTTTAGTGTAAGTGTCACAAGAAAAAGTGTCCAGTTCAAACTGTAAAGTGGTCATGTAGGTGCCACAACAAAAAGCGCCCAGCCCACACTGTAAAGTGTTCACATACTTGCTATGACAAAAAGCACCCTGCTCACACTGAAAAGGAATAAGTGGGTGAAGAAGAAGACCTTCAATATGCAGATGGCATAGTTCCCATGTGGAACAAATGAGATTAGAACAATTCAGTACAGAAATCAAGTTTCTCTGACTAAGAATGAATATGATGGAAAACAAAGTCTGGGATAATGTTTCATAACTGATAGATGAAATTCCTTGATATCATAGGTGAGAAAATATCCTTTTAAATAGTAAATGGTTCCACCTCTTTTGGACAGCTTATAACATAAAACAATCAAGGAAAGAAAAATCAAATCAAATCTTGAGCTAGCAAAAGCCTTCAAGAGGATGTGTGTCATTTTTAAAAGCAAAATAACCTAAGACTTAAAAGATAAATTTACAACTAATACAATGTTATCACAACAGTTTCTTAGCATGCAATAACATTGAACCTGACAAAAAGACCATTAAACTATTGAAATGGATCTGAAAATAAAAACAAAGCTAAATGATATTCCTAAGTTCATAAAATCCTTATAATGTAGTTGTGCTGGAATTGTCTAGGGGATAGGGAAGAAACAACAGTTGAATAACAAAAAAAAAAAAAAATAATAATAATAATAAACCGACTGAGTGGATTCTAAAAGATAGCAAAAAATACAAAGGATGGCCAAGAACAACAAGGTGGATAGGTGAATTAAATACCTTTTACAAAAATTAGAGATTGAAAGGTCTTTATTGAACAGTAAGAGAGTTGTGACTCATGTGATTAGCAACACTATTAACTGCTGCTTTTATTAATTACAAAGACTTTATCACTTTTACATACTAAAGAATAGGATTGAAATTTTTGAAATAATCTAAATTCATATGAAAAGTTGTATCACAAATAGAATTGAACACAGATTAGCATACAGATGGTGTGTGTGTAATATTCTAGTTCAGTGAAACCTATTTTAATGATACTGAACTCAATTGGGTTGAGCAGCTGTGTCAATCTTTAAGCAACAGATGTCATATCTTACTTTCAAAACCACATACATACATAATAAGAATAGCATTTCTATTGCTCCCATTTCAGTTTCCTGAAGCTCCCTTTAAACTATGTACTTACTGCACTCCATTATTTACACATCTGTGTGTGTTTGTCTGTTTGTGTGTATGTATTTGTCTGTTTGTGAGTGTTTGTGTTTGTCTGTGTATGTGTGTTAGCTATTAGAAAATAATAACTAGATAAGAATATAGGAAGAGAGATATTTACTCATCAAGACCCATCTGAATGGCAGCTCATTTGTGTAAAATATTGACAATTTCTCAAGTGATATTGTAAAGAGAGAGATATTTAGCCATCAAGGCCCATCTGAATGACAGCTCAATAAATAATATCAAAATCTCATAGATTCTGTGAGATAATTATGTGAAATAAAACCTTTAGCATGAAAATACAATAGTATATATAGAGTTATGTAAATGCTAAAGGGTTAAGGCATCAAGGCCCATCTGGATGGCAGCTGATTTATGTGTAAAAACTTTGACAACTTCTGATGTGATATTGTAAAGAGAGATATTTAGCCATCAAGGCCCACCTGGATAGCAGCTCATTTACGTATTTATGTGTAAAAAATTGACAATTTCTGAAGTGATATTGTGAAGAGATATATTTTAGCCATAAAGGCCCATCTGGATGGCAGCTCATTTGTGTGTAAAAAAAATTGACAATTTCGCAAGTGATATTGTTTTAATCTCATCCTTTGATTAATTATCACTTGCACATGTTGCAGAGTGTTGCACCCACATATTTATAAAGCAGGAAACATTAACAAAAAATTAAGCATCTCAGCATATTTTATGACATATTACTTATTAAAAAATACACACATACAAAATTACTACTACTATTGCTACTCTACTACTATTGCTACTCTACTACTGTGGCTGCTGCTGCTACTACTACTACTACCACTACTATTACTATTATTACTACTAGCACCACCACTACTAGCACCACCACCACTACTACTATTATTACTACCCACATTGCAACTGCTACTACTACTACTGCTACCGCTATTACTACTAAACAAAAACAAAGCATTTTCATGGATTGTGTGAGGTAATCAGGATTACCAACTGAAACTTGGTTAGTGTATTGAAAACAATTATGTTTTTATATAATGAAACAAACAAGAGCAGCAGCAGCACACACACACACACGTCTTTACACATGTTTAGATAGACATTTTTATCTGTGAATTTATGTACTAACATCATCATCATCGTTTAATGTCCATTTTCCATGCTAGCATGGGTTAAACAGGTTGTCCTGTTGTGAGACAAGCCAGGTCCGATAACTATGACATGCTTGTATGGGACTGGTTTTGGCTTGGTTTCTACAGCTGGATGCCCTTCCTAACACAAACCACATTTACAGTGTTTACTAGGCGTTTTTTGTCATGTCACCTATATGATCACTTCCTTTTAAGGGGATACATGTATAGATGGTACTTTGTTATCCTCATAACATGATCACATCCTTTTCAGTGGTCAGATGTATTGACAGCATCTTGTAATCCTCATAATATGATCATATCCTTTTAACCCTTTAGTTACCAATCTGGCCCAAACCAGCTCTGGTTCTATGAAATAAAACCATTCGTTTTAAATGTTTCTAATTTAAATAAAAATCTTCCAACATAATTTTATATAAGAACCTTACATCTTACAAGTTACTGTCTTAGTAATGAAATAATTAATAATTAGAAATGTGGTTATGCAAGGGTTAAGGGGACAGATGTATTGACAGCATCTTGTAATCTGCATAATGATTACACACTTTTAAGGGGACATGTGTAGACTCCATCTTGTAATCTGCATAATATGATCACACCCTTTTAAGGGGACACATATAGAGGGCACCTTGTAATCTACATAATATGATCACACCCTTTTAAGGGGACATATGTATAGAGGTCACTTTGCTATCAACTTTCTTTGAAATCTCCATGTGTTGGAAGCATACTTTTTATGACTTTGACTAAAAGATGGGATCTACCTGAACATAGGGACAGATAGAGCACTGACATTGATTATGTGTGAGAATCTTACAGATTTATTTGATAATGATGTAATCACCACAGTTGATCCCTCAAACTTTGAGCAGACTATTAGCATATCAATGACAAATGTGATGTATCTGGATACAAATAACCCACCTCTCATTATCATTGGCTATTACTAAGTGTTAGAACAACACAGTTTAGGGTTCACTAACTGCAATAATTTGTGTCTTTGATTTTTTTTTATTGATTTATTTTTTTTTACAATTTGCAGTCATGTTTATTTAATTTTACAAACAGAAGTTATATAACGAATGAAATATAAAAAAAAAGAGGAAAACCAAACAAAATTAAGTAATGAAAAAACCAGGGGGAAAGGTTAAAAAAGGGCAGATTTGGCTGTATAGGAAAGTAGAGGAAAGAACTATAAATGCCATAAATGTGAAGAAAAGTAGGGAAAGAGTAAGGACATATTTCAGAATGCAGCATCACCTTACAACATACTTTTGATAGATTCCCCTAAACTCATGTCAATATCAAGATACTAATGCACAACTCCTGTGTCATCAACAATGTGTGTGTATGTATGTTGTGTTATGTATCTTATGTATGTATGTATGTGTGTATGTATGTTATGTATCTTGTGTGTGCGTATGTATGTATGTTATGTATGTATCTTGTGTATGTATGTATGCCTTATTGCATGACGATGAGATATGGACAACATATGCTAATCAAAAGATGGAATTGAACAGCATTTATATAGATCACACAGATCTATCTTTAATATCAGGCCTGCATGATTAAGAATGACTTGGTACTAAACAACAACCATAGTTATATTTAGCTGTAGAGAAGATATTAATGAGATTCAATAAGTTTTATAACCTCAGACTATTACGTCAATACTTATTTAACTGAGATTCATAGTTGTGTATGTGTTCTCTCTAATGTAGTGTTGGTAAATTTCCAGTGATCTAAACCTACAACTGTGTTTTGATTTGTAGCCATGATTTTAGAATCACTGCTATTCTCGGAGTTGAGAGATTACAACTCTGATACTAAAAGCATGTGGTTAGAATGTCTCAGGAAAGAATCGCTGGACAGATTTTACAGGGTAAAACCAACCGGCAGAAGACCCAGAGTAGACCTTGAGCAAGATGGCTGGATAACACCCATGAGCTTGGCTGGTCTTGCTTGGGGATCTGAGATCAGAAAGACGTTCCAGGTAGAGCTGCTGCTTTTCCAAATTGAGAGAACACAGCTCTGATACTATGGACATGTGGTTAGAATGTCTCGGGGGAAAAGAAAATCACTGGACAGATTTTACGAGTAAAACCAAAAGGTAGAAGACCCAGTGGTAGACCCCGAGCAAGATGGTTGGATAACATCCATGAGTCTTGGCTGGTCTCGTTTGGAGATGTAGCTGGATCAGTTTGAGACTGTTGCTTCTGGAAGGAGTGTTTGAGTACTCTACTCCCATGACTCAGGAATAAGTGAGCGAAGAAGATATTTAGGTTTAAATTCATATATAGTTTATTTGAAAATGGTATACATTCATGTTTTGCTATACCAATGGTATCTTCCTCCATATCATACTAATTCCTCTGGGTCAATATAAATGGAGTAACTTCTTGTTTGGAAAGAAAATGACGTTTGATGACACCATACTTCCAATATCTGTTGTTGTCACTGTTTGATTCAGTTACCGTTATTTAACCCCAGGTGAGTCTAGGCTGAGGAAACTTATGATCAAAGATATTCAATCTGGGACCATCCTATATTTTCACACATACTTTAAATCTCAGACTATGCTAATTATGTCCTTCTTTGTTTAAAGGTGGTATAGTGTGATTTGAAAGATATTTGGCTGCCTTTTCTAGCAGATTGATTTTTTTTTCATGCTGGTATAATCTAGAGAAATCTGAAATATATACCGTCAACATTCGCAGATCATTACTGGCTGCTAATTCATTCCAAATCTTCTTTCAACTACTTGAGGATAAAATTAGTGTTTCACCAAAATAAATCTCTCTCTCTCTGTGTGCATGCACATACATTTTGAATGATAATCTCTTATTTAGTGACTACAAACATTTGTTGATGTTATTACGCCTATACCTGTTGTTGTTTTTATCTTCAGTATATTGTGAGTGCATTTTCACTGCTACGAAATAAAACTGCAAGTTAGCACAGGCTGGAGACTTTTCAGCATATACCTTGGCATTTTAATTCAATAAACTGCCCTTAACAGACATAATAATTTATTAAGTGTGACATGTAATACTATCCTCAATTTGTAACCAATGGCTGACAGCTCTTGACAATAAAAGGACATTCATCAGTGATAACTTAACAACTTAGTAGCTTTTCTGCTTGAGAAAGTCTTGTCAGATTCTAATTGACCATTAATACATAGTTTGCATCAAAATATACTCTTTGTGGAGATTATTTTCTCTTTTCCTGTGTAAATTGTAATTGGTCCACCTTTAAACATGGGCCTTGGATTCCTTGACCCCATAATTTGGCTATTTAACCCTAAACAAATTACAAGGGTGTGTTGAAGATTCAGCATTTTTTCAACTAAATTGTAGAGCAGCAGCTGAATAAACAAGCTCTTTGAATGACCTCCTTTGAAAAAGACAGAGCCAGTTAGTAACTATATTCTAAAATAGCACAGTATTTAGATTTTGCTTGTGAATCTACAATGAATTTCCTTTATATATACATATACATCCGACTGAATACGCACGTGTATATTTTTTTCTCCCCAAATTTTTTCTCATTTTCCACTGTTCCTTCCTCTCATCACTCTTTACTTTCTATTTATCTTCTATTTCTAACCCTGTCTTTTGATGAAGGACTAGTGTCTGAAACGTTAAGACTCTCTTCCTGCTATTTCAAGTGTTGAATTAATATATTTCTTCCATGTACTGTGCTGTTTGTTTTGTTATTTTTGTTATTAATTTTACACACACACACATATATATATATATATAAGAAAATGAGGGTTTTCTTTTAATGAAAAAAAAACAAAAAAACAAGATGTCCTACACGAGTGAAAGTATAAGAAAAAAAGATGAAATCGAAAATGCAACTGGAGTCTTTTTAAGAATATTTATTTGTTTCCTTTACCAGTTTCACAGTTCTTATGCTTTTCACAAGTAGAGTTGAGATTGAGGGATTGTGGTTTTTCTTGAATCTAGTTGGTGTTCGAATGTTACTTCTGTTTTATGTGGAAAAAAGTGGCTCGAAATGCTGTTTTTTTTTAGAATTGGCTTGGTTGATGACTGTCACAGGAATAATAAGTATAATAAATTTCGCAGCAGTTCATGTTACACAGGTCTTATTGTATTTGCCTTTAATATATATATATATATGTGTGTGTGTGTCTTATGTTATGCTGTTTAGCAATGGGTAGAACTGGTGGTTCGAATTGGTGAACGTTGATGTAACAAATTAAAGCATTCAATGTTATACAAATCATCCATCGTAGATATGGTATCCAGTGGTTGGTGTAGAATATATAAATATTATATTATTTATGTTCATACACAGAACAAAGTGTTACCCAAGGTTTCACAGCCCAATATTGACTACACCTCCAAAATACAAGAGGTATCAAAATTCGGTAGCCCTTTTGTTTCCGTGTATGAGCATAAACAGATATAATATTTTTGCTCTCTTCCCAATTGAGCACTGTTTTCCTTTTTCACACCTATGAATATTGCTACACACACACACACACACGTGTGTTTATATATATATATATATATATATATATATATATAAAGGTAGATTATATGTAAATTAATTAATGTATCAATGTATTGAACTTCGGTTATATGTATGTATGTATGTATATATATATATATATATATATATATATATATATATATATATATATATATAGAAATTACATGAATCAAAGTTCTGTTCAAATCATTTATTAGCTTACAATTGTTTCTTCCAAACCGAGGTTTGGAGTCTTCGGAGCAATTTATCAATGATTGTTTACATACATGACCTCCTTTCCAACACAAGAGACATACAGAAACACATGTATATATCGATGCACAGTGGGTTGACATCCATTATAATATTTTAGCATGGCAATTTACATTCAAAGATTAAAGTCATATTAAAAGAAAATTAAAACAAAATTAAAGTTAAAATACAACATTGGCAGTTTACGAAGATAATGCAAGAGGATAGTTTGAAGTAGTTAGTGTATGCAATAGTTACACGTGGGGCATGCACGTACGTCTTATTTATATAAGTTTATAGTGCAGCAAGGTGTTATATGGAATACAAGCACTTTAAGCGGGCAATCAAGAGTATTATGGGGGTTGTATTGGTAAAGAATTTTTTATGTATGATATAGAAGCTTGTGTGCAGAGAAATATTAAAAGTGAGAAGCAAAATAATGTTATGGTTTTCGTATACACCACCATTTTCACAATCCAGGAAACGTAATATATAGATTATATGTCCTTCACATAATCAACGATGATTCAATATTGGATGCTTGATGAATTAGGTTAGATTATTACAGCTTGTTGTTCTTTAATCCAATTTTATAGAGCAGGTTGTTTTTGTTGCGAGAATTAACATCGTTTTATTTCCCAGAAGTGTGTGTGTGATTAAGGGGAGTTAATGCGTGAGGGGAGGTAACTAGCTGATTTCTATAACTAAATTTATTATCCCAATGTACATTAAATGGTGTCCCAATTGAGTCCCTATCATATAAGGTTATAAACAGTATCTAAATTTAAGTATCCTATCCTTAAATTACAGTCTAGTCTATCAAGAAGTACTAAAGGTGTTCATATTAGGATGACTACCCTCTATCATAGAGTGCCACAACTGAATATTCCACATGAAGAGTCAGATCTCCAACTCAATGATCTTTGTAAGTGTAGTCTACCCGCAGAACCTGGCAGGGTTTTATTAGAATCACTTCTATATATAACCCCTGGTAAGCTCTGGGTTAGTGCATGTCTGATTGCATGGCAAAGTTAAATATCACTAGGGTAGACCAGAGATCAATTCCCACTTACAATGTCACTAATCTGACCACCAAGACATACATGTATGTATAACTCATATATCCCTTGTACATAATTCCTTGCACTCAGCATATAGGTTATATAGCTCTTTTATGTTAATAAATTAATCTTCCATTTATCCAATGATGGCACTCTATACACAGAACAACATTAGCACAAACAATTCAGTGTTTAAAGTTTACATTTAATTATATAGTGGTGTAATGTAGTCTAAGTAATTGAAGGCAATTATACCAAAAGTAGATGGGGATATCTCTAGGGTAAAAGGTTCTAGAAGGATGTCCCTATTTGTGTTAAGATAGGGTGGATCATTGATTGTGGAGATGTGGTGTAAGGTGTGCCTTTGAGGTGTGTTGTTAGAGGTGGTAACGGGTTCAAGTCTGACATTGTTATATATTGGGTTTCAAGTTTTGGAAGGAGTGTCGGAAGCGGTGCTGGCAAGACGCAAACAATTCTGATTTTTTATTAAGGAGGTTATGGTTTGAAAAGATAATAGTATGGGTCTCTAGTAGACAGAGGTTACAAAATTTATTAGGTGGTTTGTACGATGTCGCCTTACCTATCACTTCCCATTTAAGTGTATAAGATTTATTTTTAGTTTTTAGATAGTGTATGTAGCTAGATAGTGAAGTGGAGTTGGCTAAACCGTGTTTCTTGAAAGAGTGGAGATGCGAATTGTATCTGGTTTTGAAGCAGTTTGAAGTAGAGCCTATATAGGTTTCAGAAGAGTTGCTAGTTGTGACGGTGCATGAGTGTATGATATCCTTGATTAAGCATTTTTTATCTAAAGGGCGGGTTCTATTTGATCTACAGTTACAATTATTCTGGGTGTTAGTCTGCCAGTTAATATGTTGTGTAGAAGTCTGGATGGTAGCGGTAGGATTATGGTTATGGGGGTTGTCATTCCCAGCGCTATTGCTTACACTAGTGCTATTACTATTATTATTAGGGTTAGTTGATATAATGTTATTTTGAAGGTTTACCGCCTGTTGGGATTTAGTTTATTGGAAGTAAGAATTAATTTTTCTTTTATTGCTACTAGCTATGTGGTATGCTATGTTAGGCGTAGTAGAGTAGGAGATTTTAATAGTGTTTTTGTTTAAAAGGCTATGGTACTTGTGGCCAGATGGGAAGTTTTTATCTAGTAGTGAGAAGAAAGCCCTAGGTAGGTTGGTAGAGACGTTTAGATTGAAAGTAGGGTTGAAAAGTGTATTTCTTGTATTTTTGTTTTTTATGTCTGGTGAGTTTCCTTTTATGGTACTATGGTAATTTCTGTGGTGTGGGTTACTTTTGTTGGTACCCTCCGTATTAGTGTGTGTGTGGTTGCTATTCTTATTACTAAATTTCCTCATGGACATGTTGTGCGAAATAATGTTGTAGCTATGTGTTTTTGTAGGTAGGAACTTGATCTCTATATTATGGCCTGATCTAGCTAATGCCTGATTATAATATTGCGAGTTTTTGCTAAATATGTTTACATCATAGGATAGATTAGAGATTCTATTGGATACTCCCTTAGAGATAGTTTAATATTGATCTAGGGTGGTTAGACTTGGTATCTACGTAAATGAGTTTTTCGTTAGGTTTATGGAAAGGTGTATATATCATTGAGTCTAGGTAGAGGGTGGTGTCTAGGAAGTTAACGTTTTTAGTGTTTTTGTCCATGGTGATACTAAGGTTATAGTTTTTGAATGTCTTGTGCAATAGTTTTCTAGTTCTTTCTATATTGAATTTTTTAGAGTCTATAAGTAGAAGTGCATCATCGCAGTACAAACCACCATTGAGGTATGGGAGGTTTTTATGGATTTCGTTAAGTAAATATAGGCCGACCAAATCAGTGACCTGCGCCGAGTCACTAGATCCCATGGTTATGTCGAAGTTGTTTTGCGTATCTTTGCGGGTCCATAATTGGTCTTCAAAGGTGATTACGGTTTTACGGGCCGCAAGTATGACATCAATCTGGGGTCTAGTCAGGTCACTATTGTCCATGGCCATGATTAGTGCCTTATTTAATAGGATAGGGGAAATACAGGTGTAGTATGAATTGATATCAAATTGAATAAATTTTTTATTCTTGTTATCCTTGATATCTTTGAACCATTCAATAGCTTCACCCGTATTTCCCCATTGTTTAAGGTATATTTTGTGTTTAATCTGTGGGATGATTTTATCTAAAATTTTCTTACTGATAATGCCAATGTCAGACTTGGAAGGGCAGATGAGTCTAATCGAGAGGTTGCTAATGAAGTCCTCCTTGTGGTCCTTCAGAGAGAATCTAGGGGGGTTTGGGGTATATGGTTGTGTATGTCTCTGGAGTCCTAGTTTGGACACTATATTATAGCTTTCCATATTAATATCTTCTAAGTTTTTCATAGTAATTTTCTTGTAGCTTTTATGTAGTTCATTATATATAAACTTTCTATAAGTATTATAATCTAGGCTGTATATGTTATTAGTTTTGTCCGCATGTACAATCATTTTATTACTAGTTTTGAATTCATTAATAGAGGTGTTAAGTTTGTTTAAGAAGGTGTTGTTTTTATTACGGTGCTTTTTGTATTTAATGTTCTTAACTAGTTTTATTAGGTCATTTTCAAAGGAGTTTAGTAGTGTGTTATGAGGGGGGCTTCTAAAGGTTTTAAAGCCGAAGGAGTCAAATTTGTTAGTATTATTAACCTTGTTAGATTTGTTTTTATCATAATGGAATGTCCTCCATCTCACTCTATTGATAAAGGAATTTACACTGTCGATCAATAATTTCTCATATGTATTCTTGGGTCGTAATGTTGTCCCAGTTTCCGCCCACATACATATATTGCACACATAAAGATTAAGTCGTTTTCAAATATGAAAACAGATAAATGTAGGTGAAGAAGTTTTAACTGCTCAAAAATACGAGATTTATTACAGTAAACTGCACATAAAGCTACATACAATTTTTAAAAAAAGCATGAATTCCTTAGTACGCATGTTTATGTATACACATAGAGCAAATATTACATTGAAATATTACATTTTATTGTTATATTGTTATATATATATATATATATATATTTATTAAAATAACAGATTAAAGTTTAAGCCAAGAATCGCTGCTTTCACCCTTAACAGGATCTTCTGGTTAGTTTCAGAAGATCCCATTAAGGGTGAAAGCAGCGATTCTTTGCTTAAACTTTAATCTGTTATTTTAATAAATATTTGCTCTACGGTTCTTTGATATATATTTATCCTTATCGAGCGCTCTTTGGATTTTAGTCTTCAAATTTATTATTATTACTATATATATATATATATATATATATATATATATATATATATATATATATATATATAGTATATCCGGGAGCTTCCAACAGTAATGGTTGCATTCTTTAAGGGTATGTCAATATTTATTTATAAAACTGCTCTATATTATATTTTATCTGATGAAAGCAGACCATAATTTAACTTGGTGTCCTTGAAATATGTATAATGAATTAAATATGGTTTTATAAATATAGTTTCCATTTGTTAATATCGTATATATATGTATATATATATAACAGTACCTTACTTACTGTGGTTACCCCCGGTTGAACCCAGGAAAAACCTCATATATATATATATATATATGAATGATATATATTTTAATATAGAAATGGCTTCTACAGGACTAGAACTGTTTCATTCGAAGGAAATCATTAGGAAAGCTGATGATTTCCTTTGAATGAAACAGTTCTAGTCCCGTCGAAGCCATTTCTATATTAAAAATGTATACTCTGCTATGTATTGACCACCTTACTTACTGTGGTTACCCCCGATTAAACTCAGGATACACCTCTCTCTCTGTCTCTGTCTCTCTCTCTCTCTCTCTCCATATATATATATTTATTAAAATAACAGATTAAAGTTTAAGCAAAGAATCGCTGCTTTCACCCTTAACGGGATCTTCTGAAGATCTCGTTAAGGGTGAAAGCAGCGATTCTTTGCTTAAACTTTAATCTGTTATTTTAATAAATATTTGTTCTACAGTTCTTATATATTTGATATATATTTATCGTTATCGAGCCCTCTTTGGATGTTAGTCTTCAAATTTATTATTATTACTATATATATATATATATATATATATATATATATAATATACTCCACCTTTATTGAGTTAAGATGGGTATTTCATTCCTTTTCTCATTGGTGTTAGAGCAGAGAATAAAATAGAATAGGTATATTGAAAATTGATTGCAGGAAGCCTGCCTTTTATTTTCTAGTTTTTGCAGAATAAATCCTATCATTAGCGTCAAAACATATCTGTTACTTGTCAGATCAGGTTACCTCATCAGATTGGTTCTATCAATATCATCTTTCATATTAGCACCTATAAATTCTATACTGTATAATCTAATAGTTTTATCTCCTATCATAGCATGGCATGTCACAGACAATGTATCCAGTAACACATTTATAGGTGTTAATTTGACTGATGAAATTGGCAGAACCTCTTTGGTGTATTCAGAAGTGCAATTATCTCTGCAAGTGATAGATATAGAGTTGAATTCGCCATGTTAGGATCCAGTTACTTTTTTCTGTCTTAGATTATATTTGAAAGTAACATTTTATTAAAAATATATGCCGCTCTCTTTTTAAGAAATAAAAAATATATATATATATAAAATTAGATAGTGAGAAATGAATAAAGAAATCACAATGCTATCTTATAATTACAGGTTAAGGTGAGAATAGAAAAAACTTATAGAAATTGCAAAACAGATACAAACTTAAAGGGGTTTTTAACTCATCTGCTATAAGTAGTTAGTAAAACGTATTCTGCCAATTCTATCTTAAAATAACAGGGGTGGGGGAACTAATGCTACAAGGCCCAATGGGCTGCATTGTGATTTCTTTATTCATTTCTCACTATTTAATTTTATATATTTTAATTTTTTTAATTTTTTTTATTTCTTTCTAGTATCTTTTATTGTCTCCTACTCTCTTTCGATTTACCTATTCTATAACCTCCCTCCCCCACTTCATACACTATTCTTAGAATCTGATGTATACATATCACTTTCAAGCTTGACCGCTCCACTCACTCCCCTATTGTTCTACAGGCAAGTTCAGCCACCCCTACTTCCCACCAAATGCTATGATAGACTTATTTGTGCTTACAACAAATTTTAACCAATCCTCTTGACAACTACAATCTTCCCATATAAGGAAGTACCCCCTTGAAAAGTTCGGCTATTTATTCACCAGGCTAAAAATTCTAATTTAGTCCAGAAATAGGCGTCGAAACGGCTGGAGCTCTGCCGTTGGGGTCATACTTTTTCCTATATATATATATATAATGAGTAAGACAAGGTCACCTGACCTAACATCGCCCACAACAGGACAGCCTGCCTAACCCATGCTAGTGTGGAAGAATGGACGTAAAACGGTGACAATTATATATATATATATATATATATATATATATATATATTTGGGTTTGTAGGAGTACCAGTATGTATATAAATATATATATATATTTCGTTTCTGAATTTGTTTAGCAAGATTCTTTATCTGAAATTGTGTGTTGAAACCGATATTGTTATACTTTGGGAGGGTCATGTTGCCAATAAGAAACACACGCACCAGTTGCTTTCACTTTAATTTATTATAATACATTTATAATAAATTTATAAATTTATAAATTTCTGGTTGGTTGGTTGGTTCCACAACCAGATAGTTGTTTATATATTGTCATAGTTCTTTCGTCACACACTCTGTGGCCTCTTCAGTGACTGGGGATTCCTTTCTTTGTTTTTGTGCCTCTCCTTTGTTCTGTCCTACGCCATTTTGTTTCTGTGTGTGTGTTGTGTGCTCAGTCTGCGCATGCGCCACATCCGGGTGTCTGTGTGTGTTTATGTTCATTTATTTATTTGTTTATTTACATGTTACTGGTTGGTTGTTTGTTCTATGTGTGTGTGTGTTTTCATTTTGTCCTTAATTGTAAGTTGTGATGTTGCTGTTCCACTCATATTTTCTATTTAATTTTGGTTGTAATTCTTTTATGTTTATTGCCTCTGTGATTTGTCTAAACATTGCGTCTTTTCTGTGTGTAGATTCTATTTTTATTTCTATGTTCTCTAATTTACCCTTGTGTTCTATTTTAGCATGTTGGTAGAGTACAGATGATTCTTTACTATCTTGAAGGTCTCGCCAGTGTTCATTTATCCGTTCCCCTACACTATGAGCTGTCTCACCTATGTACACTATATTTTTGTCTCTACATTGTCCTTCAGTACATCTTATGCTATACACTACATTTCTAGTTTTACAGTTAATATGGGGGCTTATTTTACAGGTTATACATTTCTTATCTATACATGAGGGTCTTTGAAAAGGGTATATCTTGCTAATAAGTGTTTTTACGGAGGTACCTGGTCTTTCTACTATCTTAATATTGAGTTTGTTTATCTAGGGCCCTTCTAAATTTGTAAGCTAATTCACCTCTAGGGGTTGTATCGATGAACATTACACTCTGGTATTTATTGCTATCATACCATGAGTTTATTCTATTAGCCTTGTTCCTAGTTCTTTCTATTCTATTCCAAAATTTGCTCTTATACAAGGGGCAGGTCCTATTTATGTCATTATTTCCCATTTTTTCCCATTTGGTTCTGTCTCCTCTAAACACTCTGATTTTATCTCTCTGATTGTAGCCAGAGAACTGCATACGGTGGATGAAGTGTTGTATGTGTCTCTCTAGTTCTTTGGGGTTGCACATGCGGGACATGTTTCTCATCACCCGTACCAAATCCGCAATCAGTATGTTGATTTTGGTATGGTCCGAAACGGCCGAGTTTCGGTGGATCAGATGTTTGGAAGTCATGGGTTTGGCATAATGGGAATGGAGGATTTTTTTGTTATTAATGGTATCTAACCAGAGCTCTGTGTCTAGTACAGGTAATCGATGGTTGGGGTGTTTACTTGGGTAGTCTATAGTAACTCTAATACTCTGGTGGATGGAGTTAGCTATTTGCTGGATACTTTCCATTGTGTTTTTCTCTAGTTGCTGACTGTTCTCTAGTGGGGGTGTCTTAACTACGATGTTTATATCATCAACGTAGCGGGAGTACATTATCAGGGTTAAGGGGTCTTCTAATTGTTCTTTAAGTTTAAGTTTAAGTCTCCTGTCCCACCATACCATGAATAAGTTAGCTATGTCGCCTGCAATGCTAACACCAATGGCTGCTCCTTCCCCTTGGGCATATGTTTTTCCATTAAATTTGAACATATGTTCCTTAAGGGTTAGATTTATGCTGGCCCCTACCGCATGTGCAATCCTTTTCTTCAGTTCATCGTGGTTTTCGGGTGTCCGTATGGCTCTGGTCCACCCGTTCCATCTATCTGTGTGGGTTTTCTTGGCCATTGAGGTAATGGTAGGTGGTCTGCCTCTTGCTGGTCTTGTATGGCACAGGTTGCTAAGGTCATATGTGTCTAGGTAATTATTACTATAGGTAAGTTTAAGTAGGAGTCCCAGCTCACTGGTATCAATCCCACAGAACTCAACATTGCTCTCACTGATCATTTCTACGCATTTCTCCACAGCAAAATCCACGTCAATAGATGGATACAGGGACACAACATCCATACTACCTATTATGCAGTTTCTTAGGTCCCTAGATCGGTTACTCTCGCCGATTCTGCTGTCACACACATCTAGGGACATCTCAATGATGGGGCGTATGATCAGGGAGAGGAAGTAGGACAGTCTGTAGTTACTAGCAATGTTAGCTCCACAGACTGGCCGTGTTGGTGGTCCCGTGACAGGGTCACTGCCCGTTTTATGGTCTTTTCGAAGCCCATACAACGCCGGCACGTCATTGTTCCAGGCCTGGAAGTTGTTGGCAGTCATTTTGTTGGGCTGCATTATATTTGTCCACATCACCATATGGGCATTGAGGGCTTTTTCTCTATCCTCATGCTCCTGTGGTGTTACCTCTCTTGTGTTAGTGATGTGGGGTTGCATTGCCTGGATGTAGTTTGGCAGGCTGTCAACCGACATTCTGCCAGACTTGTCTGTTGGAAAGCATGCTATCTCTCCATTACGCGAGCGCTGCATGAGCTTACGCGAGCCATTTGCAGATTTTTCTCCCAGTTGCTGGACCTCCATTCTATTATGCTTCTTGCTATACAGTTCTATAATATTTCTAAGTTCGGACCTAGCTATACTAAATTGTGCTTCTGTTTGTTCATCGACCTGCGACAGCAATTGCGTGCGTTTGTTAAATGGTAAAGTCGTGGCGTGGACTCGTCGCAGGTCGAACGATTTATCGGAGGAATTATAAAAAGTAGAGTTCCAGGCTGCTGCTTTATGTGTACTAGTGCTATTGTTATTGTTAGTTGTGTTATTTCTATTTCCACCAACAGCCTCATGGTTGTTTCTATGTCTCTCATAATTACTCCTGTCTCTTTCCACTGGCTCATTGTTGTTATCTACCCTATTTTGTGTGTCTGTGTGTGCGTCTTGGTTATTTTCTTTGTCCTTAGTCTCCCTTCTTCTTTTAATCCTATTACTTTCCCTTATTTCTGTGATTTCTGTGCTACTGTCATTACTTGTTTTCTGTGTCTGTGTGTTTGTTAAGATTGTGGTGGTGGTGGTGAGAGGCATTGAATGTGTGTGTGTTGTTGTTGTTGATGTGTGCTGTTGTTGTGTGTTGTTGTCTCCGTGTGTGTTATTGTTGTGTGTGTTGTTATTGTTGTTTGTGTCTGCGTGTCTGTTGTTGTTTCTGGGTATGTTGTTGTTGTTGTTGTTGTTGTTGTTGTTGTTTGTGTCTGTTGTTGTTGGGATGTGTGTTGTATATGTGTGTGCGTATATTGTTACTTTTGTTTTTGTTTTTGTTTTTGAGGCTCCAGCGTAGTTTTGTAAATGATTTTTCTATTTCTGACAGACAACTAATCATATTTACCTTCTTGAATGTCGCAAATTTCGGTGGTAGACGTAATACAGATAACTCATCGTCATCTATTACCGTGTTGCCGTATATATTTGTATTGTTGTTGTTGTTGAACTCATCTGTTAATGAGGTGTCGGCCATATTTATACCGTCAATTTTGTCGGGATATCTATTGGTATTCTCTACAGTATCCTGATTTAGCTTTATCTGCTTAAGCCTCTTTAGTTTCTTGTTAAAGTGCTTATCACATTCTTGAGTAATGTACTGTTCTTCAGGATGTATAAGGCTTATAAATATGCGCCACATCCGGGTGTCTGTGTGTGTTTATGTTGTTTACTATTCTAGTGTTTAAACTTCTAAATAAAACCTCTCTCTACTCATTGTTGTGCTACTAATTGCTGATCATTATCCTTTTTTTCTCTATATGGATCCACATCATTTATCCCTACTGTTGTTCATCCCTTGCTTGTTGCTTTTGGCATCTCTCTTGCTGTTATCTATTCAGCCCTCTACCAACAACCAGCATATAGCCCTATTGGTCTGTCTTTGCCACCACATTCATTTAACAACAGAAACTTCTAACTCTTTTACAGCATCCCTTCTTCCTATTTTCCTTTTCTTTTTCATTTTTTTATACATAATCTGCCTCTCAATATCTATATTACTAAAGAAATATTTTTCCCTTTAAAAATTTTTTTATTACTTGTCTCACTATCTCTTTTTGATTACTGTAATGAGTACTCGATACTTCCCCTAGTCTGTCATGGCTACTAGCTCTCTACGGGCGTTTAAATTGATTAAATAAATTAATAACCATACAACCATGTCCACCTTAGCCATCACATCCCTCTCATTCTCACTCTTGATCAGGGCTACTTTTGAACAAGGCCAATCATTCTAATGTCCCTCTTAGGTAGCACTGTCTATTATATATCCTGCCTTGGAACAAGGTGATGTCTCTAGTGATAATGCCACTATAAAAGTACTTAGCCTGCTACATAAAGTGGTTGGCTTTCAGTAGAGTGGTTTCTTTAGGTACATCATGGACATTACAATCTCTTTAATGATGATGCCTTGATAAAATGAATCCTGTACACACTGTAAAAGGGTTTGCATTAGGAAAGGTATTGAGCTGGAAAAAAAGGGGCATATTCTTCCTTCATGGTCTTCATTTGGTTTTGATGATCATGGGAAGTTTGGATATCACTAACCTGTGACTGGTCCAGCATTCTGCCTCACACATAACCCTAACCCTAGAGACCAGAACATATTTTCTGTCAGTCTATACCATCATGAGGCAGACAATGATATGCCAGTACTTGGATCAAGAATGGTTGGTGATAGGAAAGGCAGTAAAAAGCTTGTTAAAGAAAGGGTTGGGAGGACCCTCAGTTGTGTCAAAGACATGACAACCTCGCCTGTGCATGACCATACATAAGTGAGATGACAGATACCTGGCTTGTCTCGGAGATCAGAAATCACCACTTCAGTACTGACTTGGTCTATGTAGATCCTTGCTAGCAGGGAAAGTGGATGTTAAAACGATGATGATGATTTACTCTATCCACATTCCTTTTATCTCAATTCTAGATCATGTATGCCTCCCAATCAGGTAGTTCCTTTAATGTCCCACATAGCCATCACTCATCATATATTCTCATCCTTTATCATGCTCGCCTGGAACTAAGTGTGGACTCTAGTGTCAGTGTCACTATAAAAGGCACTCAATACATTCCTTAAGTGATTGGCATGTGAAGGTAACAACAGAAAGACATACAGATAAATAGATAGATAGACATAGAAAGATAGAGAGACTGACATACATAGATGTGTATATATATATATATATATATAGGCAGTTAAACGGATAGAAAGATGGACAGACAGATATAGATAGATGAAAGCCTTACGTAATGTTGGCATAATTACAGTTTAGTTCACATGTTGACTATTTCCATATAAATTCATACATTTTAATGAAATTTTGCAGTAGTATGTTTCTGAAGGCAGATATTATAATTATGATGAAATTGTATATTTTTATTTGCTTTAACCCTTCCACGGCCTAATTTCTAATGAACTGCACTCTATTTTAATTAATTAAGAATTTTGTGGGATTTATTTTAATTATTATTTCATTACTAAGATAGTAACTTAATGTAAGGTTCTTATAAAAAAAATATGTTGGAAGATTTCAATTTAAATTGGAAACCTTTAAAATGGGTGTATTTATTTCACAGAACCAGAGCCGGTTTTGGCCAGGCTGGTAACTAAAGGGTGGAATTTTAGTTTGTTATGATTGCTTGGAAATGAAGAAGGAAACATGATACTTTCATTATTGTTTTAGCACTTGATGCTACAGAATCAGTTCCATTCAACTAAGCCAGTTAACTAAGTTAATGGCATTGAGAATATGCATACTGACTCTACCTATCTGACTCTTGAGAGAGTGATCAGCCTTGATTGTGGGCCTTTACCATTTAAACTGGCTGTATCCAGCCAGAATTTTCTCACATCTTTCTGTTCAAACTGGCCATAACTGGCCACTCATACTAATGTTAAGTTATTGTTCTCAAAATAAATAAAATTAAAATCTCAGATTCGATATTATGTGAGATAGTGTTTACTGTGAAAATACAATAATAAATGTAGAGTTATGTAAATGCTGAAGGGTTAAGAGAATTTGGTGGTGGGGATCCATGTGGTCTATCTTTAGCAGAGTCACTAGCTCCTTTGTTACAGTGCTTATATCATCATATGCTGTGGTTTTGGTTTTCTTGTATGTATTGGTGATGGTGTTAAGCAGGAGTCTTCTGGGTGTTTTAGAGTCTGTTACATACTTTTGTTTTCTCAGCCTAAATGTGTACACAAGAAATTATTTGAGGTGTGGCATATTGTTTAGAGAATCTAAAAACTTTACCACAATATCCATTAACAGAAAGACTGACATAATGTTTTGCTGTTATCAGGGAAAATCCCTGTAAACCAATTTCAAGCCACTGGCCTCTGATATATGCTTAAAAAAACCACCTTAGACCTACCTGGTCCATGTGCATGTATAGGGTGGATAGCCCTCCTCTCCCTCAAACTAGCATATACACAAATACCAAAAGGACACCTAATTAAATCACACAGTAACATCAGATATGCAGGCTTCTGCTTCCAAATAATATCTTACTTTCTGATGTTGTCAATTTATCATTGTATGACTTCTTGCTACATCAAGCTACATGACTGTCTACATAGTCAGTAACTGAGAAAAACTGAGGTCACTGACCATTCAACCTCATCACATGACCTGAACCAACCAATCAACAGGGACCTTTTATAACATTCTATGGAACACCACCATCTTTTTACACTTATGATGGTCAGCTGAAAAAGTTCATAGGTTGACTATGAAGGAGTAATGCTAGAGCTGTGAAATCTTGCATGCATTAATTTCAACCCTTCTTATTAATACCTGCTTTGTTTCCATCTAATTTCAAGTATTTCAGTATTTTTTTAATACAACTCTTGCTCTCCTTGTGTATCAGATAGCCTTACCAATGTATTTCTATCTGTAGACAATAACAACAATGTCTATCTACCTATTTACCTACCAACCTGTCTACACACACGCACACACGGTGTCCCCCCAAAAATATATACACACTTTGATTACCTTTACAGGCAATATTTATTAGAATGCTGTTGAAATGTGTATACATATGCAGGGTGTCCCTCCCAAAATGTATACATATTTCAATAGGGTGTATACATTTTTTGGGACACCCTGTATATATATATGAAGGTGCATGGCTTAGTAGTTAGAGCATTGGGCTTGCAATCGAAAGGTTGTGAGTTCAATTCTCAGACCGGGTGATGTGTTGTTTCCTTGAGCAAGACACTTTATTTCATATTGCTCCAGTTTACTCAGCTGTAGAAATGAGATGATAGGGACTGGGGTCCCTATCATTCCACTGCAAAGTGGTCGTGGAGGTGCCACGGCAAAAAAAGCATCCATCACTCACTGTAAATGAGGTTGGTGTTAGGAAGGGCATCCAGCTGTAGAAATCAAGCCAGAATCAGTTCCCGTATGAACAAGACATGGTCACCTGACCTGGCATTGCCCACAACAGGACAACCCGTCTAACCCATGCTAGCATGGAAGAACGAACGTAAAATGGTGATGATGATACCACCGCCATCCACCACCACAACCATAACCACCATCCACCACCACCGTCATCACCACCATCACTGACACCATCCACCACCTTCACCACCACCACTACTACTGCCACCGCCACCATCACTAGCACCATCCACCACCATCACTGACACCATCCACCACTACCACCACCACCATCACTGACACCATCCACCACCATCACCATGACTGACACCACCCACCACCACCATCACTGACACCATCCACCACCATCACCATCACTGACACCACCCACCACCACCATCACTGACACCATCCACCACCACCATCATTCACCACCACCGCCACCACCAGTGTAAAGCAAACAATTATTATTATTATTAATATTATATAAAAACTGAACTGGACTGGGAAAAGTCAACAGTTGACATGATTTTGATTTTGTATCAGTACTGCCGGTAATATATGTGTATAAGTGGTGTGTGTGTGTTTGTATGCATGAGTGTTGGTGTGTGTGTGTGTGTGTGTGTGTGTGTGCGTGTCGTGTCAATAAGTGTTTTTTTTTTGTTGTTTTTTTTTAGGACCATGCTGTAAAATGGAGGGGTAGAGAGGGCTCTTGAGTCTAGGAAGACATCCTCTCTAGTGCTGGTGGCACAAATAAAAGCACCCAGTCCATGCTGTAAAGTGGCGCTGGTGTTAGGAAGGGCATCCAACCAGTGTATCAATGCCAAAACGATTAGCAGCACAGCAACAAATAGATAGGAACAAAAACAAAATATGAAGACGTCGCATCTGAGTTGCAACACTTAATGTTGGTACTCTCAGAGGTAGATCTGCTGGAGAGAAGGCATGTGGATGTGTGCTGCGTGCAAGAGGTGAGATGGAGAGGTGCCTCTGTGAGACTAGTCGTAGGCAAACATCTTAGCTATAAGCTTTTCTGGGTAGGTAAGGATGATGGGTTAGGGGGAGTAGGCATTTTCCTGGCTGAGAGATGGATCAATAAGACAATAGAGGTAGTTCAAGTTAGTAATCAAATAATTAAGGTTAGATTAGTTGTAGGCAGGAGACTATTGACAATCATCTCTGCCTATGCTCCCCAATCAGGCCTAGGCAATGATGAGAAAGACTGCTTTTACAAGCAACTTTTACAAACAACCGCAATGACAGAGGACGGAGACATCGTTATGCTAGCAGGGGACTTCAACGGTCATGTTGGACAGCTCCAGGATGGTTACACTGGGGTACATGGTGGGCACGGTTACGGCTCAAGAAATGAAGGAGTGAGACTTCTTGAATTTTGTGATGCATGTACACTGACTATTTGCAACACAAACTTCCAGAAACCTGCCAATCACCTAATAACCTACAAATCTGGTGAGCACATAAGCCAGATTGACTTCTTACTAGTTATGCAGCGGGACAGGCAGAGGCAGTGGGACAGGCAGATGGTGTCAAATACCAAGGCATACCCTGGGGGAGAATGTACCCCAGAGCATAGGTTAGTCGTTAGTGATATCTCAGTAAGCAAGAGATGGAATGAGACATACAGGAAGGTGTGGAGAAGAAAGGTCTGGAAGCTAAAAGACCTTTCACTAAAATACAAATTTAGGAAAGCCCTTCAAGATGTATATGACGAAAAAGAAGACGATTTAGAGACGTATGACATAGATAATAACTGGAATTTCTTACGTGACAACTTACTGCAGGCTCCTGATTAAACTTGTGGCTGGAGCAGAGCTCCAACCAGACAGAGTGACCTGGTGGTGGAACAGCACAGTAGATAAGGCCATTAGAGACAAAAGACTAGCATGGAAGGCTTGGAAAATGGGTGGGAGTAGGGAAGAGAGAAGCTAGATGTCAGGTGTACTTAGCACGCAGGGAGGCTGAGAGTAGGAGTTTTGCCAATGTTCTGTGACGGGAAGATCAGAGGCGTGCGGTGTTCCACATTGCAAGGCAGTGTGTCAATGCAAATCAGGATGTTGTTGGAGATAAATGTGTCCGGAATGATGCCGGTGTACTTAGTGTCACGAATGATCAGAAAAAGGAGGCCTGGAAATGTCATTATGAGAGACTGATGAATGTGGAGAACGAATGGGAGAGAGAGAAATTACCCTTAGTAGATCCGACAGAGGGACCAGCTATTGAGATTGACGAATATAGGGTCCAAGAGGCAATTAAGGAAATGAAAAATGGTAAGGCTGCTGGACCATCGGGAATAGTTGCTGAGATGCTGAAGGCATCAGGGGACGTAGGCACTAAACTGGTTGCACTCATCATCAATCAGGCTATATATGATGGTGTCATACCTAAAGACTGGTGCAGCAGTATTCTCATAAATTGCTACAAAGGTAAAGGGGATGCTCTGGAGAGGAGCAATTATAGGGGTATAAAACTGATGGATCAGGTTATGAAAGTGGCAGAAAGGATATTAGCACAACTAATTAAAGAAAGGGTCAAACTAGATGAGATGCAGTTTGGTTTTGTACAACAGATGCACTCTCCTTGGTGAGACAATTGCAAGAGAGGTTCTTAGAGAAAAATAAGCCACTATACTTAGCCTTTGTTGACCTAGAGAAGGCCTTTGATAGGGTACCCCGATCTGTCATCTGGTGGTCCTTAAGGAAACTAGGTGTTGAGGAATGGCTTGTGAGGACAGTGCAAACTTTGTACAGAGGTACTCTCAGTAAAGTCAGGGTAGGAATGGAGTTTAGTGAGGAATTCCAGATACAAGTAGGAGTACATCAAGGTTCAGTCCTCAGTCTGCTCTTGTTCATTATAGTCCTCCAAGCCATAACAGAGGAGTTTAAGACTGGCTGTCCATAGGATCTTCTCTATGCTGATGATCTGGTTCTTATAGCAGAATCAGTAGAGGAGCTAGAGAATAAATTCTGGCTATGGAAACAGCAGTTGGAAGCAATAGGACTGAGAGTAAATCTAGCTAAGACAAAAGTGTTGATGAGTAGAAAAGAGGACAAAACCCTGATTCCGTCAGGGAAATGGCCATGTTCGATATGCAGAAAAGGAACTGGCATAAATTCTATAAAATGCACACAATGCAGGTCCTGGGTACACAAGAGATGTAGCGGGATAGCAGGCAAACTAACAGGTAGGGAGAAATATGTATGCAGTAGATGTACAGGGAAATTAGACAGTTGAAGTCGCATTGATAGACACATTTTTCAAATGCAGGAGGGTGCTATAAAAGTGGTGGATAGCTTCCGGTACCTAGGAGATCAGATTAGCATGGGAGGGGGGAGGGGGGGTTCCGAGGCCATAGTATCTAGAATAAGGATGGGTTGGAAGAAGTTTAGGGAGGGTTTCTCCCTGCGTACGAAAGGTCGGTTATATGATGACTGTGTGCGGAGCGCGATGCTGCATGGTAGTGAGACATGGGCAGCAACTGCAGAGGATATGCGACGGCTGGAGAGAAATGAGGCAAGCATGCTCCGTTGGATGTGCAGTGTAAACGTGCGTGAACGACCTAGCATGAATGTGTTGAGAGAGAAACTGTGTCTGAGAGGGATAGACTGTAGTGTACGGGAGAGGAGACTGAGGTGGTATGGACATGTGATGTGCATGGAGGATGTCAGTTGAAGGAAGACGTGGTAGAGGTAGACCACGAAAAACATGGGCGGAGGTGGTGAGAACAGACCTCACATTGTTGAAGCTCACGGTGGAGATGAAGATAGACCGTGATGAGTGGAGAGATGCTGTGCTGAATAAGACCTGTCCCACCCTTGCAAGCAGGGAAGAGCGACGTAAAATGATGATGATGATGATATGAATGTATCTATATATCTTGTACAATGATAACAACAAAACCACACACTGACAATCCACAGGGTTGTTGTTATTGTATATGACAGTTGTTTTTGTTGCTGTTATTGCAGTGTATATAGTAGCTAATATTACTATGGCGGAATAAAATGAATGTAAAATGAAATTCTACGATGGCCAGAATGACAGGAAAACTTGAAGATTCAAACATCTTCACATAGAATGGTGTATTCATGGAATTATTAAATTAAATATATTTTACTATATACACTGTCATTTTTACAGGTACTATGCTAATGTACACACACGGACGCACGCACACACACACGCACGCGCGCGGTGCAGCCGAAAAGCCTCATATATTTTACACATTCAACACTTAAAATGAGGGAGGTATTTTTCTCGTGCCCTATGTATGTGTACATATATATATAGCGAGTATTTGATTGTTGTGTTGGTAGTTGATTGTGTTGTGGTGTTGATTCATTTGTTGCGTGTGTACTCCCTTGTAGCTTGCTGTGTTGTGTGGTCACTGTTGTGTGACCAGAGGTTACATGTGTGCAGGTAAGTGAGTAAGTGTTCAATAAGATGATGATGAAATGATAGTTCCTTGATTCTGCAGAAAATGAATATATATAAATGAACCACAATAACACCAAACCACTATATTATTAATTTATTGAAAATAGCTCACTTCGAAGCTATATGAAAAATACGCAAGAATTATGGATGTTAGTTTGTTTGTTTATAAAAGTTGAGTTAAAGTATTTACCAATAAAACTTCATGAACTCACTGGCTTGATTGAGCGAGAGACCAAGAGATAGAGATTGAATGAAAGAGAGAGAGTAAGAGTATGTAAGACACCAAGGGGTCTGTAGAAGGCAATAGTTTTACTTGTTTACTCTATCAAAAACCTCTCCGAACTACTGCAGGCCTGATCTAAAGCAGGCTATTTATCTATGCCGCTTCCCCTGTCTCCAAGACTTGAGAACATATGGCTGACCACTAGAGGTCATCCACTCTCAGACCTGTTGACAACCGAAAGGAGATAACCCAGAAAATGTCACCCAGAGGTCAAGGTGTAGACAAATTTCACTACATATAGAAGAAACAGAATATTACTTATTTTGTTTGTAAAACAATGTCAATTGCTAGTTCAGTTGTATAGAAAGTGAGGATTTGAGAAAAAGTTGATAAATGAAATTTAGAAATAAACATACATTTTCTATATGTATGTTCCATTTGTCAAAATGGAACAAGAAAAAGTGAAAGTAAAACAATATTTTACAAATGCTATAAGCACATTTTTCATTAATAAGTTCCTGTATTGAAAAAAATACATTAAACAATCAGCATACACTCTCTCTCATTCTTCTTCTATTACACTGAGAATATTTTTGGTGTTCTAATTATTATTATTTCTACAATAGGCATAAGCCAGGCAATTTGGAGGGAGCAGAAAGTGCATTACTGGTACTTTATTTAATTGACCCCTGTAAGGATGAAAGGCAAAGCTAACCTCGGTGGGATTTTAACTCAGAATGTAAGGAAATGTAACTCTATGCCGCGAAGTATGTTATCCAACTCTCTACCAATTCTGCCAATCCTTACAAGGGTCGGCTGAGAAGTTCAAGGAGTGATGTTGGAGCTGTGAAATCTTGCAGGCTTTAATTTCATAATTGTCATGCCATAAGAGTATTTTGGTCAGCCTATGAACTTTTCAGCAGGTTCTCATATATTGATAGTCTCTCTCTCCCACATTTATGTATATATACACTGTAAATGTGGTTGGTGTTAGGAAGGGCATCCAGATGTAAAAATCCTTGCCAAAATACAGTTCTGTCTGAGCAACATTATGGCACAGCTAGCTAGCCAGACTTATCTCATGTTGTGGGTGACCTATGCAAGTATGGAAAAATAGACGTTAAACGATGATGATGATATGATTAATAAATGCTCAATTCCTCTGCTCAACTGATGAATTATCTAATTTTCTACATTGTCAGTAAGTGAGAAGACCTGATATTGCTATCCAGTCAACACCAGCAATAGAAACCTTTCATAACAGGTTTTGCAGCTACATTGCCATTTCATGTTTTACACCAAACAAAATCACTTATAATGGATGAATAAGTCAAACAATTCATTATCCAGGAAGGTTGCAAATTGGAAGAGCCATTACAATGTTGGATAGAATACTTTGTGGTATTCGTTTCAGCTCTCTGAGTTCAAATTCCACCCAAGTCAACTTTGCCTTTCATCCAATCAAGGTTGATAAAAAAAGTACCAGTCAAGTACTGGGGTTGATTCTTCCTCTATATCTCTTTCTCACTTCCATTCTCTCACTCTCTCTATCCTTCTCTGGAAGAAATCTGCTGTATTTAGACCTGGAGAGGATTGGGCTCCACTAGGTTTAAAAATGCCCTAGACACCTTCATTAATTACAGGACCATGTATGCATATTATCCAGGGGACCATTTGGTGCATTTCATTCTTGAGTAAGACTTTTCATTTCACATTATTCATGAAACTACTGGCAGCCCTATCAATAAAACACCCCAAAAGCCTCCTATGAAATGCAATATAATTGGAAGCCAGCCAAACCTGCCTAGGTGAGAACCATTTTTTTAAAATTTGATATATATTGTCTAACTCATGCCAGCATGGATAAACAGACGTTAAATAATGATGATGATGATGATATATCATCATCATCAACATTGGTTTTTCATCTATTTTTCCATGCTGGCATGGCTTGTATGTGGCAGTTTGGGGCAGTATTCTATGGTCATAAGCATTTTTTATTCATTTAACTGCTGAGCTGCATAATCTGTTTACACAGATTGTAAACAAATATCACTGCCTGCAATGTCAAAATTTAAAGTGAAAAGATAAATAGATGCACTCGTACAAATACACACACACACATACATACACACATACCCCCCCCCCCCGCCTCCCACTCACTCACTCTCACTCACACTCACTCACACTCACTCACACACACACTCACACATATGCACACACACCCACACACACACGCACGCACATACACACTCTCACATACACACTCTCACACTCATACTAAACCGAGTCAGTACTTAGTTACTGACATCTCAGATTGGCCAGGGGCCTGCATCTCACTTACATGTGTTCCCACTCACTATCATGTTCTTGTGTAAGCTATAGGTTCGTAACTCACAAAACATTTCCACACTCTACCAAGTGCATTTTATCAAGGCACCAACACCAGTGAGGTTATGTTTTTGACACAGCTGAAGAGTTCTCCAGACACTTTGTTTGGCAGGTTTCCTGCAGCTGGATGCTGTTCTTATTTCCAACCACTTTACAATGTGTATTGGTGCATTTATCATGTAGATCAACATTAGGGAAGTTATGAACTTTTCAGCTGACCCTCATATATTTTTGTTTATGATGTGTGTGTGTATGTTTATTAACCACCTTTCTTAGTGAAGAATTCTATATTCTGCTATTAGATCCATGTTGTCAATAATGACTGCAATAGCATTGGATGTATTTAATTTTTGGTATTCCATATATGCTAGCATTATTGGATACATGAACAAACAAACTGGGAAATTGGTTTTGATAATTTAGTGGTTTACATTAGCAAAATCCTAAGCTAAAATTCTATCTAAAAGACCAACTATTTTCTTTAGAGCTAGAAATTACATTTGCCTATAACAAGTTCTGATCTTTTACAAAGCTCAGGTAAGATGCATATCATCATCATCATCATCATCATCATCGTTTAACGTCCGTGTTCCACGCTTGCATGGGTTTGGACGGTATAATGGACTAATACTCCATTTGAGATGGTGCTGCTGCCACACACTCAAATATTCTAGACCACATCCAGAAAAAAAGGTCACTGATCTGATGGGCATAGTGTCACTAACAGATGTACTCTTACCTCTTGGTATAGAGTCGCTGGCAGATGTACTCCTGGTATAGAGTAGCTGACAGATGTACTCCTACCTCTGGCCTACAGATATTTTGTCTCTTTTCATTACCTTTTCTACCAATACTACAATGGCCTCTGCTCCTTGAAATTGGTTGACTTTGTGCATCCTCTCTGCTGAAGTATATTTATTTACATATATACATATGTACACATACATATGTGTGTGTATGTATGTGTATGTATGTATATATATACACACACACACACACACATCTTCTAATGGAATAACTTTTGATGTATGTGCAGAGTAAGAAAATGTTTCAAAGTAGAGAGGGAGAGATAGAGATTGGTTATTTGTAGCTTGTTCTCAGGTTTACATTTAGTTTGTTAAGGTTCTTGATTTTAAAGTGTTTTGTCGTGTCAGTGTAGTTTATGGTTTGGTGTGATGTATTTTGTTTTATGATATTTTTAATTATGTTTGTCTCTTTTGTAGTTAGTACTAGGATAGTACCCATAAAAAATGTTGGTTTATAGTAAAAAAGTATCAATTTAATAATTCCTTGATTACAACATGCTATATAAATAAAGTGGTTATCATGTAGATCTTAAGTTTTATTATTTAAAATGGGCAGTGGATTGGCAGTATTGGTAGAGGGTCGGATGCCATGCTTTGACGTATAGAGTTACGGTCCTTGCCATTTTGAGTTCAAATTCCGCTGAAGTTAACTTTGCCTTTCATCCTTACAGGGTCGATAAAATAAAGTACCAGTAATGCACTGGGTAATTGCTGGCCTTGTGCCAAACATAGAAACAATTATTTAAAATGGGCGGTGGATTGGCAGTATCTGTAGAGTTGGACAACATGCTTTTTAACATATTTTACATTCTGAGTTCAAATCCCGCCAAGGTTAGCTTTTCCTTTCATGTTTATTGGGTCAATAAAATGAAGCACCAGTAACGAACTGAAGTTGATTTAATCGAACCCCTCCAAATTGTTGGTCTTGTGCCTAAATTTGCAATCATGATTTAAAAAATTGCATTTGATTCATATAATAATCACATTGTGTGATTTGTTTAGTTTTAATGATTGTTATATCTGATATATTTGTACCTATATTCATCTGTAGTTTGATCCAGTCTGTTAGAATATTCATTGTTGATTAGTATTTTATTCTGTGAAATTCTCTATCTAGTTCTTCATTTGAGAAAGACATTCTTTATTAAGAAGGCATTTTTCAAGTGTCGTTTTGTAACTGTGAGCATTTGTCTCCATCAAATGGAACAAAACCGTCTTATCCATGCTAGCGTGGAAGATGGACGTTAAACGATGATAATGATATATATAAAATTGTGTCTTTGGTGTACACAGGCATTAACTCTATATATATTTAGTTGCCTCTGGTGTACACAGACTATATATATTTAGTTGTATCTCTGGTCTACACAGACTGTATATATATTTAGTTGTATCTCTGGTCTACACAGACTATATATATATTTAGTTGTGTATCTGGTCTCCACAGACTATATATATATTTAGTTGTCTCTGGTCTACACAGACTATATATATATTTAGTTGCCTCTGGTGTACACAGACTATATATATATTTAGTTGTATCTCTGGTCTCCACAGACTATATATATATTTAGTTGTGTCTCTGGTCTACACAGACTGTATATATATTTAGTTATGTCTCTGGTCTACACAGACTATATATATATTTAGTTGTGTCTCTGGTCTACACAGACTTTATATATATTTAGTTGTGTCTCTGGTCTACACAGACTTTATATATATTTAGTTGTATCTGGTCTACACAGACTATATATATATTTAGTTGTATCTGGTCTACACAGACTATATATATATTTAGTTGTATCTGGTCTACACAGACTATATATATATTTAGTTGTATCTGGTCTACACAGACTATATATATATTTAGTTGTATCTGGTCTACACAGACTATATATATATTTAGTTGTATCTGGTCTACACAGACTATATATATATTTAGTTGTATCTCTGGTCTACACAGACTATATATATATTTAGTTGTATCTCTGGTCTACACAGCCTATATATATATTTAGTTGTATCTCTGGTCTACACAGACTATATATATATTTAGTTGTATCTGGACTCCACAGACTATATATATATATTTAGTTGTATCTGGTCTACACAGACTATATATATATTTAGTTGTATCTGGTCTACACAGACTATATATATATTTAGTTGTGTATCTGGTCTACACAGACTATATATATATTTAGTTGTGTATCTGGTCTACACAGACTATATATATATTTAGTTGTATCTCTGGTCTACACAGACTATATATATATTTAGTTGTATCTCTGGTCTCCACAGACTATATATATATTTAGTTGTGTCTCTGGTCTACACAGACTATATATATATTTAGTTGTCTCTCTGCTCTACACAGACTATATATATATTTAGTTGTATCTCCGGTCTACACAGACTATATATATATTTAGTTGTATCTGGTCTCCACAGACTATATATATATTTAGTTGTATCTGCTCTCCACAGACTTTATATATATTTAGTTGTATCTGGTCTACACAGACTATATATATATTTAGTTGTATCTGGTCTACACAGACTATATATATATTTAGTTGTCTCTCTGGTCTACACAGACTATATATATATTTAGTTGTATCTGGTATCCACAGACTATATATATATTTAGTTGTATCTGGTCTACACAGACTATATATATATTTAGTTGTATCTGGTCTACACAGACTATATATATATTTAGTTGTATCTGGTCTACACAGACTATATATATATTTAGTTGTATCTCTGGTCTACACAGACTATATATATATTTAGTTGTATCTCTGGTCTACACAGACTATATATATATTTAGTTGTATCTGGTATCCACAGACTATATATATATTTAGTTGTATCTGGTCTACACAGACTATATATATATTTAGTTGTATCTCTGGTCTACACAGACTATATATATATTTAGTTGTATCTCTGGTCTACACAGACTATATATATATTTAGTTGTATCTGGTATCCACAGACTATATATATATTTAGTTGTGTCTCTGGTCTACACAGACTATATATATCCATTTAGTTGTATCTCTGGTCTACACAGACTATATATATATTTAGTTGTATCTCTGGTCTACACAGACTATATATATATTTAGTTGTATCTCTGGTCTACACAGACTATATATATATTTAGTTGTATCTCTGGTCTACACAGACTATATATCCATTTAGTTGTGTCTCTGGTCTACACAGACTATATATATATTTAGTTGTATCTGGTCTACACAGACTATATATATATTTAGTTGTATCTCTGGTCTACACAGACTATATATATATTTAGTTGTATCTGGTCTACACAGACTATATATATATTTAGTTGTATCTGGTCTACACAGACTATATATATATTTAGTTGTGTCTCTGGTCTACACAGACTATATATATCTATTTAGTTGTATCTGGTCTCCACAGACTATATATATATTTAGTTGTATCTGGTCTACACAGACTATATATATATTTAGTTGTGTCTCTGGTCTACACAGACTATATATATCTATTTAGTTGTATCTGGTCTCCACAGACTATAAATATATTTAGTTGTATCTGGTCTACACAGACTATATATATATTTAGTTGTGTCTCTGGTCTCCACAGACTATATATATATTTAGTTGTATCTGGTCTCCACAGACTATATATATATTTAGTTGTCTCTGGTCTACACAGACTATATATATATTTAGTTGTATCTGGTCTCCACAGACTATATATATATTAAGTTGTATCTGGTCTACACAGACTATATATATATTTAGTTGTGTCTCTGGTCTACACAGACTATATATATCTATTTAGTTGTATCTGGTCTCCACAGACTATAAATATATTTAGTTGTATCTGGTCTACACAGACTATATATATATTTAGTTGTGTCTCTGGTCTCCACAGACTATATATATATTTAGTTGTATCTGGTCTCCACAGACTATATATATATTTAGTTGTCTCTGGTCTACACAGACTATATATATATTTAGTTGTATCTGGTCTCCACAGACTATATATATATTTAGTTGTGTCTCTGGTCTCCACAGACTATATATATATTTAGTTGTGTCTCTGGTCTCCACAGACTATATATATATTTAGTTGTATCTGGTCTCCACAGACTATATATATATTTAGTTGTCTCTGGTCTACACAGACTATATATATATTTAGTTGTATCTGGTCTCCACAGACTATTTATATATTTAGTTGTGTCTCTGGTCTCCACAGACTATATATATATTTAGTTGTATCTGGTCTCCACAGACTATATATATATTTAGTTGTGTCTCTGGTCTCCACAGACTATATCTATATTTAGTTGTATCTGGTCTCCACAGACTATATATATATTAAGTTGTATCTGGTCTACACAGACTATATATATATTTAGTTGTATCTCTGGTCTACAGACTATATCATCATCATCATTTTACGTCCGCTTTTCCCTGCTTGCAAGGGTGGGACGGGAACTGATTCTGGCTTGATTTCTACAGCTGGATGCCCTTCCTAACACCAACCTCATTTACAGTGAGTGCTGGGTGCTTTTTTGCCGTGGCACCTCCACGACCACTTTACAGTGGAATGATATGGACCCCAGTCCCTATCATCTCATTTCTACAGCTGAGTAAACTGGAGCAATGTGAAATAAAGTGTCTTGCTCAAGGAAACAACACATCACCCGGGCTGAGAATTGAACTTGTAGTAAGACGCCTGTCGGATAATGGACTAGACCTAGTTGTCTCCCCCTGGTTGAGAACACTATTTAAGTAAGCAGCAGTATTACTTTCTCAGACAGCCACGGGAAAGCAGACGGTATACACGCCACAGAAAACAGCCTCTGTACCACGAAACGATAAACAGCCCTCGGGAACAGCAAACACCACAATACCTTTGTAATTGTAATTCACTACAACTGGATCACGTATATATTTGGTATGTTTCATTTGTAATATAAACACATATAAACAAAATAAACATCACCATTATTTACATTGTTAAATATAACTCTTGTTGTGATTATTGTCTAGTTTACGCACACCCCCCACTCACTTTGTTATAATTCTCACTTACAAAAATGGTAAATAGACGAGGGACCTTCCCTCACGTCTATGTCGATAAACAATCCAACTAGGATACTTCATTTTACCACACTGGTGACCGACGTAAGAATTTTACGCAGCCTTTTTATTCAGTTGAACTTCACTGTTATTACCACGTTGCCAACGTTTTCGCAACTTACGAAAATACAAAAAAAAGACAGAGAAATAATAAAGTGTTTATACCGTATTGACAAGGTACACAAAAAAGCCAAACAATTTTTCAAAGATGGCGTTGCTTTCCTTCTCCATTTTGCAATTTTCCCGCCATTACAGGGACATTTTGAATTGCTTGTGTGTGTTCCATATTTGATCAAGGAAAAAAAACTTTTTGTGAACATTACTGCCCCGCAGGGGATATACATGCCTTACCTTTTTTCTAAGGGATTTTTAGCCACAGGCTACCTATTGTTGATATCCAACCAGGATATATTCTAAAACAAACATTTTTTTTTTTTTCCCTTTTTCATGGATTATTTGATTTGGCTGGCTCGTTGAAGAAAAGTTTAAAAAAAAAAATATATATATGTATTTTATGTATTTTTCCTATTTCCTAATGTTTTGAATGTCTGTTTCTTTTTGACCTCTCATTTTTTTTCCATATTGGGTGTTTGCTTTTCCCTGTGCGAGGGTACATTAATTGCTGTTTATATATATATATATTTTTTTTTAATTTTAAACGTTTTTCCATGAATGCACCACATTTGCCCGCCTTTACCGGAAAACCTAAGCTGTGGCTTGCCCAGTTACAGACGTATTTTACGGTCTGTAAGACAGTCTGACCAGCGCCTCGCTGTCTTGATTAGCGGACTCCCCCTAATCTAGCAGATTCGGTCCAAGACCTAATTACAGACCCCCCCCCCTCTGACTTAACGTTTCAGTCTTTAAAAGGCGAGATCTTGAGAAGGAACTGTAAGTCGGTAGAGAGTCGTTTTCGGTCATTGATCGAGGACGAACGATCAGGTAACAGGACCCCTACCGCTTTTCTCCGGCATTTGCGGGAATTGAGCGATTCCCAAGATCAGGATAGCCCTTTCCTGAAGCAATTGTTCTTCTCTCGCCTACCTCAAGAGGTACAGCCGATCCTAGCCCATATGCTAGAGGTAAATACCCTCGACCACATTGCTGTCTCTGCTGACAAAATTGTAGAAGTGACGAAGAGAGACACTGCGAAGCCAAAGTACATTGCTTCCTCTTCTCTTCCTCAATCACGCTCATCAGTGAGTGATGAGAAATTAGTCAAAACAATGGAAGCCATGACTCGTCAAATGGCGGAGTTGTGCCAGGAACTCAGGTCTTTTGGACGGCAGAGGAGCCGCTCACAAACTTATTCAACTCCTCGCCGCCGTAGCCGTTCCAAATCGTGCTTACAAGGGAAACGACGACCAGAGTCACTAACGGCAGATAGTGCGCTCTGCGAAACATCATCCAACCGCCACTTTTTTATTGAGGACCTGCTATCAGGTAGAGCCGTTCTGGTTGACACAGGTGCAGCTTGTTCAATATGGCCTGTGTGTTGTATGAAGGAGACTCCCCCTGAGTCATCTATTGAATTGCAGGCAGTAAATTGTTCGCCGATTCGAACCTTCGGACAAATCTCGCTACCTTTGCAGTTCTGTAATCTGTGGCGTGAATTTAAATGGATATTTACTGTCGCTGCCTTGCCGTATCCGATTCTAGGCGCGGATTTTCTCCACCATTTTTCATTGACGGTGGACCTCCGTCGTAAACGCCTAATTGATGGCATCACTGGTTTCACTGTTGTTGGCAAGGCAGCAGGAGTTCCAACAGTTAGCCCGACCTTTTTTCTTGCTAACACCGGTGATACTTACCATGCGTTGTTGAACTCGTTCCCGCAACTGACTCAGGGAAATTTTCGAGTTGATGAGCCAACTCATACCACGGAGCACTTCATAACTACAACTGGTGCGCCCATTTTTTCTCGTCCTCGTCGCTTGCCTCCGGACAAACTCAAAGCAGCACGATCAGAGTTTGATCATATGCTGCAGTTGGGGATTATTCATCCGTCCACGAGCCCGTGGGCGTCCCCATTACACATGGTACCGAAAGCGACTGGCGATTGGAGACCTACTGGAGATTATCGATGCTTAAATTCGATAACGGAACCGGACCGTTATCCTATCCCTCATCGCAAGACTTTGCGTCTTCGTTGCAGGGATGCAAGATATTCTCCAAAATGGATTTAATTCGTGCGTACCATCAAATTCCTGTCCATAAAAACGGCTATAGTTACGCCATTTGGGTCATTTGAGTTTTTGACCATGCCGTTCGGATTAAGGAATGCCGCTAGTACTTTTCAGCGGTTTATGGATGAGGTTACTCGCGGCCTCGATTTCGTCTATACCTATATTGACGACCTGCTCATTGCTAGTTCTTCTCAAGAGCAACATACGCACCATTTGAATCTTCTTTTCCGCCGATTGAAGGTGTATAACGTGCAGATTAATGCACCCAAATGTGTTTTTGGTGTTGAGTCACTGACTTTCTTGGGTCACGTCATCGATGCTGACGGTATTCGACCCCGGCCTGAGCGAGTTAAGGTCATAGAGGATTTGCCTCCACCGACCTCACTACGTCAGTTACGCCAGTTCTTAGGCCTGATTAGCTTTTATAGGCGTTTCGTCCCAAATTGTGCGAGATTGCTTTTCTCCCTGACAGAAATTTAAAAAAATTCTCGGAAGAAGAATAAAGATATTTCTTTAACCGAGACTCAACTTGCTGATTTTCAGCACGCCAAAACTGCTTTGGCTAATGCTTCTTTACTGGCTCACCCGGTACCCGGTGCAAAGCTAACTCTTTGTGTTGATGCATCGGATATCGCTGTGGGCGCAGTGCTACAACAAAACATCAATGGTTACCAGCAACCGCTGGAGTTCTTTTCCAGAAAGATGAAACCTGCTGAGACACGCTACAGCATCTTTGGAAGAGAGCTTTTAGCCATCTATTTAGCTGTGAAACATTTTTCACATATGCTAGAGGGTAGACTATTTACTATCCTCACTGACCATAAACCATTGACTTTTGCGTTGAGAGCGAAGGCTGATAAATACTCGCCCAGTGAGACGAGGCACCTTGATTTCATCTCGCAATATATGAATGATATCCAACACATTCCGGGTTCACTGAATACAGTGGCCGATGCTTTGTCCCGCTTACCCATGACAGCGATCTCGTCACCCTCTGACATAGATCTGACTCGTTTGGCTGCGGATCAGCCTCCCCTTCAGTCATTGGATGTTACATCGCCCAAGTTTGTGAATTGCGAGATGAAATACTTGCCTCTGTCGACTGCAGTTGGCCAAATTCTCTGCGACGTCTCTTTGGACGTGCCTAGGCCCTTCGTTCCAGAGAATCATCGTCGGACCGTGTTTCTGGCATTACATAATTTCTCGCATCCAGGATCTTCTGCCACATTTAAACTCATATCAGCTAGATTTTTCTGGCCAAATATGAGGCGTGAAATTGCTGCTTGGTGCCGTTCCTGCGTCGCTTGCCAGAAATCAAAGGTCCATCGACACGTCAAGGCTCCCCTGGGTACCTTTACTAACCCAGATGTGCGTTTTTCGCACATTCATATTGATATAGTGGGACCTTGGCTTATCAGCGATGGTTATTCTTATCTGCTGACCATAATTGACTGTTTTTCGAGATGGCCTGAAGCCATCCCCTTGAAAAACATCACCGCTGAGACAATAGCGCGTGCTCTTGTGTCTGGATGGATCTCTCGTTATGGAGTTCCATCCACAGTAACTACCGACCGTGGACGACAGTTCGAGTCTTTTCCTCGAACTGTCAAAATTAATTGGAGCTAAATGCATCAGAACTACAGCGTACCATCCCGCTTCGAATGGTATGGTGGAGCGTTTTCACTGACAACTGAAGGCCTCCTTAATGGCCTCAATGGACTTGGCGCATTGGAGTGAGTACCTCCCTATTGTGCTACTAGGGATTTGGTCAACGGTAAAGGTCGACTTTGGATATTCACCGGCCGAAGTACTGTACGGTGCCCCTCTGACGTTGCCCCTATCGATCTTGATGCCCAAGATCACGCTTCCTACGTGTCCCGTTTGCGCTCCTATTTCCAGGATTTTCCACCAATGGACACTAAGAAACAAACTGTCAAGACTGCTGTCCCGAGGTATGTTGCCTCGTGGAAGCATGTCTTTGTAAGTAAAGATTCTGTGAAGCCCCTGCTCACACAGCCTTACACTGGACCTTACCGTGTCTTAGCGTGGCTAAGCATTACCGTGGCTAAGCATTTCACTTTAGATATTAAAGGGTCCAGGGAGTCAGTTACAATAGACAGGCTTAAGCAGGCACACCTTGACACGGACGCTGTGGTTCCTGATCCACGAACCCCTTCGTATCTGCCTGTTGAGCGAACGCCTGTTCCTGAACCACCATCATCGCCTGTCCCTACACCTCCACCATCGCCATGTTACAAGACCACGACCCGTTCAGGTCGTAGAGTCCACTAGCCCCAAAAATTTTGCAGCAGCCTTTTTTTTTGCCTCTGTGTTTCTGCTTTTTCTTTGCCTTGTTTTTCATGCATGTTGTGTTTCTTAACATTTTTCAAATCCTTATTCTGGATTTAATGATTTAATGATTGGTAGAGCGAATAGCTCCCGCTTGTTGCATTGTTCGACATCTTACTCCACGTGTGAGTAATAACATCAATTTTCGATGATTTGAAAATCTGGCAGGGGAAACTGTAGTAAGACGCCTTACGCCCCCCCTGTCAGATAATGGACTAGACCTAGTTGTCTCCCCCTGGTTGAGAACACTATTTAAGTAAGCAGCAGTATTACTTTCTCAGACAGCCACGGGAAAGCAGACGGTATACACGCCACAGAAAACAGCCTCTGTACCACGAAACGATAAACAGCCCTCGGGAACAGCAAACACCACAATACCTTTGTAATTGTAATTCACTACAACTGGATCACGTATATATTTGGTATGTTTCATTTGTAATATAAACACATATAAACAAAATAAACATCACCATTATTTACATTGTTAAATATAACTCTTGTTGTGATTATTGTCTAGTTTACGCACACCCCCCACTCACTTTGTTATAATTCTCACTTACAAAAATGGTAAATAGACGAGGGACCTTCCCTCACGTCTATGTCGATAAACAATCCAACTAGGATACTTCATTTTACCACACTGGTGACCGACGTAAGAATTTTACGCAGCCTTTTTATTCAGTTGAACTTCACTGTTATTACCACGTTGCCAACGTTTTCGCAACTTACGAAAATACAAAAAAAAGACAGAGAAATAATAAAGTGTTTATACCGTATTGACAAGGTACACAAAAAAGCCAAACAATTTTTCAAAGATGGCGTTGCTTTCCTTCTCCATTTTGCAATTTTCCCGCCATTACAGGGACATTTTGAATTGCTTGTGTGTGTTCCATATTTGATCAAGGAAAAAAAACTTTTTGTGAACATTACTGCCCCGCAGGGGATATACATGCCTTACCTTTTTTCTAAGGGATTTTTAGCCACAGGCTACCTATTGTTGATATCCAACCAGGATATATTCTAAAACAAACATTTTTTTTTTTTTCCCTTTTTCATGGATTATTTGATTTGGCTGGCTCGTTGAAGAAAAGTTTAAAAAAAAAAATATATATATGTATTTTATGTATTTTTCCTATTTCCTAATGTTTTGAATGTCTGTTTCTTTTTGACCTCTCATTTTTTTTCCATATTGGGTGTTTGCTTTTCCCTGTGCGAGGGTACATTAATTGCTGTTTATATATATATATATTTTTTTTTAATTTTAAACGTTTTTCCATGAATGCACCACATTTGCCCGCCTTTACCGGAAAACCTAAGCTGTGGCTTGCCCAGTTACAGACGTATTTTACGGTCTGTAAGACAGTCTGACCAGCGCCTCGCTGTCTTGATTAGCGGACTCCCCCTAATCTAGCAGATTCGGTCCAAGACCTAATTACAGACCCCCCCCCCCCCCTCTGACTTAACGTTTCAGTCTTTAAAAGGCGAGATCTTGAGAAGGAACTGTAAGTCGGTAGAGAGTCGTTTTCGGTCATTGATCGAGGACGAACGATCAGGTAACAGGACCCCTACCGCTTTTCTCCGGCATTTGCGGGAATTGAGCGATTCCCAAGATCAGGATAGCCCTTTCCTGAAGCAATTGTTCTTCTCTCGCCTACCTCAAGAGGTACAGCCGATCCTAGCCCATATGCTAGAGGTAAATACCCTCGACCACATTGCTGTCTCTGCTGACAAAATTGTAGAAGTGACGAAGAGAGACACTGCGAAGCCAAAGTACATTGCTTCCTCTTCTCTTCCTCAATCACGCTCATCAGTGAGTGATGAGAAATTAGTCAAAACAATGGAAGCCATGACTCGTCAAATGGCGGAGTTGTGCCAGGAACTCAGGTCTTTTGGACGGCAGAGGAGCCGCTCACAAACTTATTCAACTCCTCGCCGCCGTAGCCGTTCCAAATCGTGCTTACAAGGGAAACGACGACCAGAGTCACTAACGGCAGATAGTGCGCTCTGCGAAACATCATCCAACCGCCACTTTTTTATTGAGGACCTGCTATCAGGTAGAGCCGTTCTGGTTGACACAGGTGCAGCTTGTTCAATATGGCCTGTGTGTTGTATGAAGGAGACTCCCCCTGAGTCATCTATTGAATTGCAGGCAGTAAATTGTTCGCCGATTCGAACCTTCGGACAAATCTCGCTACCTTTGCAGTTCTGTAATCTGTGGCGTGAATTTAAATGGATATTTACTGTCGCTGCCTTGCCGTATCCGATTCTAGGCGCGGATTTTCTCCACCATTTTTCATTGACGGTGGACCTCCGTCGTAAACGCCTAATTGATGGCATCACTGGTTTCACTGTTGTTGGCAAGGCAGCAGGAGTTCCAACAGTTAGCCCGACCTTTTTTCTTGCTAACACCGGTGATACTTACCATGCGTTGTTGAACTCGTTCCCGCAACTGACTCAGGGAAATTTTCGAGTTGATGAGCCAACTCATACCACGGAGCACTTCATAACTACAACTGGTGCGCCCATTTTTTCTCGTCCTCGTCGCTTGCCTCCGGACAAACTCAAAGCAGCACGATCAGAGTTTGATCATATGCTGCAGTTGGGGATTATTCATCCGTCCACGAGCCCGTGGGCGTCCCCATTACACATGGTACCGAAAGCGACTGGCGATTGGAGACCTACTGGAGATTATCGATGCTTAAATTCGATAACGGAACCGGACCGTTATCCTATCCCTCATCGCAAGACTTTGCGTCTTCGTTGCAGGGATGCAAGATATTCTCCAAAATGGATTTAATTCGTGCGTACCATCAAATTCCTGTCCATAAAAACGGCTATAGTTACGCCATTTGGGTCATTTGAGTTTTTGACCATGCCGTTCGGATTAAGGAATGCCGCTAGTACTTTTCAGCGGTTTATGGATGAGGTTACTCGCGGCCTCGATTTCGTCTATACCTATATTGACGACCTGCTCATTGCTAGTTCTTCTCAAGAGCAACATACGCACCATTTGAATCTTCTTTTCCGCCGATTGAAGGTGTATAACGTGCAGATTAATGCACCCAAATGTGTTTTTGGTGTTGAGTCACTGACTTTCTTGGGTCACGTCATCGATGCTGACGGTATTCGACCCCGGCCTGAGCGAGTTAAGGTCATAGAGGATTTGCCTCCACCGACCTCACTACGTCAGTTACGCCAGTTCTTAGGCCTGATTAGCTTTTATAGGCGTTTCGTCCCAAATTGTGCGAGATTGCTTTTCTCCCTGACAGAAATTTAAAAAAATTCTCGGAAGAAGAATAAAGATATTTCTTTAACCGAGACTCAACTTGCTGATTTTCAGCACGCCAAAACTGCTTTGGCTAATGCTTCTTTACTGGCTCACCCGGTACCCGGTGCAAAGCTAACTCTTTGTGTTGATGCATCGGATATCGCTGTGGGCGCAGTGCTACAACAAAACATCAATGGTTACCAGCAACCGCTGGAGTTCTTTTCCAGAAAGATGAAACCTGCTGAGACACGCTACAGCATCTTTGGAAGAGAGCTTTTAGCCATCTATTTAGCTGTGAAACATTTTTCACATATGCTAGAGGGTAGACTATTTACTATCCTCACTGACCATAAACCATTGACTTTTGCGTTGAGAGCGAAGGCTGATAAATACTCGCCCAGTGAGACGAGGCACCTTGATTTCATCTCGCAATATATGAATGATATCCAACACATTCCGGGTTCACTGAATACAGTGGCCGATGCTTTGTCCCGCTTACCCATGACAGCGATCTCGTCACCCTCTGACATAGATCTGACTCGTTTGGCTGCGGATCAGCCTCCCCTTCAGTCATTGGATGTTACATCGCCCAAGTTTGTGAATTGCGAGATGAAATACTTGCCTCTGTCGACTGCAGTTGGCCAAATTCTCTGCGACGTCTCTTTGGACGTGCCTAGGCCCTTCGTTCCAGAGAATCATCGTCGGACCGTGTTTCTGGCATTACATAATTTCTCGCATCCAGGATCTTCTGCCACAGTTAAACTCATATCAGCTAGATTTTTCTGGCCAAATATGAGGCGTGAAATTGCTGCTTGGTGCCGTTCCTGCGTCGCTTGCCAGAAATCAAAGGTCCATCGACACGTCAAGGCTCCCCTGGGTACCTTTACTAACCCAGATGTGCGTTTTTCGCACATTCATATTGATATAGTGGGACCTTGGCTTATCAGCGATGGTTATTCTTATCTGCTGACCATAATTGACTGTTTTTCGAGATGGCCTGAAGCCATCCCCTTGAAAAACATCACCGCTGAGACAATAGCGCGTGCTCTTGTGTCTGGATGGATCTCTCGTTATGGAGTTCCATCCACAGTAACTACCGACCGTGGACGACAGTTCGAGTCTTTTCCTCGAACTGTCAAAATTAATTGGAGCTAAATGCATCAGAACTACAGCGTACCATCCCGCTTCGAATGGTATGGTGGAGCGTTTTCACTGACAACTGAAGGCCTCCTTAATGGCCTCAATGGACTTGGCGCATTGGAGTGAGTACCTCCCTATTGTGCTACTAGGGATTTGGTCAACGGTAAAGGTCGACTTTGGATATTCACCGGCCGAAGTACTGTACGGTGCCCCTCTGACGTTGCCCCTATCGATCTTGATGCCCAAGATCACGCTTCCTACGTGTCCCGTTTGCGCTCCTATTTCCAGGATTTTCCACCAATGGACACTAAGAAACAAACTGTCAAGACTGCTGTCCCGAGGTATGTTGCCTCGTGGAAGCATGTCTTTGTAAGTAAAGATTCTGTGAAGCCCCTGCTCACACAGCCTTACACTGGACCTTACCGTGTCTTAGCGTGGCTAAGCATTACCGTGGCTAAGCATTTCACTTTAGATATTAAAGGGTCCAGGGAGTCAGTTACAATAGACAGGCTTAAGCAGGCACACCTTGACACGGACGCTGTGGTTCCTGATCCACGAACCCCTTCGTATCTGCCTGTTGAGCGAACGCCTGTTCCTGAACCACCATCATCGCCTGTCCCTACACCTCCACCATCGCCATGTTACAAGACCACGACCCGTTCAGGTCGTAGAGTCCACTAGCCCCAAAAATTTTGCAGCAGCCTTTTTTTTTGCCTCTGTGTTTCTGCTTTTTCTTTGCCTTGTTTTTCATGCATGTTGTGTTTCTTAACATTTTTCAAATCCTTATTCTGGATTTAATGATTTAATGATTGGTAGAGCGAATAGCTCCCGCTTGTTGCATTGTTCGACATCTTACTCCACGTGTGAGTAATAACATCAATTTTCGATGATTTGAAAATCTGGCAGGGGAAACTGTAGTAAGACGCCTTACGCCCCCCCTGTCAGATAATGGACTAGACCTAGTTGGCTCCCCCTGGTTGAGAACACTATTTAAGTAAGCAGCAGTATTACTTTCTCAGACAGCCACGGGAAAGCAGACGGTATACACGCCACAGAAAACAGCCTCTGTACCACGAAACGATAAACAGCCCTCGGGAACAGCAAACACCACAATACCTTTGTAATTGTAATTCACTACAACTGGATCACGTATATATTTGGTATGTTTCATTTGTAATATAAACACATATAAACAAAATAAACATCACCATTATTTACATTGTTAAATATAACTCTCGTTGTGGTTATTGTCTTGTTTACGCACACACCCCACTCACTTTGTTATAATTCTCACTTACAAAAATGGTAAATAGACGTGAGGGAAGGTCCCTCGTCTATGTCGATAAACAATCCAACTAGGATACTTCATTTTACCACAAAGTCACAATCTTTCGATTGCAAGGCCAATGCTCTAACCACTAAGCCATATGCCTCTCTCTCTCTCTCTCTCTCTCTCTCTCTCTCTCTCTCTCTCTCTCTCTTCTCTCTCTCTCTCTCTCTCTCTCTCTATATATATATATAGTTGTGTAACTGGTCTACACAGACTATATATATATTTAGTTGTATCTCTGGTCTACACAGACAATATATATATTTAGTTGTGTCTCTGGTCTCCACAGACTATATAAATATATATATATATATATATATATATATATATTTAGTTGTGTCTCTGGACTCCACAGACTATATATATATTTAGTTGTATCTCTGGTCTACACAGACTATATATATATTTAGTTGTGTCTCTGGTCTCCACAGACTATATATATATATATATATTTAGTTGTGTCTCTGGACTCCACAGACTATATATATATTTAGTTGTGTCTCTGGACTCCACAGACTATATATATATTTAGTTGTATCTCTGGTCTACACAGACTATATATATATTTAGTTGTGTCTCCGGTCTCCACAGACTATATATATATATATACCACCCCCACCCCATCCACACCACCCCGTTCTATGTAAAGTTATGTTGGTGCCGCGCCATCGAGGCCGAAACAAATGAGATCGTGTAGGTGTCACGACAAAAAAACACACAGTCCACGCTGTAATGTGGCCGTGTAGGCAACACGGTAAAAACCTCCCAGACCCACACTGTAAATGTGGTTGGTGTTAGGAAGGGCATCCAGCTGTAGAAAACCTGCCAGACAGTCCTATGCGAGCAAGACAATCACTCTTGCCTCAAGTGGGACTACCCCCGTCCAAACCCACGCAAGCGTGGAACACGGACGTTAAACGTTGATGATGATGATGATGATGATGATGATATATATATATATATATTTAGTTGTGTCTCTGGACTCCACAGACTATATATATATTTAGTTGTGTCTCTGGTCTACACAGACTATATATATTTAGTTGTATCTGGTCTACACAGACTATATATATATTTAGTTGTGTCTCTGGTCTACACAGCCTATATATATATTTAGTTGTATCTGGTATCCACAGAATATATATATATTTAGTTGTATCTCTGGTCTACACAGACTCTATATATATTTAGTTGTATCTCTGATCTACACAGACTCTATATATATATATATATATATAGAGTCTGTGCACCAGTCTTTGGGTATGACACCACTATATATAGCCTGATTGATGATGCGTGCAACCAGTTTAGTGCCTACGTCCCCTGATGCCTTCAGCATCTCAGCAACTATTCCCGGTGGTCCGGCAGCCTTACCATTTTTCATTTCCCTAATCGCTTCTTGGACCCTATATTTGTCAATCTCAATAGCTGGTCCCTCTGTCGGATCTACCAAGGGTAATTTCTCTGTCTCCCATTCGTTCTCCACATTCATCAGTCCCTCATAATGACATTTCCAGGCCTCCTTTTTCTGATCATTCGTGACACTAAGTACACCGGCATCATCCCGGACACATTTATCTCCAACAACATCCTGATTCGCCTTGACACACTGCCTTGCAATGTGGAACACCGCACGCCTCTGATCTTCCCGTCGCAGAACATTGGCAAACCTCCTACTCTCTGCCTCCCTGCGTGCTAAGTACACCTGACGTCTAGCTTCTCTCTTAGTGGCTGTATATTCTTCTCTACTCCCACCCTTTTTCCAAGCCTTCCATGCTAGTCTTTTGACTCTAATAGCCTTATCTACTATATATATATTTAGTCGTATCTGGACTACACAGACTTTATCTATATTTAGTTGTTTCTCTGGACTCCACAGACTATATATATTTAGTTGTATCTCTGGTCTACACAGACTATATATATATTTAGTTGTATCTGGTCTCCACAGACTATATATATATTTAGTTGTGTCTCTGGTCTCCACAGACTATATATATATTTAGTCGTATCTGATCTACACACACTTTATATATATTTAGTTGTGTCTCTAGTCTACACAGACTATCATCATCATCATCATCATCATCAACGTTTAACGTCCGTGTTCCACGCTTGCATGGGTTTGGACGGGGGTAGTCCCACTTGAGGCAAGAGTGATTGTCTTGCTCGCATAGGACTGTCTGGCAGGTTTTCTTCAGTTGGATGCCCTTCCTAACACCAACCACATTTACAGTGTGGGTCTGGGAGGTTTTTACCGTGTTGCCTACACGGCCACATTACAGCGTGGACTGTGTGTTTTTTTTGTCGTGACACCTACACGATCTCATTTGTTTCGGCCTGGATGGCGCGGCACCAACATAACTTTACATAGAACGGGGTGGTGTGGATGGGGTGGTGGTGGTGGGACGGGGTGTATTTTGTTAGAGATGCCTACTGGCTGGAGTAGGTTTTACTATATATTTAGGTAAGGCGGGTCTTCTCTGTTACTGAGTACCGCCAAAGGTCTCGGTCCAGTAAGATTGTCTTGGAGAGGTGTAAGTGTGTGAGGTCGGAGTTTATCAGCTCGTCCCAGGTTTTTCTAGGTCTGCCTATTCCGTGGCTACCGTCTATCTTTATTGCCCTGCACTTTGTTATACAGCTATCGACTTTCATGCGCATCACGTGTCCATACCAACGTAGCCTTCTCTCGAGTAAACAACATCTGATCCCTCTTATCTCTAATTTTTTACTTAGTTCGTTTATGCTTTGCCGTTCACGTATATTACTGTTACACATCCCGCGGAGCATGTAAGCTTCGTTCCTCTCTAGTCTGCGTATATCCTCTGCACACAATGCCCAGGTCTCACTGCCATGCAACATTGCTGTTCGTATGCAGGCATCGTACAACCTGCCTTTCATTTTTAGGGAGAACCCTTTAGCGGCAAATAGTGGTATAAGCTCTCTGAACTTTTTCCAACCAGTTCTGACTCTAGCTACAGTACTTTCAGAGCACCCTCCCCACTGCTGATTTTATCGCCCAGGTAACGGAAGCTGTCCACTATTTCTATAGAACCCTCTGCGCAATTGAAAGAGCTAGTATTTTGTGGGCACTTGCTGCTACTTATTGCACCAGAACACCGGCCACATGTAAAATCTATGTTCTTAGTTAGCTTACCTGTGATCCCACTACATCTTTTATCCACCCATACTTTGCATTTAGGACATAAAATGGAGTTTCTACCTACGCCTTTCCTACACACCGAGCACGACCATTTCTTTCGCCGCCTTGTTTTCTTTCCTACAAACGAGAACTTTGGTCTTAGATTTAGTTGTGTCTCTGGTCTACACAGACTATATTTAGTTGTCTATATATATATTTAGTTGTATCTGGTCTCCACAGACTATATATATATTTAGTTGTGTATCTGGTCTACACAGACTATATATATATTTAGTTGTATCTCTGGTCTCCACAGACTATATATATATATCTAGTCGTATCTGGTCTCCACAGACTAAATTTATATTTAGTTGTATCTGGTCTACAGAGACTATATATATATATATTTAGTTGTATCTGCTCTCCACAGACTATATATATATTTAGTTGTATCTCTGGTCTACACAGACTATATATATATTTAGTTGTGTCTCTGGTCTACACAGACTAAATATATATTTAGTTGTATCTGGTCTACACGGACTATATATATATTTAGTTGTATCTCTGGTCTACACAGACTATATATATATTTAGTTGTCTTTGGTCTCCACAGACTATATATATATTTAGTTGTCTCTCTGCTCTACACAGACTATATATATATATATTTAGTTGTCTCTCTGCTCTACACAGACTATATATTTAATTGTGTCTCTGGTCTACACAGACTTTATATATATTTAGTTGTATCTGGTCTCCACAGACTATATATATATCTAGTTGTGTCTCTGTCTACAAAGACTATATATATATTTAGTTGTATCAGGACTACAGAGACTATATATATATTTAGTTGTCTCTCGTCTACACAGACTTTATATATATTTAGTTGTATCTCTGGACTCCACAGACTATATATATATTTAGTTGTGTCTCTGGTCTACACAGACTATATATATATTTAGTTTTATCTCTGGTCTACACAGACTATATATATATTTAGTTGCATCTGGTCTACACAGACTATATATATATTTAGTTGCATCTGGTCTCCACAGACTATATATATATTTAGTTTTATCTCTGGTCTACACAGACTATATATATATTTAGTTGTATCTGGTCTACACAGACTATATATATATTTAGTTGTATCTCTGGTCTCCACAGACTATTTATATATTTAGTTGTGTCTCTGGTCTCCACAGACTATATATATATTTAGTTGCATCTGGTCTACACAGACTATATATATATTTAGTTGCATCTGGTCTCCACAGACTATATATATATTTAGTTATATCTCTGGTCTACACAGATTATATATATATTTAGTTTTATCTCTGGTCTACACAGACTATATATATATTTAGTTGTATCTCTGGTCTACCCAGAGTATATATATATCTAGTCGTATCTGGTCTCCACAGACTATATATATATTTAGTTGTATCTCTGGTCTACCCAGAGTATATATATATCTAGTCGTATCTGGTCTCCACAGACTATATATATATTTAGTTGTATCTCTGGTCTACACAGACTATATATATATTTAGTTGTGTCTCTGGTCTACACAGACTTTATATATATTTAGTTGTGTCTCTGGTCTACACAGACTATATATATATTTAGTTGCATCTGGTCTACACAGACTATATATATATTTAGTTGTATCTGGTCTACACAGACTATATATATATTTAGTTGCATCTGGTCTACACAGACTATATATATATTTAGTTGTATCTGGTCTACACAGACTATATATATATTTAGTTGTATCTCTGGTCTCCACAGACTATATATATATTTAGTTGTATCTCTTGTCTACAGACTATATATATATTTAGTTGTATCTCTGGTCTCCACAGACTATATATATATTTAGTTGTATCTGGTCTACAGACTATATATATATTTAGTTGTATCTGGTCTACAGACTATATATATATTTAGTTGTGTCTCTGGTCTCCACAGACTATATATATATTTAGTTGTATCTGGTCTACACAGACTATATATATATATTTAGTTGTATCTCTGGTCTCCACAGACTATATATATATTTAGTTGTATCTCTGGTCTACACAGACTATTTATATATTTAGTTGTATCTCTGGTCTACACAGACTATATATATATTTAGTTGTATCTCTGGTCTACCCAGAGTATATATATATCTAGTCGTATCTGGTCTCCACAGACTATATATATATTTAGTTGTATCTCTGGTCTACACAGACTATATATATATTTAGTTGTGTCTCTGGTCTACACAGACTTTATATATATTTAGTTGTATCTCTGGTCTACACAGACTATATATATATATTTAGTTGTATCTGGTCTACACAGACTATATATATATTTAGTTGCATCTGGTCTACACAGACTATATATATATTTAGTTGTATCTGGTCTACACAGACTGTATATATATCTAGTCGTATCTGGTCTCCACAGACTATATATATATTTAGTTGTATCTCTGGTCTAAACAGACTATATATATATTTAGTTGTGTCTCTGGTCTACACAGACTATATATATATTTAGTTGTATCTCTGGTCTACACAGACTATATATATATATTTAGTTGTATCTGGTCTACACAGACTATATATATATTTAGTTGCATCTGGTCTACACAGACTATATATATATTTAGTTGTATCTGGTCTACACAGACTGTATATATATTTAGTTGTATCTGGTCTCCACAGACTATATATATATTTAGTTGTGTCTCTGGTCTACACAGACTTTATATATATTTAGTTGTATCTGGTCTACACAGACTATATATATATTTAGTTGTATCTCTGGTCTCCACAGACTATATATATATTTAGTTGTATCTCTGGTCTACACAGACTATATATATATTTAGTTGTATCTCTGGTCTCCACAGACTGTATATATATTTAGTTGTGTCTCTGGTCTACACAGACTATATATATATTTAGTTGTATCTGGTCTACACAGACTATATATATATTTAGTTGTATCTCTGGTCTACACAGACTATATATATATTTAGTTGTGTCTCTGGTCTACACAGACTATATATATATTTAGTTGTATCTCTGGTCTCCACAGACTATATATATATTTAGTTGTATCTGGTCTACACAGACAATATATATATTTAGTTGTCTCTGGTCTCCACAGACTATATATATATTTAGTTGTGTCTCTGGTCTCCACAGACTATATATATATTTAGTTGTGTCTCTGGTCTCCACAGACTATATATATATTTAGTTGTGTCTCTGGTCTCCACAGACTATATATATATTTAGTTGTGTCTCTGGTCTCCACAGACTATATATATATTTAGTTGTATCTGGTCTACACAGACTATATATCTATTTAGTTGTATTTGGTCTACACAGACTATATATATATTTAGTTGTATCTGGTCTCCACAGACTATATATATATTTAGTTGTCTCTCTGCTCTACACAGACTATATATATATTTAGTTGTATCTGGTCTACACAGACTATATATATATTTAGTTGTATCTGGTCTACACAGACTATATATATATTTAGTCGTATCTGGTCTACACAGACTATATATATATTTAGTTGTATCTGCTCTACACAGACTATATATATATTTAGTTGTATCTCTGGACTCCACAGACTATATATCTATTTAGTTGTATCTCTGGTCTACACAGACTATATATCTATTTAGTTGTATCTCTGGTCTACACAGACTATCATCATCATCATCATCATCATCATCACCGTTTTACGTCCGTTCTTCCACGCTAGCATGGGGTAGACGGGTTGTCCTGTTGTGTGCAGTGTCTGGTTGGCTGACCATGCCTTGCTCATACAGGAACTGATCTGGCTTGATTTCTACAGCTGGATGCCCTTCCTAACACCAACCTCATTTACAGTGAGTGCTGGGTGCTTTTTCGTGGCGCCTACACGTCCACTTTACAGTGTGGGCTGGGTGCTCTTTTGCCGTGGCACCTCCACGACCACCTTGCGGTGGGGTTGTGTGGGGGCATATTGTTTATATACTTCAGCATGTACCCATGGGAGGTCGGGTACTCTGTATTACTGCGTGACGCCAGAAGTCACGGTCGTGTGTCATTGTCTTTGAGAGGTGTAATTGGGTAAGGTCGACTTTTATCACCTTATCCCAGGTCATCTTGGGTCTCCCCACTCCGCGGTTTCCATCAACTTCTAGTGCTCTGCACCTTTTTATGCAGCTGTCATCCTTCATACGCATCACATGTCCATACCAGCACAACCGCCTCTCCTGCACACAGCATTTGATTCCTCTTATGCTCAGTCTCTCTCTCAATTCATTTATGCTTTGTCGTTCACGTATATTACTGTTACACATCCATCGGAGCATGCAGGATTCGTTTCTCTCTAATCTACGTAAGTCTTCCACCTTCAGCGCCCAGGTCTCACTACCATGCAACATCGCTGTTCGGATACACGCATCTTACAGTCTGCCTTTCATTCTGAGGGAGAAGCCTTTTGCAGCTAGCAGTGGTAGTAGTTCCCTAAACTTCTTCCATCCCGTTCTTACCCTAGTTATTGTACTTTCTGAACACCCACCTCCGCTGCTAATTCAGTCACCTAGGTAGCAGAAGCTGTCTACTGTTTCTAGAGGGCCCTCCCAGAGATTGGTGGTACTTGTTTCTTGTGGCTGTTTGCTGATTGCTGTTTCAGCACAGCAGCTGCATGTGAATCCTACATTCTTAATTAAGCTTCCTGAGATCCCGCTACATCTCTTGTGTACCCATTGTTTGCATTTGGGGCAGAGAATGGAGTTCCTACCTACACCTTTCCTACATACTGAGCAAGGCCATTTCCCCGAGGGGATCTGGGTTCTGTTTTCTCGTCTACTTACAAGGACCTTAGTCTTGGTCATGTTGACTTTGAGACCCTTTCTCTCTAGTCCCTGCTTCCAGGTTTGGAATTTATTCTCTAGTTCTACCATAGATTCAGCTATGAGTGCGAGGTCATCAGCATACAGGAGTTCCCATGGGCATCCGGTCTTAAACTCCTCCGTTATTGCCTGCAGGACGATGGTGAACAGGAGAGGGCTAAGAACAGAGCCCTGGTGGACCCCAACCTGTACGCTAAATTCCTCGCTATACTCATTGCTAATCCTAACTTTGCTGACTGCTCCCCTATACATGGCTTGTACCGCTTTCACAAGCCATTCATCTACTCCTAGTTTTCTAAGAGCGCACCAGATTACAGCACGTGGAACTCTGTCAAAGGCTTTCTCAAGGCCGACAAATGCCAGGTAGAGTGGCTTACTTTTAGCTAGGTACTTTTCCTCACAAGGAAGAGGGCAAAAAAAAAAATATATATATATATATATTTAGTTGTCTCTGGTCTACACATACTATATATATATTTAGTTGTATCTCTGGTCTAAACAGACTATATATATATTTAGTTGTATCTGGTCTACACAGACTATATATATATTTAGTTGTATCTGGTCTACACAGACTATATATATATTTAGTTGTATCTCTGGTCTACACAGACTATATATATATTTAGTTGTATCTGGTCTCCACAGACTATATATATATTTAGTTGTGTCTGGTCTACACAGACTATATATATATTTAGTTGTATCTCTGGTCTCCACAGACTATATATATATTTAGTTGTATCTGGTCTACACAGACTATATATATATTTAGTTGTATCTGGTCTACACAGACTATATATATATTTAGTTGTGTCTCTGGTCTACACAGACAATATATATATTTAGTTGTATCTCTGGTCTACACAGACTATATATATATTTAGTTGTATCTGGACTACACAGCCTATATATATATTTAGTTGTATCTCTGGTCTACACAGACTATATATATATTTAGTTGTGTCTCTGGTCTACACAGACTATATATATATTTAGTTGTATCTGTTCTACACAGACTATATATATATTTAGTTGTGTCTCTGGTCTACACAGACTATATATATATTTAGTTGTATCTCTGGTCTACACAGACTATATATATATTTAGTTGTGTCTGGTCTCCACAGACTATATATATATTTACTTGTATCTGGTCTCCACAGACTATATATATATTTAGTTGTATCTCTGGTCTACACAGACTATATATATATTTAGTTGTATCTCTGGTCTACACAGACTATATATATATTTAGTTGTGTCTCTGGTCTACACAGACAATATATATATTTAGTTGTATCTCTGGTCTATACAGACTATATATATATTTAGTTGTGTCTCTGGTCTACACAGACTATATATATATTTAGTTGTGTCTCTGGTCTCCACAGACTATATATATATTTAGTTGTGTCTCTGGTCTCCACAGACTATATATATATTTAGTTGTATCTGGTCTACACAGACTATATATCTATTTAGTTGTATTTGGTCTACACAGACTATATATATATTTAGTTGTATCTGGTCTCCACAGACTATATATATATTTAGTTGTCTCTCTGCTCTACACAGACTATATATATATTTAGTTGTATCTGGTCTACACAGACTATATATATATTTAGTTGTATCTGGTCTACACAGACTATATATATATTTAGTTGTATCTGGTCTACACAGACTATATATATATTTAGTTGTATCTGCTCTACACAGACTATATATATATTTAGTTGTATCTCTGGACTCCACAGACTATATATCTATTTAGTTGTATCTCTGGTCTACACAGACTATATATCTATTTAGTTGTATCTCTGGTCTACACAGACTATCATCATCATCATCATCATCATCATCACCGTTTTACGTCCGTTCTTCCACGCTAGCATGGGGTAGACGGGTTGTCCTGTTGTGTGCAGTGTCTGGTTGGCTGACCATGCCTTGCTCATACAGGAACTGATCTGGCTTGATTTCTACAGCTGGATGCCCTTCCTAACACCAACCTCATTTACAGTGAGTGCTGGGTGCTTTTTCGTGGCGCCTACACGTCCACTTTACAGTGTGGGCTGGGTGCTCTTTTGCCGTGGCACCTCCACGACCACCTTGCGGTGGGGGGTGTGGGGGCATATTGTTTATATACTTCAGCATGTACCCATGGGAGGTCGGGTACTGTGTATTACTGCGTGACGCCAGAAGTCACGGTCGTGTGTCATTGTCTTTGAGAGGTGTAATTGGGTAAGGTCGACTTTTATCACCTTATCCCAGGTCATCTTGGGTCTCCCCACTCCGCGGTTTCCATCAACTTCTAGTGCTCTGCACCTTTTTATGCAGCTGTCATCCTTCATACGCATCACATGTCCATACCAGCACAACCGCCTCTCCTGCACACAGCATTTGATTCCTCTTATGCTCAGTCTCTCTCTCAATTCATTTATGCTTTGTCGTTCACGTATATTACTGTTACACATCCATCGGAGCATGCAGGATTCGTTTCTCTCTAATCTACGTAAGTCTTCCACCTTCAGCGCCCAGGTCTCACTACCATGCAACATCGCTGTTCGGATACACGCATCTTACAGTCTGCCTTTCATTCTGAGGGAGAAGCCTTTTGCAGCTAGCAGTGGTAGTAGTTCCCTAAACTTCTTCCATCCCGTTCTTACCCTAGTTATTGTACTTTCTGAACACCCACCTCCGCTGCTAATTCAGTCACCTAGGTAGCAGAAGCTGTCTACTGTTTCTAGAGGGCCCTCCCAGAGATTGGTGGTACTTGTTTCTTGTGGCTGTTTGCTGATTGCTGTTTCAGCACAGCAGCTGCATGTGAATCCTACATTCTTAATTAAGCTTCCTGAGATCCCGCTACATCTCTTGTGTACCCATTGTTTGCATTTGGGGCAGAGAATGGAGTTCCTACCTACACCTTTCCTACATACTGAGCAAGGCCATTTCCCCGAGGGGATCTGGGTTCTGTTTTCTCGTCTACTTACAAGGACCTTAGTCTTGGTCATGTTGACTTTGAGACCCTTTCTCTCTAGTCCCTGCTTCCAGGTTTGGAATTTATTCTCTAGTTCTACCATAGATTCAGCTATGAGTGCGAGGTCATCAGCATACAGGAGTTCCCATGGGCATCCGGTCTTAAACTCCTCCGTTATTGCCTGCAGGACGATGGTGAACAGGAGAGGGCTAAGAACAGAGCCCTGGTGGACCCCAACCTGTACGCTAAATTCCTCGCTATACTCATTGCTAATCCTAACTTTGCTGACTGCTCCCCTATACATGGCTTGTACCGCTTTCACAAGCCATTCATCTACTCCTAGTTTTCTAAGAGCGCACCAGATTACAGCACGTGGAACTCTGTCAAAGGCTTTCTCAAGGTCGACAAATGCCAGGTAGAGTGGCTTACTTTTAGCTAGGTACTTTTCCTCACAAGGAAGAGGGCAAAAAAAAAAATATATATATATATATATTTAGTTGTCTCTGGTCTACACATACTATATATATATTTAGTTGTATCTCTGGTCTAAACAGACTATATATATATTTAGTTGTATCTGGTCTACACAGACTATATATATATTTAGTTGTATCTGGTCTACACAGACTATATATATATTTAGTTGTATCTCTGGTCTACACAGACTATATATATATTTAGTTGTATCTGGTCTCCACAGACTATATATATATTTAGTTGTGTCTGGTCTACACAGACTATATATATATTTAGTTATATCTCTGGTCTCCACAGACTATATATATATTTAGTTGTATCTGGTCTACACAGACTATATATATATTTAGTTGTATCTGGTCTACACAGACTATATATATATTTAGTTGTGTCTCTGGTCTACACAGACAATATATATATTTAGTTGTATCTCTGGTCTACACAGACTATATATATATTTAGTTGTATCTGGACTACACAGCCTATATATATATTTAGTTGTATCTCTGGTCTACACAGACTATATATATATTTAGTTGTGTCTCTGGTCTACACAGACTATATATATATTTAGTTGTATCTGTTCTACACAGACTATATATATATTTAGTTGTGTCTCTGGTCTACACAGACTATATATATATTTAGTTGTATCTCTGGTCTACACAGACTATATATATATTTAGTTGTGTCTGGTCTCCACAGACTATATATATATTTACTTGTATCTGGTCTCCACAGACTATATATATATTTAGTTGTATCTCTGGTCTACACAGACTATATATATATTTAGTTGTGTCTCTGGTCTACACAGACTATATATATATTTAGTTGTATCTCTGGTCTACACAGACAATATATATATTTAGTTGTGTCTCTGGTCTACACAGACTATATATATATTTAGTTGTGTCTCTGGTCTACACAGACAATATATATATTTAGTTGTGTCTCTGGTCTACACAGACTATATATATATTTAGTTGTATCTCTGGTCTACACAGACAATATATATATTTAGTTGTGTCTCTGGTCTACACAGACTATATATATATTTAGTTGTATCTGGTCTACACAGACTATATATCTATTTAGTTGTATCTCTGGTCTCCACAGACTATATATATATTTAGTTGTATCTGGTCTACACAGACTATATATATATTTAGTTGTGTCTGGTCTACACAGACTATATATATATTTAGTTGTATCTGGTCTACACAGACTATATATATATTTAGTTGTATCTCTGGTCTCCACAGACTATATATATATTTAGTTGTATCTGGTCTACACAGACTATATATATATTTAGTTGTGTCTCTGGTCTACACAGACAATATATATATTTAGTTGTGTCTGGTCTACACAGACTATATATATATTTAGTTGTATCTGGTCTCCACAGACTATATATATATTTAGTTGTGTCTCTGGTCTACACAGACAATATATATATTTAGTTGTGTCTGGTCTACACAGACTATATATATATTTAGTTGTATCTGGTCTACACAGACTATATATATATTTAGTTGTATCTCTGGTCTCCACAGACTATATATATATTTAGTTGTATCTGGTCTACACAGACTATATATATATTTAGTTGTATCTCTGGTCTACACAGACTATATATATATTCAGTTGTATCTCTGGTCTACACAGACTATATATATATTTAGTTGTATCTCTGGTCTACACAGACTATATATATATTTAGTTGTATCTCTGGTCTCCACAGACTATATATATATTTAGTTGTATCTGGTCTCCTCAGACTATATATATATATATATATATATATATGTATATATGTATATATATATATTTAGTTGTATCTCTGGTCTACACAGACTATATATATATTTAGTTGTGTCTGGTCTACACAGACTATATATATATTTAGTTGTATCTCTGGTCTCCACAGACTATATATATATTTAGTTGTATCTCTGGTCTCCACAGACTATATATATATTTAGTTGTATCTCTGGTCTACACAGACTATATATATATTTAGTTGTATCTGGTCTCCACAGACTATATATATATTTAGTTGTATCTCTGGTCTCCACAGACTATATATATATTTAGTTGTATCTCTGGTCTCCTCAGACTATATATATATTTAGTTGTATCTGGTCTACAGAGACTAAATATATATTTAGTTGTGTATCTGGTCTCCACAGACAATATATATATTTAGTTGTGTCTCTGGTCTCCACAGACTATATATATTTAGTTGTATCTCTGGTCTACACAGACTATATATATATTTAGTTGTATCTGGTCTACAGAGACTAAATATATATTTAGTTGTGTATCTGGTCTCCACAGACAATATATATATTTAGTTGTATCTCTGGTCTCCTCAGACTATATATATATTTAGTTGTATCTGGTCTACAGAGACTAAATATATATTTAGTTATGTATCTGGTCTCCACAGACAATATATATATTTAGTTGTATCTCTGGTCTCCACAGACTATTTATATATTTAGTTGTGTCTCTGGTCTCCACAGACTATATATATATTTAGTTGTATCTGGTCTACACAGACTATATATATATTTAGTTGTCTCTGGTCTCCACAGACTATATATATATATTTAGTTGTATCTCTGGTCTACACAGACTATATATATATTTAGTTGTATCTCTGGTCTACACAGACAATATATATATTTAGTTGTATCTCTGGTCTACACAGACTATTTATATATTTAGTTGTGTATCTGGTCTCCACAGACTATATATATATTTAGTTGTATCTGGTTTACACAGACTATATATATATTTAGTTGTATCTCTGGTCTCCACAGACTATATATATATTTAGTTGTGTCTCTGGTCTCCACAGACTATATATATATTTAGTTGTATCTGGTCTACACAGACTATATATCTATTTAGTTGTATCTCTGGTCTCCACAGACTATATATATATTTATGTGTATCTCTGGTCTCCACAGACTATATATATATTTAGTTGTGTCTCTGGTCTACACAGACAATATATATATTTAGTTGTGTCTGGTCTACACAGACTATATATATATTTAGTTGTATCTGGTCTACACGGACTATATATATATTTAGTTGTATCTCTGGTCTACACAGACTATATATATATTTAGTTGTATCTCTGGTCTCCACAGACTATATATATATTTAGTTGTATCTCTGGTCTCCACAGACTATATATATATTTAGTTGTATCTGGTCTACACAGACTATATATCTATTTAGTTGTATCTCTGGTCTCCACAGACTATATATATATTTAGTTGTATCTGGTCTACACAGACTATATGTATATTTAGTTGTATCTCTGGTCTCCACAGACTATATATATATTTAGTTGTGTCTCTGGTCTACACAGACAATATATATATTTAGTTGTGTCTGGTCTACACAGACTATATATATATTTAGTTGTATCTGGTCTACACAGACTATATATATATTTAGTTGTATCTGGTCTACACAGACTATATATATATTTAGTTGTATCTCTGGTCTACACAGACTATATATATATTTAGTTGTATCTGGTCTACACAGACTATATATATATTTAGTTGTATCTCTGGTCTCCACAGACTATATATCTATTTAGTTGTATCTGGTCTACACAGACTATATATATATTTAGTTGTATCTCTGGTCTCCACAGACTATATATATATTTAGTTGTATCTCTGGTCTACACAGACTATATATATATTTAGTTGTATCTGGTCTACACAGACTATATATCTATTTAGTTGTATCTCTGGTCTCCACAGACTATATATATATTTAGTTGTATCTGGTCTACACAGACTATATATATATTTAGTTGTATCTCTGGTCTCCACAGACTATATATCTATTTAGTTGTATCTCTGGTCTACACAGACTATATATATATTTAGTTGTATCTCTGGTCTACACAAACAATATATATATTTAGTTGTGTCTCTGGTCTCCACAGACTATATATATATTTAGTTGTGTCTCTGGTCTCCACAGACTATATATATATTTAGTTGTATCTGGTCTACACAGACTATATATATATTTAGTTGTATCTCTGGTCTACACAGACTATATATATATTTAGTTGTATCTCTGGTCTACACAGACTATATATATATTTAGTTGTATCTCTGGTCTACACAGACTATATATATATTTAGTTGTATCTCTGGTCTACACAGACAATATATATATTTAGTTGTGTCTCTGGTCTCCACAGACTATATATATATTTAGTTGTATCTGGTCTACACAGACTATATATATATTTAGTTGTGTCTCTGGTCTACACAGACTATATATATATTTAGTTGTATCTCTGGTCTACACAGACTATATATATATTCAGTTGTATCTCTGGTCTCCACAGACTATATATATATTTAGTTGTATCTGGTCTACACAGACTATATATATATTTAGTTGTGTCTCTGGTCTCCTCAGACTATATATATATTTAGTTGTGTCTCTGGTCTCCACAGACTATATATATATTTAGTTGTGTCTCTGGTCTACACAGACAATATATATATTTAGTTGTGTCTGGTCTACACAGACTATATATATATTTAGTTGTATCTGGTCTACACAAACTATATATATATTTAGTTGTATCTCTGGTCTCCACAGACTATATATATATTTAGTTGTATCTCTGGTCTCCTCAGACTATATATATATATTTAGTTGTATCTGGTCTCCTCAGACTATATATATATATATATATATATATATATATATATATATATATATATATATATATATATATGTATATATATATATTTAGTTGTATCTCTGGTCTACACAGACTATATATATATTTAGTTGTGTCTGGTCTACACAGACTATATATATATTTAGTTGTATCTCTGGTCTCCACAGACTATATATATATTTAGTTGTATCTGGTCTCCACAGACTATATATATATTTAGTTGTATCTCTGGTCTCCACAGACTATATATATATTTAGTTGTATCTCTGGTCTCCACAGACTATATATATATTTAGTTGTATCTCTGGTCTCCACAGACTATATATATATTTAGTTGTATCTCTGGTCTCCTCAGACTATATATATATTTAGTTGTATCTGGTCTACAGAGACTAAATATATATTTAGTTGTGTATCTGGTCTCCACAGACAATATATATATTTAGTTGTGTCTCTGGTCTACACAGACTATTTATATATTTAGTTGTGTCTCTGGTCTCCACAGACTATATATATATTTAGTTGTATCTGGTCTACACAGACAATATATATATTTAGTTGTGTCTCTGGTCTACACAGACTATTTATATATTTAGTTGTGTCTCTGGTCTCCACAGACTATATATATATTTAGTTGTATCTGGTTTACACAGACTATATATATATTTAGTTGTCTCTGGTCTCCACAGACAATATATATATTTAGTTGTATCTCTGGTCTACACAGACTATATATATATTTAGTTGTGTCTCTGGTCTATACAGACAATATATATATTTAGTTGTATCTCTGGTCTACACAGACTATATATATATTTAGTTGTGTCTCTGGTCTACACAGACTATATATATATTTAGTTGTATCTGGTCTCCACAGACTATATATATATTAAGTTGTATCTCTGGTCTACACAGACTATATATCTATTTAGTTGTGTCTCTGGTCTACACAGACTATATATATATTTAGTTGTATCTCTGGTCTCCACAGACAATATATATATTTAGTTGTATCTGGTCTCCACAGACTATATATCTATTTAGTTGTATCTCTGGTCTCCACAGACTATATATATATCTAGTTGTGTCTGGTCTACACAGACTATATATATATTTAGTTGTGTCTGGTCTACACAGACTATATATATATTTAGTTGTGTCTGGTCTACACAGACTATATATATATTTAGTTGTATCTGGTCTACACAGACTATATATATATTTAGTTGTGTCTGGTCTACACAGACTATATATATATTTAGTTGTATCTGGTCTACACAGACTATATATATATTTAGTTGTATCTCTGGTCTCCACAGACTATATATCTATTTAGTTGTATCTCTGGTCTACACAGACTATATATATATTTAGTTGTATCTCTGGTCTACACAAACAATATATATATTTAGTTGTGTCTCTGGTCTCCACAGACTATATATATATTTAGTTGTGTCTCTGGTCTCCACAGACTATATATATATTTAGTTGTATCTGGTCTACACAGACTATATATATATTTAGTTGTATCTCTGGTCTACACAGACTATATATATATTTAGTTGTATCTCTGGTCTACACAGACTATATATATATTTAGTTGTATCTCTGGTCTACACAGACGATATATATTTAGTTGTATCTCTGGTCTACACAGACAATATATATATTTAGTTGTGTCTCTGGTCTCCACAGACTATATATATATTTAGTTGTATCTGGTCTACACAGACTATATATATATTTAGTTGTGTCTCTGGTCTACACAGACTATATATATATTTAGTTGTATCTCTGGTCTACACAGACTATATATATATTCAGTTGTATCTCTGGTCTCCACAGACTATATATATATTTAGTTGTATCTGGTCTACACAGACTATATATATATTTAGTTGTGTCTCTGGTCTCCTCAGACTATATATATATTTAGTTGTGTCTCTGGTCTCCACAGACTATATATATATTTAGTTGTGTCTCTGGTCTACACAGACAATATATATATTTAGTTGTGTCTGGTCTACACAGACTATATATATATTTAGTTGTATCTGGTCTACACAAACTATATATATATTTAGTTGTATCTCTGGTCTCCACAGACTATATATATATTTAGTTGTATCTCTGGTCTCCTCAGACTATATATATATATTTAGTTGTATCTGGTCTCCTCAGACTATATATATATATATATATATATATATATATATATATATATATATATATATATATATATATATGTATATATATATATTTAGTTGTATCTCTGGTCTCCACAGACTATATATCTATTTAGTTGTATCTCTGGTCTACACAAACAATATATATATTTAGTTGTGTCTCTGGTCTCCACAGACTATATATATATTTAGTTGTGTCTCTGGTCTCCACAGACTATATATATATTTAGTTGTATCTGGTCTACACAGACTATATATATATTTAGTTGTATCTCTGGTCTACACAGACTATATATATATTTAGTTGTATCTCTGGTCTACACAGACTATATATATATTTAGTTGTATCTCTGGTCTACACAGACTATATATATATTTAGTTGTATCTCTGGTCTACACAGACAATATATATATTTAGTTGTGTCTCTGGTCTCCACAGACTATATATATATTTAGTTGTATCTGGTCTACACAGACTATATATATATTTAGTTGTGTCTCTGGTCTACACAGACTATATATATATTTAGTTGTATCTCTGGTCTACACAGACTATATATATATTCAGTTGTATCTCTGGTCTCCACAGACTATATATATATTTAGTTGTATCTGGTCTACACAGACTATATATATATTTAGTTGTGTCTCTGGTCTCCTCAGACTATATATATATTTAGTTGTGTCTCTGGTCTCCACAGACTATATATATATTTAGTTGTGTCTCTGGTCTACACAGACAATATATATATTTAGTTGTGTCTGGTCTACACAGACTATATATATATTTAGTTGTGTCTGGTCTACACAGACTATATATATATTTAGTTGTGTCTGGTCTACACAGACTATATATATATTTAGTTGTATCTCTGGTCTCCACAGACTATATATTTAGTTGTATCTGGTCTCCACAGACTATATATATATTTAGTTGTATCTCTGGTCTCCACAGACTATATATATATTTAGTTGTATCTCTGGTCTCCACAGACTATATATATATTTAGTTGTATCTCTGGTCTCCTCAGACTATATATATATTTAGTTGTATCTGGTCTACAGAGACTAAATATATATTTAGTTGTGTATCTGGTCTCCACAGACAATATATATATTTAGTTGTGTCTCTGGTCTACACAGACTATTTATATATTTAGTTGTGTCTCTGGTCTCCACAGACTATATATATATTTAGTTGTATCTGGTCTACACAGACAATATATATATTTAGTTGTGTCTCTGGTCTACACAGACTATTTATATATTTAGTTGTGTCTCTGGTCTCCACAGACTATATATATATTTAGTTGTATCTGGTCTACACAGACTATATATATATTTAGTTGTCTCTGGTCTCCACAGACAATATATATATTTAGTTGTATCTCTGGTCTACACAGACTATATATATATTTAGTTGTGTCTCTGGTCTATACAGACAATATATATATTTAGTTGTATCTCTGGTCTACACAGACTATATATATATTTAGTTGTGTCTCTGGTCTACACAGACTATATATATATTTAGTTGTATCTGGTCTCCACAGACTATATATATATTTAGTTGTATCTCTGGTCTACACAGACTATATATCTATTTAGTTGTGTCTCTGGTCTACACAGACTATATATATATTTAGTTGTATCTCTGGTCTCCACAGACAATATATATATTTAGTTGTATCTGGTCTCCACAGACTATATATCTATTTAGTTGTATCTCTGGTCTCCACAGACTATATATATATCTAGTTGTGTCTGGTCTACACAGACTATATATATATTTAGTTGTGTCTGGTCTACACAGACTATATATATATTTAGTTGTGTCTGGTCTACACAGACTATATATATATTTAGTTGTATCTGGTCTACACAGACTATATATATATTTAGTTGTGTCTGGTCTACACAGACTATATATATATTTAGTTGTATCTGGTCTACACAGACTATATATATATTTAGTTGTATCTCTGGTCTCCACAGACTATATATCTATTTAGTTGTATCTCTGGTCTCCACAGACTATATATATATTTAGTTGTATCTCTGGTCTCCACAGACAATATATATATTTAGTTGTATCTGGTCTACACAGACTATATATATATTTAGTTGTATCTGGTCTCGACAGACTATATATCTATTTAGTTGTATCTCTGGTCTCCACAGACTATATATATATTTAGTTGTATCTCTGGTCTCCACAGACAATATATATATTTAGTTGTATCTGGTCTCCACAGACTATATATCTATTTAGTTGTATCTCTGGTCTCCACAGACTATATATATATTTAGTTGTATCTCTGGTCTCCACAGACTATATATATATTTAGTTGTATCTGGTCTCCTCAGACTATATATATATTTAGTTGCATCTCTGGTCTCCACAGACTATATATATATTTAGTTGTATCTCTGGTCTCCACAGACTATATATATATTTAGTTGTATCTCTGGTCTCCACAGACTATATATATATTTAGTTGTATCTGGTCTCCTCAGACTATATATATATATATATATATATATATATATATATATATATATATATATTTAGTTGTATCTCTGGTCTACACAGACTATATATATATTTAGTTGTGTCTGGTCTACACAGACTATATATATATTTAGTTGTATCTCTGGTCTCCTCAGACTATATATATATATTTAGTTGTATCTGATCTACACAGACTATATATATATTTAGTTGTCTCTGGTCTACACAGACTATATATATACTTAGTTGTATCTCTGGTCTCCACAGACTATATATATATTTAGTTGTGTCTGGTCTACACAGACTATATATATATTTAGTTGTATCTCTGGTCTACACAGACTATATATAAATTTAGTTGTGTCTCTGGTCTACACAGACTATATATATATTTAGTTGTATCTCTGGTCTCCACAGACAATATATATATTTAGTTGTATCTGGTCTCCACAGACTATATATCTATTTAGTTGTATCTGGTCTACACAGACTATATATATATTTAGTTGTCTCTCTGCTCTACACAGACTATATATATATTTAGTTGTGTCTGGTCTACACAGACTATATATATATTTAGTTGTGTCTGGTCTACACAGACTATATATATATTTAGTTGTGTCTGGTCTACACAGACTATATATATATTTAGTTGTATCTGGTCTACACAGACTATATATCTATTTAGTTGTATCTCTGGTCTCCGCAGACTATATATATATTTAGTTGTATCTGGTCTACACAGACTATATATATATTTAGTTGTATCTCTGGTCTCCACAGGCTATATATATATTTAGTTGTGTCTCTGGTCTACACAGACAATATATATATTTAGTTGTGTCTGGTCTACACAGACTATATATATATTTAGTTGTATCTGGTCTACACAGACTATATATATATATTTAGTTGTGTCTCTGGTCTACACAGACTATTTATATATTTAGTTGTGTCTCTGGTCTCCACAGACTATATATATATTTAGTTGTATCTGGTCTCCACAGACTATATATATATATATTTAGTTGTATCTCTGGTCTCCACAGACTATATATATATTTAGTTGTATCTGGTCTCCACAGACTATATATATATTTAGTTGTATCTCTGGTCTACACAGACTATATATATATTTAGTTGTATCTCTGGTCTCCACAGACTATATATATATTTAGTTGTATCTGGTCTACAGAGACTAAATATATATTTAGTTGTGTATCTGGTCTCCACAGACAATATATATATTTAGTTGTATCTCTGGTCTCCTCAGACTATATATATATTTAGTTGTATCTGGTCTACAGAGACTAAATATATATTTAGTTGTGTATCTGGTCTCCACAGACAATATATATATTTAGTTGTGTCTCTGGTCTACACAGACTATTTATATATTTAGTTGTGTCTCTGGTCTCCACAGACTATATATATATTTAGTTGTATCTGGCCTACACAGACTATATATATATTTAGTTGTCTCTGGTCTCCACAGACTATATATATATATTTAGTTGTATCTCTGGTCTACACAGACTATATATATATTTAGTTGTATCTCTGGTCTACACAGACTATATATATATTTAGTTGTGTCTCTGGTCTACACAGACAATATATATATTTAGTTGTATCTCTGGTCTACACAGACTATATATATATATTTAGTTGTGTCTCTGGTCTACACAGACAATATATATATTTAGTTGTATCTCTGGTCTACACAGACTATTTATATATTTAGTTGTGTATCTGGTCTCCACAGACTATATATATATTTAGTTGTGTCTCTGGTCTACACAGACTATATATATATTTAGTTGTATCTGGTCTCCACAGACTATATATATATTTAGTTGTATCTGGTCTCCACAGACTATATATATATTTAGTTGTATCTCTGGTCTACACAGACTATATATATATTTAGTTGTGTCTCTGGTCTACACAGACTATATATATATTTAGTTGTATCTGGTCTCAACAGACTATATATCTATTTAGTTGTATCTCTGGTCTCCACAGACTATATATATATTTAGTTGTGTCTGGTCTACACAGACTATATATATATTTAGTTGTGTCTGGTCTACACAGACTATATATATATTTAGTTGTGTCTGGTCTACACAGACTATATATATATTTAGTTGTATCTGGTCTACACAGACTATATATATATTTAGTTGTGTCTGGTCTACACAGACTATATATATATTTAGTTGTATCTGGTCTACACAGACTATATATATATTTAGTTGTATCTCTGGTCTACACAGACTATATATATATTTAGTTGTATCTCTGGTCTACACAGACTATATATATATTTAGTTGTCTCTCTGCTCTACACAGACTATATATATATTTAGTTGTGTATCTGGTCTCCACAGACTATATATATATTTATTTGTATCTCTGGTCTCCACAGACTATATATATATTTAGTTGTATCTCTGGTCTCCACAGACTATATATATATTTAGTTGTCTCTCTGCTCTACACAGACTATATATATATTTAGTTGTGTATCTGGTCTCCACAGACTATATATATATTTAGTTGTATCTGGTCTACACAGACTATATATATATTTAGTTGTATCTCTGGTCTCCACAGACTATATATATATTTAGTTGTGTCTCTGGTCTACACAGACAATATATATATTTAGTTGTGTCTGGTCTACACAGACTATATATATATTTAGTTGTATCTGGTCTACACGGACTATATATATATTTAGTTGTATCTCTGGTCTCCACAGACTATATATCTATTTAGTTGTCTCTCTGCTCTACACAGACTATATATATATTTAGTTGTGTATCTGGTCTCCACAGACTATATATATATTTAGTTGTATCTCTGGTCTCCACAGACTATATATATATTTAGTTGTCTCTCTGCTCTACACAGACTATATATATATTTAGTTGTGTATCTGGTCTCCACAGACTATATATATATTTAGTTGTATCTCTGGTCTCCACAGACTATATATATATTTAGTTGTATCTCTGGTCTCCACAGACTATATATATATTTAGTTGTATCTGGTCTACACAGACTATATATCTATTTAGTTGTATCTCTGGTCTCCACAGACTATATATATATTTAGTTGTATCTCTGGTCTACACAGACTATATATATATTTAGTTGTATCTGGTCTACACAGACTATATATATATTTAGTTGTATCTCTGGTCTACACAGACTATATATATATTTAGTTGTATCTCTGGTCTACACAGACTATATATATATTTAGTTGTATCTGGTCTACACAGACTATATATATATTTAGTTGTATCTCTGGTCTACACAGACTATATATATATTTAGTTGTATCTGGTCTACACAGACTATATATATATTTAGTTGTATCTCTGGTCTACACAGACTATATATATATTTAGTTGTATCTCTGGTCTACACAGACTATATATATATTTAGTTGTCTCTCTGCTCTACACAGACTATATATATATTTAGTTGTGTATCTGGTCTCCACAGACTATATATATATCTAGTTGTGTCTCTGGTCTCCACAGACTATATATATATTTAGTTGTCTCTCTGCTCTACACAGACTATATATATATTTAGTTGTGTATCTGGTCTCCACAGACTATATATATATTTAGTTGTATCTCTGGTCTCCACAGACTATATATATATTTAGTTGTATCTCTGGTCTCCACAGACTATATATATATTTAGTTGTATCTGGTCTACACAGACTATATATCTATTTAGTTGTATCTCTGGTCTCCACAGACTATATATATATTTAGTTGTATCTCTGGTCTACACAGACTATATATATATTTAGTTGTATCTGGTCTACACAGACTATATATATATTTAGTTGTATCTCTGGTCTACACAGACTATATATATATTTAGTTGTATCTCTGGTCTACACAGACTATATATATATTTAGTTGTCTCTCTGCTCTACACAGACTATATATATATTTAGTTGTGTATCTGGTCTCAACAGACTATATATATATTTATTTGTATCTCTGGTCTCCACAGACTATATATATATTTAGTTGTATCTCTGGTCTCCACAGACTATATATATATTTAGTTGTATCTCTGGTCTCCACAGACTATATATATATTTAGTTGTATCTGGTCTACACAGACTATATATATATTTAGTTGTATCTCTGGTCTCCACAGACTATATATATATTTAGTTGTGTCTCTGGTCTACACAGACATTATATATATTTAGTTGTGTCTGGTCTACACAGACTATATATATATTTAGTTGTATCTGGTCTATACGGACTATATATATATTTAGTTGTATCTCTGGTCTACACAGACTATATATATATTTAGTTGTATCTCTGGTCTCCACAGACTATATATATATTTAGTTGTATCTCTGGTCTCCACAGACTATATATATATTTAGTTGTATCTGGTCTACACAGACTATATATCTATTTAGTTGTATCTCTGGTCTCCACAGACTATATATATATTTAGTTGTATCTGGTCTACACAGACTATATATATATTTAGTTGTATCTCTGGTCTCCACAGACTATATATATATTTAGTTGTGTCTCTGGTCTACACAGACAATATATATATTTAGTTGTGTCTGGTCTACACAGACTATATATATATTTAGTTGTATCTGGTCTACACAGACTATATATATATTTAGTTGTATCTCTGGTCTCCACAGACTATATATCTATTTAGTTGTATCTCTGGTCTCCACAGACTATATATATATTTAGTTGTATCTCTGGTCTCCACAGACTATATATATATTTAGTTGTATCTCTGGTCTCCACAGACTATATATATATTTAGTTGTATCTGGTCTACACAGACTATATATCTATTTAGTTGTATCTCTGGTCTCCACAGACTATATATATATTTAGTTGTATCTGGTCTACACAGACTATATATATATTTAGTTGTATCTGGTCTACACAGACTATATATATATTTAGTTGTGTCTCTGGTCTCCACAGACTATATATATATTTAGTTGTATCTCTGGTCTACACAGACTATATATATATTTAGTTGTATCTCTGGTCTCCACAGACTATATATATATTTAGTTGCGTCTCTGGTCTACACAGACAATATATATATTTAGTTGTGTCTGGTCTACACAGACTATATATATATTTAGTTGTATCTGGTCTACACAGACTATATATATATTTAGTTGTATCTCTGGTCTACACAGACTATATATATATTTAGTTGTATCTCTGGTCTCCACAGACTATATATATATTTAGTTGTATCTGGTCTACACAGACTATATATCTATTTAGTTGTATCTCTGGTCTCCACAGACTATATATATATTTAGTTGTATCTGGTCTACACAGACTATATATATATTTAGTTGTATCTCTGGTCTCCACAGACTATATATATATTTAGTTGTGTCTCTGGTCTACACAGACTATATATATATTTAGTTGTGTCTGGTCTACACAGACTATATATATATTTAGTTGTATCTGGTCTACACAGACTATATATATATTTAGTTGTATCTCTGGTCTACACAGACTATATATATATTTAGTTGTATCTCTGGTCTCCACAGACTATATATCTATTTAGTTGTATCTCTGGTCTACACAGACTATATATATATTTAGTTGTATCTCTGGTCTACACAGACAATATATATATTTAGTTGTGTCTCTGGTCTCCACAGACTATATATATATTTAGTTGTATCTGGTCTACACAGACTATATATATATTTAGTTGTATCTCTGGTCTACACAGACTATATATATATTTAGTGGTATCTCTGGTCTACACAGACAATATATATATTTAGTTGTGTCTCTGGTCTCCACAGACTATATATATATTTAGTTGTATCTGGTCTACACAGACTATATATATATTTAGTTGTATCTCTGGTCTACACAGACTATATATATATTCAGTTGTATCTCTGGTCTCCACAGACTATATATATATTTAGTTGTATCTGGTCTACACAGACTATATATATATTTAGTTGTGTCTCTGGTCTCCTCAGACTATATATATATTTAGTTGTGTCTCTGGTCTCCACAGACTATATATATATTCAGTTGTATCTCTGGTCTCCACAGACTATATATATATTTAGTTGTATCTGGTCTACACAGACTATATATATATTTAGTTGTGTCTCTGGTCTCCTCAGACTATATATATATTTAGTTGTGTCTCTGGTCTCCACAGACTATATATATATTTAGTTGTATCTGGTCTACACAAACTATATATATATTTAGTTGTATCTCTGGTCTCCACAGACTATATATATATTTAGTTGTATCTCTGGTCTCCTCAGACTATATATATATATTTAGTTGTATCTGGTCTCCTCAGACTATATATATATATATATATATATATATATATATATATATGTATATATATATATTTAGTTGTATCTCTGGTCTACACAGACTATGTATATATTTAGTTGTATCTGGTCTCCACAGACTATTTATATATTTAGTTGTGTCTCTGGTCTACACAGACTATATATATATTTAGTTGTATCTGGTCTCCACAGACTATTTATATATTTAGTTGTGTCTCTGGTCTCCACAGACAATATATATATTTAGTTGTGTCTCTGGTCTACACAGACTATATATATATTTAGTTGTATCTCTGGTCTCCACAGACTATATATATATTTAGTTGTATCTGGTTTACACAGACAATATATATATTTAGTTGTGTCTCTGGTCTACACAGACTATTTATATATTTAGTTGTGTCTCTGGTCTCCACAGACTATATATATATTTAGTTGTATCTGGTCTACACAGACTATATATATATTTAGTTGTCTCTGGTCTCCACAGACTATATATATATTTAGTTGTATCTCTGGTCTACACAGACTATATATATATTTAGTTGTGTCTCTGGTCTACACAGACAATATATATATTTAGTTGTATCTCTGGTCTACACAGACTATATATATATTTAGTTGTGTCTCTGGTCTACACAGACAATATATATATTTAGTTGTATCTCTGGTCTACACAGACTATATATATATTTAGTTGTGTCTCTGGTCTACACAGACTATATATATATTTAGTTGTATCTGGTCTCCACAGACTATATATATATTTAGTTGTATCTCTGGTCTACACAGACTATATATCTATTTAGTTGTGTCTCTGGTCTACACAGACTATATATATATTTAGTTGTATCTCTGGTCTCCACAGACAATATATATATTTAGTTGTATCTGGTCTCCACAGACTATATATCTATTTAGTTGTATCTCTGGTCTCCACAGACTATATATATATCTAGTTGTGTCTGGTCTACACAGACTATATATATATTTAGTTGTGTCTGGTCTACACAGACTATATATATATTTAGTTGTGTCTGGTCTACACAGACTATATATATATTTAGTTGTATCTGGTCTACACAGACTATATATATATTTAGTTGTGTCTGGTCTACACAGACTATATATATATTTAGTTGTATCTGGTCTACACAGACTATATATATATTTAGTTGTATCTCTGGTCTCCACAGACTATATATCTATTTAGTTGTATCTCTGGTCTCCACAGACTATATATATATTTAGTTGTGTCTGGTCTACACAGACTATATATATATTTAGTTGTGTCTGGTCTACACAGACTATATATATATTTAGTTGTATCTGGTCTACACAGACTATATATATATTTAGTTGTGTCTGGTCTACACAGACTATATATATATTTAGTTGTATCTGGTCTACACAGACTATATATATATTTAGTTGTATCTCTGGTCTCCACAGACTATATATCTATTTAGTTGTATCTCTGGTCTCCACAGACTATATATATATTTAGTTGTGTCTGGTCTACACAGACTATATATATATTTAGTTGTGTCTGGTCTACACAGACTATATATATATTTAGTTGTATCTGGTCTACACAGACTATATATATATTTAGTTGTGTCTGGTCTACACAGACTATATATATATTTAGTTGTATCTGGTCTACACAGACTATATATATATTTAGTTGTATCTCTGGTCTCCACAGACTATATATCTATTTAGTTGTATCTCTGGTCTCCACAGACTATATATATATTTAGTTGTATCTCTGGTCTCCTCAGACTATATATATATATTTAGTTGTATCTGGTCTCCACAGACTATATATCTATTTAGTTGTATCTCTGGTCTCCTCAGACTATATATATATATATATTTAGTTGCATCTCTGGTCTCCACAGACTATATATATATTTAGTTGTATCTCTGGTCTCCACAGACTATATATATATTTAGTTGTATCTCTGGTCTCCACAGACTATATATATATTTAGTTGTATCTGGTCTCCACAGACTATATATCTATTTAGTTGTATCTCTGGTCTCCTCAGACTATATATATATATATATTTAGTTGTATCTCTGGTCTACACAGACTATATATATATTTAGTTGTGTCTGGTCTACACAGACTATATATATATTTAGTTGTATCTCTGGTCTCCACAGACTATATATATATTTAGTTGTATCTCTGGTCTCCTCAGACTATATATATATATTTAGTTGTATCTGGTCTACACAGACTATATATATATTTAGTTGTATCTCTGGTCTCCACAGACTATATATATATTTAGTTGTGTCTGGTCTACACAGACTATATATATATTTAGTTGTATCTCTGGTCTACACAGACTATATATATATTTAGTTGTATCTGGTCTACACAGACAATATATATATTTAGTTGTGTCTCTGGTCTACACAGACTATTTATATATTTAGTTGTGTCTCTGGTCTCCACAGACTATATATATATTTAGTTGTATCTGGTCTACACAGACTATATATATATTTAGTTGTATCTCTGGTCTCCACAGACTATATATATATTTAGTTGTATCTGGTCTACACAGACTATATATATATTTAGTTGTCTCTGGTCTCCACAGACTATATATATATTTAGTTGTATCTCTGGTCTACACAGACTATATATATATTTAGTTGTGTCTCTGGTCTACACAGACAATATATATATTTAGTTGTATCTCTGGTCTACACAGACTATATATATATTTAGTTGTGTCTCTGGTCTACACAGACAATATATATATTTAGTTGTATCTCTGGTCTACACAGACTATATATATATTTAGTTGTGTCTCTGGTCTACACAGACTATATATATATTTAGTTGTATCTGGTCTCCACAGACTATATATATATTTAGTTGTATCTCTGGTCTACACAGACTATATATCTATTTAGTTGTGTCTCTGGTCTACACAGACTATATATATATTTAGTTGTATCTCTGGTCTCCACAGACAATATATATATTTAGTTGTATCTGGTCTCCACAGACTATATATCTATTTAGTTGTATCTCTGGTCTCCACAGACTATATATATATCTAGTTGTGTCTGGTCTACACAGACTATATATATATTTAGTTGTGTCTGGTCTACACAGACTATATATATATTTAGTTGTGTCTGGTCTACACAGACTATATATATATTTAGTTGTATCTGGTCTACACAGACTATATATATATTTAGTTGTGTCTGGTCTACACAGACTATATATATATTTAGTTGTATCTGGTCTACACAGACTATATATATATTTAGTTGTATCTCTGGTCTCCACAGACTATATATCTATTTAGTTGTATCTCTGGTCTCCACAGACTATATATATATTTAGTTGTGTCTGGTCTACACAGACTATATATATATTTAGTTGTGTCTGGTCTACACAGACTATATATATATTTAGTTGTATCTGGTCTACACAGACTATATATATATTTAGTTGTGTCTGGTCTACACAGACTATATATATATTTAGTTGTATCTGGTCTACACAGACTATATATATATTTAGTTGTATCTCTGGTCTCCACAGACTATATATCTATTTAGTTGTATCTCTGGTCTCCACAGACTATATATATATTTAGTTGTGTCTGGTCTACACAGACTATATATATATTTAGTTGTGTCTGGTCTACACAGACTATATATATATTTAGTTGTATCTGGTCTACACAGACTATATATATATTTAGTTGTGTCTGGTCTACACAGACTATATATATATTTAGTTGTATCTGGTCTACACAGACTATATATATATTTAGTTGTATCTCTGGTCTCCACAGACTATATATCTATTTAGTTGTATCTCTGGTCTCCACAGACTATATATATATTTAGTTGTATCTCTGGTCTCCTCAGACTATATATATATATTTAGTTGTATCTGGTCTCCACAGACTATATATCTATTTAGTTGTATCTCTGGTCTCCTCAGACTATATATATATATATATTTAGTTGCATCTCTGGTCTCCACAGACTATATATATATTTAGTTGTATCTCTGGTCTCCACAGACTATATATATATTTAGTTGTATCTCTGGTCTCCACAGACTATATATATATTTAGTTGTATCTGGTCTCCACAGACTATATATCTATTTAGTTGTATCTCTGGTCTCCTCAGACTATATATATATATATATTTAGTTGTATCTCTGGTCTACACAGACTATATATATATTTAGTTGTGTCTGGTCTACACAGACTATATATATATTTAGTTGTATCTCTGGTCTCCACAGACTATATATATATTTAGTTGTATCTCTGGTCTCCTCAGACTATATATATATATTTAGTTGTATCTGGTCTACACAGACTATATATATATTTAGTTGTATCTCTGGTCTCCACAGACTATATATATATTTAGTTGTGTCTGGTCTACACAGACTATATATATATTTAGTTGTATCTCTGGTCTACACAGACTATATATATATTTAGTTGTATCTGGTCTACACAGACAATATATATATTTAGTTGTGTCTCTGGTCTACACAGACTATTTATATATTTAGTTGTGTCTCTGGTCTCCACAGACTATATATATATTTAGTTGTATCTGGTCTACACAGACTATATATATATTTAGTTGTATCTCTGGTCTCCACAGACTATATATATATTTAGTTGTATCTGGTCTACACAGACTATATATATATTTAGTTGTCTCTGGTCTCCACAGACTATATATATATTTAGTTGTATCTCTGGTCTACACAGACTATATATATATTTAGTTGTGTCTCTGGTCTACACAGACAATATATATATTTAGTTGTATCTCTGGTCTACACAGACTATATATATATTTAGTTGTGTCTCTGGTCTACACAGACAATATATATATTTAGTTGTATCTCTGGTCTACACAGACTATATATATATTTAGTTGTGTCTCTGGTCTACACAGACTATATATATATTTAGTTGTATCTGGTCTCCACAGACTATATATATATTTAGTTGTATCTCTGGTCTACACAGACTATATATCTATTTAGTTGTGTCTCTGGTCTACACAGACTATATATATATTTAGTTGTATCTCTGGTCTCCACAGACAATATATATATTTAGTTGTATCTGGTCTCCACAGACTATATATCTATTTAGTTGTATCTCTGGTCTCCACAGACTATATATATATTTAGTTGTGTCTGGTCTACACAGACTATATATATATTTAGTTGTGTCTGGTCTACACAGACTATATATATATTTAGTTGTGTCTGGTCTACACAGACTATATATATATTTAGTTGTATCTGGTCTACACAGACTATATATATATTTAGTTGTGTCTGGTCTACACAGACTATATATATATTTAGTTGTATCTCTGGTCTACACAGACTATATATATATTTAGTTGTATCTCTGGTCTACACAGACTATATATATATTTAGTTGTGTCTGGTCTACACAGACTATATATATATTTAGTTGTATCTGGTCTCCACAGACTATATATGTATTGAGTTGTATCTCTGGTCTCCACAGACTATATATATATTTAGTTGTATCTCTGGTCTCCACAGACAATATATATATTTAGTTGTATCTGGTCTCCACAGACTATATATCTATTTAGTTGTATCTCTGGTCTCCTCAGACTATATATATATTTAGTTGTATCTCTGGTCTCCACAGACTATATATATATTTAGTTGTATCTCTGGTCTACACACACTATATATATATTTAGTTGCATCTCTGGTCTCCACAGACTATATATATATTTAGTTGTGTCTGGTCTCCACAGACTATATATATATTTAGTTGTGTCTGGTCTACACAGACTATATATATATTTAGTTGTATCTCTGGTCTCCACAGACTATATATATATTTAGTTGTATCTCTGGTCTCCTCAGACTATATATATATATTTAGTTGTATCTGATCTACACAGACTATATATATATTTAGTTGTCTCTGGTCTACACAGACTATATATATATTTAGTTGTATCTCTGGTCTCCACAGACTATATATATATTTAGTTGTGTCTGGTCTACACAGACTATATATATATTTAGTTGTATCTCTGGTCTACACAGACTATATATAAATTTAGTTGTGTCTCTGGTCTACACAGACTATATATATATTTAGTTGTATCTCTGGTCTCCACAGACAATATATATATTTAGTTGTGTCTCTGGTCTACACAGACTATATATATATTTAGTTGTCTCTGGTCTACACAGACAATATATATATTTAGTTGTATCTGGTCTCCACAGACTATATATCTATTTAGTTGTATCTGGTCTACACAGACTATATATATATTTAGTTGTCGCTCTGCTCTACACAGACTATATATATATTTAGTTGTGTCTGGTCTACACAGACTATATATATATTTAGTTGTGTCTGGTCTACACAGACTATATATATATTTAGTTGTGTCTGGTCTACACAGACTATATATATATTTAGTTGTATCTGGTCTACACAGACTATATATATATTTAGTTGTATCTCTGGTCTACACAGACTATATATATTTAGTTGTATCTCTGGTCTACACAGACTATATATATATTTAGTTGTATCTCTGGTCTCCACAGACTATATATATATTTAGTTGTATCTCTGGTCTCCTCAGACTATATATATATTTAGTTGTATCTGATCTACACAGACTATATATATATTTAGTTGTCTCTGGTCTACACAGACTATATATATATTTAGTTGTGTCTGGTCTACAGACTATATATATATTTAGTTGTGTCTCTGGTCTACACAGACTATATATCTATTTAGTTGTATCTCTGGTCTACACAGACTATATATATATATTTAGTTGTGTCTCTAGTCTACACAGATTATATATATATTTAGTTGTGTCTCTGGTGTACACAGACTATATATATATTTAGTTGTATCTGGTCTACACAGACTATATATATATTTAGTTGTATCTCTGGTCTCCACAGACTATATATATATTTAGTTGTATCTGGTCTACACAGACTATATACATATTTAGTTGTATCTGGTCTACACAGACTATATATATATTTAGTTGTATCTCTGGTCTCCACAGACTATTTATATATTTAGTTGTATCTCTGGTCTACACAGACTATATATATATTTAGTTGTCTCTGGTCTACACAGACTATATATATATTTAGTTGTATCTCTGGTCTACACAGACTATATATATATTTAGTTGTATCTCTGGTCTCCACAGACTATATATATATTTAGTTGTATCTGGTCTACACAGACTATATATATATTTAGTTGTATCTGGTCTACACAGACAATATATATATTTAGTTGTGTCTCTGGTCTACACAGACTATATATATATTTAGTTGTATCTCTGGTCTACACAGACAATATATATATTTAGTTGTGTCTCTGGTCTACACAGACAATATATATATTTAGTTGTATCTCTGGTCTACACAGACAATATATATATTTAGTTGTATCTCTGGTCTACACAGACTATATATATATTTAGTTGTATCTCTGGTCTACACAGACAATATATATATTTAGTTGTGTCTCTGGTCTACACAGACTATATATATATTTAGTTGTATCTCTGGTCTACACAGACAATATATATATTTAGTTGTGTCTCTGGTCTACACAGACAATATATATATTTAGTTGTATCTCTGGTCTACACAGACTATATATATATTTAGTTGTGTCTCTGGTCTACACAGACTATATATATATTTAGTTTTATCTCTGGTCTCCACAGACTATATATATATTTAGTTGTATCTCTGGTCTCCACAGACTATATATATATTTAGTTGTATCTGGTCTACACAGACTATATATCTATTTAGTTGTATCTCTGGTCTCCACAGACTATATATATATTTAGTTGTATCTGGTCTACACAGACTATATATATATTTAGTTGTATCTCTGGTCTCCACAGACTATATATATATTTAGTTGTGTCTCTGGTCTACACAGACAATATATATATTTAGTTGTGTCTGGTCTACACAGACTATATATATATTTAGTTGTATCTGGTCTACACAGACTATATATATATTTAGTTGTATCTCTGGTCTACACAGACTATATATATATTTAGTTATATCTCTGGTCTCCACAGACTATATATCTATTTAGTTGTATCTCTGGTCTACACAGACTATATATATATTTAGTTGTATCTCTGGTCTACACAGACTATATATATATTCAGTTGTATCTCTGGTCTACACAGACTATATATATATTTAGTTGTATCTCTGGTCTACACAGACTATATATATATTTAGTTGTATCTGGTCTACACAGACTATATATATATTTAGTTGTGTCTCTGGTCTACACAGACAATATATATATTTAGTTGTGTCTGGTCTACACAGACTATATATATATTTAGTTGTATCTGGTCTACACAAACTATATATATATTTAGTTGTATCTCTGGTCTCCACAGACTATATATATATTTAGTTGTATCTCTGGTCTCCTCAGACTATATATATATATTTAGTTGTATCTGGTCTCCTCAGACTATATATATATGTATATATATATATTTAGTTGTATCTCTGGTCTACACAGACTATATATATATTTAGTTGTATCTGGTCTCCACAGACTAAATATATATTTAGTTGTGTATCTGGTCTCCACAGACAATATATATATTTAGTTGTGTCTCTGGTCTACACAGACTATTTATATATTTAGTTGTGTCTCTGGTCTCCACAGACTATATATATATTTAGTTGTATCTGGTCTACACAGACAATATATATATTTAGTTGTGTCTCTGGTCTACACAGACTATTTATATATTTAGTTGTGTCTCTGGTCTCCACAGACTATATATATATTTAGTTGTATCTGGTCTACACAGACTATATATATATTTAGTTGTCTCTGGTCTCCACAGACTATATATATATTTAGTTGTATCTCTGGTCTACACAGACTATATATATATTTAGTTGTGTCTCTGGTCTACACAGACAATATATATATTTAGTTGTATCTCTGGTCTACACAGACTATATATATATTTAGTTGTGTCTCTGGTCTACACAGACAATATATATATTTAGTTGTATCTCTGGTCTACACAGACTATATATCTATTTAGTTGTGTCTCTGGTCTACACAGACTATATATATATTTAGTTGTATCTCTGGTCTCCACAGACAATATATATATTTAGTTGTATCTGGTCTCCACAGACTATATATCTATTTAGTTGTATCTCTGGTCTCCACAGACTATATATATATCTAGTTGTGTCTGGTCTACACAGACTATATATATATTTAGTTGTGTCTGGTCTACACAGACTATATATATATTTAGTTGTCTGGTCTACACAGACTATATATATATTTAGTTGTATCTGGTCTACACAGACTATATATATATTTAGTTGTGTCTGGTCTACACAGACTATATATATATTTAGTTGTATCTGGTCTACACAGACTATATATATATTTAGTTGTATCTCTGGTCTCCACAGACTCTATATTTATTTAGTTGTATCTCTGGTCTCCACAGACTATATATATATTTAGTTGTATCTCTGGTCTCCACAGACAATATATATATTTAGTTGTATCTGGTCTCCACAGACTATATATCTATTTAGTTGTATCTCTGGTCTCCACAGACTATATATCTATTTAGTTGTATCTCTGGTCTCCTCAGACTATATATATATATATATATATATATTTAGTTGCATCTCTGGTCTCCACAGACTATATATATATTTAGTTGTATCTCTGGTCTCCACAGACTATATATATATTTAGTTGTATCTCTGGTCTCCACAGACTATATATATATTTAGTTGTATCTGGTCTCCTCAGACTATATATATATATATATATATATATATATATATGTATATATATATATATATATATATATATATATTTAGTTGTATCTCTGGTCTACACAGACTATATATATATTTAGTTGTGTCTGGTCTACACAGACTATATATATATTTAGTTGTATCTGGTCTACACAGACTATATATATATTTAGTTTTATCTCTGGTCTCCACAGACTATATATATATTTAGTTGTATCTCTGGTCTCCACAGACTATATATATATTTAGTTGTATCTGGTCTACACAGACTATATATCTATTTAGTTGTATCTCTGGTCTCCACAGACTATATATATATTTAGTTGTATCTCTGGTCTCCTCAGACTATATATATATATATATATATATATTTAGTTGCATCTCTGGTCTCCACAGACTATATATATATTTAGTTGTATCTCTGGTCTCCACAGACTATATATATATTTAGTTGTATCTCTGGTCTCCACAGACTATATATATATTTAGTTGTATCTGGTCTCCTCAGACTATATATATATATATATATATATATATATATATATATATGTATATATATATATATATATATATATATATATATATATTTAGTTGTATCTCTGGTCTACACAGACTATATATATATTTAGTTGTCTCTGGTCTACACAGACTATATATATATTTAGTTGTATCTCTGGTCTACACAGACTATATATATATTTAGTTATATCTCTGGTCTCCACAGACTATATATATATTTAGTTGTATCTGGTCTACACAGACTATATATATATTTAGTTGTATCTGGTCTACACAGACAATATATATATTTAGTTGTGTCTCTGGTCTCCTCAGACTATATATATATTTAGTTGTGTCTCTGGTCTACACAGACAATATATATATTTAGTTGTATCTCTGGTCTACACAGACAATATATATATTTAGTTGTATCTCTGGTCTACACAGACTATATATATATTTAGTTGTATCTCTGGTCTCCACAGACTATATATATATTTAGTTGTATCTGGTCTACACAGACTATATATATATTTAGTTTTATCTCTGGTCTCCACAGACTATATATATATTTAGTTGTATCTCTGGTCTCCACAGACTATATATATATTTAGTTGTATCTGGTCTACACAGACTATATATCTATTTAGTTGTATCTCTGGTCTCCACAGACTATATATATATTTAGTTGTATCTGGTCTACACAGACTATATATATATTTAGTTTTATCTCTGGTCTCCACAGACTATATATATATTTAGTTGTATCTCTGGTCTCCACAGACTATATATATATTTAGTTGTATCTGGTCTACACAGACTATATATCTATTTAGTTGTATCTCTGGTCTCCACAGACTATATATATATTTAGTTGTATCTGGTCTACACAGACTATATATATATTTAGTTGTATCTCTGGTCTCCACAGACTATATATATATTTAGTTGTGTCTCTGGTCTACACAGACAATATATATATTTAGTTGTGTCTGGTCTACACAGACTATATATATATTTAGTTGTATCTGGTCTACACAGACTATATATATATTTAGTTGTATCTCTGGTCTACACAGACTATATATATATTTAGTTATATCTCTGGTTTCCACAGACTTTATATCTATTTAGTTGTATCTCTGGTCTACACAGACTATATATATATTTAGTTGTATCTCTGGTCTACACAGACTATATATATATTCAGTTGTATCTCTGGTCTACACAGACTATATATATATTTAGTTGTATCTCTGGTCTACACAGACTATATATATATTTAGTTGTATCTCTGGTCTACACAGACAATATATATATTTAGTTGTGTCTCTGGTCTCCACAGACTATATATATATTTAGTTGTATCTGGTCTACACAGACTATATATATATTTAGTTGTCTCTCTGGTCTACACAGACTATATATATATTCAGTTGTATCTCTGGTCTCCACAGACTATATATATATTTAGTTGTGTCTCTGGTCTCCACAGACTATATATATATTTAGTTGTATCTGGTCTACACAGACTATATATATATATTTAGTTGTATCTCTAGTCTACACAGACTATATATATATTCAGTTGTATCTCTGGTCTCCACAGACTATATATATATTTAGTTGTATCTGGTCTACACAGACTATATATATATTTAGTTTTATCTCTGGTCTCCACAGACTATATATATATTTAGTTGTATCTCTGGTCTCCACAGACTATATATATATTTAGTTGTATCTGGTCTACACAGACTATATATCTATTTAGTTGTATCTCTGGTCTCCACAGACTATATATATATTTAGTTGTATCTGGTCTACACAGACTATATATATATTTAGTTTTATCTCTGGTCTCAAACAGACTATATATATATTTAGTTGTATCTCTGGTCTCCACAGACTATATATATATTTAGTTGTATCTGGTCTACACAGACTATATATCTATTTAGTTGTATCTCTGGTCTCCACAGACTATATATATATTTAGTTGTATCTGGTCTACACAGACTATATATATATTTAGTTGTATCTCTGGTCTCCACAGACTATATATATATTTAGTTGTGTCTCTGGTCTACACAGACAATATATATATTTAGTTGTGTCTGGTCTACACAGACTATATATATATTTAGTTGTATCTGGTCTACACAGACTATATATATATTTAGTTGTATCTCTGGTCTACACAGACTATATATATATTTAGTTATATCTCTGGTCTCCACAGACTATATATCTATTTAGTTGTATCTCTGGTCTACACAGACTATATATATATTTAGTTGTATCTCTGGTCTACACAGACTATATATATATTCAGTTGTATCTCTGGTCTACACAGACTATATATATATTTAGTTGTATCTCTGGTCTACACAGACTATATATATATTTAGTTGTATCTCTGGTCTACACAGACAATATATATATTTAGTTGTGTCTCTGGTCTCCACAGACTATATATATATTTAGTTGTATCTGGTCTACACAGACTATATATATATTTAGTTGTCTCTCTGGTCTACACAGACTATATATATATTCAGTTGTATCTCTGGTCTCCACAGACTATATATATATTTAGTTGTGTCTCTGGTCTCCACAGACTATATATATATTTAGTTGTATCTGGTCTACACAGACTATATATATATATTTAGTTGTATCTCTAGTCTACACAGACTATATATATATTCAGTTGTATCTCTGGTCTCCACAGACTATATATATATTTAGTTGTATCTGGTCTACACAGACTATATATATATTTAGTTGTGTCTCTGGTCTACACAGACAATATATATATTTAGTTGTGTCTGGTCTACACAGACTATATATATATTTAGTTGTATCTGGTCTACACAAACTATATATATATTTAGTTGTATCTCTGGTCTCCACAGACTATATATATATTTAGTTGTATCTCTGGTCTCCTCAGACTATATATATATATTTAGTTGTATCTGGTCTCCTCAGACTATATATATATGTATATATATATATTTAGTTGTATCTCTGGTCTACACAGACTATATATATATTTAGTTGTATCTGGTCTCCACAGACTAAATATATATTTAGTTGTGTATCTGGTCTCCACAGACAATATATATATTTAGTTGTGTCTCTGGTCTACACAGACTATTTATATATTTAGTTGTGTCTCTGGTCTCCACAGACTATATATATATTTAGTTGTATCTGGTCTACACAGACAATATATATATTTAGTTGTGTCTCTGGTCTACACAGACTATTTATATATTTAGTTGTGTCTCTGGTCTCCACAGACTATATATATATTTAGTTGTATCTGGTCTACACAGACTATATATATATTTAGTTGTCTCTGGTCTCCACAGACTATATATATATTTAGTTGTATCTCTGGTCTACACAGACTATATATATATTTAGTTGTGTCTCTGGTCTACACAGACAATATATATATTTAGTTGTATCTCTGGTCTACACAGACTATATATATATTTAGTTGTATCTCTGGTCTACACAGACTATATATATATTTAGTTGTGTCTCTGGTCTACACAGACTATATATATATTTAGTTGTGTATCTGGTCTCCACAGACTATATATATATTTAGTTGTATCTCTGGTCTACACAGACTATATATATATCTAGTTGTGTCTGGTCTACACAGACTATATATATATTTAGTTGTGTCTGGTCTACACAGACTATATATATATTTAGTTGTGTCTGGTCTACACAGACTATATATATATTTAGTTGTGTCTGGTCTACACAGACTATATATATATTTAGTTGTATCTGGTCTACACAGACTATATATATATTTAGTTGTGTCTGGTCTACACAGACTATATATATATTTAGTTGTATCTCTGGTCTACACAGACTATATATATATTTAGTTGTATCTCTGGTCTCCACAGACTATATATATATTTAGTTGTATCTGGTCTCCACAGACTATATATATATTCAGTTGTATCTGGTCTACACAGACTATATATATATTTAGTTGTATCTCTGGTCTACACAGACTATATATATATTTAGTTGTATCTCTGGTCTCCACAGACTATATATATATTTAGTTGTATCTGGTCTACACAGACTATATATATATTTAGTTGTATCTCTGGTCTCCACAGACTATATATATATTTAGTTGTGTATCTGGTCTACACAGACTATATATATATTTAGTTGTATCTCTGGTCTCCACAGTCTATATATATATTTAGTTGTATCTCTGGTCTACACAGACTATATATATATTTAGTTGTATCTGGTCTACACAGACTATATATATATTTAGTTGTATCTCTGGTCTACACAGACTATATATATATTTAGTTGTATCTGGTCTCCACAGACTATATATATATATTTAGTTGTGTCTCTGGTCTACACAGACTATATATATATATTTAGTTGTATCTCTGGTCTCCACAGACTATATATATATTCAGTTGTGTCTGGTCTACACAGACTATATATATATTTAGTTGTATCTGGTCTACACAGACTATATATATATTTAGTTGTATCTGGTCTACACAGACTATATATATATTTAGTTGTATCTCTGGTCTCCACAGACTAAATATATATTTAGTTGTGTATCTGGTCTCCACAGACAATATATATATTTAGTTGTGTCTCTGGTCTACACAGACTATTTATATATTTAGTTGTGTCTCTGGTCTCCACAGACTATATATATATTTAGTTGTATCTGGTCTACACAGACAATATATATATTTAGTTGTGTCTCTGGTCTACACAGACTATTTATATATTTAGTTGTGTCTCTGGTCTCCACAGACTATATATATATTTAGTTGTATCTGGTCTACACAGACTATATATATATTTAGTTGTCTCTGGTCTCCACAGACTATATATATATTTAGTTGTATCTCTGGTCTACACAGACTATATATATATTTAGTTGTGTCTCTGGTCTACACAGACAATATATATATTTAGTTGTATCTCTGGTCTACACAGACTATATATATATTTAGTTGTATCTCTGGTCTACACAGACTATATATATATTTAGTTGTGTCTCTGGTCTACACAGACTATATATATATTTAGTTGTGTATCTGGTCTCCACAGACTATATATATATTTAGTTGTATCTCTGGTCTACACAGACTATATATATATCTAGTTGTGTCTGGTCTACACAGACTATATATATATTTAGTTGTGTCTGGTCTACACAGACTATATATATATTTAGTTGTGTCTGGTCTACACAGACTATATATATATTTAGTTGTGTCTGGTCTACACAGACTATATATATATTTAGTTGTATCTGGTCTACACAGACTATATATATATTTAGTTGTGTCTGGTCTACACAGACTATATATATATTTAGTTGTATCTCTGGTCTACACAGACTATATATATATTTAGTTGTATCTCTGGTCTCCACAGACTATATATATATTTAGTTGTATCTGGTCTCCACAGACTATATATATATTCAGTTGTATCTGGTCTACACAGACTATATATATATTTAGTTGTATCTCTGGTCTACACAGACTATATATATATTTAGTTGTATCTCTGGTCTCCACAGACTATATATATATTTAGTTGTATCTGGTCTACACAGACTATATATATATTTAGTTGTATCTCTGGTCTCCACAGACTATATATATATTTAGTTGTGTATCTGGTCTACACAGACTATATATATATTTAGTTGTATCTCTGGTCTCCACAGTCTATATATATATTTAGTTGTATCTCTGGTCTACACAGACTATATATATATTTAGTTGTATCTGGTCTACACAGACTATATATATATTTAGTTGTATCTCTGGTCTACACAGACTATATATATATTTAGTTGTATCTGGTCTCCACAGACTATATATATATATTTAGTTGTGTCTCTGGTCTACACAGACTATATATATATATTTAGTTGTATCTCTGGTCTCCACAGACTATATATATATTCAGTTGTGTCTGGTCTACACAGACTATATATATATTTAGTTGTATCTGGTCTACACAGACTATATATATATTTAGTTGTATCTGGTCTACACAGACTATATATATATTTAGTTGTATCTCTGGTCTCCACAGACTATATATATATTTAGTTGTATCTGGTCTCCACAGACTATATATATATTTAGTTGTATCTCTGGTCTCCACAGACTATATATATATTTAGTTGTATCTCTGATCTCCACAGACTATATATCTATTTAGTTTTATCTCTGTTCTCCACAGACTATATATATATTTAGTTGTATCTCTGGTCTCCACAGACTATATATATATTTAGTTGTGTCTCTGGTCTCCACAGACAATATATATATTTAGTTGTATCTCTGGTCTACACAGACAATATATATATTTAGTTGTATCTCTGGTCTACACAGACTATATATATATTTAGTTGTATCTGGTCTCCACAGACTATGTATATATTTAGTTGTATCTGGTCTCCACAGACTATATATATATTTAGTTGTATCTGGTCTCCACAGACTATATATATATTTAGTTGTATCTGGTCTCCACAGACTATATATCTATTTAGTTGTATCTCTGGTCTCCACAGACTATATATATATTTAGTTGTATCTCTGGTCTACACAGACTATATATATATTTAGTTGTATCTGGACTCCACAGACTATATATATATATTTAGTTGTATCTCTGGTCTCCACAGACTATATATATATTTAGTTGTATCTGGTCTCCACAGACTATATATATATTTAGTTGTATCTGGTCTCCACAGACTATATATATATTTAGTTGTATCTCTGGTCTCCACAGACTATATATATATTTAGTTGTATCTGGTCTCCACAGACTATATATATATATTTAGTTGTATCTGGTCTACACAGACTATATATATATTTAGTTGTATCTCTGGTCTACACAGACTATGTATATATTTAGTTGTATCTCTGGTCTACACAGACTATATATATATTTAGTTGTATCTCTGGTCTCCACAGACTATATATATATTTAGTTGTGTCTGGTCTCCTCAGACTATATATATATATTTAGTTGTATCTGGTCTACACAGACTATATATATATTTAGTTGTATCTCTGGTCTCCACAGACTATTTATATATTTAGTTGTGTCTCTGGTCTCCACAGACTATATATATATTTAGTTGTGTCTCTGCTCTACACAGACTATATATATATTTAGTTGTATCTCTGGTCTACACAGACTATATATATATTTAGTTGTATCTCTGGTCTACACAGACTATATATATATTTAGTTGTATCTCTGGTCTCCACAGACTATATATATATTTAGTTGTATCTCTGGTCTCCACAGACTATATATATATTTAGTTGTATCTGGTCTACACAGACTATATATATATTTAGTTGTATCTGGTCTACACAGACTATATATATATTTAGTTGTATCTGGACTACACAGCCTATATATATATTTAGTTGTGTCTCTGGTCTACACAGACTATATATATATTTAGTTGTATCTCTGGTCTACACAGACTATATATATATTTAATTGTGTCTCTGGTCTACACAGACTATATATATATTTAGTTGTATCTCTGGTCTACACAGACTATATATATATTTAGTTGTATCTGGACTACACAGACTATATATATATTTAGTTGTGTCTCTGGTCTACACAGACTATATATATATTTAGTTGTGTCTCTGGTCTACACAGACTATATATATATTTAGTTGTATCTCTGGTCTACACAGACTATATATATATTTAATTGTGTCTCTGGTCTACACAGACTATATATATATTTAGTTGTATCTCTGGTCTACACAGACTATATATATATTTAGTTGTATCTCTGGTCTACACAGACTATATATATATTTAGTCGTATCTGGTCTCCACAGACTATATATCTATTTAGTTTTATCTCTGGTCTACACAGACTATATATATATTTAGTTGTGTCTCTGGTCTACACAGACAATATATATATTTAGTTGTATCTCTGGTCTACACAGACTATATATATATTTAGTTGTATCTCTGGTCTACACAGACTATATATATATTCAGTTGTATCTCTGGTCTACACAGACTATATATATATTTAGTTGTATCTCTGGTCTACACAGACTATATATATATTTAGTTGTATCTCTGGTCTACACAGACAATATATATATTTAGTTGTGTCTCTGGTCTCCACAGACTATATATATATTTAGTTGTATCTGGTCTACACAGACTATACATATATTTAGTTGTCTCTCTGGTCTACACAGACTATATATATATTCAGTTGTATCTCTGGTCTCCACAGACTATATATATATTTAGTTGTGTCTCTGGTCTCCACAGACTATATATATATTTAGTTGTATCTGGTCTACACAGACTATATATATATATTTAGTTGTATCTCTAGTCTACACAGACTATATATATATTCAGTTGTATCTCTGGTCTCCACAGACTATATATATATTTAGTTGTATCTGGTCTACACAGACTATATATATATTTAGTTGTGTCTCTGGTCTACACAGACAATATATATATTTAGTTGTGTCTGGTCTACACAGACTATATATATATTTAGTTGTATCTGGTCTACACAAACTATATATATATTTAGTTGTATCTCTGGTCTCCACAGACTATATATATATTTAGTTGTATCTCTGGTCTCCTCAGACTATATATATATATTTAGTTGTATCTGGTCTCCTCAGACTATATATATATGTATATATATATATTTAGTTGTATCTCTGGTCTACACAGACTATATATATATTTAGTTGTATCTGGTCTCCACAGACTAAATATATATTTAGTTGTGTATCTGGTCTCCACAGACAATATATATATTTAGTTGTGTCTCTGGTCTACACAGACTATTTATATATTTAGTTGTGTCTCTGGTCTCCACAGACTATATATATATTTAGTTGTATCTGGTCTACACAGACAATATATATATTTAGTTGTGTCTCTGGTCTACACAGACTATTTATATATTTAGTTGTGTCTCTGGTCTCCACAGACTATATATATATTTAGTTGTATCTGGTCTACACAGACTATATATATATTTAGTTGTCTCTGGTCTCCACAGACTATATATATATTTAGTTGTATCTCTGGTCTACACAGACTATATATATATTTAGTTGTGTCTCTGGTCTACACAGACAATATATATATTTAGTTGTATCTCTGGTCTACACAGACTATATATATATTTAGTTGTATCTCTGGTCTACACAGACTATATATATATTTAGTTGTGTCTCTGGTCTACACAGACTATATATATATTTAGTTGTGTATCTGGTCTCCACAGACTATATATATATTTAGTTGTATCTCTGGTCTACACAGACTATATATATATCTAGTTGTGTCTGGTCTACACAGACTATATATATATTTAGTTGTGTCTGGTCTACACAGACTATATATATATTTAGTTGTGTCTGGTCTACACAGACTATATATATATTTAGTTGTGTCTGGTCTACACAGACTATATATATATTTAGTTGTATCTGGTCTACACAGACTATATATATATTTAGTTGTGTCTGGTCTACACAGACTATATATATATTTAGTTGTATCTCTGGTCTACACAGACTATATATATATTTAGTTGTATCTCTGGTCTCCACAGACTATATATATATTTAGTTGTATCTGGTCTCCACAGACTATATATATATTCAGTTGTATCTGGTCTACACAGACTATATATATATTTAGTTGTATCTCTGGTCTACACAGACTATATATATATTTAGTTGTATCTCTGGTCTCCACAGACTATATATATATTTAGTTGTATCTGGTCTACACAGACTATATATATATTTAGTTGTATCTCTGGTCTCCACAGACTATATATATATTTAGTTGTGTATCTGGTCTACACAGACTATATATATATTTAGTTGTATCTCTGGTCTCCACAGTCTATATATATATTAAGTTGTATCTCTGGTCTACACAGACTATATATATATTTAGTTGTATCTGGTCTACACAGACTATATATATATTTAGTTGTATCTCTGGTCTACACAGACTATATATATATTTAGTTGTATCTGGTCTCCACAGACTATATATATATATTTAGTTGTGTCTCTGGTCTACACAGACTATATATATATATTTAGTTGTATCTCTGGTCTCCACAGACTATATATATATTCAGTTGTGTCTGGTCTACACAGACTATATATATATTTAGTTGTATCTGGTCTACACAGACTATATATATATTTAGTTGTATCTGGTCTACACAGACTATATATATATTTAGTTGTATCTCTGGTCTCCACAGACTAAATATATATTTAGTTGTGTATCTGGTCTCCACAGACAATATATATATTTAGTTGTGTCTCTGGTCTACACAGACTATTTATATATTTAGTTGTGTCTCTGGTCTCCACAGACTATATATATATTTAGTTGTATCTGGTCTACACAGACAATATATATATTTAGTTGTGTCTCTGGTCTACACAGACTATTTATATATTTAGTTGTGTCTCTGGTCTCCACAGACTATATATATATTTAGTTGTATCTGGTCTACACAGACTATATATATATTTAGTTGTCTCTGGTCTCCACAGACTATATATATATTTAGTTGTATCTCTGGTCTACACAGACTATATATATATTTAGTTGTGTCTCTGGTCTACACAGACAATATATATATTTAGTTGTATCTCTGGTCTACACAGACTATATATATATTTAGTTGTATCTCTGGTCTACACAGACTATATATATATTTAGTTGTGTCTCTGGTCTACACAGACTATATATATATTTAGTTGTGTATCTGGTCTCCACAGACTATATATATATTTAGTTGTATCTCTGGTCTACACAGACTATATATATATCTAGTTGTGTCTGGTCTACACAGACTATATATATATTTAGTTGTGTCTGGTCTACACAGACTATATATATATTTAGTTGTGTCTGGTCTACACAGACTATATATATATTTAGTTGTGTCTGGTCTACACAGACTATATATATATTTAGTTGTATCTGGTCTACACAGACTATATATATATTTAGTTGTGTCTGGTCTACACAGACTATATATATATTTAGTTGTATCTCTGGTCTACACAGACTATATATATATTTAGTTGTATCTCTGGTCTCCACAGACTATATATATATTTAGTTGTATCTGGTCTCCACAGACTATATATATATTCAGTTGTATCTGGTCTACACAGACTATATATATATTTAGTTGTATCTCTGGTCTACACAGACTATATATATATTTAGTTGTATCTCTGGTCTCCACAGACTATATATATATTTAGTTGTATCTGGTCTACACAGACTATATATATATTTAGTTGTATCTCTGGTCTCCACAGACTATATATATATTTAGTTGTGTATCTGGTCTACACAGACTATATATATATTTAGTTGTATCTCTGGTCTCCACAGTCTATATATATATTTAGTTGTATCTCTGGTCTACACAGACTATATATATATTTAGTTGTATCTGGTCTACACAGACTATATATATATTTAGTTGTATCTCTGGTCTACACAGACTATATATATATTTAGTTGTATCTGGTCTCCACAGACTATATATATATATTTAGTTGTGTCTCTGGTCTACACAGACTATATATATATATTTAGTTGTATCTCTGGTCTCCACAGACTATATATATATTCAGTTGTGTCTGGTCTACACAGACTATATATATATTTAGTTGTATCTGGTCTACACAGACTATATATATATTTAGTTGTATCTGGTCTACACAGACTATATATATATTTAGTTGTATCTCTGGTCTCCACAGACTATATATATATTTAGTTGTATCTGGTCTCCACAGACTATATATATATTTAGTTGTATCTCTGGTCTCCACAGACTATATATATATTTAGTTGTATCTCTGATCTCCACAGACTATATATCTATTTAGTTTTATCTCTGTTCTCCACAGACTATATATATATTTAGTTGTATCTCTGGTCTCCACAGACTATATATATATTTAGTTGTGTCTCTGGTCTCCACAGACAATATATATATTTAGTTGTATCTCTGGTCTACACAGACAATATATATATTTAGTTGTATCTCTGGTCTACACAGACTATATATATATTTAGTTGTATCTGGTCTCCACAGACTATGTATATATTTAGTTGTATCTGGTCTCCACAGACTATATATATATTTAGTTGTATCTGGTCTCCACAGACTATATATATATTTAGTTGTATCTGGTCTCCACAGACTATATATCTATTTAGTTGTATCTCTGGTCTCCACAGACTATATATATATTTAGTTGTATCTCTGGTCTACACAGACTATATATATATTTAGTTGTATCTGGACTCCACAGACTATATATATATATTTAGTTGTATCTCTGGTCTCCACAGACTATATATATATTTAGTTGTATCTGGTCTCCACAGACTATATATATATTTAGTTGTATCTGGTCTCCACAGACTATATATATATTTAGTTGTATCTCTGGTCTCCACAGACTATATATATATTTAGTTGTATCTGGTCTCCACAGACTATATATATATATTTAGTTGTATCTGGTCTACACAGACTATATATATATTTAGTTGTATCTCTGGTCTACACAGACTATGTATATATTTAGTTGTATCTCTGGTCTACACAGACTATATATATATTTAGTTGTATCTCTGGTCTCCACAGACTATATATATATTTAGTTGTGTCTGGTCTCCTCAGACTATATATATATATTTAGTTGTATCTGGTCTACACAGACTATATATATATTTAGTTGTATCTCTGGTCTCCACAGACTATTTATATATTTAGTTGTGTCTCTGGTCTCCACAGACTATATATATATTTAGTTGTGTCTCTGCTCTACACAGACTATATATATATTTAGTTGTATCTCTGGTCTACACAGACTATATATATATTTAGTTGTATCTCTGGTCTACACAGACTATATATATATTTAGTTGTATCTCTGGTCTCCACAGACTATATATATATTTAGTTGTATCTCTGGTCTCCACAGTCTATATATATATTTAGTTGTATCTCTGGTCTACACAGACTATATATATATTTAGTTGTATCTGGTCTACACAGACTATATATATATTTAGTTGTATCTCTGGTCTACACAGACTATATATATATTTAGTTGTATCTGGTCTCCACAGACTATATATATATATTTAGTTGTGTCTCTGGTCTACACAGACTATATATATATATTTAGTTGTATCTCTGGTCTCCACAGACTATATATATATTCAGTTGTGTCTGGTCTACACAGACTATATATATATTTAGTTGTATCTGGACTACACAGACTATATATATATTTAGTTGTGTCTCTGGTCTACACAGACTATATATATATTTAGTTGTGTCTCTGGTCTACACAGACTATATATATATTTAGTTGTATCTCTGGTCTACACAGACTATATATATATTTAATTGTGTCTCTGGTCTACACAGACTATATATATATTTAGTTGTATCTCTGGTCTACACAGACTATATATATATTTAGTTGTATCTCTGGTCTACACAGACTATATATATATTTAGTCGTATCTGGTCTCCACAGACTATATATCTATTTAGTTTTATCTCTGGTCTACACAGACTATATATATATTTAGTTGTGTCTCTGGTCTACACAGACAATATATATATTTAGTTGTATCTCTGGTCTACACAGACTATATATATATTTAGTTGTATCTCTGGTCTACACAGACAATATATATATTTAGTTGTATCTCTGGTCTACACAGACTATATATATATTTAGTTGTGTCTCTGGTCTACACAGACAATATATATATATTTAGTTGTATCTCTGGTCTACACAGACTATATATATATTTAGTTGTGTCTCTGGTCTACACAGACAATATATATATTTAGTTGTATCTCTGGTCTACACAGACTATATATATATTTAGTTGTGTCTCTGGTCTACACAGACAATATATATATATTTAGTTGTATCTCTGGTCTACACAGACTATATATATATTTAGTTGTATCTGGTCTACACAGACTATATATATATTTAGTTGTATCTGGTCTCCACAGACTATATATATATTTAGTTGTATCTGGTCTCCACAGACTATATATATATTTAGTTGTATCTGGTCTCCACAGACTATATATCTATTTAGTTGTATCTCTGGTCTCCACAGACTATATATATATTTAGTTGTATCTCTGGTCTACACAGACTATATATCTATTTAGTTGTATCTCTGGTCTCCACAGACTATATATATATTTAGTTGTATCTCTGGTCTCCACAGACTATATATATATTTAGTTGTATCTGGTCTCCACAGACTATATATATATTTAGTTGTATCTGGTCTCCACAGACTATATATATATTTAGTTGTATCTCTGGTCTCCACAGACTATATATATATTTAGTTGTATCTGGTCTCCACAGACTATATATATATATTTAGTTGTATCTGGTCTACACAGACTATATATATATTTAGTTGTATCTCTGGTCTACACAGACTATGTATATATTTAGTTGTATCTCTGGTCTACACAGACTATATATATATTTAGTTGTATCTCTGGTCTCCACAGACTTTATATATATTTAGTTGTGTCTGGTCTCCTCAGACTATATATATATATTTAGTTGTATCTGGTCTACACAGACTATATATATATTTAGTTGTATCTCTGGTCTCCACAGACTATTTATATATTTAGTTGTGTCTCTGGTCTCCACAGACTATATATATATTTAGTTGTGTCTCTGCTCTACACAGACTATATATATATTTAGTTGTATCTCTGGTCTACACAGACTATATATATATTTAGTTGTATCTCTGGTCTACACAGACTATATATATATTTAGTTGTATCTCTGGTCTCCACAGACTATATATATATTTAGTTGTATCTCTGGTCTCCACAGACTATATATATATTTAGTTGTATCTGGTCTACACAGACTATATATATATTTAGTTGTATCTGGTCTACACAGACTATATATATATTTAGTTGTATCTGGACTACACAGCCTATATATATATTTAGTTGTGTCTCTGGTCTACACAGACTATATATATATTTAGTTGTATCTCTGGTCTACACAGACTATATATATATTTAATTGTGTCTCTGGTCTACACAGACTATATATATATTTAGTTGTATCTCTGGTCTACACAGACTATATATATATTTAGTTGTATCTGGACTACACAGACTATATATATATTTAGTTGTGTCTCTGGTCTACACAGACTATATATATATTTAGTTGTGTCTCTGGTCTACACAGACTATATATATATTTAGTTGTGTCTCTGGTCTACACAGACTATATATATATTTAGTTGTGTCTCTGGTCTCCACAGACTATATATATATTTAGTTGTATCTGGTCTACACAGACTATATATATATATTTAGTTGTATCTCTGGTCTACACAGACTATATATATATTCAGTTGTATCTCTGGTCTCCACAGACTATATATATATTTAGTTGTATCTGGTCTACACAGACAATATATATATTTAGTTGTGTGTCTGGTCTACACAGACTATATATATATTTAGTTGTATCTGGTCTACACAAACTATATATATATTTAGTTGTATCTCTGGTCTCCACAGACTATATATATATTTAGTTGTATCTCTGGTCTACACAGACTATATATATATTTAGTTGTGTCTCTGGTCTACACAGACAATATATATATATTTAGTTGTATCTCTGGTCTACACAGACTATATATATATTTAGTTGTGTCTCTGGTCTACACAGACAATATATATATTTAGTTGTATCTCTGGTCTACACAGACTATATATATATTTAGTTGTGTCTCTGGTCTACACAGACAATATATATATATTTAGTTGTATCTCTGGTCTACACAGACTATATATATATTTAGTTGTATCTGGTCTACACAGACTATATATATATTTAGTTGTATCTGGTCTCCACAGACTATATATATATTTAGTTGTATCTGGTCTCCACAGACTATATATATATTTAGTTGTATCTGGTCTCCACAGACTATATATCTATTTAGTTGTATCTCTGGTCTCCACAGACTATATATATATTTAGTTGTATCTCTGGTCTACACAGACTATATATCTATTTAGTTGTATCTCTGGTCTCCACAGACTATATATATATTTAGTTGTATCTCTGGTCTCCACAGACTATATATATATTTAGTTGTATCTGGTCTCCACAGACTATATATATATTTAGTTGTATCTGGTCTCCACAGACTATATATATATTTAGTTGTATCTCTGGTCTCCACAGACTATATATATATTTAGTTGTATCTGGTCTCCACAGACTATATATATATATTTAGTTGTATCTGGTCTACACAGACTATATATATATTTAGTTGTATCTCTGGTCTACACAGACTATGTATATATTTAGTTGTATCTCTGGTCTACACAGACTATATATATATTTAGTTGTATCTCTGGTCTCCACAGACTTTATATATATTTAGTTGTGTCTGGTCTCCTCAGACTATATATATATATTTAGTTGTATCTGGTCTACACAGACTATATATATATTTAGTTGTATCTCTGGTCTCCACAGACTATTTATATATTTAGTTGTGTCTCTGGTCTCCACAGACTATATATATATTTAGTTGTGTCTCTGCTCTACACAGACTATATATATATTTAGTTGTATCTCTGGTCTACACAGACTATATATATATTTAGTTGTATCTCTGGTCTACACAGACTATATATATATTTAGTTGTATCTCTGGTCTCCACAGACTATATATATATTTAGTTGTATCTCTGGTCTCCACAGACTATATATATATTTAGTTGTATCTGGTCTACACAGACTATATATATATTTAGTTGTATCTGGTCTACACAGACTATATATATATTTAGTTGTATCTGGACTACACAGCCTATATATATATTTAGTTGTGTCTCTGGTCTACACAGACTATATATATATTTAGTTGTATCTCTGGTCTACACAGACTATATATATATTTAATTGTGTCTCTGGTCTACACAGACTATATATATATTTAGTTGTATCTCTGGTCTACACAGACTATGTATATATTTAGTTGTATCTGGACTACACAGACTATATATATATTTAGTTGTGTCTCTGGTCTACACAGACTATATATATATTTAGTTGTGTCTCTGGTCTACACAGACTATATATATATTTAGTTGTGTCTCTGGTCTACACAGACTATATATATATTTAGTTGTGTCTCTGGTCTCCACAGACTATATATATATTTAGTTGTATCTGGTCTACACAGACTATATATATATATTTAGTTGTATCTCTGGTCTACACAGACTATATATATATTCAGTTGTATCTCTGGTCTCCACAGACTATATATATATTTAGTTGTATCTGGTCTACACAGACAATATATATATTTAGTTGTGTCTGGTCTACACAGACTATATATATATTTAGTTGTATCTGGTCTACACAAACTATATATATATTTAGTTGTATCTCTGGTCTCCACAGACTATATATATATTTAGTTGTATCTCTGGTCTCCTCAGACTATATATATATATTTAGTTGTATCTGGTCTCCTCAGACTATATATATATGTATATATATATATTTAGTTGTATCTCTGGTCTACACAGACTATATATATATTTAGTTGTATCTGGTCTCCACAGACTAAATATATATTTAGTTGTGTATCTGGTCTCCACAGACAATATATATATTTAGTTGTGTCTCTGGTCTACACAGACTATTTATATATTTAGTTGTATCTCTGGTCTCCACAGACTATATATATATTTAGTTGTGTCTGGTCTCCTCAGACTATATATATATATTTAGTTGTATCTGGTCTACACAGACTATATATATATTTAGTTGTATCTCTGGTCTCCACAGACTATATATATATTTAGTTGTGTCTGGTCTCCTCAGACTATATATATATATTTAGTTGTATCTGGTCTACACAGACTATATATATATTTAGTTGTATCTCTGGTCTCCACAGACTATTTATATATTTAGTTGTGTCTCTGGTCTCCACAGACTATATATATATTTAGTTGTGTCTCTGCTCTACACAGACTATATATATATTTAGTTGTATCTCTGGTCTACACAGACTATATATATATTTAGTTGTATCTCTGGTCTACACAGACTATATATATATTTAGTTGTATCTCTGGTCTCCACAGACTATATATATATTTAGTTGTATCTCTGGTCTCCACAGACTATATATATATTTAGTTGTATCTGGTCTACACAGACTATATATATATTTAGTTGTATCTGGTCTACACAGACTATATATATATTTAGTTGTATCTGGACTACACAGCCTATATATATATTTAGTTGTGTCTCTGGTCTACACAGACTATATATATATTTAGTTGTATCTCTGGTCTACACAGACTATATATATATTTAATTGTGTCTCTGGTCTACACAGACTATATATATATTTAGTTGTATCTCTGGTCTACACAGACTATATATATATTTAGTTGTATCTGGACTACACAGACTATATATATATTTAGTTGTGTCTCTGGTCTACACAGACTATATATATATTTAGTTGTGTCTCTGGTCTACACAGACTATATATATATTTAGTTGTATCTCTGGTCTACACAGACTATATATATATTTAATTGTGTCTCTGGTCTACACAGACTATATATATATTTAGTTGTATCTCTGGTCTACACAGACTATATATATATTTAGTTGTATCTCTGGTCTACACAGACTATATATATATTTAGTCGTATCTGGTCTCCACAGACTATATATCTATTTAGTTTTATCTCTGGTCTACACAGACTATATATATATTTAGTTGTGTCTCTGGTCTACACAGACAATATATATATTTAGTTGTATCTCTGGTCTACACAGACTATATATATATTTAGTTGTATCTCTGGTCTACACAGACAATATATATATTTAGTTGTATCTCTGGTCTACACAGACTATATATATATTTAGTTGTGTCTCTGGTCTACACAGACAATATATATATATTTAGTTGTATCTCTGGTCTACACAGACTATATATATATTTAGTTGTGTCTCTGGTCTACACAGACAATATATATATTTAGTTGTATCTCTGGTCTACACAGACTATATATATATTTAGTTGTGTCTCTGGTCTACACAGACAATATATATATATTTAGTTGTATCTCTGGTCTACACAGACTATATATATATTTAGTTGTATCTGGTCTACACAGACTATATATATATTTAGTTGTATCTGGTCTCCACAGACTATATATATATTTAGTTGTATCTGGTCTCCACAGACTATATATATATTTAGTTGTATCTGGTCTCCACAGACTATATATCTATTTAGTTGTATCTCTGGTCTCCACAGACTATATATATATTTAGTTGTATCTCTGGTCTACACAGACTATATATCTATTTAGTTGTATCTCTGGTCTCCACAGACTATATATATATTTAGTTGTATCTCTGGTCTCCACAGACTATATATATATTTAGTTGTATCTGGTCTCCACAGACTATATATATATTTAGTTGTATCTGGTCTCCACAGACTATATATATATTTAGTTGTATCTCTGGTCTCCACAGACTATATATATATTTAGTTGTATCTGGTCTCCACAGACTATATATATATATTTAGTTGTATCTGGTCTACACAGACTATATATATATTTAGTTGTATCTCTGGTCTACACAGACTATGTATATATTTAGTTGTATCTCTGGTCTACACAGACTATATATATATTTAGTTGTATCTCTGGTCTCCACAGACTTTATATATATTTAGTTGTGTCTGGTCTCCTCAGACTATATATATATATTTAGTTGTATCTGGTCTACACAGACTATATATATATTTAGTTGTATCTCTGGTCTCCACAGACTATTTATATATTTAGTTGTGTCTCTGGTCTCCACAGACTATATATATATTTAGTTGTGTCTCTGCTCTACACAGACTATATATATATTTAGTTGTATCTCTGGTCTACACAGACTATATATATATTTAGTTGTATCTCTGGTCTACACAGACTATATATATATTTAGTTGTATCTCTGGTCTCCACAGACTATATATATATTTAGTTGTATCTCTGGTCTCCACAGACTATATATATATTTAGTTGTATCTGGTCTACACAGACTATATATATATTTAGTTGTATCTGGTCTACACAGACTATATATATATTTAGTTGTATCTGGACTACACAGCCTATATATATATTTAGTTGTGTCTCTGGTCTACACAGACTATATATATATTTAGTTGTATCTCTGGTCTACACAGACTATATATATATTTAATTGTGTCTCTGGTCTACACAGACTATATATATATTTAGTTGTATCTCTGGTCTACACAGACTATATATATATTTAGTTGTATCTGGACTACACAGACTATATATATATTTAGTTGTGTCTCTGGTCTACACAGACTATATATATATTTAGTTGTGTCTCTGGTCTACACAGACTATATATATATTTAGTTGTGTCTCTGGTCTACACAGACTATATATATATTTAGTTGTGTCTCTGGTCTCCACAGACTATATATATATTTAGTTGTATCTGGTCTACACAGACTATATATATATATTTAGTTGTATCTCTGGTCTACACAGACTATATATATATTCAGTTGTATCTCTGGTCTCCACAGACTATATATATATTTAGTTGTATCTGGTCTACACAGACTATATATATATTTAGTTGTGTCTCTGGTCTACACAGACAATATATATATTTAGTTGTGTCTGGTCTACACAGACTATATATATATTTAGTTGTATCTGGTCTACACAAACTATATATATATTTAGTTGTATCTCTGGTCTCCACAGACTATATATATATTTAGTTGTATCTCTGGTCTCCTCAGACTATATATATATATTTAGTTGTATCTGGTCTCCTCAGACTATATATATATGTATATATATATATTTAGTTGTATCTCTGGTCTACACAGACTATATATATATTTAGTTGTATCTGGTCTCCACAGACTAAATATATATTTAGTTGTGTATCTGGTCTCCACAGACAATATATATATTTAGTTGTGTCTCTGGTCTACACAGACTATTTATATATTTAGTTGTATCTCTGGTCTCCACAGACTATATATATATTTAGTTGTGTCTGGTCTCCTCAGACTATATATATATATTTAGTTGTATCTGGTCTACACAGACTATATATATATTTAGTTGTATCTCTGGTCTCCACAGACTATATATATATTTAGTTGTGTCTGGTCTCCTCAGACTATATATATATATTTAGTTGTATCTGGTCTACACAGACTATATATATATTTAGTTGTATCTCTGGTCTCCACAGACTATTTATATATTTAGTTGTGTCTCTGGTCTCCACAGACTATATATATATTTAGTTGTGTCTCTGCTCTACACAGACTATATATATATTTAGTTGTATCTCTGGTCTACACAGACTATATATATATTTAGTTGTATCTCTGGTCTACACAGACTATATATATATTTAGTTGTATCTCTGGTCTCCACAGACTATATATATATTTAGTTGTATCTCTGGTCTCCACAGACTATATATATATTTAGTTGTATCTGGTCTACACAGACTATATATATATTTAGTTGTATCTGGTCTACACAGACTATATATATATTTAGTTGTATCTGGACTACACAGCCTATATATATATTTAGTTGTGTCTCTGGTCTACACAGACTATATATATATTTAGTTGTATCTCTGGTCTACACAGACTATATATATATTTAATTGTGTCTCTGGTCTACACAGACTATATATATATTTAGTTGTATCTCTGGTCTACACAGACTATATATATATTTAGTTGTATCTGGACTACACAGACTATATATATATTTAGTTGTGTCTCTGGTCTACACAGACTATATATATATTTAGTTGTGTCTCTGGTCTACACAGACTATATATATATTTAGTTGTATCTCTGGTCTACACAGACTATATATATATTTAATTGTGTCTCTGGTCTACACAGACTATATATATATTTAGTTGTATCTCTGGTCTACACAGACTATATATATATTTAGTTGTATCTCTGGTCTACACAGACTATATATATATTTAGTCGTATCTGGTCTCCACAGACTATATATCTATTTAGTTTTATCTCTGGTCTACACAGACTATATATATATTTAGTTGTGTCTCTGGTCTACACAGACAATATATATATTTAGTTGTATCTCTGGTCTACACAGACTATATATATATTTAGTTGTATCTCTGGTCTACACAGACAATATATATATTTAGTTGTATCTCTGGTCTACACAGACTATATATATATTTAGTTGTGTCTCTGGTCTACACAGACAATATATATATATTTAGTTGTATCTCTGGTCTACACAGACTATATATATATTTAGTTGTGTCTCTGGTCTACACAGACAATATATATATTTAGTTGTATCTCTGGTCTACACAGACTATATATATATTTAGTTGTGTCTCTGGTCTACACAGACAATATATATATATTTAGTTGTATCTCTGGTCTACACAGACTATATATATATTTAGTTGTATCTGGTCTACACAGACTATATATATATTTAGTTGTATCTGGTCTCCACAGACTATATATATATTTAGTTGTATCTGGTCTCCACAGACTATATATATATTTAGTTGTATCTGGTCTCCACAGACTATATATCTATTTAGTTGTATCTCTGGTCTCCACAGACTATATATATATTTAGTTGTATCTCTGGTCTACACAGACTATATATATATTTAGTTGTATCTGGACTCCACAGACTATATATATATATTTAGTTGTATCTCTGGTCTCCACAGACTATATATATATTTAGTTGTATCTGGTCTCCACAGACTATATATATATTTAGTTGTATCTGGTCTCCACAGACTATATATATATTTAGTTGTATCTCTGGTCTCCACAGACTATATATATATTTAGTTGTATCTGGTCTCCACAGACTATATATATATATTTAGTTGTATCTGGTCTACACAGACTATATATATATTTAGTTGTATCTCTGGTCTACACAGACTATGTATATATTTAGTTGTATCTCTGGTCTACACAGACTATATATATATTTAGTTGTATCTCTGGTCTCCACAGACTATATATATATTTAGTTGTGTCTGGTCTCCTCAGACTATATATATATATTTAGTTGTATCTGGTCTACACAGACTATATATATATTTAGTTGTATCTCTGGTCTCCACAGACTATTTATATATTTAGTTGTGTCTCTGGTCTACACAGACTATATATATATTTAGTTGTGTCTCTGCTCTACACAGACTATATATATATTTAGTTGTATCTCTGGTCTACACAGACTATATATATATTTAGTTGTATCTCTGGTCTACACAGACTATATATATATTTAGTTGTATCTCTGGTCTCCACAGACTATATATATATTTAGTTGTATCTCTGGTCTCCACAGACTATATATATATTTAGTTGTATCTGGTCTACACAGACTATATATATATTTAGTTGTATCTGGTCTACACAGACTATATATATATTTAGTTGTATCTGGACTACACAGCCTATATATATATTTAGTTGTGTCTCTGGTCTACACAGACTATATATATATTTAGTTGTATCTCTGGTCTACACAGACTATATATATATTTAATTGTGTCTCTGGTCTACACAGACTATATATATATTTAGTTGTATCTCTGGTCTACACAGACTATATATATATTTAGTTGTATCTGGACTACACAGACTATATATATATTTAGTTGTGTCTCTGGTCTACACAGACTATATATATATTTAGTTGTGTCTCTGGTCTACACAGACTATATATATATTTAGTTGTGTCTCTGGTCTACACAGACTATATATATATTTAGTTGTGTCTCTGGTCTCCACAGACTATATATATATTTAGTTGTATCTGGTCTACACAGACTATATATATATATTTAGTTGTATCTCTGGTCTACACAGACTATATATATATTCAGTTGTATCTCTGGTCTCCACAGACTATATATATATTTAGTTGTATCTGGTCTACACAGACTATATATATATTTAGTTGTGTCTCTGGTCTACACAGACAATATATATATTTAGTTGTGTCTGGTCTACACAGACTATATATATATTTAGTTGTATCTGGTCTACACAAACTATATATATATTTAGTTGTATCTCTGGTCTCCACAGACTATATATATATTTAGTTGTATCTCTGGTCTCCTCAGACTATATATATATATTTAGTTGTATCTGGTCTCCTCAGACTATATATATATGTATATATATATATTTAGTTGTATCTCTGGTCTACACAGACTATATATATATTTAGTTGTATCTGGTCTCCACAGACTAAATATATATTTAGTTGTGTATCTGGTCTCCACAGACAATATATATATTTAGTTGTGTCTCTGGTCTACACAGACTATTTATATATTTAGTTGTGTCTCTGGTCTCCACAGACTATATATATATTTAGTTGTATCTGGTCTACACAGACAATATATATATTTAGTTGTGTCTCTGGTCTACACAGACTATTTATATATTTAGTTGTGTCTCTGGTCTCCACAGACTATATATATATTTAGTTGTATCTGGTCTACACAGACTATATATATATTTAGTTGTCTCTGGTCTCCACAGACTATATATATATTTAGTTGTATCTCTGGTCTACACAGACTATATATATATTTAGTTGTGTCTCTGGTCTACACAGACAATATATATATTTAGTTGTATCTCTGGTCTACACAGACTATATATATATTTAGTTGTGTCTCTGGTCTACACAGACAATATATATATTTAGTTGTATCTCTGGTCTACACAGACTATATATATATTTAGTTGTGTCTCTGGTCTACACAGACTATATATATATTTAGTTGTATCTGGTCTCCACAGACTATATATATATTTAGTTGTATCTCTGGTCTACACAGACTATATATATATCTAGTTGTGTCTGGTCTACACAGACTATATATATATTTAGTTGTGTCTGGTCTACACAGACTATATATATATTTAGTTGTGTCTGGTCTACACAGACTATATATATATTTAGTTGTGTCTGGTCTACACAGACTATATATATATTTAGTTGTATCTGGTCTACACAGACTATATATATATTTAGTTGTGTCTGGTCTACACAGACTATATATATATTTAGTTGTATCTCTGCTCTACACAGACTATATATATATTTAGTTGTATCTCTGGTCTCCACAGACTATATATATATTTAGTTGTATCTGGTCTCCACAGACTATATATATATTCAGTTGTATCTGGTCTACACAGACTATATATATATTTAGTTGTATCTCTGGTCTACACAGACTATATATATATTTAGTTGTATCTCTGGTCTCCACAGACTATATATATATTTAGTTGTATCTGGTCTACACAGACTATATATATATTTAGTTGTATCTCTGGTCTCCACAGACTATATATATATTTAGTTGTGTATCTGGTCTACACAGACTATATATATATTTAGTTGTATCTCTGGTCTCCACAGTCTATATATATATTTAGTTGTATCTCTGGTCTACACAGACTATATATATATTTAGTTGTATCTGGTCTACACAGACTATATATATATTTAGTTGTATCTCTGGTCTACACAGACTATATATATATTTAGTTGTATCTGGTCTCCACAGACTATATATATATTTAGTTGTGTCTCTGGTCTACACAGACTATATATATATATTTAGTTGTATCTCTGGTCTCCACAGACTATATATATATTTAGTTGTGTCTGGTCTACACAGACTATATATATATTTAGTTGTATCTGGTCTACACAGACTATATATATATTTAGTTGTATCTCTGGTCTCCACAGACTATATATATATTTAGTTGTATCTGGTCTCCACAGACTATATATATATTTAGTTGTATCTCTGGTCTCCACAGACTATATATATATTTAGTTGTATCTCTGATCTCCACAGACTATATATCTATTTAGTTTTATCTCTGGTCTCCACAGACTATATATATATTTAGTTGTATCTCTGGTCTCCACAGACTATATATATATTTAGTTGTGTCTCTGGTCTCCACAGACAATATATATATTTAGTTGTATCTCTGGTCTACACAGACTATATATATATTTAGTTGTATCTGGACTCCACAGACTATATATATATATTTAGTTGTATCTCTGGTCTCCACAGACTATATATATATTTAGTTGTATCTGGTCTCCACAGACTATATATATATTTAGTTGTATCTGGTCTCCACAGACTATATATATATTTAGTTGTATCTCTGGTCTCCACAGACTATATATATATTTAGTTGTATCTGGTCTCCACAGACTATATATATATATTTAGTTGTATCTGGTCTACACAGACTATATATATATTTAGTTGTATCTCTGGTCTACACAGACTATGTATATATTTAGTTGTATCTCTGGTCTACACAGACTATATATATATTTAGTTGTATCTCTGGTCTCCACAGACTATATATATATTTAGTTGTGTCTGGTCTCCTCAGACTATATATATATATTTAGTTGTATCTGGTCTACACAGACTATATATATATTTAGTTGTATCTCTGGTCTACACAGACTATATATATATTTAGTTGTATCTCTGGTCTACACAGACTATATATATATTTAGTTGTATCTCTGGTCTCCACAGACTATATATATATTTAGTTGTATCTCTGGTCTCCACAGACTATATATATATTTAGTTGTATCTGGTCTACACAGACTATATATATATTTAGTTGTATCTGGTCTACACAGACTATATATATATTTAGTTGTATCTGGACTACACAGCCTATATATATATTTAGTTGTGTCTCTGGTCTACACAGACTATATATATATTTAGTTGTATCTCTGGTCTACACAGACTATATATATATTTAATTGTGTCTCTGGTCTACACAGACTATATATATATTTAGTTGTATCTCTGGTCTACACAGACTATATATATATTTAGTTGTATCTGGACTACACAGACTATATATATATTTAGTTGTGTCTCTGGTCTACACAGACTATATATATATTTAGTTGTGTCTCTGGTCTACACAGACTATATATATATTTAGTTGTGTCTCTGGTCTACACAGACTATATATATATTTAGTTGTGTCTCTGGTCTACACAGACTATATATATATTTAGTTGTGTCTCTGGTCTACACAGCCTATATATATATTTAGTTGTGTCTCTGGTCTACACAGACTATATATATATTTAGTTGTATCTCTGGTCTACACAGACTATATATATATTTAATTGTGTCTCTGGTCTACACAGACTATATATATATTTAGTTGTATCTCTGGTCTACACAGACTATATATATATTTAGTCGTATCTGGTCTCCACAGACTATATATCTATTTAGTTTTATCTCTGGTCTACACAGACTATATATATATTTAGTTGTGTCTCTGGTCTACACAGACTATATATATATTTAGTTGTGTCTCTGGTCTACACAGCCTATATATATATTTAGTTGTGTCTCTGGTCTACACAGACTATATATATATTTAGTTGTATCTCTGGTCTACACAGACTATATATATATTTAATTGTGTCTCTGGTCTACACAGACTATATATATATTTAGTTGTATCTCTGGTCTACACAGACTATATATATATTTAGTCCTATCTGGTCTCCACAGACTATATATCTATTTAGTTTTATCTCTGGTCTACACAGACTATATATATATTTAGTTGTGTCTCTGGTCTACACAGACAATATATATATTTAGTTGCATCTCTGGTCTACACAGACTATATATATATTTAGTTGTATCTCTGGTCTACACAGACAATATATATATTTAGTTGTATCTCTGGTCTACACAGACTATATATATATTTAGTTGTGTCTCTGGTCTACACAGACAATATATATATATTTAGTTGTATCTCTGGTCTACACAGACTATATATATATTTAGTTGTGTCTCTGGTCTACACAGACTATATATATATTTAGTTGTATCTGGTCTCCACAGACTATGTATATATTTAGTTGTATCTGGTCTCCACAGACTATATATATATTTAGTTGTATCTGGTCTCCACAGACTATATATATATTTAGTTGTATCTGGTCTCCACAGACTATATATCTATTTAGTTGTATCTCTGGTCTCCACAGACTATATATCTATTTAGTTGTATCTCTGGTCTCCACAGACTATATATATATTTAGTTGTATCTCTGGTCTACAGAGACTATATATATATTTAGTTGTATCTGGACTCCACAGACTATATATATATATTTAGTTGTATCTCTGGTCTCCACAGACTATATATATATTTAGTTGTATCTGGTCTCCACAGACTATATATATATTTAGTTGTATCTGGTCTCCACAGACTATATATATATTTAGTTGTATCTCTGGTCTCCACAGACTATATATATATTTAGTTGTATCTGGTCTCCACAGACTATATATATATATTTAGTTGTATCTGGTCTACACAGACTATATATATATTTAGTTGTATCTCTGGTCTACACAGACTATGTATATATTTAGTTGTATCTCTGGTCTACACAGACTATATATATATTTAGTTGTATCTCTGGTCTCCACAGACTATATATATATTTAGTTGTGTCTGGTCTCCTCAGACTATATATATATATTTAGTTGTATCTGGTCTACACAGACTATATATATATTTAGTTGTATCTCTGGTCTCCACAGACTATTTATATATTTAGTTGTGTCTCTGGTCTCCACAGACTATATATATATTTAGTTGTGTCTCTGCTCTACACAGACTATATATATATTTAGTTGTATCTCTGGTCTCCACAGACTATATATATATTTAGTTGTATCTCTGGTCTACACAGACTATGTATATATTTAGTTGTATCTCTGGTCTCCACAGACTATATATATATTTAGTTGTATCTCTGGTCTCCACAGACTATATATATATTTAGTTGTATCTGGTCTACACAGACTATATATATATTTAGTTGTATCTGGTCTACACAGACTATATATATATTTAGTTGTATCTGGACTACACAGCCTATATATATATTTAGTTGTGTCTCTGGTCTACACAGACTATATATATATTTAGTTGTATCTCTGGTCTACACAGACTATATATATATTTAATTGTGTCTCTGGTCTACACAGACTATATATATATTTAGTTGTATCTCTGGTCTACACAGACTATATATATATTTAGTTGTATCTGGACTACACAGACTATATATATATTTAGTTGTGTCTCTGGTCTACACAGACTATATATATATTTAGTTGTGTCTCTGGTCTACACAGACTATATATATATTTAGTTGTGTCTCTGGTCTACACAGACTATATATATATTTAGTTGTGTCTCTGGTCTACACAGACTATATATATATTTAGTTGTGTCTCTGGTCTACACAGCCTATATATATATTTAGTTGTGTCTCTGGTCTACACAGACTATATATATATTTAGTTGTATCTCTGGTCTCCACAGACTATATATATATTTAGTTGTATCTCTGGTCTACACAGACTATATATATATTTAGTTGTGTCTCTGGTCTACACAGACTATATATATATTTAGTTGTATCTCTGGTCTACACAGACTATATATATATTTAGTTGTATCTCTGGTCTACACAGACAATATATATATTTAGTTGTATCTCTGGTCTACACAGACTATATATATATTTAGTTGTGTCTCTGGTCTACACAGACAATATATATATATTTAGTTGTATCTCTGGTCTACACAGACTATATATATATTTAGTTGTGTCTCTGGTCTACACAAACTATATATATATTTAGTTGTATCTGGTCTACACAGACTATATATCTATTTAGTTGTATCTCTGGTCTCCACAGACTATATATATATTTAGTTGTGTCTCTGGTCTACACAGACAATATATATATTTAGTTGTGTCTGGTCTGCACAGACTATATATATATTTAGTTGTATCTGGTCTACACAGACTATATATATATTTAGTTGTATCTCTGGTCTACACAGACTATATATATTTAGTTGTATCTCTGGTCTACACGGACTATATATATATTTAGTTGTCTCTCTGCTCTACACAGACTATATATATATTTAGTTGTGTATCTGGTCTCCACAGACTATATATATATTTAGTTGTATCTCTGGTCTACACAGACTATATATATATTTAGTTGTGTCTCTGGTCTACACAGACTATATATATATTTAGTTGTATCTGGTCTCCACAGACTATATATATATTTAGTTGTATCTCTGGTCTCCACAGACTATATATATATTTAGTTGTATCTCTGGTCTCCACAGACTATATATATATTTAGTTGTATCTGGTATACACAGACTATATATCTATTTAGTTGTATCTCTGGTCTACACAGACTATATATATATTTAGTTGTATCTCTGGTCTCCACAGACTATATATATATTTAGTTGTATCTCTGGTCTACACAGACTATATATATATTTAGTTGTATCTGGTCTACAGACTATATATATATTTAGTTGTATCTCTGGTCTACACAGACTATATATATATTTAGTTGTATCTCTGGTCTACACAGACTATATATATATTTAGTTGTATCTGGTCTACACAGACTATATATATATTTAGTTGTATCTGGTCTACACAGACTATATATATATTTAGTTGTATCTCTGGTCTACACAGACTATATATATATTTAGTTGTATCTCTGGTCTCCACAGACTATATATATATTTAGTTGTATCTCTGGTCTACACAGACAATATATATATTTAGTTGTATCTGGTCTACACAGACTATATATATATTTAGTTGTATCTCTGGACTCCACAGACTATATAGATATTTAGTTGTCTCTGGTCTACACAGACTATATATATATTTAGTTGTATCTCTGGTCTACACAGACAATATATATATTTAGTTGTATCTCTGGTCTACACAGACTATATATATATTTAGTTGTATCTCTGGTCTACACAGACTATATATATATTTAGTTGTATCTCTGGACTCCACAGACTATATAGATATTTAGTTGTATCTGGTCTCCACAGACTATATATATCCATTTAGTTGTATCTGGTCTACACAGACTATATTTATATTTAGTTGTATCTCTGGTCTACACAGACTATATATATATTTAGTTGTATCTCTGGTCTCCACAGACTATATATATATTTAGTTGTATCTGGTCTACACAGACTATATATATATTTAGTTGTATCTCTGGTCTACACAGACTATATATATATTTAGTTGTATCTCTGGTCTCCACAGACTATATATATATTTAGTTGTATCTGGTCTACACGGACTATATATATATTTAGTTGTATCTCTGGTCTACACAGACTATATATATATTTAGTTGTATCTCTGGTCTACACAGACTATATATATATTTAGTTGTCTCTCTGCTCTACACAGACTATATATATATTTAGTTGTATCTGGTATCCACAGACTATATATATATTTAGTTGTATCTCTGGTCTCCACAGACTATATATATATTTAGTTGTGTATCTGGTCTACACAGACTATATATATATTTAGTTGTATCTCTGGTCTACACAGACTATATATATATTTAGTTGTATCTCTGGTCTACACAGACTATATATATATTTAGTTGTATCTGGTCTACACAGACTATATATATATTTAGTTGTCTCTCTGGTCTACACAGACTATATATATATTTAGTTGTATCTCTGGTCTACACAGACTATATATATATTTAGTCGTATCTGGTCTCCACAGACTATATATATATTTAGTTGTATCTGGTCTACACAGACTATATATATATTTAGTTGTCTCTCTGGTCTACACAGACTATATATATATTTAGTTGTCTCTCTGGTCTACACAGACTATATATATATTTAGTCGTATCTGGTCTCCACAGACTATATATATATTTAGTCGTATCTGGTCTCCACAGACTATATATATATTTAGTTGTATCTGGTCTCCACAGTCTATATATATATTTAGTTGTGTCTCTGGTCTCCACAGACTATATATATCCATTTAGTTGTATCTCTGGTCTACACAGACTATATATATATTTAGTTGTGTCTCTGGTATCCACAGACTATATATATATTTAGTTGTGTCTCTGGTCTACACAGACTAAATATATATTTAGTTGTGTCTGGTCTACAGACTATATATCTATTTAGTTGTATCTGGTCTACACAGACTATATATATATTTAGTTGTATCTCTGGTCTCCACAGACTATATATATATTTAGTTGTGTCTGGTCTACAGACTATATATATATTTAGTTGTGTCTCTGGTCTACACAGACTATATATATATTTAGTTGTCTCTCTGCTCTACACAGACTATATATATATTTAGTTGTATCTGGTCTACACAGACTATATATATATTTAGTTGTATCTGGTCTACACAGACTATATATATATTTAGTTGTATCTCTGGTCTACACAGATTATCATCATCATCATCATCATCATCATCATCACCGTTTTACGTCCGTTCTTCCACGCTAGCATGGGTTAGACGGGTTGTCCTGTTGTGTGCAGTGTCTGGTTGGCTGACCATGCCTTGCTCATACAGGAACTGATCTGGCTTGATTTCTACAGCTGGATGCCCTTCCTAACACCAACCTCATTTACAGTGAGTGCTGGGTGCTTTTTCGTGGCGCCTACACGTCCACTTTACAGTGTGGGCTGGGTGCTCTTTTGCCGTGGCACCTCCACGACCACCTTGCGGTGGGGGGTGTGGGGGCATATTGTTTATATACTTCAGCATGTACCCATGGGAGGTCGGGTACTCTGTATTACTGCGTGACGCCAGAAGTCACGGTCGTGTGTCATTGTCTTTGAGAGGTGTAATTGGGTAAGGTCGGCTTTTATCACCTCATCCCAGGTCATCTTGGGTCTCCCCACTCCGCGGTTTCCATCAACTTCTAGTGCTCTGCACCTTTTTATGCAGCTGTCATCCTTCATACGCATCACATGTCCATACCAGCACAACCGCCTCTCCTGCACACAGCATTTGATTCCTCTTATGCTCAGTCTCTCTCTCAATTCATTTATGCTTTGTCGTTCACGTATATTACTGTTACACATCCATCGGAGCATGCAGGCTTCGTTTCTCTCTAATCTACGTAAGTCTTCCACCTTCAGCGCCCAGGTCTCTCTACCATGCAACATCGCTGTTCGGATACACGCATCATACAGTCTGCCTTTCATTCTGAGGGAGAAGCCTTTTGCAGCTAGCAGTGGTAGTAGTTCCCTAAACGTCTTCCATCCCGTTCTTACCCTAGTTATTGTACTTTCTGAACACCCACCTCCGTTGCTAATTCGGTCACCTAGGTAGCAGAAGCTGTCTACTGTTTCTAGAGGGCCCTCCCAGAGATTGGTGGTACTTGTTTCTTGTGGCTGTTTGCTGATTGCTGTTTCAGCACAGCTGTTGCATGTGAATCCTACATTCTTAATTAAGCTTCCTGAGATCCCGCTACATCTCTTGTGTACCCATTGTTTGCATTTGGGGCAGAGAATGGAGTTCCTACCTACACCGTTCCTACATACTGAGCAAGGCCATTTCCCCGAGGGGATCTGGGTTCTGTTTTCTCATCTACTTACAAGGACCTTAGTCTTGGTCATGTTGACTTTGAGACCCTTTCTCTCTAGTCCCTGCTTCCAGGTTTGGAATTTATTCTCTAGTTCTACCATAGATTCAGCTATGAGTGCGAGGTCATCAGCATACAGGAGTTCCCATGGGCATCCGGTCTTAAACTCCTCCGTTATTGCCTGCAGGACGATGGTGAACAGGAGAGGGCTAAGATCAGAGCCCTGGTGGACCCCAACCTGTACGCTAAATTCCTCGCTATACTCATTGCTAATCCTAACTTTGCTGACTGCTCCCCTATACATGGCTTGTACTGCTTTCACAAGCCATTCATCTACTCCTAGTTTTCTAAGAGCGCACCAGATTACAGCACGTGGAACTCTGTCAAAGGCTTTCTCAAGGTCAACAAATGCCAGGTAGAGTGGCTTACTTTTAGCTAGGTACTTTTCCTGTAATTGCCTCACAAGGAAGAGAGCAGAAAAAAAATATATATATATATATTTAGTTGTCTCTGGTCTACACATACTATATATATATTTAGTTGTATCTCTGGTCTCCACAGACTATATATATATTTAGTTGTATCTCTGGTCTACACAGACAATATATATATTTAGTTGTATCTGGTCTACACAGACTATATATATATTTAGTTGTATCTCTGGTCTACACAGACTATATATATATTTAGTTGTATCTCTGGACTCCACAGACTATATAGATATTTAGTTGTCTCTGGTCTACACAGACTATATATATATTTAGTTGTCTCTGGTCTACACATACTATATATATATTTAGTTGTCTCTGGTCTACACAGACTATATATATATTTAGTTGTATCTCTGGTCTACACAGACTATATATATATTTAGTTGTATCTGGTCTACACAGACTATATATCTATTTAGTTGTATCTCTGGTCTACACAGACTATATATATATTTAGTTGTATCTCTGGTCTACACAGACTATATATATATTTAGTTGTATCTGGTCTACACAGACTATATATCTATTTAGTTGTATCTCTGGTCTACACAGACTATATATATATTTAGTTGTCTCTGGTCTACACAGACTATATATATATTTAGTTGTATCTCTGGTCTACACAGACTATATATATATTTAGTTGTGTCTCTGGTCTACACAGACTATATATATATTTAGTTGTATCTCTGGTCTCCACAGATTATATATATATTTAGTTGTGTCTCTGGTCTACACAGACTATATATATATTTAGTTGTATCTCTGGTCTACACAGACTATATATATATTTAGTTGTGTCTCTGGTCTACACAGACTATATATATTTAGTTGTATCTCTGGTCTCCACAGACTATATATATATTTAGTTGTGTCTCTGGTCTACACAGACTATATATATATTTAGTTGTATCTCTGGTCTACACAGATTATATATATATTTAGTTGTATCTGCTCTCCAGACTATATATATATTTAGTTGTATCTCTGGTCTACACAGACTATATATATATTTAGTTGTGTATCTGGTCTCCACAGACTATATATATATTTAGTTGTATCTGGTCTACACAGACTATATATATATGTAGTTGTATCTCTGGTCTACACAGACTATATATATATTTAGTTGTGTCTCTGGTCTACACAGACTATATATATATTTAGTTTTATCTCTGGTCTACACAGACTATATATCTATTTAGTTGTATCTGGTCTCCACAGACTATATATATATTTAGTTGTATCTCTGGTCTCCACAGACTATATATATATTTAGTTGTATCTGGTCTACACAGACTATATATATATTTAGTTGTGTCTGGTCTACACAGACTATATATATATTTAGTTGTGTATCTGGTCTCCACAGACTATATATATATTTAGTTGTATCTGGTCTCCACAGACTATATATATATTTAGTTGTGTCTCTGGTCTACACAGACTATATATCTATTTAGTTGTATCTGGTCTACACAGACTATATATATATTTAGTTGTGTCTCTGGTCTACACAGACTATATATATATTTAGTTGTGTATCTGGTCTACACAGACTATATATATATTTAGTTGTATCTCTGGTCTACACAGACTATATATATATTTAGTTGTGTCTGGTCTACGCAGACTATATATATATTTAGTTGTATCTCTGGTCTAAACAGACTATATATATATTTAGTTGCCTCTGGTGTACACAGACTATATATATATTTAGTTACCTCTGGTGTACACAGACTATATATATATTTAGTTGTATCTGGTCTACACAGACTATATATATATTTAGTTGTATCTGGTCTACACAGACTATATATATATTTAGTTGTATCTCTGGTCTCCACAGACTATGTATATATTTAGTTGTATCTCTGGTCTACACAGACTATATATATATTTAGTTGTATCTCTGGTCTCCACAGACTATATATATATTTAGTTGTATCTGGTCTACACAGACTATATATATATTTAGTTGTGTCTCTGGTCTACACAGACTATATATATATTTAGTTGTATCTGGTCTCCACAGACTATATATATATTTAGTTGTATCTGGTCTACACAGACTATATATCTATTTAGTTGTATCTGGTCTACAGACTATATATATATTTAGTTGTGTCTCTGGTCTACACAGACTATATATATATTTAGTTGTATCTGGTCTACAGACTATATATATATATGTGTAGACCAGAGATACAACTAGACTATATATATATTTAAATGTATCTCTGGTCTACACAGACTATATATATATTTAGTTGTAACTAGTCTCCACAGACTATATATATATTTAGTTGTGTCTCTGGTCTACACAGACTATCATCATCATCATCGTTTAACGTCCATGTTCCACGCTTACATGGGTTTGGACGGGAGTTTTCCCACTTGAGGCAAGAGTGGTTGTCTTGCTCTCATAGGACTGTCTGGCGGGTTTTCTACAGCTGGATGCCCTTCCTAACACCAACCACATCTACAGTGTGGGACTGGGGGGTTTTTACCGTGTTGCCTACACGGTCACATTACAGCTTGGACTGTGTATTTTTTGTCGTGACACCTACACGATCTCATTTGTTTCGGCCTTGATTTTGTGGCACTAACATAACTTTACATTGAAAGGGGCGGTGTGATGGGGTGGGGGTGGTGGGACGGGGGTGTATTTTGTTAGAGATGCCTACTGACTGTAGTAGGTTTTACTTTGTATTTAGGTAAGGCAGGTCTTCTCTATTACTGAGTACCGCCAAAGATCTCGGTCCAGTGACATTGTCTTGGAGAGGTGTAAGTGTGTGAGGTGGGAATTTATCAGCTCGTCCCAGGTTTTTCTGGGTCTGCCTACTCCGTGGCTACCGTCTATCTTTATTGCCCTGCACTTTGCTATACAGCTGTCGTCTTTCATGCGCATCACGTGACCATACCAACGTAGCCTTCTCTCGAGTAAACAACATCTGATCCCTTTTATTTCTTATTTTTTCCTTAGTTCGTTTATGCTTTGCCGTTCGCGCATATATATATTTAATTGTATCTGGTCTCCACAGACTATATATATGTTTAGTTGTATCTGGTCTCCACAGACTATATATATATTTAGTTGTATCTCTGGTCTACACAGACTATATATATATTTAGTTTTATCTCTGGTCTACACAGACTATATATATATTTAGTTGTATCTGGTCTCCACAGACTATATATATATTTAGTTGTATCTCTGGTCTACACAGACTATATATATATTTAGTTGTATCTGGTCTCCACAGACTATATATATATTTAGTTGTATCTCTGGTCTCCACAGACTATATATATATTTAGTTGTATCTCTGGTCTACACAGACTATTTATATATTTAGTTGTATCTCTGGTCTCCACAGACTATATATATATTTAGTTGTATCTCTGGTCTCCACAGACTATATATATATTTAGTTGTATCTCTGGTCTACACAGACTATATATATATTTAGTTGTATCTGGTCTACACAGACTATATATATATTTAGTTGTATCTCTGGTCTACACAGACTATATATATATTTAGTTGTATCTCTGGTCTACACAGACTATATATATATTTAGTTGTATCTCTGGTCTACACAGACTATATATATATTTAGTTGTATCTCTGGTCTACACAGACTATATATATATTTAGTTGTATCTCTGGTCTACACAGACTATTTATATATTTAGTTGTATCTCTGGTCTACACAGACTATATATATATTTAGTTGTATCTCTGGTCTCTACAGACTATATATATATTTAGTTGTATCTCTGGTCTACACAGACTATATATATATTTAGTTGTATCGGGTCTCCACAGACTATATATATATTTAGTTTTATCTCTGGTCTACACAGACTATATATATATTTAGTTGTATCTGGTCTACACAGACTATATATATATTTAGTTGTATCTCTGGTCTCCACAGACTATATATATATTTAGTTGTGTCTCTGGTCTCCACAGACTATATATATATTTAGTTGTGTCTGGTCTACACAGACTATATATATATTTAGTTGTATCTGGTCTCCACAGACTATATATATATTTAGTCGTATCTGGTCTACACAGACTATATATATATTTAGTTGTATCTCTGGTCTCCACAGACTATATATATATTTAGTTGTATCTGGTCTACACAGACTATATATATATTTAGTTGTATCTCTGATCTCCACAGACTATATATATATTTAGTTGTGTCTATGGTCTCCATAGACTATATATATATTTAGTTGTATCTCTGATCTCCACAGACTATATATATATTTAGTTGTGTCTCTGGTCTCCACAGACTATATATATATTTAGTTGTATCTGGTCTACACAGACTATATATATATTTAGTTGTATCTCTGATCTCCACAGACTATATATATATTTAGTTGTGTCTCTGGTCTCCACAGACTATATATATATTTAGTTGTGTCTCTGGTCTCCACAGACTATATATATATTTAGTTGTATCTCTGGTCTACACAGACTATATATATATTTAGTTGTGTCTCTGGTCTCCACAGACTATATATATATTTAGTTGTGTCTCTGGTCTCCACAGACTATATATATATTTAGTTGTATCTCTGGTCTACACAGACTATATATATATTTAGTCGTATCTGGTCTACACAGACTATATATATATTTAGTCGTATCTGATCTACACAGACTATATATATATTTAGTTGTGTCTCTGGTCTACACAGACTATATATATATTTAGTCGTATCTGGTCTACACAGACTATATATATATTTAGTCGTATCTGGTCTACACAGACTATATATATATTTAGTTGTGTCTCTGGTCTCCACAGATTATATATATATTTAGTTGTATCTCTGATCTCCACAGATTATATATATATTTAGTCGTATCTGGTCTACACAGACTATATATATATTTAGTTGTGTCTCTGGTCTCCACAGATTATATATATATTTAGTTGTATCTCTGATCTCCACAGACTATATATATATTTAGTTGTGTCTCTGGTCTCCACAGACTATATATATATTTAGTTGTATCTCTGGTCTACACAGACTATATATATATTTAGTTGTATCTCTGATCTCCACAGACTATATATATATTTAGTTGTGTCTCTGGTCTCCACAGACTATATATATATTTAGTTGTATCTGGTCTACACAGACTATATATATATTTAGTTGTATCTGGTCTACACAGACTATATATATATTTAGTTGTGTCTCTGGTCTCCACAGACTATATATATATTTAGTTGTATCTCTGGTCTACACAGACTATATATATATTTAGTTGTGTCTCTGGTCTACACAGACTATATATATATTTAGTTGTGTCTCTGGTCTCCACAGACTATATATATATTTAGTTGTATCTCTGGTCTACACAGACTATATATATATTTAGTTGTGTCTCTGGTCTACACAGACTATATATATATTTAGTTGTGTCTCTGGTCTCCACAGACTATATATATATTTAGTTGTATCTCTGGTCTACACAGACTATATATATATTTAGTTGTGTCTCTGGTCTACACAGACTATATATATATTTAGTTGTGTCTCTGGTCTCCACAGACTATATATATATTTAGTTGTATCTCTGGTCTACACAGACTATATATATATTTAGTTGTATCTCTGATCTCCACAGACTATATATATATTTAGTTGTGTCTCTGGTCTCCACAGACTATATATATATTTAGTTGTATCTGGTCTACACAGACTATATATATATTTAGTTGTGTCTCTGGTCTCTACAGACTATATATATATTTAGTTGTATCTCTGGTCTACACAGACTATATATATATTTAGTTGTGTCTCTGGTCTACACAGACTATATATATATTTAGTTGTGTCTCTGGTCTCCACAGACTATATATATATTTAGTTGTATCTCTGGTCTACACAGACTATATATATATTTAGTCGTATCTGGTCTACACAGACTATATATATATTTAGTCGTATCTGATCTACACAGACTATATATATATTTAGTTGTGTCTCTGGTCTACACAGACTATATATATATTTAGTCGTATCTGGTCTACACAGACTATATATATATTTAGTCGTATCTGGTCTACACAGACTATATATATATTTAGTTGTGTCTCTGGTCTCCACAGATTATATATATATTTAGTTGTATCTCTGGTCTACACAGACTATATATATATTTAGTTGTATCTCTGATCTCCACAGATTATATATATATTTAGTCGTATCTGGTCTACACAGACTATATATATATTTAGTTGTGTCTCTGGTCTCCACAGATTATATATATATTTAGTTGTATCTCTGATCTCCACAGATTATATATATATTTAGTTGTATCTCTGATCTCCACAGATTATATATATATTTAGTCATATCTGGTTTACACAGACTATATATATATTTAGTCGTATCTGGTCTACACAGACTATATATATATTTAGTTGTGTCTCTGGTCTCCACAGATTATATATATTTTTAGTCGTATCTGATCTACACAGACTATACATATATTTAGTTGTATCTGGTCTACACAGACTATATATATATTTAGTTGTATCTGGTCTACACAGAATATATATATATTTAGTTGTATCTCTGGTCTCCACAGATTATATATATATTTAGTCGTATCTGATCTACACAGACTATACATATATTTAGTCGTATCTGATCTACACAGACTATACATATATTTAGTTGTATCTGGTCTACACAGACTATATATATATTTAGTTGTATCTGGTCTACACAGACTATATATATATTTAGTTGTATCTGGTCTACACAGACTATATATATATTTAGTTGTATCTGGTCTACACAGACTATATATATATTTAGTCGTATCTGGTCTACACAGACTATATATATATTTAGTTGTATCTCTGGTCTCCACAGACTATATATATATTTAGTTGTATCTGGTCTACACAGACTATATATATATTTAGTTGTATCTGGTCTACACAGACTATATATATATTTAGTTGTATCTGGTCTACACAGACTATATATATATTTAGTCGTATCTGGTCTACACAGACTATATATATATTTAGTTGTATCTCTGGTCTCCACAGACTATATATATATTTAGTTGTATCTGGTCTACACAGACTATATATATATTTAGTTGTATCTGGTCTACACAGACTATATATATATTTAGTTGTATCTGGTCTACACAGACTATATATATATTTAGTTGTATCTGGTCGACACAGACTATATATATATTTAGTCGTATCTGGTCTACACAGACTATATATATATTTAGTTGTATCTCTGGTCTACACAGACTATATATATATTTAGTTGTATCTGGTCTACACAGACTATATATATATTTAGTTGTATCTGGTCTACACAGACTATATATATATTTAGTTGTATCTGGTCTACACAGACTATATATATATTTAGTCGTATCTGGTCTACACAGACTATATATATATTTAGTTGTATCTCTGGTCTCCACAGACTATATATATATTTAGTTGTATCTCTGGTCTCTACAGACTATATATATATTTAGTTGTATCTGGTCTACACAGACTATATATATATTTAGTTGTATCTCTGATCTCCACAGACTATATATATATTTAGTTGTATCTGGTCTACACAGACTATATATATATTTAGTTGTATCTCTGGTCTCTACAGACTATATATATATTTAGTTGTATCTGGTCTACACAGACTATATATATATTTAGTTGTATCTGGTCTACACAGAATATATATATATTTAGTTGTATCTGGTCTACACAGACTATATATATATTTAGTTGTATCTGGTCTACACAGACTATATATATATTTAGTTGTATCTGGTCTACACAGACTATATATATATTTAGTTGTATCTCTGGTCTACACAGACTATTTATATATTTAGTTGTGTCTCTGGTCTAGACAGACTATATATATATTTAGTTGTATCTGGTCTACCCAGACTATATATATATTTAGTTGTGTCTCTGGTCTACACAGACTATATATATATTTAGTTGTGTCTCTGGTCTCCACAGACTATATATATATTTAGTTGTGTCTCTGGTCTCCACAGACTATATATATATTTAGTTGTATCTCTGGTCTACACAGACTATATATATATTTAGTTGTGTCTCTGGTCTCCACAGACTATATATATATTTAGTTGTGTCTCTGGTCTCCACAGACTATATATATATTTAGTTGTATCTCTGGTCTACACAGACTATATATATATTTAGTCGTATCTGGTCTACACAGACTATATATATATTTAGTCGTATCTGATCTACACAGACTATATATATATTTAGTTGTGTCTCTGGTCTACACAGACTATATATATATTTAGTCGTATCTGGTCTACACAGACTATATATATATTTAGTCGTATCTGGTCTACACAGACTATATATATATTTAGTTGTGTCTCTGGTCTCCACAGATTATATATATATTTAGTTGTATCTCTGATCTCCACAGATTATATATATATTTAGTCGTATCTGGTCTACACAGACTATATATATATTTAGTTGTGTCTCTGGTCTCCACAGATTATATATATATTTAGTTGTATCTCTGATCTCCACAGACTATATATATATTTAGTTGTGTCTCTGGTCTCCACAGACTATATATATATTTAGTTGTATCTCTGGTCTACACAGACTATATATATATTTAGTTGTATCTCTGATCTCCACAGACTATATATATATTTAGTTGTGTCTCTGGTCTCCACAGACTATATATATATTTAGTTGTATCTGGTCTACACAGACTATATATATATTTAGTTGTATCTGGTCTACACAGACTATATATATATTTAGTTGTGTCTCTGGTCTCCACAGACTATATATATATTTAGTTGTATCTCTGGTCTACACAGACTATATATATATTTAGTTGTGTCTCTGGTCTACACAGACTATATATATATTTAGTTGTGTCTCTGGTCTCCACAGACTATATATATATTTAGTTGTATCTCTGGTCTACACAGACTATATATATATTTAGTTGTGTCTCTGGTCTACACAGACTATATATATATTTAGTTGTGTCTCTGGTCTCCACAGACTATATATATATTTAGTTGTATCTCTGGTCTACACAGACTATATATATATTTAGTTGTGTCTCTGGTCTACACAGACTATATATATATTTAGTTGTGTCTCTGGTCTCCACAGACTATATATATATTTAGTTGTATCTCTGGTCTACACAGACTATATATATATTTAGTTGTATCTCTGATCTCCACAGACTATATATATATTTAGTTGTGTCTCTGGTCTCCACAGACTATATATATATTTAGTTGTATCTGGTCTACACAGACTATATATATATTTAGTTGTGTCTCTGGTCTCTACAGACTATATATATATTTAGTTGTATCTCTGGTCTACACAGACTATATATATATTTAGTTGTGTCTCTGGTCTACACAGACTATATATATATTTAGTTGTGTCTCTGGTCTCCACAGACTATATATATATTTAGTTGTATCTCTGGTCTACACAGACTATATATATATTTAGTCGTATCTGGTCTACACAGACTATATATATATTTAGTCGTATCTGATCTACACAGACTATATATATATTTAGTTGTGTCTCTGGTCTACACAGACTATATATATATTTAGTCGTATCTGGTCTACACAGACTATATATATATTTAGTCGTATCTGGTCTACACAGACTATATATATATTTAGTTGTGTCTCTGGTCTCCACAGATTATATATATATTTAGTTGTATCTCTGGTCTACACAGACTATATATATATTTAGTTGTATCTCTGATCTCCACAGATTATATATATATTTAGTCGTATCTGGTCTACACAGACTATATATATATTTAGTTGTGTCTCTGGTCTCCACAGATTATATATATATTTAGTTGTATCTCTGATCTCCACAGATTATATATATATTTAGTTGTATCTCTGATCTCCACAGATTATATATATATTTAGTCATATCTGGTTTACACAGACTATATATATATTTAGTCGTATCTGGTCTACACAGACTATATATATATTTAGTTGTGTCTCTGGTCTCCACAGATTATATATATTTTTAGTCGTATCTGATCTACACAGACTATACATATATTTAGTTGTATCTGGTCTACACAGACTATATATATATTTAGTTGTATCTGGTCTACACAGAATATATATATATTTAGTTGTATCTCTGGTCTCCACAGATTATATATATATTTAGTCGTATCTGATCTACACAGACTATACATATATTTAGTCGTATCTGATCTACACAGACTATACATATATTTAGTTGTATCTGGTCTACACAGACTATATATATATTTAGTTGTATCTGGTCTACACAGACTATATATATATTTAGTTGTATCTGGTCTACACAGACTATATATATATTTAGTTGTATCTGGTCTACACAGACTATATATATATTTAGTCGTATCTGGTCTACACAGACTATATATATATTTAGTTGTATCTCTGGTCTCCACAGACTATATATATATTTAGTTGTATCTGGTCTACACAGACTATATATATATTTAGTTGTATCTGGTCTACACAGACTATATATATATTTAGTTGTATCTGGTCTACACAGACTATATATATATTTAGTCGTATCTGGTCTACACAGACTATATATATATTTAGTTGTATCTCTGGTCTCCACAGACTATATATATATTTAGTTGTATCTGGTCTACACAGACTATATATATATTTAGTTGTATCTGGTCTACACAGACTATATATATATTTAGTTGTATCTGGTCTACACAGACTATATATATATTTAGTTGTATCTGGTCGACACAGACTATATATATATTTAGTCGTATCTGGTCTACACAGACTATATATATATTTAGTTGTATCTCTGGTCTACACAGACTATATATATATTTAGTTGTATCTGGTCTACACAGACTATATATATATTTAGTTGTATCTGGTCTACACAGACTATATATATATTTAGTTGTATCTGGTCTACACAGACTATATATATATTTAGTCGTATCTGGTCTACACAGACTATATATATATTTAGTTGTATCTCTGGTCTCCACAGACTATATATATATTTAGTTGTATCTCTGGTCTCTACAGACTATATATATATTTAGTTGTATCTGGTCTACACAGACTATATATATATTTAGTTGTATCTCTGATCTCCACAGACTATATATATATTTAGTTGTATCTGGTCTACACAGACTATATATATATTTAGTTGTATCTCTGGTCTCTACAGACTATATATATATTTAGTTGTATCTGGTCTACACAGACTATATATATATTTAGTTGTATCTGGTCTACACAGAATATATATATATTTAGTTGTATCTGGTCTACACAGACTATATATATATTTAGTTGTATCTGGTCTACACAGACTATATATATATTTAGTTGTATCTGGTCTACACAGACTATATATATATTTAGTTGTATCTCTGGTCTACACAGACTATTTATATATTTAGTTGTGTCTCTGGTCTAGACAGACTATATATATATTTAGTTGTATCTGGTCTACCCAGACTATATATATATTTAGTTGTGTCTCTGGTCTCCACAGACTATATATATATATTTAGTTGTCTCTGGTCTACACAGACTATATATATATTTAGTTGTGTCTGGTCTACACAGACTATATATATATTTAGTTGTATCTGGTCTCCACAGACTATATATATATTTAGTTGTCTCTGGTCTACACAGACTATATATATATTTAGTTGTCTCTGGTCTACACAGACTATATATATATTTAGTTGTGTCTGGTCTACACAGACTATATATATATCTAGTTGTCTCTGGTCTACACAGACTATATATATATTTAGTTGTCTCTGGTCTCCACAGACTATATATATATTTAGTTGTGTCTCTGGTCTAGACAGACTATATATATATTTAGTTGTATCTCTGGTCTACACAGACTATATATATATTTAGTTGTATCTCTGGTATCCACAGACTATACATATATTTAGTTGTATCTGGTCTACACAGACTATATATATATTTAGTTGTATCTGGACTCCACAGACTATATATATATTTAGTCGTGTCTCTGGTCTACAGAGACTATATATATATAGTTGTATCTGGTCTACACAGACTATATATATATTTAGTCGTGTCTCTGGTCTCCACAGACTATATATATATTTAGTTGAGTCTCTGGTCTACACAGACTATATATATATTTAGTTGTATCTGGACTACACAGACTATATATATATATTTAGTTGTCTCTGGTCTACACAGACTATATATATATTTAGTTGTCTCTGGTCTACACAGACTATATATATATTTAGTTGTCTCTGGTCTACACAGACTATATATATATTTAGTTGTCTCTGGTCTACACAGACTATATATATATTTAGTTGTCTCTGGTCTACACAGACTATATATATATTTAGTTGTGTCTCTGGTCTACACAGACTATATATATATTTAGTTGTATCTCTGGACTCCACAGACTATATATATATTTAGTTGTGTCTGGTCTACACAGACTATATATATATTTAGTTGTGTCTCTGGTCTACACAGACTATATATATATTTAGTTGTATCTCTGGACTCCACAGACTATATATATATTTAGTTGTGTCTGGTCTACACAGACTATATATATATTTAGTTGTATCTCTGGTCTACACAGACTATATATATATTTAGTTGTATCTCTGGTCTACACAGACTATATATATATTTAGTTGTATCTCTGATTTACACAGACTATATATATATTTAGTTGTGTCTCTGGTCTACACAGACTATATACATATTTGGTTGTATTTGGTCTCCACAGACTATATACATATTTAGTTGTGTCTGGTCTACACAGACTATATATATATTTAGTTGTGTCTGGACTACACAGACTATATATATATTTAGTTGTATCTGGTCTACACAGACTATATATATATTTAGTTGTATCTCTGGTCTACACAGACTATATATATATTTAGTTGTATCTGGTCTACACAGACTATATATATATTTAGTTGTATCTCTGGTCTACACAGACTATATATATATTTAGTTGTATCTCTGGTCTACTCAGACTATATATATATTTAGTTGTGTCTCTGGTCTACACAGACTATATATATATTTAGTTGTATCTGGTCTCCACAGACTATATATATATTTAGTTGTGTCTCTGGTCTCCACAGACTATATATATATTTAGTTGTGTCTCTGGTCTACACAGACTATATATATATTTAGTTTTATCTCTGGTCTACACAGACTATATATATATTTAGTTGTATCTCTGGTCTACACAGACTATATATATATTTAGTTGTATCTGGTCTACACAGACTATATATATATTTAGTTGTCTCTGGTCTACACAGACTATATATATATTTAGTTGTATCTCTGGTCTACACAGACTATATATATATTTAGTCGTATCTGGTCTACACAGACTATATATATATTTAGTTGTCTCTGGTCTACACAGACTATATATATATTTAGTTGTGTCTGGTCTACACAGACTATATATATATCTAGTTGTCTCTGGTCTACACAGACTATATATATATTTAGTTGTCTCTGGTCTCCACAGACTATATATATATTTAGTTGTGTCTCTGGTCTAGACAGACTATATATATATTTAGTTGTATCTCTGGTCTACACAGACTATATATATATTTAGTTGTATCTCTGGTATCCACAGACTATACATATATTTAGTTGTATCTGGTCTACACAGACTATATATATATTTAGTTGTATCTGGACTCCACAGACTATATATATATTTAGTCGTGTCTCTGGTCTACAGAGACTATATATATATAGTTGTATCTGGTCTACACAGACTATATATATATTTAGTCGTGTCTCTGGTCTCCACAGACTATATATATATTTAGTTGAGTCTCTGGTCTACACAGACTATATATATATTTAGTTGTATCTGGACTACACAGACTATATATATATTTAGTTGTCTCTGGTCTACACAGACTATATATATATTTAGTTGTCTCTGGTCTACACAGACTATATATATATTTAGTTGTCTCTGGTCTACACAGACTATATATATATTTAGTTGTCTCTGGTCTACACAGACTATATATATATTTAGTTGTCTCTGGTCTACACAGACTATATATATATTTAGTTGTGTCTCTGGTCTACACAGACTATATATATATTTAGTTGTATCTCTGGACTCCACAGACTATATATATATTTAGTTGTGTCTGGTCTACACAGACTATATATATATTTAGTTGTGTCTCTGGTCTACACAGACTATATATATATTTAGTTGTATCTCTGGACTCCACAGACTATATATATATTTAGTTGTGTCTGGTCTACACAGACTATATATATATTTAGTTGTATCTCTGGTCTACACAGACTATATATATATTTAGTTGTATCTCTGGTCTACACAGACTATATATATATTTAGTTGTATCTCTGATTTACACAGACTATATATATATTTAGTTGTGTCTCTGGTCTACACAGACTATATACATATTTGGTTGTATTTGGTCTCCACAGACTATATATATATTTAGTTGTGTCTGGTCTACACAGACTATATATATATTTAGTTGTGTCTGGACTACACAGACTATATATATATTTAGTTGTATCTGGTCTACACAGACTATATATATATTTAGTTGTATCTCTGGTCTACACAGACTATATATATATTTAGTTGTATCTGGTCTACACAGACTATATATATATTTAGTTGTATCTCTGGTCTACACAGACTATATATATATTTAGTTGTATCTCTGGTCTACTCAGACTATATATATATTTAGTTGTGTCTCTGGTCTACACAGACTATATATATATTTAGTTGTATCTGGTCTCCACAGACTATATATATATTTAGTTGTGTCTCTGGTCTCCACAGACTATATATATATTTAGTTGTGTCTCTGGTCTACACAGACTATATATATATTTAGTTTTATCTCTGGTCTACACAGACTATATATATATTTAGTTGTATCTCTGGTCTACACAGACTATATATATATTTAGTTGTATCTGGTCTACACAGACTATATATATATTTAGTTGTCTCTGGTCTACACAGACTATATATATATTTAGTTGTATCTCTGGTCTACACAGACTATATATATATTTAGTCGTATCTGGTCTACACAGACTATATATATATTTAGTTGTGTCTCTGTTCTCCACAGACTATATATATATTTAGTTGTATCTGGTCTACACAGACTATATATATATTTAGTTGTGTCTCTGGTCTACACAGACTATATATATATTTAGTTGTGTCTCTGGTCTCCACAGACTATATATATATTTAGTTGTGTATCTGGTCTACACAGACTATATATATATTTAGTTGTGTCTCTGGTCTCCACAGACTATATATGTATTTAGTTGTGTCTGGTCTACACAGACTATATATATATTTAGTTGTCTCTGGTCTCCACAGACTATATAGATATTTAGTTGTATCTGGACTCCACAGACTATATATCTATTTAGTTTTATCTCTGGTCTACACAGACTATCATCATCATCGTTTAACGTCCATGTTCCACGCTTGCATTGGTTTAGACGGGAGTTTTCCCACTTGAGGCAAGAGTAGGACTGTCTGGCGGGTTTTCTACAGCTGGATGCCCTTCCTAACATCAACCACATTTACAGTGTGGGGCTGGGAGGTTTTTACCGTGTTGCCTACACAGCCACATTACAGCGTAGACTGTCTGGCGGGTTTTCTACAGCTGGATGCCCTTCCTAACACCAACCACATTTACAGTGTGGGGCTGGGAGGTTTTTACCGTGTTGCCTACACAGCCACATTACAGCGTGGACTGTCTGGCGGGTTTTCTACAGCTGGATGCCCTTCCTAACATCAACCACATTTACAGTGTGGGACTGGGAGGTTTTTACCGTGTTGCCTACACGGCCACATTACAGCGTTGACTTTTTACTTTTGTCGTGACACCTACATATGACTATATATATATTTAGTGACTATATATATATTTAGTTGTATCTGGTCTACACAGACTATATATATATTTAGTTGTATCTCTGGTCTACACAGACTATATATATATTTAGTTGTATCTGGTCTACACAGACTTTATATATATTTAGTTGTATCTCTGGTCTACAGACTATATATATATTTAGTTGTGTCTGGTCTACACAGACTATATATATATTTAGTTATGTCTCTGGTCTAGACAGACTATATATCTATTTAGTTGTATCTGGTCTACACAGACTATATATCTATTCAGTTGTATCTCTGGTCTACAGACTATATCATCATCCTCATCAATATACGTCCGCTTTTCCCTGCTTGCAGGGGTGGGACGGGAACTGATTCTCGCTTGATTTCTACAGCTGGATGCCTTTCCTAACACCAACCTCATTTACAGTGAGTGCTGCGTGCTTTTTGGCCATATATATATATATATATATATATATTTAGTTGTGTCTCTGGTCTCCACAGACTATATATATATTTAGTTGTATCTGGTCTACACAGACTATATATATATTTAGTTGTGTCTCTGGTCTAGACAGACTATATATCTATTTAGTTGTATCTGGTCTACACAGACTATAGATATACATTTAGTTGTCTGTTGTACACAGACGTCATGTATTTCAATCCGGATGTTTTTACTTAAAAATGGAGTCGTATTTTTTATTATTCTGGATGTTAAGGGTTAGTACTAATTTGTTTGCTAGATTTTCTCTTAATTTCTTGATGTCTTCCTGTGTATCCATTACAATCAATTTGTTGTGTATGTATCTGGTGTATATTATATGTTTGTCTTATTGATGGGTAGTAATGAATATATTGCAAAAATTAATGATGTAGAGACAAAAACACTTTTATAAAAAAAAGTCCAGGAAGATAACGCAAACTAAGTAAATATTAAACTTTGTTTTTCCCACATTGAAGAAGAATTCACCCCAGCAAAAAAAACAATGTCATCAGCATATTGTATTTCCCCTGGACAACAGATCTTAAATTCTTCTGTTATGGCATAGAGGACTATAATATACAGGAGTTTAAGTACTGAGCCCTGATGGATTTCTACTTGTATTTTATCTACCCATAACCTATTGAGTTTGGAACGGTAAGTTTGTTGAAAGGGGAGGTGGTGAGGTAGTGGTTTGGGTGGGGGGAGAAACAGTTAAGGAAGTTGGAGGTATAGGAGATGGTGGATGTGCACTGGAGAGGTGGTGATGGTGGTGATGGATGTGCACTGGAGAGGTGGTGATGGATGTGCACTGGAGAGAAGCTGGTGGTACTGGAGAGAAGGTGGTGGTGGTGGTGATGGATGTGTACTGGAGAGGTGGAGGTAGTGATGGTGGATGTGTACTGGAGAGGAGGAGGTAGTGATGGTGGATGTGTACTGGAGAGGAGGAGGTAGTGATGGTGGATGTGCACTGGAGAGGAGGAGGTAGTGATGGTGGATGTGCACTGGAGAGGTGGTGATGGTGGATGTGTAATAGAGAGGAGGAGGTATTGGAGATGGTGGATGTGTACTGGAGAGGAAGATGAAAGGAGTTGACATAGGAGACAAAAGTATTGTGTGAAGGAGCGGGAGGTAGCTCTAATGATGTTAGTGTAGAGACCATATAATATGGATGTGATGCTGGTGAATTATGGGGATGGTCTAGGTTCCAGCCTAGCTGACAAAAAGGTTGGCGTAGTTAGGGCCCCCGTTATTGTTCTCATTGCCATGAGGTGAACCTCTCCTAACCTCTCTCACAAAAGAAAATTAATTTAGTGTGAGGAATAGCTACCTTAGCAACCACAGACTAGCTATCATAGTAACCACAGACTAGTGACCTTAGCAACCACATACTAGCTATCATAGCAACCACAGACTAGCGACCTTAGCAACCACACACTAGCGACCTTAGCAACCACACACTAGCGACCTTAGCAACCACACACTAGCGACCTTAGCAACCACAGATTAGCGACCTTAGCAACCACAGATTAACTGTCTTAGCAACCACAGATTAGCTGTCTTAGCAACCACATACAAACTATCTTAGCAACCACACACTAGCTACCTTAGCAACCACATACACACATTATGAAATCTCTCCTTGCTTTCATTCCCCCCTCCCTACATTTTCCTTCCTTTCATTGTCAACTGAAGAAGGACAATAGTCCAAAACTTTATGAACTGACTTTCTCTGACTTCCACTTGTCTCTCTATCTTTTTATTCATCTTTACAGCATTTTTTCTATCAATCAATCTACATATCTACACCAGTTGATGTAAACATCATAATGAAACAGTTTATAAAAAAATCACCAACAATGACTTACGTCACCTGTAAACAATACATTCTGCATCATTTGATAAAGTATATAAAATATTTAAAAATAAAATTTAGGTCAAGAAAGACATCCAGCTGTATAAAACTTGACTCAACCCATGCAAACACATTTATTTATACCTCTCTCTAGGCAGAAAAATATTGCGATTGCTCTAACTTGTTTAATTTCTATTCACCAATTCATGGGAGAACAACTACTTTTATCTTCTGGCCATGTAGTGATTGGCAGCTGAAAGCTATTTATATACTACAGTGTTACCCATCATACGTCAAGAAATTTTGGGAATATGTTTTTCACTGTGGTCAAATAAAAATGCATAAACATATAAATAAATATTGAATTCACTATTCTTGTATTTGGTGATATCAATCCATAACATATTTCTTGCTCAAACACTATACAACAGGAGTTCCTAACCCTTTTTATGACATTGCCTACTTTCACCCCCTACCTGTATAGTAAATATTCAAAAGTATACCAAAAATGACTCAGACTCAGAAGCTCCCGCGTCTTGCGATGCATGAGGCAATCATAGTGTTCCGTCGCGTTCGGTCAGCAGCCAGTTGCACAGCGTCCCGCCATTGTCTGTTTGTCACTCGCAGGTCCCTCTCAACTGTCTGGCGGCAGTTCATTTTGGGTCGCCCTCTCCGTCTGCTTCCCTGCGGGCTCCATTTAAGTACTTGGTTCGCCAGTCTCTCCGGGGGGAAGTCTCAAACCAGCCCAGGCGTCGCTTGCAGATGGTAGAAAAGACTAGCTGCTGGTTGGTGCGGTTCCTGACTTCCTGGTTTGTTACAAAAATGTGACTTCCTGGTTTGTTACAAAAATGACTGGTAAAAGTTTATTGGTTTGTTATTTCCATTTAGTCTCCTGTTTTGTTTTTTTTTATATTTATATATAGGTTCTTTGCATATCTCTTTTGAATATTTTTTCGGGTAGTATGTTGAAATACCTTCTTAATACACAAAATCCTATATCATCCACCAAAATTTCCAATTGCCCAGCTGTTGAAATTGCCCATTGGTGAATGATATTGCCCAGGCTGGGAAACCCTGCTTCACAACATTAAAGAAAACATTGATTTTAAAAAAAGAGAGAAGAAATGAAATTGAGGAAAGGAATATGTGAAAGATGGACTTTGTACAAATTGTGTGTGTGTGTGTGTGTGTGTGTGTGTGTGTGTGTGTGTGTGCACTTTAGTGTCTCACTATTTCTCACTTTTTGCCTGTCATTCCACTCAGTATATATACTTCTCTTTCATCCCAATTGTTAATTATCTCTCTCTCTATCTCCCTCAAACCCCCTCTTTCCTCCCTTCTCTTTATATTGTCAACTATGACATTGAATCAATGAACCAACACACATCAGGTATGATATATATATATATATATATATATATATAAATGGCTTCTACAGGTCTAGAACTGTTTTATTCGGGAGAAATCATCAGGAAGCCATTGCTATATTAAATATTTATACTCTGCTATGTATTGAGTACCTTACTTACTGTGGCTACCCCCGATTTAACCCGGGATAATCATATATATTTGGGAGCAGGGAGTTAATGTTCTGCTACATTATTTCCAGCTATGTTAAAATAAAATTATGATAATTTTCAAAATATACTGATATATTTACCACACACACGCATACATACACACACATGTTTGTATCACAAGCATATCCATATATCTGCACTCACACCCACAAATACATATAAATGTGTTTATGTAAATAATAAATAAATAAATTGAATCCTTAAATATCCTTATTTCCCAGTAAACATACATATAGATTAATACATAGGTATTGATGGGTGTTCCTCATAGATAGAACTATGCTTAATTCCATTTTACACACTAAACCAGTTCTTTCTATATGATTATGTAAATTAGTTGAAAGATATATTAAAAAAATATCAGGAGAGTACTTATGAGAAAGACAAAGGTAAAGTTTTTTAAATATACGAATAAATTCACTAATAAATTCTATAGTGGTCAGGTCTTGGTTCTATTCAGTATATGACAGGGTTCTATGTGTATCATATGAAGGTCAGCTGAAAAGTTCAGAGGCTAACCAAATGAGGTTTATTTTTCAACATGTTCCGTATTTTTTTTATTTTTATTTAAAAGGGTGCCTCTGTATACATACGTGCATATAAGATGAGATTTATACAGTTTTTGTTTACCAAATTCACCCACAAGGAGGTTTTTCCTGTCATTTGAATACAGTCTAGAATATGTGTGTGTGGGGGAATCTGCAAGTGCATAATTTCTGCACCATTTCACATGTATGGGCAGTACTCTAATATGAGGTGCACATGTACCTTGTAGGTCAGCAGCTATTAATAGTTAAAATAATTTTTGTCTCTGAAGAAAAGCCAAGTTTTGTGAGATGCAGTCTTGGCTATGTTATAGATGTATAGTTACTATGATAAACTGTCAGTGATTTTGAAGCCAAGCATTGGCAGAGAAGGTGAAGGCTGTAATGCTATATTACTTTTAGTAACGATGTGGTGTCTTTTTTTTTCTTGATATATGATGTGCAGCATCTCTGTACTGGTATTGATGTTGTTGAAAGAAACTAAGTTATCATGTCCCCAATGTTAGATGTTTTGAAAGTCTTTGTTCATAGAAATAATATGTGCCTAGCATGAAGTGTTTAGGTTGTGTGTGAAGGCTGTATGAGGGGAAAATATGAGTGCACATGTAGTTAGAGTTAACAACAACCAGGCCATTTATATAATGAAGGAAGACTGTGGAAGACATAACAGACCTGAATAGATAGATAAGGGATGATCTTGTTAACACAACCTGCATTGCAAACAATCTCCTGCAGACAATACATTTTCAATCTGAGAGGAGAGATTGGTGGAACTCAAAGACATTTGATAGGAGGCTCGTATGTCAGACAGATTGGAGGAGATTATATTCATTATCACTTGTCACTATTAAAGAAGTCCGTATTGAGATGGTTGGTAATAAATATAAAAGTTAAATGATAATTTATTCTCTAAAAATGGTGTTCCCATGTTATGTTTTGGACTAATTTCAACATTCCATTCAGTATTGTTCATAAGAACATTATCTTATTTATTGTTTAATGCCTGCCCACACTCCCACTCCTCAAAACAACTTGTAAGGCTGTTTAATGAATGAACAGCACATTTTAATCTGAAATTTGTATTATGAAACTTAGATCTTCTTTTGTTTTTAATAGTGAACTAATTTCTTTTTCCTTCCATAACCATATTTCTTATAAAGAATACTGCCTATGTTTTTCAAATAATTTCAAAAATAATTGAGAATTCAGAAGGATTAAGTAATAAATTGAATTATTTAGTAATAAATCATTAATAAATTAATGTTTAGAACACACCTTAGCATAGGTTCTTACATAAAACTATGATAGAAGGGTTTTAGATAATATGAGGCACATGGCTTAGTGGTTAGAGCATTGGCCTTGCAATTGAAAGGTTGTGAGTTCAATTCTCAGACTGAGTGATGTGTTGTTTCCTTGAGCAAGACACTTTATTTCACATTGCTCCAGTTTACTCAGCTGTAGAAATGAGATGATAGGACTTGGGTCCCTATCATTCCACTGCAAAGTGGTTGTGGAGGTGCCACGGCAAAAAAGCACCCAGCCTACACTGTAATGTGAACGTGTAGGCGCCACAGAAAAAAAGCACCCGGCACTCACTGTAAATGAGGTTGGTGTTAGGAAGGGCATGCAGCTGTAGAAATCAAGCCAGAATCAGTTCCTGTCCCACCCTTGCAAGCGGGGAAAAGTGGACGTAAAATGATGTTGATGATGATAAATATTTTTAAATAAACAGTTTTGTATCATAAAATGAGGGTCAGTTTCAGACAGTTTGATATCAGAAGGGATTTTCTTCAATAAATAGTTTGTGAAATGATATTAAAACCATTGAAGGTTAGCAGAACAAAATTGAATAAGAAATACAATCACTATAAATGGATGATTTATATCATCATCATCATCATCATCATCATCGTCATCGTTTAACGTCCATGTTCCACGCTTGCATGGGTTTGGACGGGAGTTTTCCCACTTGAGGCAAGAGTGGTTGTCTTGCTCGCATAGGACTGTCTGGCGGGTTTTCTACAGCTGGATGCCCTTCCTAACACCAACCACATTTACAATGTGGGACTGGGAGGTTTTTACCATGTTGCCTACACGGCCACATTACAGCGTGGACTGTGTGTTTTTTTGTCGTGACACCTACACGATCTCATTTGTTTCGGCCTGGATGTTGTGGCACCAACATAACTTTACATTGAAAGGGGCGGTGTGGATGGCGTGGGGGTAGTGGGACGGGGGTGTATTTTGTTAGAGATGCCTACTGACTATGTATTTAGGTAAGGCGGGTCTTCTCTATTACTGAGTACCGCCAAAGATCTCGGTCCAGTGACATTGTCTTGGAGAGGTGTAAGTGTGTGAGGTCGGAATTTATCAGGTCGTCCCAGGTTTTTCTGGGTCTGCCTACTCCGTGGCTACCGTCTATCTTTATTGCCCTGCACTTTTTTATACAGCTGTCGTCTTTCATGCGCATCACGTGACCATACCAACGTAGCCTTCTCTCGAGTAAACAACATCTGATCCCTCTTATTTCTAATTTTTCCCTTAGTTCGTTTATGCTTTGCCGTTCACGTATATTACTATTACACATCCAGCGGAGCATGCAAGCTTCGTTCCTCTCTAGTCTGCGTATATCCTCTGCATACAATGCCCAGGTCTCACTGCCATGCAACATTGCTGTTCGTATGCAGGCATCATACAGCCTGCCTTTCATTTTTAGGGAGAACCCTTTAGCGGCTAATAGTGGTATAAGCTCTCTGAACTTTTTCCATCGAGTTCTGACTCTAGCTACTGTACTTTCAGAGCACCCTCCCCCACTGCTGATTTTGTCACCCAGGTAACGGAAGCTGTCCACTATTTCTATAGAACCCTCTGTGCAATTGAAAGAGCTAGTATTTTGTGGGCACTTGCTGCTACTTATTGCACCAGAGCACCGGCCACATGTAAAATCTATGTTCTTAATTAGCTTACCTATGATCCCACTACATCTTTTATGCACCCATACTTTGCATTTGGGACATAAAATGGAGTTTCTACCTACGCCTTTCCTACACACTGAGCATGGCCATTTCCCGGAAGGGACCGGCGCCTTATTTTCTTTCCTACAAACTAGAACTTTAGTCTTAGCCAGGTTAATTTTAAGGCCTTTTGATTCTAGGCCGTGCTTCCATTATATATATATATATATATATATATATATATATTCATGGAAATTTGGGACTTGACTCCTTCTTCCTCACTTTTCGTTGCTTCACCATCTTTGTTTGTTTACACTCTCGTGTCCCCTTTATTTACGTGTCCCAACGACTTTTTTTAGCCGTTGCTCGCACCAACCGGAGGTATATGGTCTTTAAAGCGATGAAATACCAATGATGGTTGGAAGATCACTGATGAAGGACTAACTTTATTCATATGTAACCCGTTAGCAACCACGCAGCACGTTTATTCTCATATTTACATATATATATATATATATATATATATGAGAGAGAGAGAGAGAAAAATGTACATACATACATACACATGATGTAATAATAGCTTTAGAAATATAATATTTAGGTGCCACACAAGACAGACAATGTAAGAAATCAATAAAAAGACGCAGTCCTCTCTCCTCAGTCAACCTTTAGAAATCACTGTGTTTTTGGTACATTAAGGTTGATACCATTCATTCCAGTGCACAGTGGGATATAACAAAACAGGTAGAGACAAGTTATGCTTTTAGGCAAATTACACAAATATAGACTGTGCAAGGGCTCAGCCATAGGAGAAAAATATAGAAAGGAGAGAAATAGTAAAGCAGAAGAGAATAATATGGACTGTAGTCCAACGTGCAGACAAAGAAGGAAACTGAGGTGTAGAAAAAGGAAGAAGGAAAAATAGAGGAAAACAGGCCTTTCAAAAAGTTTTTTAAAAAAGCCTGCATGACGAAGTCTTTAGAATATAAATTCATATATATATATATATATATTTTTGGGTCTCAAAGTCAACATGACCAAGACTAAGGTCCTTGTAAGTAGATGAGAAAACAGAACCCAGATCCCCTCGGGGAAATGGCCTTGCTCAGTATGTAGGAAAGGTGTAGGTAGGAACTCCATTCTCTGCCCCAAATGCAAACAATGGATACACAAGAGATGTAGCGGGATCTCAGGAAGCTTAATTAAGAATGTAGGATTCACATGCAGCAGCTGTGCTGAAACAGCAAGCAGCAAACAGCCACAGGAAACAAGTACCACCAATCTCTGGGAGGGCCCTGTAGAAACAGTAGACAGCTTCTGCTACCTAGGTGACCGAATTAGCAACGGAGGTGGGTGTTCAGAAAGTACAATAACTAGGGTAAGAACGGGATGGAAGAAGTTTAGGGAACTACTACCACTGCTAGCTGCAAAAGGCTTCTCCCTCAGAATGAAAGGCAGACTGTATGATGCGTGTATCTGAACAGCGATGTTGCATGGTAGTGAGACCTGGGCGCTGAAGGTGGAAGACTTACGTAGATTAGAGAGAAACGAAGCCTGCATGCTCCGATGGATGTGTAACAGTAATATACGTGAACGACAAAGCATAAATGAATTGAGAGAGAGACTGAGCATAAGAGGAATCAAATGCTGTGTGCAGGAGAGGCGGTTGCGCTGGTATGGACATGTGATGCGTATGAAGGATGACAGCTGCATAAAAAGGTGCAGAGCACTAGAAGTTGATGGAAACCGCGGAGTGGGGAGACCCAAGATGACCTGGGATGAGGTGATAAAAGCCGATCTTACCCCTTACCTCTCAAAGACAATGACACACGACCGTGACTTCTGGCGTCACGCAGTAATACAGAGTACCCGACCTCCCATGGGTACATGCTGAAGTATATAAACAATATGCCCCCACACCCTCCCACCGCAAGGTGGTCGTGGAGGTGCCACGAAAAAGCACCCAGCACTCACTGTAAATGAGGTTGGTGTTAGGAAGGGCATCCAGCTGTAGAAATCAAGCCAGATCAGTTCCTGTATGAGCAAGGCATGGTCAGCCGACCAGACACTGCACACAACAGGACAACCCGTCTAACCCATGCTAGCGTGGAAGAATGGACGTAAAACGGTGATGATGATGATGATGATTTTAATATAGAAAAGCTTCTACAGGACTAGAACTGTTTCATTCGTGAGAAATCATCAGGAAGCTCGGAATAACTTATATATATATAATATAATGTAAAACAAAAAAAGTATGGTAAGATACCAGGTGGACCATAACGCACCAGAGTACTCTATACTTAGAGTAATAGTGTGTGATAGGAAAATAGTCAGGACCCCGACAGCTGATTTAGCTGTCGAAACGGCTGGAGCTCAGCCGTCGGGGTCCTAACTCTTCATCATCATCATCAACGTTTAACGTCCGTGTTCCACGCTTGCATGGGTTTGGACGGGGGTTTTCTCATATATATATATATATATGATAAGAGTTTAGGTTGATATCCAGTGATTTCGATCTCATTTACAATTTGCTCAAATTCATTTGAAGCACACGCATAGGATTAATTGTGAATCACACACACACACACAAATCTTATTGTTAGCTTTTTTGTAATAGAAAAGTGGCCTGTATGTGATTTATCTATCATAGATAAACAATGATATTGTATAATAAACTGTTGTAATAAATATTACTGATAACATCTGTCATAGTGTTAGTTACTTGACTTTCAAATCAAACTAGAAATACTGTCAGGAAGTCTGCTACTGTTGAAAGTATAAATAGATTGATAGAGATACTGTGATGTTGGATATTAAAAGAGTTTAGTTAAAGCATCTGTCTTCTAATGAAAATAAATAATTTCAGCAAGAACTGATGGTAGTTTTAAATCCAGGTTATATCTGTTTAAACAAACTGGTTAAATTAAACAAGTTAAATTAGTCAACTTTCTTCCTGGGTCACTATATTTCTCTGAAGAGTTAACTTAGTAAATTAGTAATAGTAGGACTCCTTTGAAATTTTATGATGTAGAAATGTATTCCAGATTTGATCCACCATATTGAATTGCAGCTGGAGTTTTGAAATTATATATATATATATATATGATAATAATAATAATCACCATCATCATCATCGCCACCACTATCACCATCACCACCATCCTCATCCTATGCTGGAGTGGGTTGGATGGTTTGACCCATCTTGCTCATGTTACAAATTTGGCATGGGTTTTTATTGCTGGATGCCCTCCTTAATACAAACCATGGTGTGCTGGGTACATTTCTTTTTGTGGCACCCATACCAACACTTTACAGTGTGTACAGGTTGTATTTTTTATCATGGCACTAACACTAGAGATGTTATTACATGTTCATCCCGAGTGAAGGGACTTCTTAAACCATTTGATTGTCAATACTGTAGCCTCTGGCAACTCTGTACATTTACTTCTTGTATTACAGGATGTTGTCATCTCCTTCATGAGGTTTAGTTTTTTGAGGTTATTTTTCACATCATCCTATATATTCCTAGGTTACCCTCGTCCACTTCAAGTGCTTGGCACTTTTGATACAACACTTGCTCTCTTTATGCATGAAGCAAAATGATCTCTCTTGCAGGCTGCATTCAATTCTTCTTATACTTCTTGTGCTATATCATTCACTGTCTTTAACATTTAGTGAAGCATGCATGCTTCATTTTTCTTTTTAGCTGCCACATATCGTCTGTGCTCAGGGTCAATGTTTCACTGCCATGCAGCATAGAGTTCACACATAATCTGCCCTTCACTCTGAGAGAGAAACCGTTTGTTGCTAGCAGAGATAATAGGTCCCTGAACTTCTTCCACCCTGTTCTCACTCTGGTTATGACATTCAGTATATCTACCAACACTCTCTCTCACTCCCTAATATAAATAAGAATGTTACGAAGGACAAAACTCAGAATTTGTCAACTCTTATTAAGTGGTCATTCGACTTCTACGAAAATGTAATGTATAATATAACATTTTCTTCTTGTCTCCTAAACCTTCGGTTCATTCATCCATTCGGTTCATTCATCCATATATCTACAATCGTTGCTATCCTATAATTCTGTCTCACTGTTCTAAATAATCTCCTCCTTGCTATCCTATAATTCTGTTCTAAATAATCATCTCCACGCTTGTTCTAAATAATCTTCACTTTGCTACCATTTTGGCCGAAAAATTTTTCCAGGATTCATAAAAATAGATTCTCTCGCTCCTCAAAATCGCTATTACCCCCACTCTCTCTAAGATATACGTCCCTCTCTCTCTCTCACTCCCTAATATAAATAAGAATGTTACGAAGGACAAAACTCAGAATTTGTCAACTCTTATTAAATGGTCAGTCGGCTTCTACGAAAATGTAATGTATAATATAACATTTTCTTCTTGTCTCCTAAACCTTCGGTTCATTCATCCATTGTTCTAAATAATCTTCTCTTTGCTAACTACCCCATACTCCTCCCTCCTTCCCCCACTCTCCACCTTTACTATTTGGACCAATCACAAGTCAACGGCCTATGCTATCACTTCTGGCTGCTTTTCGATATGATGGATGGACTAAGGAATTTTTGGAGAGTCTGAAGAATCTGGACACTCGATGACAATGCCAAAGATAACGACAAATTCACCTCATGCTGCCGGACGAAAGGGCAAGGCCCCCCTCCTCTTTGTTGCGGCCGCGGATGGCCAACATAACCCCAACCCCATCCTCCAAACACAATCCAAAACTTCAGAGTTGGTACCATGAACGTAGGCACCTTAAAAGGCCACTCTAACGAGGTTGTAGAAATGCTTGAACGTAAGGAGGTTGATGTTTGCTGTATCCAAGAGACCAGGTGGAGGGGCGGGTCTGCTAGATTCATTGTGGGTAAAAAAACGTTGCTATAAGCTTTTCTGGGTGGGAAATGACAATGGGATAGGTGGGGTAGGAATCATGTTAGCAGAAAAATGGGTGGATAAGATAATAGATGTAAATAGAGTGAATGACCGAATAATTAAAATAAGAATTGTTCTAAACAGAACTACTGTGACAGTAATATCTGCATACGCACCCCAATCCAGACTGCCTGGCGCTATAAAAGACAGATTCTATGAGACACTGATGCTCACTACCTCCCAAATAACCGACAGTGACTACATAATTATTGCTGGCGACCTAAATGGCCACGTTGGACAACATTGTGACGGCTATGCCGGAATGCACGGAGGCTATGGGTTTGGTACTAGAAATGAGGAAGGCTCCAGAATCCTGGAATTCTGTGACGCAAATAACCTAACTATCTGTAACACTAACTTCAAAAAACGAGACAATCACTTGATCACCTACAGATCAGGGGAACATACCAGCCAGGTAGATTATATCCTTACCAGAAGACGTGACAGAGTGTCTGTTGTAAACACTAAATCCCTCCCCCATGAAGAATGCACCTCCCAACATAGACTGATAATTAGCGACCTCATAGTCAGGACGAGACGTACTAGACAGCAGAAGAGGACTATCCTCAGGAGAAAAATATGGAAGCTAAAGAATCCCACAGCCAGAAATAAATTTAAAAGCATATTACTTGATGCTTTCGACAGTAAGGAAGAGCAATTAGAGTCGTACAATATAGAGGAACTGGGAATTCCTGAAAGCAAACCTGCTGATGGCGGCAGACGAAGTCTGTGGCTGGAGCAGGCCTGTAGGCAGGAGGAGAGTAACATGGTGGTGGAACAGTAAGGTGGAGGGGTCAATCAAGGCCAAAAAGCAGGCTTGGAAAGTATGGCGGGATGGGGGAAGTAGAGAAGACTATCAAGTGGCCAGGAGGGAAGCTCGGAGACAAGTGTACTTCACAAGAAGGGAAGCAGAGGAAAGAAAGTTCAAGCATGTTCTACAACGCGAGGACCAAAAACGTGAGGTGTTCAGGATTGCTAGGCAATGTGTCAAGGAAAACCGTGATATTGTCGGGGAGAAGTGTGTACTTAATGATGATGGCGTACTTGCCATCACTGACGCTGATAAGAAGGTAGCTTGGAAGTGTCACTACGAAAGGCTACTAAATGAGGAGAATAAATGGGAGAAAGACAGTCTCCCCCATATCGACCCAATAAAGGGACCAGCAGTGTTAGTCGAAGGTAGTATAATAAGTAAGGCAATCAAAGATATGAAGACGGGTAAGGCGGCTGGGCCTTCGGAAATAGTTGCTGAGATGCTGAAAGCCTCTGGAATGGTGAGACACACCATGGTCACCCGGATAGTAAACCAAGTCATACAGAATGGGGTTGTTCCGAAGGACTGGCGTAGCAGCATCATCGCTAACTGTTACAAGGGTAAAGGAGACGCCCTAGATAGGAGTAACTATAGAGGCATTAAATTAATCGACCAGGTCATGAAGGTCACGGAAAAAGTAATAGCGCAACTAATCAGAGAGAATTGATCTAGATGAAATGCAGTTCGGGTTTGTGTCAGGCAAAAGTACCACAGACGCTCTTTTCATTGTACGACAACTACAGGAGAAGTACCTAGCTAAAAGTAAACCCCTATACTTAGCTTTCGTCGACTTGGAGAAAGCCTTCGACAGAGTCCCCCGTTCCATTATCTGGTGGGCTCTTAGAAAACTAGGTGTTGATGAATGGCTTGTGAGAGCTATACAAGCCATGTATAAAGAAACAGTCAGCAAGGTTAGAATTAACAACGAATATAGTGAAGAGTTTAGCGTAAAAGTTGGTGTTCATCAGGGCTCTGTTCTTAGCCCCCTACTATTTATTATTGCCCTTCAGGCTATAACAGTGGAGTTCAAGACCAGCTGCCCATGGGAACTCCTATACGCAGATGATCTAACGCTCATAGCTGAATCAATGGCCGAGCTAGAGAAGAAATTCCAAACATGGAAGCACGGCCTAGAATCAAAAGGCCTTAAAATTAACCTGGCTAAGACTAAAGTTCTAGTTTGTAGTAAAGAAAATAAGGCGCCGGTCCCTTCCGGGAAATGGCCATGCTCAGTGTGTAGGAAAGGCGTAGGTAGAAACTCCATTTTATGTCCCAAATGCAAAGTATGGGTGCATAAAAGATGTAGTGGGATCACAGGTAAGCTAACTAAAAACATAAATTTTACATGTGGCCGGTGCTCTGGTGCAATAAGTAGCAGCAAGTGCCCACAAAATACTAGCTCTTTCAATTGCACAGAGGGTTCTATAGAAATAGTGGGCAGCTTCTGTTACCTGGGTGACAAAATCAGCAGTGGGGCAGGGTGCTCTGATAGTACAGTAGCTAGAGTCAGAACTGGATGGAAAATGTTCAGAGAGCTTATACCACTATTAGCCGCTAAAGGGTTTTCCCTAAAAATGAAAGGCAGGCTGTATGATGCCTGCATACGAACAGCAATGTTGCATGGCAGTGAGACCTGGGCATTGTGTGCAGAGGATATACGCAGACTAGAGAGGAACGAAGCTTGCATGCTCCGCTGGATGTGTATTAGTAATATACGTGAACGGCAAAGCATAAACGAACTAAGGGAAAAATTAGAATAAGAGGGATCAGATGTTGTTTACTCGAGAGAAGGCTACGTTGGTATGGTCACGTGATGCGCATGAAAGACGACAGCTGTATAGCAAAGTGCAGGGCAATAAAGATAGACGGTAGCCACGGAGTAGGCAGACCCAGAAAAACCTGGGATGACCTGATAAATTCCGACCTCACACACTTACACCTCTCCAAGACAATGTCATTGGACCAAGACCTTTGGCGGTACTCAGTAATAGAGAAGACCCGCCTTACCTAAATACAAAGTAAAAACCTACTACAGTCAGTAGGCATCTCTAACAAAATACACCCCCGTCCCACCACCCCCATCCCATCCACACCGCCCCTTTCAATGTAAAGTTATGTTGGTGCCACAACATCCAGGCCGAAACAAATGAGATCGTGTAGGTGTCACGACAAAAAAACACACAGTCCACGCTGTAATGTGGCCGTGTAGGCAACACAGTAAAAACCTCCCAGCCCCACACTGTAAATGTGGTTGGTGTTAGGAAGGGCATCCAGCTGTAGAAAACCCGCCAGACAGTCCTATGCGAGCAAGACAACCACTCGTGCCTCAAGTGAGAAAACTCCCGTCCAAACCCATGTAAGCGTGGAACATGGACGTTAAACGATGATGATGATGATGACTGCTTATGTGGTTACCTAGATAGTAAATGCTATCTACTACTATTAGTGAACCTTCTGAACATTTGAGAGATTTTTCATGAGTATTCTTACTGCTCACTACTCCTGAGTATCTGCCACATATGAAGTCTACATTCTCTGACAGCCTATCCCACTATATCTCTTGTGTGTCCACTGTCCACACTGAGTACACTGTATGGAGTTTCTACCTACTCCTTTTTTAGCATATTGAGCATGGCCATTTGCCCAATGGTATCTGAGCTCTGTCCTTTTTCCTACTTACTAAAACTTTAGTCTTTACTAGGTTTATTTTGAGACCCTTTGATTCCAGGTTTGTTTCTATGCCTGGAATTTCTCTAATTCATTTCTAGTTTCTGCTATATTCTAGATAATCAGCATACAGAAGCTTACAAGGATAGTCATGAATTCTTCTGTTATGGCCTGGAGGACTATAATATACAAAAGTGGTGGTGGGGAACTTGCGAGCTCTCACAAGCCATTCTTTTATCTCTAATTGCCTAAGTGCTCACCAACCCTTTTCTAGGTCAACAACTGTTAATTATAGGGGTTTATTCTTAGCTAAATACTTCTCCTGCAGTTATCTCACTTGGAAAAGAGCATCGGTTGTACTTCTCTCTGGAATAAAGCTAAACTGCATCTTATCATGATTGTTTTGTTATTGCTCTTTCTGTAACTGTCATAGCTTGATCGTAACCTGATCCAGCAATTTGATCCCTTTGTAATTGATTCTCTATAGTGTGTCTCCTTTACCCTTGTAGTAGTTGCTTCTGTGCCAGTTTTGGGGTATGACATTCTCCTGTACTACCTGGCTTAAAATACGAGTGACTACCCTGTGTCCTGCTCTGCTGGATGATTTAACCATCTCAAAAGTAACCCCCAAAAGAGTAATCTTTAATTGCCTTTCTATGATACTGCTATCAGCTTTGATGTCTGGTCATTCAGTTTGATCTACTTGTTGTACACCCTCTTTATCACATGCATTTTCTTCATTAACCTTTAGTAATAGTACTTCCATGCATCTTTTTTTGGCATGGGTCATTGTCATTCTGTACTCACTTCTCAATAGCATTTTGGTTTTCTCATGTTCACTGTCTTGTAATCCAAAACACCTCTCAACTCTGGTCCTCATACCACAGAACATTAATAAAACTCTTACCTACTAGCCCCAACTTTTCAGACTTTACAAGCCTGTCTTTTAGCTATTATAACCCTACCAACAGTATTACTCCACCAGTGTCATCATTTCATTTTCATTTTATGTCCGCTTTTTCCCTGCTTGCAAGGGTGGGACAGGAACTGATTTTTGGTTTGATTTCTACAGCTGGATGCCCTTCCTAACACCAACCTCATTTACAGTGAGTGCTGGGTGCTTTTTTGCTGTGGCACCTCCACGACCACTTTGCAGTGGAATGATAGGGACCCCAGTCCCTATCATCTCATTTCTACAGCTGAGTAAACTGGAGCAATGTGAAATAAAGTGTCTTGCTCAAGGAAACAACACATCACTCAGTCTGAGAATTGAACTCACAACCTTTCGATTGCAAGGCCAATGCTCTAACCACTAAGCCATGTGCATCCATCTTCTATCTGGCTGGTACTTTACTCCAGTCACAAGTCTCATCTATAGCCCACAGTAGGTTGTCTCGCAAATACTTACATATATATAAAACTACTACAGCCATCACTTGTATCCAAGTATGACTTGGTAGAATGTACCATGCTTTCACTAAGAATTTTAGGTGCCCATTTAGTCATGAGCAAACCCAGACACACTCCCTCCATTCTCCCTCCCTTGATCAAGCAGAATACTCAGGATGTAACAGCTGGAAGAAAAGAGGGCAGCAGCAGAACTGAGTTGGACTTTTTTCATTGATCCCAAAAGGATGAAATGCAAAGTAGACCATGGCATGGTTTGAAATCAGAATGTGGAGAACTGGAACAAATACTTACACACATTCACATATACACCTTGCCCCCCCCCCCCCCCCCCCCAAAAAAAAACACACACACACAGTAGAGGCACATGGCCTAGTGGTAAGAGTGGCGAATTTACAACCAAAATGTCATGGGTTCAATTCCTGGGCTGGGCTGGGTTGTGTGTTGTGTTCTTGAGCAAAACACTTCATTTCACCTTGCTCCAGTATACTCAGCTGAAAATGAGTACCAGGGGTTTAACCCTGCGATGGACTGGCGTCCTGTCCAGGGGGGAGTCTTGTACTCTGTCACTTCATGCCATGAAACCGGGATAAGCACCAGCCAAACGAGCCTTCTGGTTTAAGATAGACTTTAGATACATACACACACACACATACACTGTAAATGTGGTTGATGTTAGGAAGGTTACCCAGCTGTAAAATCCCCGGCCAAATTTACAGTCCTGTCAGAGCAAGATACGGTGTACCCAATCCTGGCCAGACTTGTCTCACTACGCATATGACTCGTCTGACCCATGCAAGCATGGAAAAATGGCCGTTAAACAGTGATGATGACACACACATATGAATAACATAATACTGTCTTTATTATGACTTGTTTTATTATGGGGGAGATTGAGAGCGTTTTTTAATGTTATATACAAACCAATCTTGCCAAATAAGAAAATAAAGAATTATTACTTGAAAGACATTTAAATCATAGTGAGGGGAAATATCATTAGAAAATTGTGAAAATAACTACATGCTCTTGTTAGAAGTACCATTCAGTTGTTGACATTTTCTTTGCACTTTATGCTATCTTCTTTATAATGTTATTTATGTCTACATCAATTTTACAAATATATATATATATATATTTATATACACACACATACATATACACATACATACATGTGCATATGTGTGTACGTATGTGTGTGTGTGTGTGTGTGTATATATATATATATATATATATGTGTGTGTGTATATATATATGTGTGTGTGTGTAAATATATTTGATTATACTGAAAATACAGGAACCTGCTTTTAACTGTACATGAAGATCTACTACACAAGGCCTTCAAAATAATTTTAACTATTTTTAATTTGTTCTTTTGCTCAGTTGACAGAATCTAGGAAGAACACATGTTAGTAAAATGATATAATTATAGCGAAATATTTAACGATGTATTATAATGATGAAGACTAGTGGAAATTTGTTAAATTATCGGAATGAACTTTAGGAGTTCCCCATTTGTCTGAGCTATTTCTGAATGTATCAAGGAAAGTAGTTTGACCAACTTTTGCAAGAAATGTCTGGCTTACTATGTGTGGGAAATGGTTCATCAGGCCCGAAGATAACAAGACCTAAGTAGAATTTAATGAAGAGTTGCAGTAATTGTAAATATCTAAAAATGGTGAAAATGTTTCCAAATATGCTGTAAGGATTTATATAAAGTTGATGCTATTAAAATGTTTTGGAAATTTGCTACTTTCACTGAGGTTCTTACAGGCTTACAATGTTTTCAACTTTTGTTCAAATTGAAAAAAAAAAAAGAAAAAAAAAATGTATTTATCTGAGGTCAACTTTGCCTTTCATCCATTCAAGGGTACCAGTTAAATACTGGGGTTTGATTCTTCCTCTATATCTCTTTCTCACTTCTGTTCTCTCACTATCTTTCTCTGAAAGAAATCTGGTGTGTTCTTTTAGAGGAGAGGAGAAGGGCTCTGCCAGGTTTTAAAAAATGTCCTAGAAATGGTGTATGTTGATATAATGCCCCTACTACTCCCTCATGAGTTACAGGACCATGCATGCATACATGAATTTATAATATTATTTATATAAAATATACTATTACATTGTCAAAGTCATTTTAGCCTTTCATATATCTTTTACCATATATACTCAACTATAAGCCAAGGAATATGGGACCAAAAAATCGATGGTAGAAGTGGGTTAATATTTTGAGGTTTTCACCAACTTTTAATTCTATGTAAATAAGGTTTGGATTTTTGTCCATTTCTCTGACATAAAATAGTGTAGTTAGCTTATATTCCTATTGGTTTATATTTGATTATATATAGTATATTGATTATATCAATCCCATTATTTGACTGGTACTTATTTTATCTAATGTGGAAAGATGAACAGTAAAGTTAATCTCAGCAGGATTCAAATTCTGAATTTAAAGCACCACAACTAAATATTGGGGTCAACTTATATTCGAGTTGACCTGGTCAGTATCACAGTTCAATAAATATTTTTACTCCAAGAAGTAAATGATAAACATAAAGTGAATTTAAAGTATTTTTTTGTTTTGTTTTTAATGGTTAAAATGACTCTCCTATAATATAATTAAGTCACAGATCAGTCAGTTAAGAGCTCTACATAACATAATATTGTTTTTAGGCAAGACATATTTAGCTGTTTTATAGCTTGATTGTCGTAAACAATTTTATTTTTCAAACTTTTACTGATTCCTCTGGTCCTGAGCTTCAATGTGTTGAGATTGTTAATACTATTTCTATGTCTACTGAGGATTAAATGTTAGTTCTATTGTAAAACTAGAATTCATTAAAAACATTGTGATAGTTCTATTTTGAATGGATGGTTGGGGACAGAATATCTTGATAGCTCTATTTTGATTGGATGGTTGGAGACAGAATATCTTGATAGCTCCATTTTGATTGGATGGCTGGAAACAGAATATCTTGATAACACCATTTTGATTGTTGGAAAAAATGAAAGGCAGATTGATGCTTGTATACAAACAGCAATGTTACATGCTAGTGAGATCTGGGCACTGCGCGCAGAGGACCTGCGCTGATTGGAAAGAAATGAAGCATGCATGCTTTGATGGATGTGTAATATACACAAACAGAAAAGCATAACTGAACTGAGAAATTAAGCATAAGAAGGATCAGATGCAGTATACTAGAGAGGAGATTACATTGGTATGGTCATGTGATGCATATGAAGGATGACAGCTGTATAAAAAAAGTGCAGGGCGATCAGAATTGATGGAAGCTATGGAGTAGAAGACCCAGGAAGACCTGGGGAAAAGTAATAAAAGCTGACCTTGCACACTTGCACCTCTCAAAGGTGACACAGGATCGAGATCTTGGGCATTATGCAGTAATACAGAAGACCCGCCTTCCCTTGAGCACACCCAGTAGGCACCTCTTATCCACTACACCCACTTTCCATACACCACCCTCCCACTTCTGCCCATACCACCATCACTCTGTAGCTATGTTGGTATCACAAAAACATCCAGCCCACACTGTAAAGTGGTAGTGTAGGTGTCACAACAAAAAGCACCCAACCCACACTGTAAATGTAGTTGGTGTTAGGAAGGGCATCCAGCCATAGAAATCTAGCCAGAAACAGTCCTATATGAGCAAGGCATGGTCACTTGATCCACTTGACTCTAATGGGACAAACCTGTCTAACCCATGCTAGCGTGGAAGATACATTAAACGATGATGATGATGATGGTGATGATGAAACAGAATATCGTGATAGCTTCATTTTGATTGAATGGTTGGAAACAATATTTTTATATATTTTCAACTATCTTTGCTGACATGGGTGAGTTTGCATGATTAGTTTACCACTTTTTCCTTTCTTTTTGTCATTTCCTCTGTTATCCTCAGGTCTCTAGGGTCTTGCTTCATATTTTACTTGGCCTAGTTCTACTCTGGTTTCAATTCTTATTTGTTCACTCTGTTTTCATTATCTTTCATTATTGCATGTTCATACCAGTTCAGTGATCTTTCTTGCAAACACCATTTGATGATTTTAATTCACAGTTGTTTTCTTAATTCATTTGAACCCACTCTATCTTTTATGATTTAAATTAGATCATTACCACTTCATTTTCTTCCTTCTAAGATGTCCCATTATACTGGAATAAACGTCCCATTATACTGCATATAAATTACAGTGAAAATGTATTGAAAATTTGAACACATTATATTCAATTTTTTTTTTTTTTTAAATATGAATTAGTTACATTTATTTGTCATATAATGCAGATTATTTCAAGGGGAAAAACACTGACGGAAACATTGTTTGGTTAAATTATTATTTCACTGGTTATATTCATTTTCAAGTTGTTCTTTAATCAGATTTGATTATGTAAACATGATCAAAGACATTCCAGATATGCCCATCTCATCTTTTTAAATATTGTGGACTACAGTGTCCCAATGTGTTTGTACTTCCCTTTTTTGAGATAGTAGGGTGTGATTTGAGGGAGAATTGTCTATTTCTAGCACATCGAACATTTTCATTTATATAGAGATGCTATAATGGATATATAACTATACGTACTAAATAAACTCTTACTGTTGAAGATTTAGTGACCCTTGTTAACAAGAAAAGCAGATGCCAAATGATGATGATGATGTATATAGTGACTGAAAAAATGATCCCTTTAATAGACTGTTTTTTTATTTTTATAAAATGTCAATGGTTTTTCATGACATTGTGAGATTTTGTATATTGAATATATTTGGGTAATAACCAAAAGAATATGATCGCAAATACAAGTGGCCGAAATGGGGTTCTTCTGGAGGGTGTTTGGAATGATGTTACTGGATCGAGTGCGCAGCTCAGAGATCAGAAAGTCACTCCAAGTAATGTCGCTACTTCTCCGAATTGAGAGATCACAGCTCTGATGTTATGGGCGTGTGGTTAGAATGTCTCATGAAAGAATTGCTGGATAGATTTTACAGGCAAAACCAACCGGCAAAGGGATAGACCCCAAACAAAATGATTGGATAACATCCATGAGCTTGGCTGGCCTCACTTGGGGATCCAGTTGAATCAGTTGGAGACGGTTGCTTCTGACAGGACCGACTGGAAGGAGTGTTTGAGGACTCTGCCCCAACGACCCTCTCAGGAATAAGTGGGCGAAGAAGAAGAATATATCTCTTTTTTCATTTCAATTACTGTATACACTTGAACATAAGCCAAGGAATATGTGAATGTAAAATCAATGGTAAAATGGGAGGTTGGCTTATATATGCCATCAAAACAATGTGTTGATTAGCTGCCACAGTTTATAAAAAGTTTGGATGTTTGCCTATTTCTCAGACATAAAATTGGGGGGTTTGGCTTATATTTGAGCATAAACAGTATTTTATGCTAGTCTATCTGTTAGATATCACTTTACTTTATTAGAATTAATTGAAAACTATATCAAACATCTTTTAATTCCCTTTAAATGAATGGTTACAACTAAATTACTTTCCACTTCTTCAGATCAAATGTGAATTAATTGATATTGATTGATAATAATATTTACGTTTATTAACGGAAATATAGAGGTTTATATTGTTAATCTAATGTTTAAAAGAAGTGCTTAATTAAAATTAAAATGATTTTAGAGACGAATAAACACCCCAATTTATTGATTAACTAAGTGAAAGCAGTTACAAGTAGATGTATACAAAGGTTTAATTTATATACATTTTTTAATCATTTATTTACTTTAATTGGATTTTAGTGCTTTTAAAATAGTTTTAATGCAATATATATGTATGTGTGTATATGTATGTATATCTATTTATATGTATGTGTATGTAGATGTATATATATATATGTGTGTGTGTGTGTGTATATGTGTGTGTGTGTATATATGTGTGTGTGTGGATCATCATCATCATCATCATCATCATCATCATTTTACGTCCGCTTTTCCCTGCTTGCAAGGGTGGGATGGGTCTTATTCAGCACAGCATCTCTCTACTCATCACGGTCCTTCGTCATCTCCACCGTGAGCTTCAATGATCTGAGGTCTGTTCTCACCACCTCCGCCCATGTTTTTCGTGGTCTACCTCTACCACGTCTTCCTTCAACTGGCATTTCCTGGCACTTCTTCACCCATCGGTCATCCTCCATGCGCATCACATGTCCATACCACCTCAGTCTCCTCTCCCGCACACTACATTCTATCCCTCTCAGACACAGTTTCTCTCTCAACACATTTATGCTGGGTCGTTCATGCACATTTACACTGCACATCCATTTCTCTCCAGCCATCGCATATCCTCTGCAGTTGCTGCCCATGTCTCACTACCATGCAGCATCGCGCTCCTCACACAGGCATCATACAACCGGTCTTTCGTACGCAGGGAGAAACCCTTCTTCGTCAACAGAGGAAGCAGCTCCCTAAACTTCTTCCAACCCGTCCTTATTCTAGATACTATGGCCTCGGAACACCCTCCTCCCATGCTAATCTGATCTCCTAGGTACCGGAAGCTATCCACCACTTCTATAGCGCCCTCCTGCATCTGAAAAATTTGTCTATCAATGCGACTTCTACTGTCTAATTTCCCTGTACATCTACGGCATACATATTTCTCCCTACCTGTTAGTTTGCCTGCTATCCCACTACATCTCTTGTGTACCCAGGATCTGCATTGTGTGCATTTTATAGAATTTATGCCAGTTCCTTTTCTGCATATCGAACATGGCCATTTCCCTGACGGAATCAGGGTTTTGTCCTCTTTTCTACTCATCAACACTTTTGTCTTAGCTAGATTCACTCTCAGTCCTCTTGCTTCCAACTGCTGTTTCCATAGCCAGAATTTATTCTCTAGCTCCTCTACTGATTCTGCTATAAGAACCAGATCGTCAGCATAGAGAAGTTCCCATGGACAGCCAGTCTTAAACTCCTCTGTTATGGCTTGGAGGACTATAATGAACAAGAGCGGGCT
>OZ024741.1:48277082-48509582 GCA_964016885.1 Eledone cirrhosa
TGTCACCCAGGTAACGAAAGCTATCCACTATTTCTATAGAACCCTCTGCGCAATTGAAAGAGCTAGTATTTTGTGGGCACTTGCTGCTACTTATTGCACCAGAGCACCGGCCACATGTAAAATCTATGTTCTTAGTTAGCTTACCTGTGATCCCACTACATCTTTTATGCACCCATACTTTGCATTTGGGACATAAAATGGAGTTTCTACCTACGCCTTTCGTACACACTGAACATGGCCATTTCCCGGAAGGGACCGGCGCCTTATTTTCTTTCCTACAAACTAGAACTTTAGTCTTAGCCAGGTTAATTTTAAGCCCTTTTGATTCTAGGCCATGCTTCCATGTTTGGAATTTCTTCTCTAGCTCGGCCATTGATTCAGCTATGAGCGTTAGATCATCTGCGTATAGGAGTTCCCATGGGCAGCCGGTCTTGAACTCCACTGTTATAGCCTGAAGGGCAATAATAAATAGTAGGGGGCTAAGAACAGAAACCTGATGTACACCAACTTTTACACTAAACTCTTCGCTATATTCGTCGTTAATTCTAACCTTGCTGACTGTTTCTTTATACATGGCTTGTATAGCTCTCACAAGCCATTCGTCAACACCTAGTTTTCTAAGAGCCCACCAGATAATGGAACGGGGGACTCTGTCGAAGGCTTTCTCCAAGTCAACAAAAGCTAAGTATAGGGGTTTACTTTTAGCTAGGTACTTCTCCTGTAGTTGTCGTACAATGAAAAGAGCGTCTGTGGTACTTTTGCCTGACACAAAACCGAACTGCATTTCATCTAGATCAATTCTCTCTCTGATTAGTTGCGCTATAACTTTTTCCGTGACCTTCATGACCTGGTCGATTAATTTAATGCCTCTATAGTTACTCCTATCTAGGGCATCTCCTTTACCCTTGTAACAGTTAATGATGATGCTGCTATGCCAGTCCTTCGGAACAACCCCATTCTGTATGACTTGGTTTACTATCCGGGTGACCATGGTGTGTCCCACCGTTCCAGCGGCTTTCAGCATCTCAGCAACTATTTCCGAAGGCCCAGCCGCCTTACCCATCTTCATATGTATGTATGTATATATATATGTATATATATATGTATGTATATATATATATATATATATATATATATATATATATATATGTATGTATGTATGTATATATGTATATGTATGTATGTAAGGACACCACTTGGTGCTACTGCTAACATGTATCCCAGTACAACCTGTCCCATGGTCGGGTCGTTGGCGACTAAACTGGCAACCCCACCAAGGTTTCTTGGTGAGGAGGGTGACTTTGGACATCCTGCAGGACTAAAAACAAAACCTGTCAAAGGGCAAAGGAGCTCTTAAGAGTCAATGGCCATCCAAAATCACCAGGAGAGATGACTCCTTAGCCTTTGTCAAGGCAGAATTCTAGGAGAAGGAAAACTCTGATATAACACCTGCAACCCTGATGGTATCCAATGATGTTGACTTGTTCTTCTTTTTGGTAAATATCATCTTAGTTAAGAGAGTGGAACTAGCTTTGTGCAGTGCCTTTGCTCACTATAAAAGCTTCACGGCACAGGCATTGCTTTATATCTGGAGATCTCTCTGCACTTGTCATCACATGGTACCATGGGCCCAGCACTATGGGTCAATAATTGTCACAAGTGTAATGTTTGTACCAGAGTTTTCAAGTCGCTGGCTGGACTAAAAAGTCACATTCGTTCAGCGCATTGGTAGGGGTTCTCCTACATGGATATAAAGTAGTGGCCGTACTCGAAAACAAGTTGGCAGCGACCATGTATGTATATATGTATGTATATGTATGTATGTATGTATGTATGTATATATATATATATGTATATGTATCTATGTATGTATCTATAAATGTTTTCAAATAATTAGTTCACTGAATTGTGACTTTATCTCAAATGATTTCCATTTCAAAATGTAAAGAGATATTTGTCATTCATTCCTATGTTAAGTAATAAACCTATCAGATATACTCAAATATAGGCAGGCCCACTATTTTATGCCTGAGAAATGGGCAAAAATTCAAACCGTGTCAGAATCCATTACTTATTCAATATATGGAATATTTACAATAGTTGCAAGAAAAATATTTTTTGTGTTCCTGTTTAAAATTTCTGTTAAGCTGTTAAAGTGCCCAGTCCACACTGTAAAGTGGTCATGTAGGTGTCACAACAAAAAGTGCCCTAACCACTCTTTAAAGTGGTTATGGTTATTTTGGTGCCATAATAAAAGGCACTCAGTCAACACTGTAAATGTGGTTGGCATTGGGAAGAGCATATAGCCATAGAAACCAAGTCAGAAACAGTTCTGTATGAGCAAGACATGGTCACCTGACTTGACTTGCATTGGGACAACTTGTCTAACTCATGCTAGCATGGTAAAATGGATGTTAAATGATGATTATGTTTACTTTCAGCCCTTATTGTTTTTTGAATGTAAAATATTGTTTGAGTATTCTAAAATTTGTCAATTTATTTGTGTATTATACACACTTATTTATAATCATTCCGTAATTATAAGTAACAAAATCCTAGAAAAAATAACTCTTGTGTATAATACATGCTTACTTTTCTTCTGTATTTGAAGTATGAGAAAGTGAGTGATTAGTCAGATTATATAAGTTTGACTGACTACAAACTGACTGGCGTAAAATAATGGGGAATTATAGTTTTTTCTAGAAAATTAGTTCAATTATAAAAGAAATTTTATGACAGTAAGTTTCTTCTCAATTTTACTTTTTACAGTATATTGAGGCATGTGTCACTGGAGTACAGTATATTCACATTGTCACTGGAGTACAGTATATTCACATTGTCACTGGAGTACAACTGGAGTACAGTATATTCACATTGTCACTGGAGTACAGTGGAGTACAGTATAGTCACATTGTCACTGGAGTACAGTATAGTCATATTGTCACTGGAGTACAGTATAGTCACATTGTCAGTGGAGTACAGTATAGTCACATTGTCACTGGAGTACAGTATAGTCACATTGTCAGTGGAGTACAGTATAGTCACATTGTCAGTGGAGTACAGTATAGTCACATTGTCACTGGAGTACATTATAGTCACATTGTCACTGGAGTACAGTATAGTCACATTGTCACTGGAGTACATTATAGTCACATTGTCACTGGAGTACAGTATAGTTACAGTGTCACTGGAGTACAGTATAGTCACATTGTCACTGGAGTACATTATAGTCACATTGTCACTGGAGTACAGTATAGTTACAGTGTCACTGGAGTACAGTATAGTCACATTGTCACTAGAGTACAGTGGAGTACAGTATAGTCACATTGTCACTGGAGTACAGTATAGTCACATTGTCACTGGAGTACAGTGGAGTACAGTATAGTCACATTGCCACTAGAGTACAGTGAAGTACAGTATAGTCACATTGTCACTGAAGTACAGGGGAGTACAGTATAGTCATTGTCACTGGAGTACAGTATAGTCACATTGTCACTAGAGTATAGTATAGTCACATTGTCACTGGAGTACAGTATAGTCACATTGTCACTGGAGTACAGTGGAGTACATTGTCACATAGTTACACATATAGTCACATTGTCACTGGAGAATAAAGTATTTATTTACAGTTATTTAAACTGAAATGTATGTGAAGTATTAATGTGGTGTGGTAAATATATACATATACACCAAGTCTGAGCACAAAGGAACTAAACTCCCACTGTCAGTGCCTCACCCCATCTCTCACTATTATGAGCAAATGAGGGCCACACGTGCTGGTCTCTTTTTAAAAACATTTTTTATTATGCATTTTTATTTTTCAAAAAATGTTTCCAGGATGTGGCAAACATTTTTTTCTTAAAGTAAAAAAATAAAACAACATTTTTAATATATATTTATATATTGCGACATCCAGTGTATTGTATGTAATGTTATATCAGGATATAAACTGTGTTGGCACCCAATGTCGATAGTGTCTATTTATAGTATGAATTTCTGTCTTGATTTTAAAAAAAAATCTTCTTCATTGCTACGAATATCAGTTTTATTATCTGATTTCTTTGTATGAATTATGTGCAAAATTTTGCAAGAATTTAGTTGGAGAGTGATCAATACAACCTCTCATACTTATTAAATATAATGAATGTTTAATGTAGTAAAAGATAATTTGAACCCTCTTTTGTGTTTATCATATTCCATGTTGCTATTCATGAATATTATAGGGCGGTGGATTGGCAGTATCGGTTGAGCGTCGGACGCCATGCTTTGACATATAGTTATGGCCCTAGCCATTCTGAGTTCAAATCCCACCGACGTTAACTTTGCCTTTCATCCTTACGGGGTCGATAAAATAAAGTATCAGTAATGCACTGGGTAATTGCTGGCCTTGTGCCAAAAGTAGAAACAATTATTTATATTTGAGCCCATTTTCTGTTCATGAATTTCATAGACCACTCAACTGAAACTTGGAACATTTGTCTGATATATATTTTGTATCCATACACAGTTGTAAGCTATCTATTAACCATTTGCATATCATTCACATACCTAAATATATAAATCTTTCTCCAATTTCTTATATAGAGAGACAGTTTAGCACATTTTGTTTTCAATATTTCTTTTTAGTTTTCTACTCATTTTTCCAAGCAAAATTTTCTGAGCATTACCTTTTCCATACTCTTCAGCATATTCAATAATATCTAACTTAAAACAGCTTCATAACTCATTTTTTACCTTTCGTTCATGCTTTACTTTTTCATTTTTCATCCCCCTTTTCTATTAGAAATCTAACAAATGTTTTCAACATGTCTTTCAACAAATCTGTGTGTGTGTATATATATATATATATATATATATATACACAAAAGGTTTAGATGTATATGAGTGATATAACATGCATATCATCACAGATGATTTTGATTTGGAGCAAAATTGATTTCTCCATCAGCAACCATGTTTGTTTTTGCATGAGACATCATCATATTTGTTTACAGTGCTAATATTGAGATAGACTGGAATGATATGACCAATCTACCTCACATATTCATTTGCCAGTCAGTATGTGTGTTATTTTGTATTGCAAATTTCAAGCTTATATGCGGGGTCAATATTTTGATGATTTTCACCAACTTCAAATTCTATGTAAATAAGGTTTGAATTTTTGTCCATTTCTCTGACATAAAATAGTGTAGTTTAGCTTATATTCCTATTGGTTTATATTTGAGTATATATAGTATATTGATTATATTAATCCCATTATTTGACTGGTACTTATTTTATCTAATGTGGAAAGATGAACAGCAAAGTTGACCTCAGCAGGATTTAAATTCTGAATGTAAAGCACCACAACTAAATATTGCAAGATATTTTGTCTGATGTTTTGATTATCTCAATCTATCAAGACATGCATACATGATATGATGGCTGCAACTCGATTTCAAATAATACTTCAGCATGAGCAGCATGGACATGGCTTTTTAGTCCCGCTAGGGACTCACAGTAGCAAAACGATGACTGGGCCCAGGCTGCAGTGCCCTGGGACACCTGCACTATCTGTTCCAGAGATGTTGCATATCAAGCAATACTTATTCTTAAAGCTTTTTTAAGTGAGGAAAGGCTTTGCATGGAGCTAATCCCATTCTCTGAACATCAAATGCATTTACCCAAAAAGCACGCATGCATACAGCAACTCAAACAAAATAATGGTTTCTGATTTAGGCACAAGGCCAGCAACTTAAAGGGGGAGGGGAAAGTTGATTAAATCAATCCCCAGTACGTTACTGGTACTTTAATTTATCTATCTTGTAAGGATGACAGGAAAAGTTAACTTTGGCAGGATTTGAACTCAGGACATAAAGGGTCGTAACTATATGCCACAAACAAAATAATGGCCATACTAAATGCATTTGGTTATTTACTGAAAAAAACATGTAAATAACAAATAACATTACTGGTGTAATAGTAATAATAATAATGCATATTTTGACATGTAAACAAGATATTAATGTTATATTTCTTAAATTTCTAATGGTTCAAGTGAACTATTTCATTCCATGTCTTTGATTAATTTGTGTCCTAGTTATTCCCTTTTGTCAACGCATGACACATTCTCACCCAATACATATCATTTGTTTCTGTGTTATATATATAAATATAATCAGGATAGAACCAGTTTTTTAAAGTAGGTAGACCATTATTCAACAGAGTACTTGATATTTGGGATAGTAGAGTATGGCTATATATATGTATTATATATATGTATAATTGTTTCTACTTTTGGCACAAGGCCAGCAATTACCCAGTGCATTACTGGTACTTTAGTTTATCGACCCCGTAAGGATGAAAAGCAAACTTAACCTCGGCGGGATTTGAACTCAGAATGGAAAGGGCCGTAACTCTATGCTGCAAAGCATGGCGTCCGACCTTCTGCCAATCCACCACCCTTATATATATATAATGTAGTTACAAACCAAAAGTTTTAGACGGAAACTTTTAATTTTGGTTTCTTACTACATTATAGTTATACATTGTCTCTGCTTGATTCTATCATAGCATTGAGCTAAAATACACCTAAAAAATGAGTAAAACCTATTCTCTATTCTCATAAATATTATATATATATATATACAGGGTGCGGACAGTATTTGTTCGCAATTTCCAACTGCTAATTTTATGCAAATTTTTTTTACTTCCTTTGTCACTCTTGTCTTCATAAAAACAGTGACTATATTTCCATTATTTATTTTCAGAATAATTGATTATGAATAATTTTGAACCTCCAAATTTGTGGAAGAGACACGGAGTTCTTCTTGGAATCCGCGCCGGGAGGACAAATAAGGAAATTTCAGACTTTCTCAGCGTCAGCAGGAGAATGGTGTCTCATCCAAAGACGTGCCCAGAGTCATGCAGACAAAGTTTCCAGCGACAACATTGGTCTTAGGTGTCGTCAGCAGTCAAGGTGACGTCATGCCACCTCACTTCTTCCCTGAGGGCCTCAAGCTGAACACCAATGGCTACATCCGCGTTCTGAGCGAGGTAGTAAAGCCCTGGATCGACCAGGTAGCTGCATATTGGCCGTACGTGTAGCAGCAAGACTCAGCGCCCTGCCATACCGGTCAAAAGACCCAAGTCTGGCTGTCAGAGAACTTCGTCGACCACACTTCACCTGACATCTGGCCTCCCAGCTCACCTGACTGCAACCCCCTCGACTTCTTTGTGTGTGGCGCAGTGGAATGAGATACTAACAGATCTAGCTGCATTATGAAAGACGATCTGAAAGCCAGGATCACAAGTGCCTTTAGGGGCCTAAGTTGGGGGACAGTGACGAAGGCCTGTAGCCGGTTCCGAGGCCGCCTTGAGACCGTCATCAAAGCCAATGGCAGGTTTATCGAGTGAGATCGAAAGAACAAGTCATGAAGACAAACTGACCCAAGTTTGATAAATAAATCTTAAAAAATAAAACTACTGTGTTATTTTTTCCTAGACAGTAATCTTGCGAACAAATATCGTCCGCACTCTGTATATATATATATATTATATATATAATATATATATATATATATATATATATATATATATATATATATATATATATATATGGATGAGGTGTTAAATTTCCATTCACCTACTAAGTCATGACATGCGTTTCGCAATTGATCAGCTCAAGGCTTGATCTGTATCGATCAGGCCTAACTCTGGAATCAAAAGCTCATTGGACTTCTGTTATGGTAATGACAGAATGATTCCTAAACTCTCTCTCTCTCTCATCACGTACAGTTCTCTTTCATATATACATTGACCCATAAATATCCGTGTTTTTCCCTTTTGCAGAGACTACTTTACCAGTTTACATGTATAGCTAATAACTTGGCTCTAGATTCTTTTAGTTTTATTGTCCATTCCCTACAGTTGTTCAGAGTATCACTGCTGTGTCATACATATTGTACTGAAAGAAGATAGGAATGTTGTTATTGCTATTGTTACTTTAGCCCTAGGTCAATTCTGATTTCGCAGACTATATTCCAGCTGTGACAGTTCCATATCTTTTTCTTTTGGGGGTTATTATCTAATATGTCCTCTTTTTTAAGATGGTGGGTATAACCAACAAAAGTGTTATTCATATAATCCTTCATATTTCTTTCAACCACACTACATCTTGGTTAAACTTCTTTTCCTCACCCCATATTTTTGTCAAGAAACAATCTATCTTTCTGGGATAGAGCCTCAGTGATATTTATTGATTTGTCCATCATATCTCAATAAACTGATGTTTGGTTTTGACTGAATTTCTTATATAACCACTTTTCCTTTTGCCATTATGATACCAGAGTTTCTCACTTAACTTGTATTTGAAATGTGATAAATTTGTATTCAAAGATTCTTTTTTTACTGTCTCCAAATATCATTTCTATTTTATTTTTCACTCTTTGTTGGTGAATAGTGTTGTTTTGTCTTTGATTATATGTGATAAGCATCATCTCATGGCCAATAGATTTTCATGGATCAATAATTTTTTTTCCATTTTCAAAATACATATTGGTACTTTTTGTGGGTTTTTTTTCTGTTTACATCTCTAGTATCACGAAGATAACACTTTAGTCATTGCTAGGGCATACATATAAACGTCAATTTGCCAAAATATAGGGGCATTATCCTGCTTCAAATATTCACCTCCAATTTCATTAATAGCACATAAATTCATTTATTCAGTCTTTTGTTTAATATCATCAGATGCTGTTTTTCTTTAAATTGAAGTTTTAAACATAAATTAATCTCCTTTTGAAACCTTTCATTAAGGATACATTTTGATTGTTTATAATCTTCACTTTCCCAGCTAATGGTACACTTATCATTGACGACATTTTGATGTTAATGGTTAAATATAATAATAAGATAACATCACAGTTGGGGTAAAATCTGTTGTGGCATATTGTGAGGAAGATTGAACACGACTGGTGTGCGTGTCTGATAGTGCCCATGTTCACTCACCCTCCCCTATCAAGTGACAATGAACTATTCTACATTTGTGTGTCTCACGTGGGATGACTCACATGCCCGCATGGCTTGCACGTTCTGTCTTTTCTATAACTACTCTGTTTTGTACAAAATAAACAACTTGCAGTTGAACTCTATTGTACAGTTAGGCGTCTTGAACAGAGAGCCTAGGATTTAACAGTCCAATTGTCGACACTCTTTAACCCTTTAGTATTTATATTACTCTATATTTACTATTGTATTTTCACGGTAAAGGCTTTACCTCACATAATTATCTCACATAATATGGAATCTATGAGATTTTGATATTTATTTTGAATAAAGCACCAGTAATGCACTGGGATAATTGCTGGCCTTGTGCCAAAAGTAGAAACAATTATTTATTTTTAGAATAATACCTTTGTTGGTATGAGTGGACGATTATGGCCAGTTTAAACAGAAAGAGGTGAGAGAATTCTGGCTGGATACGGCTGGTTTAAATGCTAAAGAGTTAAAACACACATTGTGTCAAATTTGTTGCAGGCAGTTCTGTTTTAACAATGATCATGTATTGTGTTTTGTATGTTAATGGTCAGCCGAATTGCAAAGTAACATAGTAACAGTACAGTGTGTTGTGACTTGTCTTGATTGCATGTCTGATCTAAGGGGATGTTCATGTAGAGTTGTTATTTGTGGAGGTTTCATACTTTTGGATATGAAATTACACTCATCATTATTTTAAATAATGTTATGTTTATGTTTGACAAACATTGCTTGTTGGCATAATTATTTTTCTGTGAAATAATTTAGCTCTGGGAGAAGTTTGTCCCAGTGTAATTTCTTTCTATTGATATAACCAACAAAGGGGTTATAGATATAACCAACAAAGGGGTTCTTGATATAACCAACAAAGGGTTATTGATATAACCAACAGAGGGATCATTTCTTGCCATTTCAGAACAATTAACCCTTTCATGACCACATTTCTAATGAAATACACTTTATTTTAATTAATTAATGAAAAGTTTTGTGGGATTTACTAAAATTATTTCATTACTAAGGTAGTAACTTAATGTAAGGTTCTGATGCAAAATCATGTAGGAAGATTTTAATTTAAATTGGAAACATTTAAGATGGGTGGATTTATTTCATAGAACCAGAGCTGGTTTTGTCCCGGCTGGTAACTAAAGGGTTAAAAGGATGTGATCATATTATGAGTATTACAAGATATCTGATGTTTTCAACCTTTGGTCAGTGAATAGTAACCTTTTCATTACCATATTTCTTGTGAAATACACATTTTAATTAATTAATGAAGAATTTTGCAGGATTTACCAAAATTAATTATTTCATTACTAAGATAGTAAGTTGTGAGGTGTAAGGTTCTTATATAAAATTATGTTGGAAGATTTTAATTTAAATTGGAAACTTTTCAAATGGGTGGATTTATTTCATAGAACCAGAGCTGGTTTTGGCCGGGTTAGTAACTAAAGGGTTAAATAAATCATTACTGTGTTCATAACTTCAAGAAAAATGTGATTTATAGTTTCAGTTTCTTCTGTAATTACAAATTAAAAGGTTCTATTTATCTTGCTCGTTGACCTGCCTAGCCTCAGTGTATGACAATCCATCTAACCCATGTAAGCATGGAAAATAGATGTAAAACAATGTTTATTCCATTCATAAAAATAGTGAAAGGGGTTAAAAGAAAATCCCCTTTGTACAAATGCCATAAGTATTTGCATTGTCTTAGCAAACTGGGACCCCTTATCATTAAATCGCTCCGAAACCATGTATGGATTGACAACTTCATAGGAAGCCAGCTAAACATGCACAGGTGAAAGCTGTAAATTTCGTTTTTCCTTTTTTTTCATTTCATTGTTTCAGCAGACAATTACTGTGCATATGTGCATATATGTGTTTAAGCATTCTTTACTTTTCTCTCAATCTTTGCTGGCCATTCCTACTCAGTATGTATACTCCTTCTTCATCCCTTAAATTAATTCTCTCTCTCTCTCATGATGTAATGATACGATATATAACATCTTACATTTGAACCAGCCAACCAAGTCATCCAGTATTATATATTTGAGGTACCAGTCTAATGTGAAACAAAGTTCAATCATCTTCTTACCTTATCAACTGTTATTTACTAAGAACCCTTTTAAAATTTGCAATGTATTATGTCTGGACGGACCTATAACTCTTGATGGGGGTCATAGGGAGACTGTTGACTCACTATGCTTCTTGGGCATGTTAAAAACCTGTTGGACCCCATCCCTATCTATGTCTGAACACAGCCAATTTTTTCGATTGAAGGAGGAGAGAGATAGAGAAGAATCAACCTCAATACAGAACTGGTACTTTTATCCATCTTAAAAGTATGGAAGGCAAAGTTAGCCAAATTTTCAATCTATTCTCTGAAATTGCTTAACTTTAAAAGAATTAATAATAAAACATTGGAAAATCTAGGAAACTGTATAAAATAATAAAACAATGAGAATCCAGGAAACTATCAAATAGTGGATATTTTTAGTATGAATGTTACTTTGGTTTTAGTAGCTTCTGAGGAATAACCAGTATATAATCCTCCATGCATAATATTACCAAAATAACGTATTTGTAAAATAATAATAATATTCTAATTTTAGTTAGCTGTTGTGCATAAAGAATTGATTTCTTGTTTTAAATTTCATGCAGCAAATTCTGTGAAATTCTATCTTATTTTCTATAATAGCTTACACTGAATAGCCTAAAATTTTGAACTTGCAATGTATTGCATTACATTTGATAGTAGTTAGATCTTGGAATGTACTAAGAGACACTCATTAATGAAGATCAGTTATCACTTACTAGGTCTGACTTTAAACTGTGCATTGATAGTTAGACTCAAGGATTATTCTAAGTTGTTTAGACAATTACTCAGTTTAACTACTAGTCAGAGTTTAAGCTGCCAGAACCAGATTCCTATATGTCAATTATGTTGACCAAAGTGACAATTCTTTAAACTTTAAACTCTATTACTGACAGGATGATCATATATATATACACACACACACACACACACACACACACACACATATATATATGCACACACACATACATATATATATATATATATGAACACAGACCGTATATATATATATATATATATATATTATAGTTGGATTCAACAAGTGTGTGTGAAAAATCTTGTACTAAACTATTTCATTCCTTATAACAAGAAATATACAATATATTCTATATATAAGTAATGATAAAGATAGAATCTCTTGTACTGGATTTTTTAATTTAGAATTCATGTCACACACAAATATAAGAGAAAGAGGGAAAGGCAAATGTTCTAAAATGTTATCTGACAATGGTATTGTCTTTCTCTCTCCAAACTCTCTCTATCCATCTGTGTATGTATATATATAGTTACATAGGAATAAACAAATATATATAGTTCAGGAATAAACAAATATATATATAGTTCAGGAATAAACAAGACAAACACGGAGATGCAAAAACACTGTTGTTAGGTTCATGCTTGAAAAAGGAAACAGGAAGTAAATGAATGTCTCAATGTTTCAGACATAAGTCTTTCTTCAGGAAATTGTAAAGTTCAGAGAAAGAGAGAAGACTAGAACAACGAATATTCGAAGGTTGGAGAAAAAAATTAAGATGAATGAGGAGGGTAGATAAGTAGTCCAGCATGTGGGGATGGTGGCCAGGCTGAAGAGGCCAGGTGTGTCATTTCATGGCTGTGTATTATTTCTTGTGTGTGATTTGTGTATCATTAATGGAAGTGTACATTGTGTATCTACGCATGTATGTGGGAAAATTTTTCTTAGATTTTTTTTGTTCGTGGGTATATTTATGTATGAGTGTGTACATACACACACTCACACACTCTCTCTCTCTCTCTCTCAGCATCGATTGAATATTACTTATTCTCTTTGTAAAACTGACTCCAGAGCGAATAGGTGGTGTGTGAGGAATTTGGAAATTATATTTGTTTGTTACAATATTTCTAATGAAAGATGATAATGCCATGCTAGCATGGAAGATAGACATTAAACGATGATGATTTTGAGGAATTTTGAGAAATTTAGTATAACTAAATTTCTTGTTATTATTTTAAATAATATTTAACAAAACCTCTTACATATATTTGCAATGTGTGCATCCCAACTGAAACAACAATAATAATGGTTTCTGATTTAGGCACAAGAGGAACAACGTTTTTGGGTAGGGAGGAATAAGTCGAGTAAATCGACCTCAGTGCATTACTGGTGCTTTATTTTATTGACTCCACAAGGATGAAAGTTAAAGGTACCTGCAAAGACTTGAACTCCACATCAGGGTACTTAACTCAAATTTTTCAACTATTATTTAAAGTGTGGAGGCGCATGGCCTAGTGGTAAGGGTGTTGGACTTAGGATCATAATGTTGTGGGTTCGATTCCTGGACTGGGTTGTGTGTTGTGTTCTTGAGCAAAACACTTCATTTCGTGTTGCTCCAGTATACTCAGCTGAAAATGAGTACCAGCAATAACTGGGGGATTAACCCTGCGATGGACTGACGTCCTGTCCAGGAAGGAGCCTTGTACTCTGTCATTTCATGGCATGAAACTTGGATAAGCACCGGCCTAACGACTAACGAGCCTTCTAGCGTAAGACAGAAAATAATAAAAAAATGATTTAAAGTGATCAACTATTACTGTGATTATTTCAAACTTCAAATTTTCCCAATGCTTCAACCATTGTTTACACTTCTTGCATAAAATTTTGATGGAAAATGTTTTAGATAAAGTATAAACACTTTAAAATAAACAACAGCACCACAGAACCAGGCATAGTTTCCAGTACTCTGAGTTCATATGAGAAAGAGAGAGAAATTCCAGTGCAATAATTCTGTTGTAAAACAGACCTCCAAAGTTGTTGTGGATTGTGTCCAATATTCCATACTGGCAGAGTTGGACAAAGAAGGTGAAATTGGGGAGGTTTTTGAGGAACACTATGTAGGAGAGAGGACATACATCTATGCTGGCTTGGGGGAGCACAATATGTAGGGGAAGGGACATCTATGCTGGCTTGGGGTAGCACAATATGTAGGGGAGGGGACATCTATGCTGGCTTCAGGAGAACAATATGTAGGGGAGGCGACATACATTTATACTGGCTTGGGGGAGCACAATATGAAGGGGAGGGGACATACATTTATGCTGATTTGGGGGAGCACAATATGTAGGGGGAGGGGACATACATTGAACAGAAGAGTTGGGTATGAGTGAGAAACATTCTGGCAGGCAGAAGGCCTAAATGGTGTTTCAGTAGTTGAAGGATGTAAGTGGTGTGAGACTAATGGAGATTTAGATATTGGAGGAAGGGATTAGTTGGGCAAGATGGGAAGGGTAGATGGAGTGGAACAGGTGGAGAAAGCATATTGGCAGTGGCCTAATATCAGTTCATATCTGTACAGTTCCATGTTTGTTTCTTCCCACTGATGTTGCAAGACATATGGAAGACATATTGGCAGTCAATTCAATCCTGTATCATCTCCTTCATGATGATAAACTCCCTGAGGTTAACCTTCATTACATCATATCAAGGTTTCCTAGGTCTTCCTCTTCCACATGTTCCATAAACACTGAGTGCCCTGCAATTATTTATGCAGCTGTCATCTACCATGCACATCACATGTCCATACCATCACAGTTTTCACTTCCATTGCAGCATGTTCATCTCATTTCTTTCTAATCTTCACAGCATTTAAGGTCTAAGTCTCACTTCCATGCAGCATTGCAATTCTCACACAAGCTTCATACAATCTGCCCTTCATTTTAAGGGAGAAATCCTTTGTAACCAGCAGAAGTAGTAGCTCTCTGAATTACTTCTGCCCAGTTCTCACTCTAGCTAAAATACTTTTGGCATATCCATCCTCACTGCTGCTTAAGTCACCTTGGTAACAGAAGCTGTCAACCATATTCAGGGAGCTATCTGAGCTTTTGTTAGTGTCTTTCAAGTTGTTGCTGTTTACTGTTCTTGTGCATCTGCCACATACAAAGTCTACATTCTATAACCTCTCCAAGATCCTGCTATATCTCTTGTGTACTCATAGTTTACATTTTTATGTCTGATTTCTCTTAGCTTTTCAGTATTGTTGTTTGCTTCTCTCACCTTGCCAGTCTTCTCATACCTGTCTTTTAGCTTTAAATGCATCATCCACTCTACTATTCCACCAGCATGTTACCCTCCATCTTCCAGGGACCTTGCTCCAGCCGTATGTCTTGTTTGTGGCCTTCAGCAGGTTATCTCTTAAGAATACCCTCTGCTTTTCTATATTGTAAATTTGTAATTCTTCTTTCTTACTGTCATAAGCGTCAAGCAGGGCATCTCTTAAATTTGACATTAACTGGGGGTCTCCCTCAACTTCCATGTTTTTGTTCTTCAAATTGCCTTCTATCTTTGAGGTCATCTAGCTCTAAAGTCACTAACTACTAGGTTATGTTGGAAGGTGCACTCTTCACCAGGAAGGAACTTTGTATTTGCAATTATCAGTCTATTCGATTTTTTGATGAGAATAAAGTCTGTGTTAAAAGAAAAATGCAAAGTGGAATATATTGGAAGACTGCTTGTGGAGAGCTTATATATCACCAGGAATCCAAACAGTCCATAATGGTTACATTGTTATACACAATTTTATATATGAATGTATTCAACTTTGTATATAGTTATTTTTGTTATTTAATCCCAATTCAGTCCTGGTCAAGCAGAATTACAATTGAATGTCCAAGTCATGGTCATCTTATCTTTTTTTCAGGCATTGTGTCTAAGATTTCATTATCCAGTATGTCTTTTTTTTTCTTTTCCAAGAAAGTAGGATGTGATCTGAAAGAGGTTTTGGCTGTTGTTTCTTGCATGTTGTCTCAACTTTGTATATTGTATTATCTGCTAATAATACTAACTTTAAAATGAAGAGAAAATTTGATTTGTATAAACACCATAGATTCAGAATGCTTAGAGATCTGAAAACAAGGTTCATTCATGAATAAAATATATATGTAGTTCCTTGTAAAATTCTAAAAATTATAACATGTATAGCTAGTTTATTTCATATATTTCAAAATAATTACCACATTTGATGGCTTATAAGACACATCTCCATTTGGTATGCATTTAAAACAATAAATGAATAAATGGCTTTAAAATATGTCGGGTGAAGGGTGTAAAGTTTATACATCGTATTTTTTTTATTTATTATCATTCTACATTGTAATTCTTGTAATATTTTAGTACATTTTTAAAACATAAAGAAGTGTGAAAATTTAATTTAACCCTTTAGCTTTTACATTACTCTATATATATACTATTAAATTTTTGTGGTAAAGGCTCTACCTAACATAATATCGAATCTGAGATTTTGATATTATTTATTTAGAGTACAATACCTTAACATGAGTATGAACAGTCAATCAGGGCTGGTTTGAACAGAAAGAGGTGAGAGAATTTTGGCTGGATACAGCTGGTTTAAATGCTAAAGGGTTAAGGGACATTGCAGCACTAGAACTCCACTAGCCTGTAACCCAAACTTACCCATAACCTTATAAGATGCAGGGACATTTTTTAGGGAAAAAAAGGTGCGTCTTATAAGCTGTCAAATATGGTGTATATATAAACAAAATATGTAATATAATAAAGCACAATGACAGAAGTTATTGATTATACTGGACTACTGACTGTGTGATCATGAGTTGAAATCGTAGCAGTACATTGTGTTGTGCTTCTGACAGCACATATAACTCTGCTTCTCTAAGTTTCTAGGATTGTTTATGTTGGCAGCAGGAAATGCATCCAGCTGTAAAAGCAATTGTTCCAATAATATGCACGTGTCATAATTTCAAAAACTCATCCCACCCATAACAAATGGATATAAAACAAAAATTTAAGAAAAATCTAAGTTAATATTTAGCAAATAGCTTAGAACAGTCATGGGCAAACAGCAGCCCGTTTGGCTTTCTGAATGGCATGCCTAATTTCAAAATTGCCTTGAACTCTTAGTAATGCAGCCCACCTTATGATGAGCCACATACTATGTGGCCAACTGCTCAAAAAAGGTTGCCCATGTCTGGCTTAGAGACTCCCAATCACACAGTTAATCACAGCATTTTTTAAACACTGTGTTCGAGCATCCCTGGGAATTTTTAAAAATATATCGTGGCTTATTAAAGAAAAATTATTATTTAAATATTTAAAGATATTTATTTTGGTTTGTTCTTACTACAGCATTCACAAATATGTATGATATAACTTCCATCACAGAGACTGGTCTCCTTTTAGTAGAAGAGAACATTTTCAGTGCTTTTGGCAGCTGCTAACTCTTTATACTCAACACTAGAGTCTTACTCAAATCTCCGGTATATCTACCATTCTTCTGTGCAATTGTTTAACCTGTTTGTAATAGCAGTGAAATCTCTCAAATCATGCCTTACCATTTAAAAATGATAATGCAGTTTTCCTAGATACCCTTAAAAAGACACAATGATATTCATGACTGAAATACCTTTGATCATACATTGGTCTGTGAAATTTGGACTGTCTTACAAGAACAACAACAGCAATAACTCTCATATATATTCTAGATCACATCCCAGACAAGACAATCCTTTTAACATACAAGCTTGGCACATGATCAAGTTACATATATCTGCTACTACAATAACTTTTGTACCCCCAAACCCACAAGCTCTATAGTCTTATGCTAGGGTTTCATAATCTGGGGTACATTTACCCTCTGAATGTAAATTGTCTTTACACCAGGGGCTAAATTGCTGATTTGGTAATAAGATTTGTACAATTATAAAAGAATCTCATAATTTGTGGGTGAAAAACAAAGACCGGAATCTCATTGACTGATCTCTTCATATTGACTGTATTTGGTCCCAGTAATGGTATCTGTTTATCACTAGTTATTCATAAGTGAAATAATGTTCTGTTCAATTATAGCTATATGAACCGAAAATAATAGAACATTTTTGATAGATTTTAGTATTTGTGTATGGCAGACAGACAAAAGAGTTATATAGTTATTATAATGTACATTGTAATTTGTAAGCTCTACTGATCAGCTCTGCTATAGCAATCCTATGATTAAAGACATTCCAATCAGGAACATCCCATCTTTTATTCAAAGGAAATGTTATCTCGGATTACATTATGCACAGTGTCCTTCGGTTTTTAATATGATAGTGTGTGATTTGGTTGCTATTTCCAACAAATTGAGCAACCACTTAGAATGTTCTTCACCGGTCCATTTAGCTTGTATGTTAAATGTGAAATTACATGTACCTACTGTAGTTATATATATATATATATATATATATATATATATATATATGAGAGAGAGAGCTCCCAATGGTTATTTTGCTTTGGCATTGCTCTGAAACTAAGATGTCATTGTTGAGAAATCTTTCTAGCATATTTATGTATTGAACTGTGGTCGGAACAATTGGTTTTTAAGATGGTAGAATGCAATTGTAGACAAAGGTTTACATAAACTGTTATAGAAAATCAAATGTCATTTGATTATCTTCTTTTCTGTATATATAATGAGATTGATACATAGGTTAAAGATTCTATGTTGCTTGACAAATATCAATCATGAGTCTACTAGAATCAGTTCAGGATAACTTAACTGTTTTGATACCAAACCACCTGAAATTGCTTCCTGGTTTTACAATACAAAACTCCATGATATAAAGTGCTTAAATCATCATCATCATCATCATCGTTTTTATGTCCGTTCTTTCACATTTGCATGGCTTGGATGGATCATTTTCAGGACAGCATTTGCTGCATTTCTTTGTCATGTCCCCTGTAAGTCTTAGCGATTTGAAGTCAGCTCTCACTACCTCTGCCCAGGTCTTCTTGGTCTACCTTTACCGCGGCTTCTTTCCACTGGCATTTCCTAGCACTTCTTCACCCTTCGATCACCATCCATGTGCATCACATGTCCGTACCAACGCAGTCTTCTCTACTGCATACCACCTCGGATTCCTCATAAACCCATTTTCTCCTTCAGTTCATCCAACATGGCTACATTTATTTTAAAATCGGCCAACAAAATTTTAAAAACATGTGTGTATATTTAAACTTCCTATCATAATTTTATTTAAAAACGTTGTTAAGTTATGTTCCAAATACTATCTTAATAGTGAGAAAATTAGTTATATTACTAACTCCCTCCATTTTTGATATGTAAATATATATTTTATAAATCAGTTAGGTTTTGCTGGTTGGTTTTGTCCATAAAATATGTCCAGCAATTCTTTCCTGAGACATTCTAACCACATTAGATCACTGGACAGATTTTACCAGGAGACCCAGGGGTAGACCCCGAGCAAGATGGTTGGATAACATCCATCAGCTTGGCTGGTCTCGCTTGAGGATCCAGCCAGATCAGTTGGAGATGTTTGCTTCTGACAGGACCCACTGGAAGGAGTGTTTGAGAACTGTGTCTCATGAACCTCTCAGGAATAAGTGGGTTGAGAAAAAGAAAGAAGGTTGTGATGTACTGGTTGGCATTTGAAAAACAATTCTCAATAAGGTGAAATTTACTTCCCAGTTGAAGAAACACACACACACCTACCTACCTACCTTTATATATTTTAAAGTTTTTATACATTTAACATTTAATGTACTCAACTCTTTTGTTACCATATTTCTAATAAAAGATTCTGCCTAATATTTTCTAAATCATTTTTGAAAATTATCAAGAATTTGGAGGGATTTATTAATTTATCTAAATTTCTCATTAAGTTGGTGATTAAAACAAAAGTTCTTACACAAAATTACGATGGAAGATTTTTTTAGATGAATAGTTTTGTATTGTAGAACCATTTATGGCTTCATGTAGTTATCAAAAGGGTTAATATATGAGCGCGCACACGCACACCTCTCTAAACAGATTTATAAAGCTGCAAATAAAGATTACTTCTAAACCAATGCACTGGTATATATATATATATATATATATATATAAAAAATAGCAAAACCACATATCAGTTGACTATATATTTACCAAGTTACTTGCAAAAAACATATACTAATATACTTTCATTATGTTATTGTCTATTTACAAAATATATATGAATAATTCTATTTATGATGGACTTCTGCTAGATTCTAATTTTATTCTCAAATATTAAATGCTTTTCTTTCTAAAGGATATATTTAAAGAGTTACAGGAATCAATATGTTGTTGAAAACAAATGTTCATTGAATAGCTGGTTAAATTGAAGCTGGTTGTTTTTAATTTCCTATCCACTTTTCAATGCAAATTCAAAGATTTTTTTTCTAAGAGCTTTAAAGAATCTAGAATGAATATGTCTGACTAAATAAAATAATATAAGAAAGATGTGGAAATATACTATGTATAACTCTCTCTCTGTCTCTCTCTCTCTGTGTACATACAGTGAGAGAGAGAGAGAAGCTTTTGAGTTTGATTGATAGCTGATAAAAAGCTAGAAAATTACACACACACCACTCACTCACACATATACATAGGACATGTTTCATAAAATCAAATGTAGAACGGTTAAAAATCTGGTATTCAATCATTTAATTAAGATTCCTAAGTCAATGGGTGAGTAGATACATGTTTCATTATGATATAATAGATTAATGTATTTGTGACCATATTTCTAATGGAATACTTTTTGAAAATAATGAAGAATTTGATAATTAAAATTTTCATTATTAAAGATAGTGGATTGGCAGTATCTGTAGAGCATTGGACATGCTTTGCAGCATATTTACAGCCCCGGCCCTTTATGTTCAGAGTTCAAATCCTGCTGAGGTTAGCTTTGTGTTTCATCATTGAGGGTTCGATAGAATAAAGTACCAGTAATGCACTGGGCCAAGTTAATTGACTTTCCCTTCACCCAAAATGGTTGTTCTTGTGCCTAAATCAGAAACCATTATCAAGCTGGTGTTTTGAACATAACTTAACAAAAGTTTCTTAAAATTAAGATGGAAGGATGAAATTTGAATATAAATACTTTATATTAGAGGGTTTCTATTATAAAACTGGAGGTGGTTTTAGGAGGGCAGGTCACAAAAGTGTTAATGATTCTTCAGTATCAAATATTAGTTGACTGGCTTATGGTGCAATTGTCATTCAGCCAAGAGCAATGGTGTAGGATTTGAACCCACTATTCCAATTAATCAATATGGGGACCTCTAAGTAATCCCTCAACCTGTAAGAAATAGTTGTGAAATCTTTCTCAAATGACACACGGCTGTCTTAAAAAGGGAAAGGGACATTGGATATTGTGAAGGCATATAGCCTAGTGGTAAGGGTATTGGAATTATGATCATAATGTGGATTCAATTCCTGGACTGGGTTATGTTCTTGAGCAAAATGCTTCATTTCATGTTGCTCCAGTATAATCAGCTGAAAATGAGTACCAGCAATACACCGGGGATTTAACTTTGTGATGGACTGGTGTCTTGTCCAGTGAGGAAGTCTTGTACTCTCAGTCACTTCATGCCATGGGATAGCAGATAAGCACCAGTCTGATGAGCCTTTGGGCTTGAGACTGACTTTAGACATTGGATGCTGCAGACATAAGCACACTTTCTGAAAATTATGGGATGTTTCACAGCTGGAATGACTTGGTGTTTGATCATAATTCTGTTCAGTTAGAACTGACCAGGAGTGAGACAATAACAGCAGCAATAACAGCATCTATTGCAGAGATAAACCTCCAGCTATTGCTGGTACTCATTTTCAGGTGGACTGAAGTATTGGAAAGAGCATAACTATGGTCATTGTATAGTACCAGTTACAGATAACTACTAAAACTTTGACTATTTGTCTGGGGTTCAATCCTACTCTATGGTATTTTAGTCAAGTGTCATTTATCATAGCCTCAGATCAACCCATGTCTTGTGAGTGAAATTGTGTAGATGGAAACGGCTTGAATCCTGTCAGGTGGACTGTATTTATAATTCAAAGGGCTAGCCTTGGCACACACTGTGTCATGCTGAATCTCTCTGAGAATTATATTAACCCTTTAGCATTTTCATTACTCTCTCTCTCTCTCTCTCTCTCTCTCTCTCTCTCTCTCTCTCTCTCTCTCTCTATAGTAATAGTAATAAAATTGAAGACTAAAATCCAAAGAGGGCTCGATAAGGAAAATATATATCAAATATATAAGAACCATAGAGCAAATATTTATTAAAATAACAGATTAAAGTTTAAGCAAAGAATCACTGCTTTCACCCTTAACGGGATCTTCTGAAACTAACAAAGTCAATCTGTAAACGCAGAACTGGATATTTCAAAAAACGTTGCAACCGGAGGAAGACAGGAAGACGATACTTTGGTTCGTGGAAACATTTGCTGGGAAAAAAACGAATAATACGTCATTAATAGGAGCGGTGAAAAACAATTACGCGCAAAGACAGAACCACGTTTATGGTATAAAAGAGGTCGTAGACTAATGTTCTCTTAGGTGGTGCATAGAGACGTTATCTGGCGATGAACGAAAAAACGAAGATAATAAGTCATATGTGGAGCGTGGAGAACAATAGCACGCAAAGACAAAACCACGTAAATCGTATAGCAGAAGTTGTAGACTAAAATTCTAACTAGGAGACCAAATTAATCTCCGCTACAGAGTTAAGAACAAAGTAAATAAATACAATACAGAAGTAATAGAAACAAATAAATACATACACGCAAACAGATACGTACATACACAAGCATACGCAAAACCTTACGATAGGTATACAAAACCACGCACATATAAATGTGTGTGTGTGTGTATGCTTGTGTACAAATAAATAAATAATTATATAAGCGTATATAAGTAAATAAATACATATATAACAAGCGCACACACATACCTACAAATAAATACACGAATGTTCGGAGACGTAAGTCAACTAAAACAAGAAGTACACATATACACACACCCACCATACGTACGAACCTGCATACTCACGCAGACGCAAAACTCCCGTATACACATAGCCAAACCCTAAATACCAGAATATGTAAAAATTCTACGCCATAACAGTCAAATATACGTACGAGAAGGTATACATACCTTCACAAAACATACGGGTAATATATACTTACCTATGCAAATAAGTAAAGGAATAAACAAAACATATACTTAGCTCCCACATCAAGACGTAAAATATCCACGTATAGATCGTTCTATCCGTTAGGGTATAACATGGGGCTGTAATACAGGAAAGTTTTGTGCAATTTATGTTTACAAGCCAAAAGTGCCTCAGATTTTTTGTTTAAGATGTGGTCTGTGGCGTAGAGTATTTCCAGGGCCTCAGCGGCGCAAAGGTCACATGGTCTTTTATTTCCGTTATACGATCTAGCCCTAGCTAGGATCTCCCAGTGTAACTCATATTGGGTGTGGTTGTCTTTTAGACTCCAGATATAAGCTGAAAGTGATGTCATATTCCTTCTTAGAGGGTAACGAAAAGAATGGGTATGCATGTAAAGACGCTGCTTGAAACTATTGGCGGTTAACCCTATGTAGGCCCTACGGGACGTGGGTGTTACAACCTTACATTTGTAGACAATGTTACTAGAGAGGCATTTCCCGGATAGGGGGCAATCAGCCCGATTCCTACAATTACAGTTAGTACTAACTACAGGGTTGCACATGTTCCTACGGCTAGGTAGTTTGGCTAAATTTGAAGCTGTGATGTTATGTGCAAGGTTAGGAGTCGTAGAGTAAGAAATTTTAATAGTATTTCTATTAAAAATTTTACTATATTTATGTGTAGGGGGAAAATGCTTCGTAATAAGGGAAAGAAAGATCTTAGCTAATGGTGTGGCCACCTCCATATTATATGGTGGGTTAAACCAACAAATGCGACGGGATCTATTTCTTCTAGGTCTATTTTCGTACTCTGTATATGCTACCTTATTGACAAATCCACTTCGAGCAAGAGCTTCATTGTAATAAGTGGAATGGTCGTTGAAAATGCGCTCGTTGGTGGAAAGACGGGAAAGCCTCAACGAAACGTTTTTTACCAGATTCTTGGTTATGCTGGCAGGATGAAAGCAGCGATTCTTTGCTTAAACTTTAATCTGTTATTTTAATAAATATATATATATATATATATATATAGAATCATATTTTCACGGTAAAGGCTTTACCTCACATAATATCGTATCTATGAGATTTGATATTATTTGATGTTATTTATTTTGAGAACAATACCTTAACATCAGTATGAGTGACTAGTTATTGCTGGTTTGAACAGAAAGAGGTGAGAGAATTCTGGCCAGATACGGCCGGTTTAAATGTTAATGGGCTAATGATGCACATGTCTGTGGAATGCTCAGTCACTCGCATGCCAATTCCATGATCAAAAATTTTGAATGCTCAACGTTCAACTGATGCAGTTTTATTCCTTGTTTGATATCATACTCGCATAATTTTCAAGGTTTTCACTTTTCAAGTTAACCAGACCTAAATTATGTAATAACATCCTTATTGACCATAAAACTATATTTTTTGTCATGATGTCAGTAATATCATAGGTTGTAAAATTGCGTTGTTGTTTAGTCATTAATGCTGGAGCCAGAAGGGAGGGGGGGGGGGGCCTCAGCTGTTTAAATTTATAGTAAAGCACCTGCTAGGGATCACTAAGAAATATATTTTTTCTCCTAGGTTTTTCGTGTTTTCAACTAATCTGGCCTCCAACAAAAAGGAGTTATTGGCAAGTGAGTTGGATGTTAGATTGGTTGGAAACAAACAAAAAGAAAAACTAGCAAAAAAAACTCTGGGAAAATCCAATTCCATTTTCGGAAATTGGAAATAAAGTCAATTGCGAACATGTCGGAGGTCATATTAGTTGAAAACACACGAAAAAACATTAAAAAAAATTCTTAACAAACGCCAGCGGGTGCTTTTCTATAAATTTACCAAAAAATGGAGAAGGCTGCAACAGTTTGTGATTAATCAAGCCTTTCATCACATAAAGCAAAATTTGGTGTAGATTCCTGAAATGAAGGACATATGAGAAAAACAACATAATTTCACTGCGATTTTTAAGGTCAATGATGTTATAATTGTAATACTATTTTGATATTGATATTGTTTATACACACAATAAAATGGAATAAATATATACTTTTATATACTCTGTTGTCAACTGAGGTATATAGTGCTTTGAACCAAGGGCGGTGGATTGGCAGTATCGATGGAGCGCCAGACACCATGTTTTGCAGCATTGAATTACGTCCCTTTACGTTTTGAGTTCAAATTCTGCCATGGTTAGCTTTGCCTTTCATCCTTATGGGGGGGGGTGATATAATGAAGTACCAGTCATGTACTGGTGTCAATTTAATTGACGTTCCCCTTCCCTTCAAATTGCTGGCCTTGTTCCAAAAGTAGAACAGTTATTACAAGTGAACCAAAGTTCAATGACATCTTCTTTTTTAAGCTTATAGGCCACAATTGGAGCATTTACTGTATATACTTGAATATAAGTCGACCCCACTAATTATGTTTGAGAAATGGGCAAAAATTCAAACCTTATTTATGTAGAATTTGAAGTTGTGAAAATTGTCAAAATATTGACCCTGCGTATATTCAAGTATATATGGTAATTAATTCCTTCAATTTTTTAGTTGAATTATCCAATGACAAAAAATAGCAATTTTTTTTTTTATCAAATATATACAAAATATATTAAGCAGATGGGTTAATATTATTTTGGGATTGAGTCTGTTTTTGATTTATTGTTAATCTTGAGTATTTAAAGTATTTATATAACTTAACTGCCACCAACTTGAGATTTGAGATGTTGTAAATTAGATTATCCTTGCTATTTAATATAGATTTCTCTTCAGGTTCTCTTGTTCTGCTAAATGACTTTAGCACTCAGTTTTGCTATTCCCTCGAGAATCATCTTTGGAGGATAACACACCGTTTATATTTTTGATGAAAGTTCTATTCTATATTGCAATCAGGAAATTGATGCCGATTACAGCGTCACTTAAATAGAAATGTCAGAGATTCATGTAATCTTTTCTTTATAGGCTTGATTACTCCCATCACCACAATGTTTTGGGACCTCAGAGACTAGAACACAAATTGTTGTAACATTTCAGCCACATAATTGTCATATATGTCACCTTGTTTGAAGATATCCTAAGATATGGTTGACCTTTTGTCTTTTCCAGCTATTGTCTCACCAAACAGCTGGTATCAAGGCTGCTACAGTGTAAAGGAGATCTCATCAAGTCTATCAGTATGGCTCTCAGACAATTGGACTCTATTAAACTGCACTCAAAGATGTTTCCTGCAGGAGTAAGTTCATTACTGTTATTTTTTCTTTCTTTTCTTTTGTTTTTAAATTTTAGATTTGATGGTATTAACATATAATTCTACAAGAATTACATGTTTTAGAAAAATAATAATAAAATAATGATGTTGATTATAAAAATAATGATAATTTTAATATAAGTATTTTTTTTCTGTGGTAGAATTCGATGTAAATATCAACTATGTATATAATTAATTTTTCAAGTAAAAGGCCACATATTTATAAAGATGGTGGGTGAGATTGTGTGACATTCATGATCTTAAAGGTTGTATTGTACTGGCTTTTCAAAGAATTCAAACCATACTATTTATATAATTAATAGAAATATCTTCTAAAATAATGTCTTTAAACTGTATTCATATTTTACTTGCATAGTTACAGTAATTACAATTAAACATATATAATTATATTTTAATTTTATTACTATTTTATTTTGATACATTAAGTTTGTTTTGGGTTATATTTAGGTTTTAAATATATAAAATATCTCTGGTTTATTTTTGCCACTCACTTCATTACTTAAATGGATACCATGTCAACTTCTTGACTTGCTGTTGAGGTTTTATCATGTTATTGGCACATTGTGTTTTTGAACAACTCACTTGCTTATTGAAGTAGGCTCAGTTATTACTGCTGTTTTTTAGTTTCAAGAAAATTCCGCTCAAATTCTGATCAAAGGCATTTATCAGCCATCTCCATCACATCTTTATGTGTTTCTGACATTACATTGTTTAATGTGTAATCCCTTTTTTTAAAGATATCTAGAGTGTAAAAATAGATTTGGCTGCTATTTCATGCAGATTGAGCAACTATATATTGTATACACTCAAATATAAGCTGAGGAATATGTGATAAAAAATTGATGGTAGACGCTTATATTCGGTGTCAATATTTCGATGATTTTCACCAACTTTAAATTCTACATAAATAAAGTTTGGATTTTGCCTATTCTCAGGCCAAAAATAGTGGGGTCAGCTTTTATTCAAGTATATACAGTTATTTCCCCTGGCTGTATAAATCAGAAACCATTATCATTACTATCATTTTCAGTTTGTGCTTTAGTTGGTGAATGCGTGTTTTTTTTTAGTGTTTTATTCGTAATATAATGGATTGTTAGTTATAGTCAATCTTGGGTAGTAACTATAACTATAGTAACTTATAACTCCACTGCATATAATTATATAATTATGTGTATGAGTGTGTAATAGGTATTTGGCAGCCATATTAATTTGTAAAAGCCTGTCATTTCATCATTTATTTTAGTTATTTGTCATTCATTTTTTTTTTTCTATGCACAGATTTTTCTATCGAGGATTATTTTCTATAGTTTTGGCATTGAAATATGTTGTAGTAAAGTGGTTAATTTGGGCTGCAATTTTTTTTTTAATCACTTATACTGCTCCTGTTACTTATACATATTTATTTTATGGCCTAGTCAGGATGAAAGGACAGTATCTATGGCATTGACAACCCCCTCCTCCTCTGATGGTTGAGATTGATACAAATGATGTTCAACCTCTGCTGCAAAAGTATATGTGAGTGGGCAGGGGATAAATTCTAGAGTGTTGATATCCTGCCAAGGAAGAATTGGATAAAGTGATTAGTGTGTTTAAAGACATTTAAAATGTTTTAATTGTAGTCAAGAGCTGGTTGACTTGTAAAGAATTTGGAAATTTGAAAATATTATTGCTACTATGCAGATAACTATAATGATAGTTGAATAAATTGAATTAAATACACATGGAGATGGAAAAGAATAGACAGAAACACCTGTGAATAATTGAAACACATTGAAAGATGTGTGGTTTGATTTTCATAGGCATTGGCCCATTTTTTCCATCTTCAGGTATACATTACCCAATTTATTCAACTATTATTATTATACTTATCTGCATAGTGGTAGCTATATTTTCAAATCTTATTGTAATGTTGAATGTAGATGTATTGATCAATGATCTCCTGTCTGATTCTATGTTTAATATCCTGCTACTAAACAACAGTTTAGTGTTTCAGTCAGTTTTATTAACTTGTAAAATCCTGTTATGGTTTAGCAGAAAATATCTATTTAAAAAAAAAGGAACACGTTTGTTAACTTTTAATATCTTGTATCACATGAAACCACAGAAGTAAGTACAAAACAGCACTACGAGTGCATCACATTAAAAAATGATAGTCTTTTTTCTAATGCTGCAGATTTTCACAACAATCTGTTTACTAATAGACATTTTAATTAATAAACCTGTTTTTAGACATTTTCTACTAAATAATTACAGAATGTTAAGAGTTAATCTATGTTGAGTATTTGCTTTAAATGATTTACTTTCCCATCCATTTTTAATTTTGAGGTATTTTTTTTCAAACCTTATTTTCCTTTTGTTGCCACTATTTCTTTGCCCTTTGGGTCTTCATTCTGTGGTACAGTATTATTCCCAACTTTAACTCTCGTATTTCCCACTCTTTAATCTTGTATCCTTTTTTTATGGTTCCCTACTATTTACAATAGTTTTATATTTTCTTTAAAACCGTGGCGTAGCATGGGTCTTACTTGCCCTGTGCTGTAGCCTAATTGATGCTCTCTTTCTTAAATTACAGTAAACACAATTTGTCATAAGTGGCTATCCTATGTAGTCTCTGGATGCCCCATGCTACATCACTACTTTGAAGTATATCTCTAATTTAGTTGTTTTATAATTAGGTTCTACCTGTACTTCTGCCATATAATTTCTTTTCATGTAAAATTTGTAGACATATACCTCTAGGTGGTGTTCTCTATATATCTCAAGCAGTTTCCTTGTATTGGTATCCAATGTCACTCATTTTCTTGTTCATGTGAAAACTATATAATAATAATAGTACATTTATTTCACCCTTAACACTAAATTTACTTGCCATATCTACTTTAATTCTTTAGCATTTAAACCGGCCATATCCGACCAGAATTGTCTCTCCTCTTTCTTTTCAAACCGGCTGTAACCAGTCACTTATACTGATGTTAAGATATTGTTCTCAAAATAAATGATATCAAAATCTCTTAGATTAGATATTATGTGAGATAACAGAGGTGCTGGAAGCATTCTTGGATTTTTGGGGGAGGGGTGTGTGCAAATTTGGTCCATTTAGTTGTGATTAGTTTAGCTCTTTACACTCTAAAATGGTCAGAAAACTTTGATATGCGATAAACATAACATGTACATAAAAATTGTAGTACATATACAAACAGATGTGTGTTTTGGTAGTTTGGGGAGAAAATCTATAATTTTTGAGGGAGCCATGGCACCCCTGACCCCCACCCCCTAGATCTACTGCTTTAACCGTGAAAATATAATAGTAAATATAGAGTTAAACTTATTTTACTATATCATTTTATGGGCGATTTTACCTTTTTTTAATATTTCTGTGGTCTAGTGGTTAGGGTGTTTGACTAACGAGCATAATGTTGTGGGCTCAATTCCTGAACTGGGTGGGGCTCTATGTGTCTAACACACGTGGGCATGTCTACAAAGTCAGAAAACAGCACAGCTTCCATGACTTTCGGAAACATTTTTTCACGCTCAGAGTTGCTGAAGCATGGAACAAACTACCTGTATCAGTTGTTAGCTGCCAAGACACTGTATCCTTTAAAATCTCCATCCTTCCTGAGATTCGCCAACACTACACCTAATACTCCCCCTCCATACACACGCACACATGTATATCATGACTCGTAAACTATTCACTTCCCTGACATTTATATATATATTCTATGTACTATACATGCACCTTTGATGAGTTGTAGTGCACCTGAGCACTCTACACAATGATTTCATTATTATTATTATTAAAACACTTCACTTGACATTGCTCCAGTACACTCAGCTGAAAATGACTACCAGCAGTAACTGCGAGTTAACCCTATGATGGACTGGCATCCTGTTTAGTGGGAAGTCAGTTAATTCCAAGGAAACCAGGATAACTTCCTGCCTGATGAGCTTCTGGGTTTGGAAGCGATTAACTTGTTTATTGCCTTATCCCATATTTCACAATTCAAATGTTTGCTTTGACCATTTTCTATTATATGCAGCTTTGGTACATTTTTCTATCCCAAATTCCACCTTTGTCTTTGTTGGACATTTGGATAAGTTTATTAAATCAAGCAAACATTCAATATGTTTGCTTGATTTAACAATTTCACATCATCCATATATTCTATACCTTAGTGGGTTTCCATTTTGTTACTACATGGCTTTGGGGTTTTTTTTTAAAGTCATGTCAGGGTTCAAGACTCTCTTCCTGCTATTTCAAGCGTTAAAGTCGTTTGCTTTGTTATTTCTGTTTATCTTTCACATACATGTGTATATATACATTGTGTGTGTATGTGTGTTTGGTTTCAATCATTGGAATGCAGCCATGCTGGAGCTATATTTTCAAGGGTTTAGTCAATCATATACTAGTGCATACCAGTGTTTATTTCAGTCAGATATCTATTTTATCAAACTTTAGTTGTTGAACCACTAAGTTACAGAGGCATAACACAAACAGCACTAGTTATTTTTATAAAGCAATCAACACAGACATAATATATATATTTATGAAATGAAAGAATGGAATGAAACTGTGTTTTGATGATAAATATTACAGTTGTTTGATCAATAGAATAGCCTGCTTGTGAAATCAATGTGGAAGTGACTAAGCATTCCACAGATATGTGTACCATTAACATAATTCTCAGGGAGATTCGGTATGATATAATGTATGACAAGGATGCCCTTTGAGTTACAGATACATGCCATCCAACAGGTTTATAAACAGTTTCTGTTTACCCAATTTCATTCATAATGCATGTGTCATTCCGAGGCTACGGTAAATGACACTTGTCGAAACTACCTAGGTGGTATCGAATCCTCGACTTTATGATTGCAAAGAAAACTTCTTAACCGTTTAGCTTCTACCTATCAAATTTCATTCACAAGGTATCAGTCAACCCAGAACTATAGTAGAAGACAATTGCAGTGTTATGCTATGAGGTCAGACTCAGAATCACATTGCCAAGCAAAGCTTCTAGCCTCACAACTATGTCTGCTTTAGTCTCTTTTGTGTATGTACTTTTTCTTCAATTTTAGTACACATTACTTCTTCAATATATTGTTTTAATTTTTGTATTCTTATTTGTATTTATTTTGGATCACCTCCTACCCAACTCCCATTATTCTATTTGCCTATATGGTTCAATTGGTTTGTTGGGAATTGTATATGTTTTCTAAGTGTTTTGTTCATGATATAATTGCTATTTTTATTTACTGCATTCAGGATATCTTCTTTTAGGGATAATAATTCTGCTTCTATGAGGAGTCAGTTGTTTTATTTTATGATATCTCTTTTTACATTTGAAAGAGCATTTACTGAATTTACTGATGTCGTCACTCTGACATTTTGGATGATTATTTCTCCACAGTCTATAGGTGTAATTTGTAATGCATTCTGCTGTGGGAAATATTTCAACTCTACACAAAACCTTCCTAACTTCACCGTATTCAGTCTTTGCTTAGTTTTGTCTGCAGCTTTCTTTTTCTTTCTTCTTCTCCTTTGTTCTTCGTTTTATTCTTCTTTCTTCGGCTTTTTTCTTTTTTTTCTTTTTACATTTTTCTTTTCTTTTTTTCTTTTTTCTTTTTTATTTTTTATTTTTTCTTTCTTTTTTCTTTTTTCTTTTTTCTTTTTTCTTTTTTCTTTTTTCTTTTTTCTTTTTTCTTTTTTCTTTTTTCTTTTTTCTTTTTTCTTTTTTCTTTTTTCTTTTTTCTTTTTTCTTTTTTCTTTTTTCTTTTTTCTTTTTTCTTTTTTCTTTTTTCTTTTTTCCTTCTCACTTCTTCCTTCTAAGTTTCCTGATATTTTCCTCCATAACTGGGTTACTTTCAGATTTCAACCCTACAAGTTCTTAATTCCATTCCTTTTCAATAATTGTTTTTTTTTTGTTGTTTGGTCAAAGGTGATTATTCTGCTTTAATGGTATGTAGGACAAAACTGACAATGTGTCTTGCCTTTTTTTAAAGGGAGATTTGGCTGCTGTTTCTAGCAGCACAAAAAATTAGAATACACAGTCGTCGTCCCCCCCCCCCCCCATTTTACATATCAAAGTTAGCTTGGTTCAAGTAATTGGAATTGAAAAGTTATACATACAAGTATTAAATTCAAAAATTCTAACCATCCTAAAACTAAAAAGCCCAGCTGAGGGTACAAATACATTGCTACGGCCGTTGCTGGTGGGGGCCCCCATTGTAGGGGGCTCAGGGAAATTACCTTCTTCACCCCCCTCCCCCCATTAAATCCGGCCCAATTTATATTGTTTGGCTTTTGCTTCTAGTTGTTACTTCACAGAAATTAGATATGCTGTTAAATACCCCAGACATTACACTGGAGGCACATGGCTTAATGGTTAGAGCATTGGGCTTGCAATCGAAAGGTTGTGAGTTCAATTCTCAGACCGGGTGATGTGTTGTTTCCTTGAGCAAGACACTTTATTTGACATTGCTCCAGTTCACTCAGCTGTAGAAATGAGATGATAGGGACTGGGTTCCCTATCATTCCACTATAAAGTGGTCGTGGAGGTGCCACGGCAAAAAAGCACCCAGCCCACACTGTAAAGTGGACATGTTGGCGCCACGGAAAAAAGCACCCAGCACTCACTGTAAATGAGGTTGGTGTTAGGAAGGGCATCCAGCTGTAGAAATCAAGCCAGAATCAGTTCCCGTCCCACCCTTACAAGCAGGGAAAAGCGGACGTAAAATGAAATGATGATGATGATGATGATTACACCTGGCTTTATCATTGTCTTTTAGTATATTTTTTTATGCTTTTACTGGTCTCAGTCCTTAAACTAAGGCCATCATGCTGAGCATCACCTTGAATGGTTCTTAGTCAATCACATTGACTCCAATACTTATTGTATTGGTTTTAATTAGTCAAACCAATGTTATGAGACATTTAAACAAACAGCAATGTAAATACAGGTATGATCTCACACACACACACTCATACACACACACACACCCATACACACACCACACCCATACACACACCACACCCATACACACACACATGCATACATACACATGTCAAGTGGTTGTGTAGGTGTCATGACAAAAAACATCCAGTGCACACTAATATAGTCATGTAGGTGTCATGACAAAAAAACACCCAGTACTCACTGTAAAGTGGCCGTATGTCACAACAAAAAACACCCTGATCCTGAAACCATGTGGCTACAAAGCAACCTTCTTAACCACAAAGCCACACATTTTATTTTTGTTTTTTAGTTCATACCAGAATGTGATAATTAATCTCAGGGTATTCTACACCATTTCTATATGCAATTACGTATGTTTGTGTGCCTCTCTGTGCATCTGTGTGTGTGATAACCACTTTATAGTGTGGATTGGGGACTTGGGTGTGGGAGATACATGGGGAAAATTGGGGAGGTAGATATAGAGCTAGGGTGTTATGGTTTGGATGGGGTGATTACTACGTGGGCAGTGTATGGGAGGCTTGATGAGAGGGAAGGTGGTGCGTACTAGATGTATACTTCAGCCCCTGCATATGGGAAGGCGGGTCTTCTGTATTACTGCATAGTGCCAGAGACCATGGTCACCTTTGAGAGGTGCATTTATCAATTATAAAGCACCTTTTACTTTTCTGGTCCTTTATTGACTATACCAAGATGGTTGTTATTTTCCAAGTTAACTGAACAGATTTGTGTTTATTTCATTAGTTACCAATCTGGCCCAAACCAGCTCTGCTTCTATGAAATAAAACTACCCATTTTATAAGTTTCTGATTTAAATTAAAATCTTCCAACATCATTTTATATAGGAACTTTATATCAAGTTGGTCTCTTAGTAATGAAATAATTAATAATTTTAGTAAATCCCTTAAAATTCTTCATTAATTGATTGAAATAGTGTATTTCATTATACTTCTGGTCATGAAATGGTTAAAGACAACCAGTCGCAACCATTCTTCCTTTTATTCAGACTCAATATATCCAGGACTACATTAGATAATGTGTCCTTCCATTGAAAAAAAAATCAAGAGCATGATTTGACTTCTATTTCTAACATTATGTAGTATTATAAGCCCTGGTATGGTTTCTATGTTTTTTATTCACATTTACTTTTTATCATATCCTGCTTCAATTATTATTGCTATCATTCTTTTACCTTCAACAACAAGATCTTTTATATTCTAATTTTAAGATCCAGTTTGACAATTTTTCCAATTCTTTCCAGGCAATATTTTGGTCAGAAGGGATTGTGATATCTATCAGGGTGCATGTGTTTTCTTTTCCATTCCTTTATTATCATGTGGGATGGTTTGACTAGATTTTTTTTGCCAGTTTGGACAGAGATATGTTTGTTGCTAGGTTGTTGTAATGTACCATGTTTGGTACATGTTTATATCACTTCTTTCTTTTCATGTCAAAGTGTTAGCATATTACCCAGTGGATATAATTACCAACTCAATTATGTCTGTTATATATTCAGGTGTGGTAAGGAATTGACAACTAGAGATGTATTCAACCATCTCATTGTGCTGGTTTCACATTTTGTATTTTCATTTGGTGTTAGGATCCATTTTCATTACTTTGTTCTTATAGTTGTTTGTGGACAAATATTGGTCTTGTGCTAGAAGTATCGGTCCTTCTATTTCTGCCATTTGCCTGGAGCTTTTCAGCCATCTTCGATTTTCACTTTGGCTTTCATTTTTTTCTTTGTGTTGAGCCTTGCAATACATTGGCTGTAGATGGGTAAGTCATTTCCTTTATGCTTTTAACCTGGAGCTTTTGAGCCATTGTTGATTTTTCACTTTGGTCTCCATTTTTTCTGATGAGACTTGCTGGGCATTGACCATGGAGTGGTTTTACTCTTCATTTCTTCTTTAGTATATTTTGTAATTCTGTTTTAATTTTGTTTTATTTTGTTTCTCTTTAACCATTTTTGTTGTATTATCTAAATTTATTGTCTCAATGTACTTTGTTCCCTTGAACTGTACTCTGTTTCCTTGTATTATACTCTGTTCCCTTGTATTATACTCTGTTTCCTTGTATTGTACTCTGTCTCCTTGTATCGTACTCTGCCTCCTTGTATCGTACTCTGCCTCCTTGTATCGTACTCTGTTTCTTTGTATTGTACTCTGTTTCTTTGTATTGTACTCGTTCCCCTTGTATTGTACTCTTTCCCCTTATCCTGTACTCTGTTCCTTTGTACTGCACTCTGTCTTCTTGTATTGTACTCTGCCTCATTGTATTGTATACTGTTTCTTTGTATCATACTCTGTTTCTTAGTATTGTACTCAGTTCCCTTGTATTGTACTCTGTTCCCTTGTATTGTACTCTGTTCCCTTTTATTGTACTTTGACAGTTTTTGTTATATTTTCTAGTTACCGTATATGCTCGAATATAAGCCACCCCCCTCTCTCCATTTTTATGTCTGAGAAATGGACAAAAATCCCAGCCCCATTTATAAGCCGAGGTAGCTAATTCACACAATTTTAGATGGCTTATATAAGCCGACCTCCATTCACCATTTTTTTCTTTTTTTTTAGTCACATATTCCTTGGCTTATATTCGAGTATATAGTATTATTTCTTGTAAAGATTCTAAAGTCATCCATATACAAGAGATGATTTATATTTTGTCCAAAGTCTCTGTACTTCATAATGGTTTCATTCCTCATCTTTGTTAGTCGGATCAGAGCAAGGAAAAGTAGGAGGGGTATGACAAGTGTTTATTCCCAGCAAAACAATAATAATTGTTTCTACTTTTGGCATTACTGGTACTTTATTTTATTGACCCCATAAGGATGAAAGGCAAAGTTAAAATCCCGCCGAGGTTAACTTTGCCTTTCATCCTTACGGGGTAGATAAAATAAAGTACCAGTAATGCTCTGGGTAATTGCTGGCCTTGTGCCAAAAGTAGAAGCAATTATTATTGTTGTTGCTGGGGTGTCGGACACAAGATTTGAAGTCAGAACCAAGGAATGTAACTATGCTGCAAACAGCATAGTTACATTCCTTGGTTCTGACTTCAAATCTTGTAGAAGTTAACTTTACCTTTCATCCTTACAGAGCCGATAAATAAAGCACCAGTAACGAACTGGTGTCAATTTAATCAACTTTCCCCTTCCCCCCAAATAATTGTTGGCCTTCTGCCTAAATCAGAAACCATTAATATTGTTGTTATTAATATTGTTATAACGGGCCTGCTCTGAGTATGCACCTGTGGATTGGAGGACAAGTGAGAGAAGGCTCTTGCTTTAGTGGTCAGGGTGACAGTGGCTTTTGTGGTGTTTTTCCACGAGTTACATTCACAAGTATGCCACTCTTGTGGAGTTTTTGTTTTTTTTGTTTAATTTTGTTGTTACCCATTTTGTTTTTCTCTTTTTTACATAATCTTCATGTAAACCCACACTGTATTGCCTCTACCATCCTCAATCTTCATGTAAACCCACACTGTATTGCCCTCTACCATTCTCCATCTTCATATAAACCCACACTGTATTGTCCTCTACCATCCTCAATCTTCATGTAAACCCACACTGTATTGCCCTCTACCATTCTCAATCTTCATGTAAACCCACACTGTATTGCCCTCTACCATCCTCAATCTTCATGTAAACCCACACTGTATTGCCCTCTACCATTCTCAATCTTCATGTAAACCCACACTGTATTGCCCTCTACCATTCTCAATCTTCATGTAAACCCACACTGTATGCCCTCTACCATCCTCAATCTTCATATAAACCCACACTGTATTTCCCTCTACCGTCCTCAATCTTCATGTAAACCCACACTGTATTGCCCTCTACCATCCTCAATCTTCATGTAAACCCACACTGTATTGCCCTCTACCACCCTCAATCTTCATATAAACTGACACTGTATTGCCCTCTACCATCCTCAATCTTCATATAAACCGACACTGTATTGCCCTCTACCATTCTCAATCTTCATATAAACCCACAGTGTATTGCCCTCTACCGTCCTCAATCTTCATATAAACCCACACTGTATTGCCCTCTACCATTCTCAATCTTCATGTAAACCGACACTGTATTGCCCTCTACCATTTTCAATCTTCATATAAACCCACAGTGTATTGCCCTCTACCATTCTCAATCTTCATATGAACCCACACTGTATTGCCTCTACCATCCTCAATCTTCATATAAACCCACACTGTATTGCCCTCTACCATTCTCAATCTTCATGTAAACCCACACTGATATGCCCTCTACCATCCTCAATCTTCATATAAACCCACACTGTATTGCCTCTACCATTCTCAATCTTCATGTAAACCCACAGTGTGTTGCCTCTACCATTCTCAATCTTCATGTAAACCCACACTGTATTGCCCTCTACCACCCTCAATCTTCATATAAACCCACACTTTATTGCCCTCTACCATTCTCAATCTTCATGTAAACCCACACTGTATTGCCCTCTACCATTCTCAATCTTCATGTAAACCCACACTGTATTGCCCTCTACCATCCTCAATCTTCATATAAACCCACACTGTATTGCCCTCTACCATCCTCAATCTTCATGTAAACCGACACTGTATTGCCCTCTACCATCCTCAATCTTCATATAAACCCACACTGTATTGCCCTCTACCATCCTCAATCTTCATATAAACCCACACTGTATTGCCCTCTACCATTCTCAATCTTCATATAAACCCACACTGTATTGCCCTCTACCATTCTCAATCTTCATGTAAACCCACACTGTATTGCTCTCTACCATCCTCAATCTTCATATAAACCCACACTGTATTGCCCTCTACCATCCTCAATCTTCATATAAACCCACACTGTATTGCCCTCTACCATGCTCAATCTTCATATAAACCCACTCTGTATTGCCCTCTACCATTCTCAATCTTCATATAAACCCACACTCTATTGCCCTCTACCATTCTCAATCTTCATGTAAACCCACACTGTATTGCTCTCTACCAACCTCAATCTTCATATAAACCCACACTCTATTGCCCTCTACCATTCTCAATCTTCATATAAACCCACACTGTATTGTCCTCTACCATTCTCAATCTTCATGTAAACCCACAGTGTATTGCCCTCTACCATTCTCAATCTTCATGTAAACCCACACTGTATTGCCCTCTACCTTACTCAATCTTCATATAAACCAACACTGTATTGCCCTCTACCATCCTCAATCTTCATATAAAACCACACTGTATTGCCCTCTACCATCCTCAATCTTCATGTAAACCCACACTGTATTGCCCCTTACCATCCTCAATCTTCATATAAACCCACACTGTATTGCCCTCTACCGTCCTCAATCTTCATGTAAACCCACACTGTATTGCCCTCTACCATCCTCAATCTTCATGTAAACCCACACTGTATTTCCCTCTACCATTCTCAATCTTCATGTAAACCCACACTGTATGGCCTCTACCATCCTCAATCTTCATGTAAACCCACACTGTATTGCCCTCTACCATTCTCAATCTTCATGTAAACCCACGCTGTATTTCCCTCTACCATTCTCAATCTTCATGTAAACCCACACTGTATGGCCTCTACCATCCTCAATCTTCATGTAAACCCACACTGTATTGCCCTCTACCATTCTCAATATTCATATAAACCCACACTGGATTGCCCTCTACCATCCTCAATCTTCATGTAAACCCACACTGTATTGCTCTCTACCATCCTCAATCTTCATATAAACCCACACTGTATTGCCCTCTACCATCCTCAATCTTCATATAAACCCACACTGTATTGCCCTCTACCATGCTCAATCTTCATATAAACCCACTCTGTATTGCCCTCTACCATTCTCAATCTTCATATAAACCCACACTCTATTGCCCTCTACCATTCTCAATCTTCATGTAAACCCACACTGTATTGCTCTCTACCAACCTCAATCTTCATATAAACCCACACTCTATTGCCCTCTACCATTCTCAATCTTCATATAAACCCACACTGTATTGTCCTCTACCATTCTCAATCTTCATGTAAACCCACAGTGTATTGCCCTCTACCATTCTCAATCTTCATGTAAACCCACACTGTATTGCCCTCTACCATACTCAATCTTCATATAAACCAACACTGTATTGCCCTCTACCATCCTCAATCTTCATATAAAACCACACTGTATTGCCCTCTACCATCCTCAATCTTCATGTAAACCCACACTGTATTGCCCCTTACCATCCTCAATCTTCATATAAACCCACACTGTATTGCCCTCTACCGTCCTCAATCTTCATGTAAACCCACACTGTATTGCCCTCTACCATCCTCAATCTTCATGTAAACCCACACTGTATTTCCCTCTACCATTCTCAATCTTCATGTAAACCCACACTGTATGGCCTCTACCATCCTCAATCTTCATGTAAACCCACACTGTATTGCCCTCTACCATTCTCAATCTTCATGTAAACCCACGCTGTATTTCCCTCTACCATTCTCAATCTTCATGTAAACCCACACTGTATGGCCTCTACCATCCTCAATCTTCATGTAAACCCACACTGTATTGCCCTCTACCATTCTCAATATTCATATAAACCCACACTGGATTGCCCTCTACCATCCTCAATCTTCATGTAAACGCACACTGTATGCCCTCTACCATCCTCAATCTTCATATAAACCCACACTGTATTGCCCTCTACCATCCTCAATCTTCATATAAACCCACACTGTATTGCACTCTTTCCACTCTCAAACTTCATATAAACCCACACTGTATGCCCTCTACTATTCTCAATCTTCATATAAACCCACACTATTGCCCTCTACCATTCTCAATCTTCATATAAACCCACACTTTATTGCCCTCTACCATCCTCAATCTTCATATAAACCCACACTGTATTGCCCTCTACCATTCTCAATCTTCATATAAACCCACACTGTATTGCCCTCTACCATCCCCAAACTTCATATAAACCCACACTGTATTGCCCTCTACCAGCCTCAATCTTCATGTAAACCCACACTGTATTGCCATCTACCATCCTCAATCTTCATATAAACCCACACTGTATTGCCCTCTACCATCCTCAATCTTCATATAAACCCACACTGTATTGCCCTCTACCATCCTCAATCTTCATATAAAACCACACTGTATTGCCCTCTACCATCCTCAATCTTCATGTAAACCCACACTGTATTGCCCCTTACCATCCTCAATCTTCATATAAACCCACACTGTATTGCCCTCTACCGTCCTCAATCTTCATGTAAACCCACACTGTATTGCCCTCTACCATCCTCAATCTTCATGTAAACCCACACTGTATTGCCCTCTACCATTCTCAATCTTCATGTAAACCCACACTGTATGGCCTCTACCATCCTCAATCTTCATGTAAACCCACACTGTATTGCCCTCTACCATTCTCAATATTCATATAAACCCACACTGTATTTCGCTCTACCATCCTCAATCTTCATATAAAACCACACTGTATTGCCCTCTACCACCCTCAATCTTCATGTAAACCCACACTGAATTGCCCTCTACCATCCTCAATCTTCATGTAAATGCACACTATATGCCCTCTACCATCCTCAATCTTCATATAAACCCACACCGAATTGCCCTCTACCATTCTCAATCTTCATATAAACCCACACTTTATTGCCCTCTACTATTCTCAATCTTCATATAAACCCACACTGTATTGCCCTCTACCATCCTCAATCTTCATATAAACCCACACTTTATTGCCCTCTACCGTCCTCAAACTTCATGTAAACCCACACCGTATTGCCCTCTACCATTCTCAATCTTCATGTAAACCCACACTGTATTGCCCTCTACCATCCTCAATCTTCATATAAACCCACACTGTATTGCCCTCTACCATTCTTAATCTTCATGTAAACCCACACTGTATTGCCCTCTAACATTCTCAATCTTCATATAAACCCACACTGTATTGCCCTCTACCATTCTCAATCTTCATATAAACCCACACTGTATTGCCCTCTACCATTCTCAATCTTCATATAAACCCACACTGTATTGCCATCTAACATTCTCAATCTTCATATAAACCCACACTGTATTGCCCTCTAACATTCTCAATCTTCATATAACCCCACACTGTATTGCCCTCTAACATTCTCAATCTTCATATAAACCCACACTGTATTGCCCTCTACCGTCCTCAATGTTCATATAAACCCACACTGTATTGCCCTCTACCATTCTCAATCTTCATATAAACCCACACTGTATTGCCCTCATCCATTCTCAATCTTCATATAAACCCACACTGTATTGCCCTCTAACATTCTCAATCTTCATATAAACCCACACTGTATTGCCCTCTACCATTCTCAATCTTCATATAAACCCACACTGTATTGCCCTCATCCATTCTCAATCTTCATATAAACCCACACTGTATTGCCCTCTAACATTCTCAATCTTCATGTAAACCCACACTGTATTGCCCTCTAACATTCTCAATCTTCATATAAACCCACACTGTATTGCCCTCTACCGTCCTCAATCTTCATATAAACCCACACTGTATTGCCCTCTACCATTCTCAATCTTCATATAAACCCACACTGTATTGCCCTCTAACATTCTCAATCTTCATATAAACCCACACTGTATTGCCCTCTAACATTCTCAATCTTCATATAAACCCACACTGTATTGCCCTCTACCGTCCTCAATCTTCATATAAACCCACACTGTATTGCCCTCTAACATTCTCAATCTTCATATAAACCCACACTGTATTGCCCTCTAACATTCTCAATCTTCATGTAAACCCACACTGTATTGCCCTCTACCATACTCAATCTTCATATAAACCCACACTGTATTGCTCTCTACCATTCTCAATCTTCATGTAAACCCACACTTTATTGCCCTCTACTATTCTCAATCTTCATATAAACCCACACTGTATTGCCCTCTAACATTCTCAATCTTCATATAAACCCACACTGTATTGCTCTCTACCATTCTCAATCTTCATGTAAACCCACACTTTATTGCCCTCTACTATTCTCAATCTTCATATAAACCCACACTGTATTGCCCTCTACCATGCTCAATCTTCATATAAACCCACACTGTATTGCCCTCTACCATCCTCAATCTTCATGTAAACCCACACTGTATTGCCCTCCACCTTTCTCAATCTTCATATAAACCCACACTGTATTGCCCTCTACCATCCTCAATCTTCATGTAAACCCACACTGTATGCACTCTACCATTCTCAATCTTCATATAAACCCACACTGTATTGCCCTCTACCATCCTCAATCTTCATATAAACCCACGCTGTATTGCCTCTACCATCCTCAATCTTCATATAAACCCAAACTGTATTGCCCTCTACCATTCTCAATTTTCATGTAAACCCACACTGTATTGCCCTCTACCATCCTCAATTTTCATATAAACCCACACTGTATTGCTCTCTACCATCCTCAATCTTCATATAAACCCACACTGTATTGCCCTCTACCATCCTCAATTTTCATATAAACCCACACTGTATTGCTCTCTACCATCCTCAATCTTCATATAAACCCACACTGTATTGCCCTCTACCATTCTCAATCTTCATATAAACCCACACTGTATTGCCCTCTACCATTCTCAATCTTCATATAAACCCACACTGTATTGTCCTCTACCATCCTCAATCTTCATATAAACCCACGCTGTATTCCCCTCTACCATTCTCAATCTTCATGTAAACCCACACTGTATGGCCTCTAACATCCTCAATCTTCATGTAAACCCACACTGTATTGCCCTCTACCATCCTCAATCTTCATGTAAACGCACACTGTATGCCCTCTACTATTCTCAATCTTCATATAAACCCACACTGTATTGCCCTCTACCATCCTCAATTTTCATATAAACCCACACTGTATTGCCCTCTACCATCCTCAATCTTCATATAAACCCACACTGTATTGCCCTCTACCATTCTCAATCTTCATATAAACCCACACTGTATTGCCCTCTACCATTCTCAATCTTCATATAAACCCACACTGTATTGTCCTCTACCATCCTCAATCTTCATATAAACCCACGCTGTATTCCCCTCTACCATTCTCAATCTTCATGTAAACCCACACTTTATTGCCCTCTGCCATCCTCAATCTTCATATAAACCCACACTTTATTGCCCTCTACCATTCTCAATATTCATATAAACCCACACTTTATTGCCCTCTACCATCCTCAATCTTCATATAAACCCACACTGTATTGCCCTCTACCATCCTCAATCTTCATATAAACCCACACTGTATTGCCCTCTACCATCCTCAATCTTCATATAAACCCACACTTTATTGCCCTCTACCATTCTCAATATTCATATAAACCCACAGTGTATTGCCCTCTACCATTCTCAATCTTCATATAAACCCACACTGTATTGCCTCTACCATCCTCAATCTTCATATAAACCCACACTGTATTGCCCTCTACCACCCTCAATCTTCATGTAAACCCACACTGGATTGCCCTCTACCATCCTCAATCTTCATGTAAACGCACACTGTATGCCCTCTACTATTCTCAATCTTCATATAAACCCACACTGTATTGCCCTCTACCATTCTCAATCTTCATATAAACCCACACTTTATTGCCCTCTACTATTCTCAATCTTCATATAAACCCACACTGTATTGCCCTCTACCATCCTCAATCTTCATATAAACCCACACTTTATTGCCCTCTACCGTCCTCAATCTTCATGTAAACCCACACCGTATTGCCCTCTACCATTCTCAATCTTCATGTAAACCCACACTGTATTGCCCTCTACCATCCTCAATCTTCATATAAACCCACACTGTATTGCCCTCTACCATTCTTAATCTTCATGTAAACCGACACTGTATTGCCCTCTACCATTCTCAATCTTCATATAAACCCACAGTGTATTGCCCTCTACCATTCTCAATCTTCATATAAACCCACACTGTATTGCCTCTACCATCCTCAATCTTCATATAAACCCACACTGTATTGCCCTCTACCACCCTCAATCTTCATGTAAACCCACACTGTATTGCCCTCTACCATCCTCAATCTTCATGTAAACCCACACTGTATTGCCCTCTACCATTCTCAATCTTCATATAAACCCACACTGTATTGCCCTCTACCATCCTCAATCTTCATGTAAACCCACACTGTATTGCCATCTACCATCCTCAATCTTCATATAAACCCACACTGTATTGCCCTCTACCATGCTCAATCTTCATATAAACCCACACTGTATTGCCCTCTACCATCCTCAATCTTCATATAAAACCACACTGTATTGCCCTCTACCATCCTCAATCTTCATGTAAACCCACACTGTATTGCCCCTTACCATCCTCAATCTTCATATAAACCCACACTGTATTGCCCTCTACCGTCCTCAATCTTCATGTAAACCCACACTGTATTGCCCTCTACCATCCTCAATCTTCATGTAAACCCACACTGTATTGCCCTCTACCATTCTCAATCTTCATGTAAACCCACACTGTATGGCCTCTACCATCCTCAATCTTCATGTAAACCCACACTGTATTGCCCTCTACCATTCTCAATATTCATATAAACCCACACTGTATTTCGCTCTACCATCCTCAATCTTCATATAAAACCACACTGTATTGCCCTCTACGACCCTCAATCTTCATGTAAACCCACACTGAATTGCCCTCTACCATCCTCAATCTTCATGTAAATGCACACTGTATGCCCTCTACCATCCTCAATCTTCATATAAACCCACACCGAATTGCCCTCTACCATTCTCAATCTTCATATAAACCCACACTTTATTGCCCTCTACTATTCTCAATCTTCATATAAACCCACACTGTATTGCCCTCTACCATCCTCAATCTTCATATAAACCCACACTTTATTGCCCTCTACCGTCCTCAAACTTCATGTAAACCCACACCGTATTGCCCTCTACCATTCTCAATCTTCATGTAAACCCACACTGTATTGCCCTCTACCATCCTCAATCTTCATATAAACCCACACTGTATTGCCCTCTACCATTCTTAATCTTCATGTAAACCCACACTGTATTGCCCTCTAACATTCTCAATCTTCATATAAACCCACACTGTATTGCCCTCTACCATTCTCAATCTTCATATAAACCCACACTGTATTGCCCTCTACCATTCTCAATCTTCATATAAACCCACACTGTATTGCCCTCTAACATTCTCAATCTTCATATAAACCCACACTGTATTGCCCTCTAACATTCTCAATCTTCATATAACCCCACACTGTATTGCCCTCTAACATTCTCAATCTTCATATAAACCCACACTGTATTGCCCTCTACCGTCCTCAATGTTCATATAAACCCACACTGTATTGCCCTCTACCATTCTCAATTTTCATATAAACCCACACTGTATTGCCCTCATCCATTCTCAATCTTCATATAAACCCACACTGTATTGCCCTCTACCGTCCTCAATGTTCATATAAACCCACACTGTATTGCCCTCTACCATTCTCAATCTTCATATAAACCCACACTGTATTGCCCTCATCCATTCTCAATCTTCATATAAACCCACACTGTATTGCCCTCTAACATTCTCAATCTTCATATAAACCCACACTGTATTGCCCTCTACCGTCCTCAATCTTCATATAAACCCACACTGTATTGCCCTCTAACATTCTCAATCTTCATATAAACCCACACTGTATTGCCCTCTAACATTCTCAATCTTCATGTAAACCCACACTGTATTGCCCTCTACCATACTCAATTTTCATATAAACCCACACTGTATTGCTCTCTACCATCCTCAATCTTCATATAAACCCACTCTGTATTGCCCTCTACCATTCTCAATCTTCATATAAACCCACACTGTATTGTCCTCTACCATCCTCAATCTTCATATAAACCCACGCTGTATTCCCCTCTACCATTCTCAATCTTCATGTAAACCCACACTGTATGGCCTCTAACATCCTCAATCTTCATATAAACCCACACTGTATTGCCCTCTAACATCCTCAATCTTCATGTAAACCCACACTGTATTGCCCCTTACCATTCTCAATCTTCATATAAACCCACACTGTATTGCCCTCTACCATTCTCAATATTCATATAAACCCACACTGTATTGCCCTCTACCATCCTCAATCTTCATATAAACCCACACTGTATTGCCCTCTACCACCCTCAATCTTCATGTAAACCCACACTGGATTGCCCTCTACCATCCTCAATCTTCATGTAAACGCACACTGTATGCCCTCTACTATTCTCAATCTTCATGTAAACCCACACTGTATTGCCCTCTAACATCCTCAATCTTCATGTAAACCCACACTGTATTGCCCCTTACCATCCTCAATCTTCATATAAACCCACACTGTATTGCCCTCTACCATCCTCAATATTCATATAAACCCACACTGTATTGCCCTCTACCATCCTCAATCTTCATATAAACCCAAACTGTATTGCCCTCTACCACCCTCAATCTTCATGTAAACCCACACTGGATTGCCCTCTACCATCCTCAATCTTCATGTAAACCCACACTGTATTGCCCTCTACCATCCTCAATCTTCATATAAAACCACACTGTGTTGCCCTCTACCACCCTCAATCTTCATGTAAACCCACACTGGATTGCCCTCTACCATCCTCAATCTTCATGTAAACGCACACTGTATGCCCTCTACTATTCTCAATCTTCATATAAACCCACACTGTATTGCCCTCTACCATCCTCAATCTTCATATAAACCCACACTGTATTGCCCTCTACCATCCTCAATCTTCATATAAACCCACACTGTATTGCCCTCTACCATCCTCAATCTTCATATAAACCCACACTGTATTGCCCTCTACCATCCTCAATCTTCATATAAACCCACACTGTATTGCCCTCTACCATCCTCAATCTTCATATAAACCCACACTGTATTGCCCTCTACCATCCTCAATCTTCATATAAACCCACACTTTATTGCCCTCTACCATTCTCAATATTCATATAAACCCACAGTGTATTGCCCTCTACCATTCTCAATCTTCATATAAACCCACACTGTATTGCCTCTACCATCCTCAATCTTCATATAAACCCACACTGTATTGCCCTCTACCATTCTCAATCTTCATGTAAACCGACACTGTATTGCCCTCTACCATTCTCAATCTTCATATAAACCCACAGTGTATTGCCCTCTACCATTCTCAATCTTCATATAAACCCACACTGTATTGCCTCTACCATCCTCAATCTTCATATAAACCCACACTGTATTGCCCTCTACCACCCTCAATCTTCATGTAAACCCACACTGGATTGCCCTCTACCATCCTCAATCTTCATGTAAACGCACACTGTATGCCCTCTACTATTCTCAATCTTCATATAAACCCACACTGTATTGCCCTCTACCATTCTCAATCTTCATATAAACCCACACTTTATTGCCCTCTACTATTCTCAATCTTCATATAAACCCACACTGTATTGCCCTCTACCATCCTCAATCTTCATATAAACCCACACTTTATTGCCCTCTACCGTCCTCAATCTTCATGTAAACCCACACCGTATTGCCCTCTACCATTCTCAATCTTCATGTAAACCCACACTGTATTGCCCTCTACCATCCTCAATCTTCATATAAACCCACACTGTATTGCCCTCTACCATTCTTAATCTTCATGTAAACCGACACTGTATTGCCCTCTACCATTCTCAATCTTCATATAAACCCACAGTGTATTGCCCTCTACCATTCTCAATCTTCATATAAACCCACACTGTATTGCCTCTACCATCCTCAATCTTCATATAAACCCACACTGTATTGCCCTCTACCACCCTCAATCTTCATGTAAACCCACACTGTATTGCCCTCTACCATCCTCAATCTTCATGTAAACCCACACTGTATTGCCCTCTACCATTCTCAATCTTCATATAAACCCACACTGTATTGCCCTCTACCATCCTCAATCTTCATGTAAACCCACACTGTATTGCCATCTACCATCCTCAATCTTCATATAAACCCACACTGTATTGCCCTCTACCATGCTCAATCTTCATATAAACCCACACTGTATTGCCCTCTACCATCCTCAATCTTCATATAAAACCACACTGTATTGCCCTCTACCATCCTCAATCTTCATGTAAACCCACACTGTATTGCCCCTTACCATCCTCAATCTTCATATAAACCCACACTGTATTGCCCTCTACCGTCCTCAATCTTCATGTAAACCCACACTGTATTGCCCTCTACCATCCTCAATCTTCATGTAAACCCACACTGTATTGCCCTCTACCATTCTCAATCTTCATGTAAACCCACACTGTATGGCCTCTACCATCCTCAATCTTCATGTAAACCCACACTGTATTGCCCTCTACCATTCTCAATATTCATATAAACCCACACTGTATTTCGCTCTACCATCCTCAATCTTCATATAAAACCACACTGTATTGCCCTCTACGACCCTCAATCTTCATGTAAACCCACACTGAATTGCCCTCTACCATCCTCAATCTTCATGTAAATGCACACTGTATGCCCTCTACCATCCTCAATCTTCATATAAACCCACACCGAATTGCCCTCTACCATTCTCAATCTTCATATAAACCCACACTTTATTGCCCTCTACTATTCTCAATCTTCATATAAACCCACACTGTATTGCCCTCTACCATCCTCAATCTTCATATAAACCCACACTTTATTGCCCTCTACCGTCCTCAAACTTCATGTAAACCCACACCGTATTGCCCTCTACCATTCTCAATCTTCATGTAAACCCACACTGTATTGCCCTCTACCATCCTCAATCTTCATATAAACCCACACTGTATTGCCCTCTACCATTCTTAATCTTCATGTAAACCCACACTGTATTGCCCTCTAACATTCTCAATCTTCATATAAACCCACACTGTATTGCCCTCTACCATTCTCAATCTTCATATAAACCCACACTGTATTGCCCTCTACCATTCTCAATCTTCATATAAACCCACACTGTATTGCCCTCTAACATTCTCAATCTTCATATAAACCCACACTGTATTGCCCTCTAACATTCTCAATCTTCATATAACCCCACACTGTATTGCCCTCTAACATTCTCAATCTTCATATAAACCCACACTGTATTGCCCTCTACCGTCCTCAATGTTCATATAAACCCACACTGTATTGCCCTCTACCATTCTCAATTTTCATATAAACCCACACTGTATTGCCCTCATCCATTCTCAATCTTCATATAAACCCACACTGTATTGCCCTCTAACATTCTCAATCTTCATATAAACCCACACTGTATTGCCCTCTACCATTCTCAATCTTCATATAAACCCACACTGTATTGCCCTCATCCATTCTCAATCTTCATATAAACCCACACTGTATTGCCCTCTAACATTCTCAATCTTCATGTAAACCCACACTGTATTGCCCTCTAACATTCTCAATCTTCATATAAACCCACACTGTATTGCCCTCTACCGTCCTCAATGTTCATATAAACCCACACTGTATTGCCCTCTACCATTCTCAATCTTCATATAAACCCACACTGTATTGCCCTCATCCATTCTCAATCTTCATATAAACCCACACTGTATTGCCCTCTAACATTCTCAATCTTCATATAAACCCACACTGTATTGCCCTCTACCGTCCTCAATCTTCATATAAACCCACACTGTATTGCCCTCTAACATTCTCAATCTTCATATAAACCCACACTGTATTGCCCTCTAACATTCTCAATCTTCATGTAAACCCACACTGTATTGCCCTCTACCATACTCAATTTTCATATAAACCCACACTGTATTGCTCTCTACCATCCTCAATCTTCATATAAACCCACTCTGTATTGCCCTCTACCATTCTCAATCTTCATATAAACCCACACTGTATTGTCCTCTACCATCCTCAATCTTCATATAAACCCACGCTGTATTCCCCTCTACCATTCTCAATCTTCATGTAAACCCACACTGTATGGCCTCTAACATCCTCAATCTTCATATAAACCCACACTGTATTGCCCTCTAACATCCTCAATCTTCATGTAAACCCACACTGTATTGCCCCTTACCATTCTCAATCTTCATATAAACCCACACTGTATTGCCCTCTACCATTCTCAATATTCATATAAACCCACACTGTATTGCCCTCTACCATCCTCAATCTTCATATAAACCCACACTGTATTGCCCTCTACCACCCTCAATCTTCATGTAAACCCACACTGGATTGCCCTCTACCATCCTCAATCTTCATGTAAACGCACACTGTATGCCCTCTACTATTCTCAATCTTCATGTAAACCCACACTGTATTGCCCTCTAACATCCTCAATCTTCATGTAAACCCACACTGTATTGCCCCTTACCATCCTCAATCTTCATATAAACCCACACTGTATTGCCCTCTACCATCCTCAATATTCATATAAACCCACACTGTATTGCCCTCTACCATCCTCAATCTTCATATAAACCCAAACTGTATTGCCCTCTACCACCCTCAATCTTCATGTAAACCCACACTGGATTGCCCTCTACCATCCTCAATCTTCATGTAAACCCACACTGTATTGCCCTCTACCATCCTCAATCTTCATATAAAACCACACTGTGTTGCCCTCTACCACCCTCAATCTTCATGTAAACCCACACTGGATTGCCCTCTACCATCCTCAATCTTCATGTAAACGCACACTGTATGCCCTCTACTATTCTCAATCTTCATATAAACCCACACTGTATTGCCCTCTACCATCCTCAATCTTCATATAAACCCACACTGTATTGCCCTCTACCATCCTCAATCTTCATATAAACCCACACTGTATTGCCCTCTACCATCCTCAATCTTCATATAAACCCACACTGTATTGCCCTCTACCATCCTCAATCTTCATATAAACCCACACTGTATTGCCCTCTACCATCCTCAATCTTCATATAAACCCACACTGTATTGCCCTCTACCATCCTCAATCTTCATATAAACCCACACTTTATTGCCCTCTACCATTCTCAATATTCATATAAACCCACAGTGTATTGCCCTCTACCATTCTCAATCTTCATATAAACCCACACTGTATTGCCTCTACCATCCTCAATCTTCATATAAACCCACACTGTATTGCCCTCTACCATTCTCAATCTTCATGTAAACCGACACTGTATTGCCCTCTACCATTCTCAATCTTCATATAAACCCACAGTGTATTGCCCTCTACCATTCTCAATCTTCATATAAACCCACACTGTATTGCCTCTACCATCCTCAATCTTCATATAAACCCACACTGTATTGCCCTCTACCACCCTCAATCTTCATGTAAACCCACACTGGATTGCCCTCTACCATCCTCAATCTTCATGTAAACGCACACTGTATGCCCTCTACTATTCTCAATCTTCATATAAACCCACACTGTATTGCCCTCTACCATTCTCAATCTTCATATAAACCCACACTTTATTGCCCTCTACTATTCTCAATCTTCATATAAACCCACACTGTATTGCCCTCTACCATCCTCAATCTTCATATAAACCCACACTTTATTGCCCTCTACCGTCCTCAATCTTCATGTAAACCCACACCGTATTGCCCTCTACCATTCTCAATCTTCATGTAAACCCACACTGTATTGCCCTCTACCATCCTCAATCTTCATATAAACCCACACTGTATTGCCCTCTACCATTCTTAATCTTCATGTAAACCGACACTGTATTGCCCTCTACCATTCTCAATCTTCATATAAACCCACAGTGTATTGCCCTCTACCATTCTCAATCTTCATATAAACCCACACTGTATTGCCTCTACCATCCTCAATCTTCATATAAACCCACACTGTATTGCCCTCTACCACCCTCAATCTTCATGTAAACCCACACTGTATTGCCCTCTACCATCCTCAATCTTCATGTAAACCCACACTGTATTGCCCTCTACCATTCTCAATCTTCATATAAACCCACACTGTATTGCCCTCTACCATCCTCAATCTTCATGTAAACCCACACTGTATTGCCATCTACCATCCTCAATCTTCATATAAACCCACACTGTATTGCCCTCTACCATGCTCAATCTTCATATAAACCCACACTGTATTGCCCTCTACCATCCTCAATCTTCATATAAAACCACACTGTATTGCCCTCTACCATCCTCAATCTTCATGTAAACCCACACTGTATTGCCCTCTACCATTCTCAATCTTCATGTAAACCCACACTGTATGGCCTCTACCATCCTCAATCTTCATGTAAACCCACACTGTATTGCCCTCTACCATTCTCAATATTCATATAAACCCACACTGTATTTCGCTCTACCATCCTCAATCTTCATATAAAACCACACTGTATTGCCCTCTACGACCCTCAATCTTCATGTAAACCCACACTGAATTGCCCTCTACCATCCTCAATCTTCATGTAAATGCACACTGTATGCCCTCTACCATCCTCAATCTTCATATAAACCCACACCGAATTGCCCTCTACCATTCTCAATCTTCATATAAACCCACACTTTATTGCCCTCTACTATTCTCAATCTTCATATAAACCCACACTGTATTGCCCTCTACCATCACAATCTTCATATAAACCCACACTTTATTGCCCTCTACCGTCCTCAAACTTCATGTAAACCCACACCGTATTGCCCTCTACCATTCTCAATCTTCATGTAAACCCACACTGTATTGCCCTCTACCATCCTCAATCTTCATATAAACCCACACTGTATTGCCCTCTACCATTCTTAATCTTCATGTAAACCCACACTGTATTGCCCTCTAACATTCTCAATCTTCATATAAACCCACACTGTATTGCCCTCTACCATTCTCAATCTTCATATAAACCCACACTGTATTGCCCTCTACCATTCTCAATCTTCATATAAACCCACACTGTATTGCCCTCTAACATTCTCAATCTTCATATAAACCCACACTGTATTGCCCTCTAACATTCTCAATCTTCATATAACCCCACACTGTATTGCCCTCTAACATTCTCAATCTTCATATAAACCCACACTGTATTGCCCTCTACCGTCCTCAATGTTCATATAAACCCACACTGTATTGCCCTCTACCATTCTCAATTTTCATATAAACCCACACTGTATTGCCCTCATCCATTCTCAATCTTCATATAAACCCACACTGTATTGCCCTCTAACATTCTCAATCTTCATATAAACCCACACTGTATTGCCCTCTACCATTCTCAATCTTCATATAAACCCACACTGTATTGCCCTCATCCATTCTCAATCTTCATATAAACCCACACTGTATTGCCCTCTAACATTCTCAATCTTCATGTAAACCCACACTGTATTGCCCTCTAACATTCTCAATCTTCATATAAACCCACACTGTATTGCCCTCTACCGTCCTCAATGTTCATATAAACCCACACTGTATTGCCCTCTACCATTCTCAATCTTCATATAAACCCACACTGTATTGCCCTCATCCATTCTCAATCTTCATATAAACCCACACTGTATTGCCCTCTAACATTCTCAATCTTCATATAAACCCACACTGTATTGCCCTCTACCGTCCTCAATCTTCATATAAACCCACACTGTATTGCCCTCTAACATTCTCAATCTTCATATAAACCCACACTGTATTGCCCTCTAACATTCTCAATCTTCATGTAAACCCACACTGTATTGCCCTCTACCATACTCAATTTTCATATAAACCCACACTGTATTGCTCTCTACCATCCTCAATCTTCATATAAACCCACTCTGTATTGCCCTCTACCATTCTCAATCTTCATATAAACCCACACTGTATTGTCCTCTACCATCCTCAATCTTCATATAAACCCACGCTGTATTCCCCTCTACCATTCTCAATCTTCATGTAAACCCACACTGTATGGCCTCTAACATCCTCAATCTTCATATAAACCCACACTGTATTGCCCTCTAACATCCTCAATCTTCATGTAAACCCACACTGTATTGCCCCTTACCATTCTCAATCTTCATATAAACCCACACTGTATTGCCCTCTACCATTCTCAATATTCATATAAACCCACACTGTATTGCCCTCTACCATCCTCAATCTTCATATAAACCCACACTGTATTGCCCTCTACCACCCTCAATCTTCATGTAAACCCACACTGGATTGCCCTCTACCATCCTCAATCTTCATGTAAACGCACACTGTATGCCCTCTACTATTCTCAATCTTCATGTAAACCCACACTGTATTGCCCTCTAACATCCTCAATCTTCATGTAAACCCACACTGTATTGCCCCTTACCATCCTCAATCTTCATATAAACCCACACTGTATTGCCCTCTACCATCCTCAATATTCATATAAACCCACACTGTATTGCCCTCTACCATCCTCAATCTTCATATAAACCCAAACTGTATTGCCCTCTACCACCCTCAATCTTCATGTAAACCCACACTGGATTGCCCTCTACCATCCTCAATCTTCATGTAAACCCACACTGTATTGCCCTCTACCATCCTCAATCTTCATATAAAACCACACTGTGTTGCCCTCTACCACCCTCAATCTTCATGTAAACCCACACTGGATTGCCCTCTACCATCCTCAATCTTCATGTAAACGCACACTGTATGCCCTCTACTATTCTCAATCTTCATATAAACCCACACTGTATTGCCCTCTACCATCCTCAATCTTCATATAAACCCACACTGTATTGCCCTCTACCATCCTCAATCTTCATATAAACCCACACTGTATTGCCCTCTACCATCCTCAATCTTCATATAAACCCACACTGTATTGCCCTCTACCATCCTCAATCTTCATATAAACCCACACTGTATTGCCCTCTACCATCCTCAATCTTCATATAAACCCACACTGTATTGCCCTCTACCATCCTCAATCTTCATATAAACCCACACTTTATTGCCCTCTACCATTCTCAATATTCATATAAACCCACAGTGTATTGCCCTCTACCATTCTCAATCTTCATATAAACCCACACTGTATTGCCTCTACCATCCTCAATCTTCATATAAACCCACACTGTATTGCCCTCTACCATTCTCAATCTTCATGTAAACCGACACTGTATTGCCCTCTACCATTCTCAATCTTCATATAAACCCACAGTGTATTGCCCTCTACCATTCTCAATCTTCATATAAACCCACACTGTATTGCCTCTACCATCCTCAATCTTCATATAAACCCACACTGTATTGCCCTCTACCACCCTCAATCTTCATGTAAACCCACACTGGATTGCCCTCTACCATCCTCAATCTTCATGTAAACGCACACTGTATGCCCTCTACTATTCTCAATCTTCATATAAACCCACACTGTATTGCCCTCTACCATTCTCAATCTTCATATAAACCCACACTTTATTGCCCTCTACTATTCTCAATCTTCATATAAACCCACACTGTATTGCCCTCTACCATCCTCAATCTTCATATAAACCCACACTTTATTGCCCTCTACCGTCCTCAATCTTCATGTAAACCCACACCGTATTGCCCTCTACCATTCTCAATCTTCATGTAAACCCACACTGTATTGCCCTCTACCATCCTCAATCTTCATATAAACCCACACTGTATTGCCCTCTACCATTCTTAATCTTCATGTAAACCGACACTGTATTGCCCTCTACCATTCTCAATCTTCATATAAACCCACAGTGTATTGCCCTCTACCATTCTCAATCTTCATATAAACCCACACTGTATTGCCTCTACCATCCTCAATCTTCATATAAACCCACACTGTATTGCCCTCTACCACCCTCAATCTTCATGTAAACCCACACTGGATTGCCCTCCACCATCCTCAATCTTCATGTAAACGCACACTGTATGCCCTCTACTATTCTCAATCTTCATATAAACCCACACTGTATTGCCCTCTACCATTCTCAATCTTCATATAAACCCACACTTTATTGCCCTCTACTATTCTCAATCTTCATATAAACCCACACTGTATTGCCCTCTACCATCCTCAATCTTCATATAAACCCACACTTTATTGCCCTCTACCGTCCTCAATCTTCATATAAACCCACACTGTATTGCCCTCTACCATTCTCAATCTTCATGTAAACCCACACTGTATTGCTCTCTACCATCCTCAATCTTCATATAAACCCACACTGTATTGCCCTCTACCATTCTCAATCTTCATGTAAACCCACACTGTATTGCTCTCTACCATCCTCAATCTTCATATAAACCCACACTGTATTGCTCTCTACCATTCTCAATCTTCATGTAAACCCACACTGTATTGCTCTCTACCATCCTCAATCTTCATATAAACCCACACTGTATTGCCCTCTACCATGCTCAATCTTCATATAAACCCACTCTGTATTGCCCTCTACCATTCTCAATCTTCATATAAACCCACACTGTATTATCCTCTACCATCCTCAATCTTCACATAAACCCACACTGTATTGCCCTCTACCATGCTCAATCTTCATGTAAACCCACACTGTATTGCTCTCTACCATCCTCAATCTTCATATAAACCCACTCTGTATTGCCCTCTACCATTCTCAATCTTCATATAAACCCAGACTGTATTGTCCTCTACCATTCTCAATCTTCATGTAAACCCACAGTGTATTGCCCTCTACCATTCTCAATCTTCATGTAAACCCACACTGTATTGCCCTTTACCATTCTCAATCTTCATGTAAACCCACACTGTATTGCCCTCTACCATTCTCAATCTTCATGTAAAACCCATACTGTATTGCCCTCTACCATCCTCAATCTTCATGTAAACCCACAATGTATTGCCCTCTACCATCCTCAATCTTCATATAAACCCACACTGTATTGCCCATCACCATGGTCAATCTTCATATAAACCAACACTGTATTGCCCTCTACCATCCTCAATCTTCATGTAAACCAATACTGTATTGCCCTCTACCATCCTCAATCTTCATGTAAACCCACATTGTATTGCCCTCTACCATCCTCAATCTTCATGTAAACCCACACTGTATTGCCCTCTACCATCCCCAATCTTCATATAAACCCACACTGTATTGCCCTCTACCATCCTCAATCTTCATGTAAACCCACACTCTATGGCCTCTACCATCCTCAATCGTCATGTAAACCCACACTGTATTGCCCTCTACCATTCTCAATATTCATATAAACCCACACTGTATTGCCCTCTACCATCCTCAATCTTCATATAAAACCACACTGTATGGCCTCTACCATCCTCAATCTTCATATAAACCCATACTATATTGCCCTCTAACATTCTCAATCTTCATATAAACCCACACTGTATTGCTCTCTACCATTCTCAATCTTCATGTAAACCCACACTGTATTGCCCTCTACCATGCTCAATCTTCATATAAACCCACACTGTATTGCCCTCTACCATCCTCAATCTTCATGTAAACCCACACTGTATTGCCCTCCACCTTTCTCAATCTTCATATAAACCCACACTGTATTGCCCTCTACCATCCTCAATCTTCATGTAAACCCACACTGTATGCACTCTACCATTCTCAATCTTCATATAAACCCACACTGTATTGCCCTCTACCATCCTCAATCTTCATGTAAACCCACACTGTATTGCCCTCTACCATTCTCAATCTTCATATAAACCCACACTGTATTGCCCTCTACCATCCTCAATCTTCATGTAAACCCACACTGTATTGCCCTCTACCATTCTCAATCTTCATATAAACCCACACTGTATTGCCCTCTACGTTTCTCAATCTTCATATAAACCCACACTGTATTGCCCTCTACCATCCTCAATCTTCATGTAAACCCACACTGTATTGCCCTCTACCATCCTCAATCTTCATGTAAACCCACACTGTATTGCCCTCTACCATCCTCAATCTTCATGTAAACCCACACTGTATTGCCCTCTACCATTCTCAATCTTCATGTAAACCCACGCTGTATTGCCCTCTACCACTCTCAATCTTCATGTAAACCCACACTGTATGGCCTCTACCATCCTCAATCTTCATGTAAACCCACACTGTATTGCCCTCTACCATTCTCAATATTCATATAAACCCACACTGTATTGTCCTCTACCATCCTCAATCTTCATATAAAACCACACTCTATTGCCCTCTACCACCCTCAATCTTCATGTAAACCCACACTGGATTGCCCTCTACCATCCTCAATCTTCATGTAAACGCACACTGTATGCCCTCTACCATCCTCATTCTTCATATAAACCCACACTGTATTGCCCTCTACCATCCTCAATCTTCATATAAACCCACACTGTATTGCCCTCTACCATCCTCAATCTTCATATAAACCCACACTGTATTGCCCTCTACCATCCTCAATCTTCATATAAACCCACACTTTATTGCCCTCTACCATTCTCAATCTTCATATAAACCCACAGTGTATTGCCCTCTACTATTCTCAATCTTCATATAAACCCACACTGTATTGCCTCTACCATCCTCAATCTTCATATAAACCCACACTGTATTGCCCTCTACCATTCTCAATCTTCATGTAAACCGACACTGTATTGCCCTCTACCATTCTCAATCTTCATATAAACCCACAGTGTATTGCCCTCTACCATTCTCAATCTTCATATAAACCCACACTGTATTGCCTCTACCATCCTCAATCTTCATATAAACCCAAACTGTATTGCCCTCTACCATTCTCAATTTTCATGTAAACCCACACTGTATTGCCTCTACCATCCTCATATAAAACCACACTGTATTGCCCTCTACCACCCTCAATCTTCATGTAAACCCACACTGGATTGCCCTCTACCATCCTCAATCTTCATGTAAACCCACACTGGATTGCCCTCTACCATCCTCAATCTTCATGTAAACCCACACTGTATTGCCCTCTACCATTCTTAATCTTCATGTAAACCCACACTGTATTGCCCTCTAACATTCTCAATCTTCATATAAACCCACACTGTATTGCCCTCTACCATTCTCAATCTTCATATAAACCCACACTGTATTGCCCTCTACCATTCTCAATCTTCATATAAACCCACACTGTATTGCCCTCTAACATTCTCAATCTTCATATAAACCCACACTGTATTGCCCTCTAACATTCTCAATCTTCATATAACCCCACACTGTATTGCCCTCTAACATTCTCAATCTTCATATAAACCCACACTGTATTGCCCTCTACCGTCCTCAATGTTCATATAAACCCACACTGTATTGCCCTCTACCATTCTCAATTTTCATATAAACCCACACTGTATTGCCCTCATCCATTCTCAATCTTCATATAAACCCACACTGTATTGCCCTCTAACATTCTCAATCTTCATATAAACCCACACTGTATTGCCCTCTACCATTCTCAATCTTCATATAAACCCACACTGTATTGCCCTCATCCATTCTCAATCTTCATATAAACCCACACTGTATTGCCCTCTAACATTCTCAATCTTCATGTAAACCCACACTGTATTGCCCTCTAACATTCTCAATCTTCATATAAACCCACACTGTATTGCCCTCTACCGTCCTCAATGTTCATATAAACCCACACTGTATTGCCCTCTACCATTCTCAATCTTCATATAAACCCACACTGTATTGCCCTCATCCATTCTCAATCTTCATATAAACCCACACTGTATTGCCCTCTAACATTCTCAATCTTCATATAAACCCACACTGTATTGCCCTCTACCGTCCTCAATCTTCATATAAACCCACACTGTATTGCCCTCTAACATTCTCAATCTTCATATAAACCCACACTGTATTGCCCTCTAACATTCTCAATCTTCATGTAAACCCACACTGTATTGCCCTCTACCATACTCAATTTTCATATAAACCCACACTGTATTGCTCTCTACCATCCTCAATCTTCATATAAACCCACTCTGTATTGCCCTCTACCATTCTCAATCTTCATATAAACCCACACTGTATTGTCCTCTACCATCCTCAATCTTCATATAAACCCACGCTGTATTCCCCTCTACCATTCTCAATCTTCATGTAAACCCACACTGTATGGCCTCTAACATCCTCAATCTTCATATAAACCCACACTGTATTGCCCTCTAACATCCTCAATCTTCATGTAAACCCACACTGTATTGCCCCTTACCATCCTCAATCTTCATATAAACCCACACTGTATTGCCCTCTACCATCCTCAATATTCATATAAACCCACACTGTATTGCCCTCTACCATCCTCAATCTTCATATAAACCCAAACTGTATTGCCCTCTACCACCCTCAATCTTCATGTAAACCCACACTGGATTGCCCTCTACCATCCTCAATCTTCATGTAAACCCACACTGTATTGCCCTCTACCATCCTCAATCTTCATATAAAACCACACTGTGTTGCCCTCTACCACCCTCAATCTTCATGTAAACCCACACTGGATTGCCCTCTACCATCCTCAATCTTCATGTAAACGCACACTGTATGCCCTCTACTATTCTCAATCTTCATATAAACCCACACTGTATTGCCCTCTACCATCCTCAATCTTCATATAAACCCACACTGTATTGCCCTCTACCATCCTCAATCTTCATATAAACCCACACTGTATTGCCCTCTACCATCCTCAATCTTCATATAAACCCACACTGTATTGCCCTCTACCATCCTCAATCTTCATATAAACCCACACTGTATTGCCCTCTACCATCCTCAATCTTCATATAAACCCACACTGTATTGCCCTCTACCATCCTCAATCTTCATATAAACCCACACTTTATTGCCCTCTACCATTCTCAATATTCATATAAACCCACAGTGTATTGCCCTCTACCATTCTCAATCTTCATATAAACCCACACTGTATTGCCTCTACCATCCTCAATCTTCATATAAACCCACACTGTATTGCCCTCTACCATTCTCAATCTTCATGTAAACCGACACTGTATTGCCCTCTACCATTCTCAATCTTCATATAAACCCACAGTGTATTGCCCTCTACCATTCTCAATCTTCATATAAACCCACACTGTATTGCCTCTACCATCCTCAATCTTCATATAAACCCACACTGTATTGCCCTCTACCACCCTCAATCTTCATGTAAACCCACACTGGATTGCCCTCTACCATCCTCAATCTTCATGTAAACGCACACTGTATGCCCTCTACTATTCTCAATCTTCATATAAACCCACACTGTATTGCCCTCTACCATTCTCAATCTTCATATAAACCCACACTTTATTGCCCTCTACTATTCTCAATCTTCATATAAACCCACACTGTATTGCCCTCTACCATCCTCAATCTTCATATAAACCCACACTTTATTGCCCTCTACCGTCCTCAATCTTCATGTAAACCCACACCGTATTGCCCTCTACCATTCTCAATCTTCATGTAAACCCACACTGTATTGCCCTCTACCATCCTCAATCTTCATATAAACCCACACTGTATTGCCCTCTACCATTCTTAATCTTCATGTAAACCGACACTGTATTGCCCTCTACCATTCTCAATCTTCATATAAACCCACAGTGTATTGCCCTCTACCATTCTCAATCTTCATATAAACCCACACTGTATTGCCTCTACCATCCTCAATCTTCATATAAACCCACACTGTATTGCCCTCTACCACCCTCAATCTTCATGTAAACCCACACTGGATTGCCCTCCACCATCCTCAATCTTCATGTAAACGCACACTGTATGCCCTCTACTATTCTCAATCTTCATATAAACCCACACTGTATTGCCCTCTACCATTCTCAATCTTCATATAAACCCACACTTTATTGCCCTCTACTATTCTCAATCTTCATATAAACCCACACTGTATTGCCCTCTACCATCCTCAATCTTCATATAAACCCACACTTTATTGCCCTCTACCGTCCTCAATCTTCATATAAACCCACACTGTATTGCCCTCTACCATTCTCAATCTTCATGTAAACCCACACTGTATTGCTCTCTACCATCCTCAATCTTCATATAAACCCACACTGTATTGCCCTCTACCATTCTCAATCTTCATGTAAACCCACACTGTATTGCTCTCTACCATCCTCAATCTTCATATAAACCCACACTGTATTGCTCTCTACCATTCTCAATCTTCATGTAAACCCACACTGTATTGCTCTCTACCATCCTCAATCTTCATATAAACCCACACTGTATTGCCCTCTACCATGCTCAATCTTCATATAAACCCACTCTGTATTGCCCTCTACCATTCTCAATCTTCATATAAACCCACACTGTATTATCCTCTACCATCCTCAATCTTCACATAAACCCACACTGTATTGCCCTCTACCATGCTCAATCTTCATGTAAACCCACACTGTATTGCTCTCTACCATCCTCAATCTTCATATAAACCCACTCTGTATTGCCCTCTACCATTCTCAATCTTCATATAAACCCAGACTGTATTGTCCTCTACCATTCTCAATCTTCATGTAAACCCACAGTGTATTGCCCTCTACCATTCTCAATCTTCATGTAAACCCACACTGTATTGCCCTTTACCATTCTCAATCTTCATGTAAACCCACACTGTATTGCCCTCTACCATTCTCAATCTTCATGTAAAACCCATACTGTATTGCCCTCTACCATCCTCAATCTTCATGTAAACCCACAATGTATTGCCCTCTACCATCCTCAATCTTCATATAAACCCACACTGTATTGCCCATCACCATGGTCAATCTTCATATAAACCAACACTGTATTGCCCTCTACCATCCTCAATCTTCATGTAAACCAATACTGTATTGCCCTCTACCATCCTCAATCTTCATGTAAACCCACATTGTATTGCCCTCTACCATCCTCAATCTTCATGTAAACCCACACTGTATTGCCCTCTACCATCCCCAATCTTCATATAAACCCACACTGTATTGCCCTCTACCATCCTCAATCTTCATGTAAACCCACACTCTATGGCCTCTACCATCCTCAATCGTCATGTAAACCCACACTGTATTGCCCTCTACCATTCTCAATCTTCATGTAAACCCACACTGTATTGCTCTCTACCATCCTCAATCTTCATATAAACCCACACTGTATTGCCCTCTACCATTCTCAATCTTCATGTAAACCCACACTGTATGCACTCTACCATTCTCAATCTTCATATAAACCCACACTGTATTGCCCTCTACCATCCTCAATCTTCATGTAAACCCACACTGTATTGCCCTCTACCATTCTCAATCTTCATATAAACCCACACTGTATTGCCCTCTACCATCCTCAATCTTCATGTAAACCCACACTGTATTGCCCTCTACCATTCTCAATCTTCATATAAACCCACACTGTATTGCCCTCTACGTTTCTCAATCTTCATATAAACCCACACTGTATTGCCCTCTACCATCCTCAATCTTCATGTAAACCCACACTGTATTGCCCTCTACCATCCTCAATCTTCATGTAAACCCACACTGTATTGCCCTCTACCATCCTCAATCTTCATGTAAACCCACACTGTATTGCCCTCTACCATTCTCAATCTTCATGTAAACCCACGCTGTATTGCCCTCTACCACTCTCAATCTTCATGTAAACCCACACTGTATGGCCTCTACCATCCTCAATCTTCATGTAAACCCACACTGTATTGCCCTCTACCATTCTCAATATTCATATAAACCCACACTGTATTGTCCTCTACCATCCTCAATCTTCATATAAAACCACACTCTATTGCCCTCTACCACCCTCAATCTTCATGTAAACCCACACTGGATTGCCCTCTACCATCCTCAATCTTCATGTAAACGCACACTGTATGCCCTCTACCATCCTCATTCTTCATATAAACCCACACTGTATTGCCCTCTACCATCCTCAATCTTCATATAAACCCACACTGTATTGCCCTCTACCATCCTCAATCTTCATATAAACCCACACTGTATTGCCCTCTACCATCCTCAATCTTCATATAAACCCACACTTTATTGCCCTCTACCATTCTCAATCTTCATATAAACCCACAGTGTATTGCCCTCTACTATTCTCAATCTTCATATAAACCCACACTGTATTGCCTCTACCATCCTCAATCTTCATATAAACCCACACTGTATTGCCCTCTACCATTCTCAATCTTCATGTAAACCGACACTGTATTGCCCTCTACCATTCTCAATCTTCATATAAACCCACAGTGTATTGCCCTCTACCATTCTCAATCTTCATATAAACCCACACTGTATTGCCTCTACCATCCTCAATCTTCATATAAACCCAAACTGTATTGCCCTCTACCATTCTCAATTTTCATGTAAACCCACACTGTATTGCCCTCTACCATCCTCATATAAAACCACACTGTATTGCCCTCTACCACCCTCAATCTTCATGTAAACCCACACTGGATTGCCCTCTACCATCCTCAATCTTCATGTAAACCCACACTGGATTGCCCTCTACCATCCTCAATCTTCATGTAAACCCACACTGTATTGCCCTCTACCATTCTTAATCTTCATGTAAACCCACACTGTATTGCCCTCTAACATTCTCAATCTTCATATAAACCCACACTGTATTGCCCTCTACCATTCTCAATCTTCATATAAACCCACACTGTATTGCCCTCTACCATTCTCAATCTTCATATAAACCCACACTGTATTGCCCTCTAACATTCTCAATCTTCATATAAACCCACACTGTATTGCCCTCTAACATTCTCAATCTTCATATAACCCCACACTGTATTGCCCTCTAACATTCTCAATCTTCATATAAACCCACACTGTATTGCCCTCTACCGTCCTCAATGTTCATATAAACCCACACTGTATTGCCCTCTACCATTCTCAATTTTCATATAAACCCACACTGTATTGCCCTCATCCATTCTCAATCTTCATATAAACCCACACTGTATTGCCCTCTAACATTCTCAATCTTCATATAAACCCACACTGTATTGCCCTCTACCATTCTCAATCTTCATATAAACCCACACTGTATTGCCCTCATCCATTCTCAATCTTCATATAAACCCACACTGTATTGCCCTCTAACATTCTCAATCTTCATGTAAACCCACACTGTATTGCCCTCTAACATTCTCAATCTTCATATAAACCCACACTGTATTGCCCTCTACCGTCCTCAATGTTCATATAAACCCACACTGTATTGCCCTCTACCATTCTCAATCTTCATATAAACCCACACTGTATTGCCCTCATCCATTCTCAATCTTCATATAAACCCACACTGTATTGCCCTCTAACATTCTCAATCTTCATATAAACCCACACTGTATTGCCCTCTACCGTCCTCAATCTTCATATAAACCCACACTGTATTGCCCTCTAACATTCTCAATCTTCATATAAACCCACACTGTATTGCCCTCTAACATTCTCAATCTTCATGTAAACCCACACTGTATTGCCCTCTACCATACTCAATTTTCATATAAACCCACACTGTATTGCCCTCTAACATTCTCAATCTTCATATAAACCCACACTGTATTGCTCTCTACCATCCTCAATCTTCATATAAACCCACTCTGTATTGCCCTCATCCATTCTCAATCTTCATATAAACCCACACTGTATTGCCCTCTAACATTCTCAATCTTCATGTAAACCCACACTGTATTGCCCTCTAACATTCTCAATCTTCATATAAACCCACACTGTATTGCCCTCTACCGTCCTCAATGTTCATATAAACCCACACTGTATTGCCCTCTACCATTCTCAATCTTCATATAAACCCACACTGTATTGCCCTCATCCATTCTCAATCTTCATATAAACCCACACTGTATTGCCCTCTAACATTCTCAATCTTCATATAAACCCACACTGTATTGCCCTCTACCGTCCTCAATCTTCATATAAACCCACACTGTATTGCCCTCTAACATTCTCAATCTTCATATAAACCCACACTGTATTGCCCTCTAACATTCTCAATCTTCATGTAAACCCACACTGTATTGCCCTCTACCATACTCAATTTTCATATAAACCCACACTGTATTGCCCTCTAACATTCTCAATCTTCATATAAACCCACACTGTATTGCTCTCTACCATCCTCAATCTTCATATAAACCCACTCTGTATTGCCCTCTACCATTCTCAATCTTCATATAAACCCACACTGTATTGTCCTCTACCATCCTCAATCTTCATATAAACCCACGCTGTATTCCCCTCTACCATTCTCAATCTTCATGTAAACCCACACTGTATGGCCTCTAACATCCTCAATCTTCATATAAACCCACACTGTATTGCCCTCTAACATCCTCAATCTTCATGTAAACCCACACTGTATTGCCCCTTACCATTCTCAATCTTCATATAAACCCACACTGTATTGCCCTCTACCATTCTCAATATTCATATAAACCCACACTGTATTGCCCTCTACCATCCTCAATCTTCATATAAACCCACACTGTATTGCCCTCTACCACCCTCAATCTTCATGTAAACCCACACTGGATTGCCCTCTACCATCCTCAATCTTCATGTAAACGCACACTGTATGCCCTCTACTATTCTCAATCTTCATGTAAACCCACACTGTATTGCCCTCTAACATCCTCAATCTTCATGTAAACCCACACTGTATTGCCCCTTACCATCCTCAATCTTCATATAAACCCACACTGTATTGCCCTCTACCATCCTCAATATTCATATAAACCCACACTGTATTGCCCTCTACCATCCTCAATCTTCATATAAACCCAAACTGTATTGCCCTCTACCACCCTCAATCTTCATGTAAACCCACACTGGATTGCCCTCTACCATCCTCAATCTTCATGTAAACCCACACTGTATTGCCCTCTACCATCCTCAATCTTCATATAAAACCACACTGTGTTGCCCTCTACCACCCTCAATCTTCATGTAAACCCACACTGGATTGCCCTCTACCATCCTCAATCTTCATGTAAACGCACACTGTATGCCCTCTACTATTCTCAATCTTCATATAAACCCACACTGTATTGCCCTCTACCATCCTCAATCTTCATATAAACCCACACTGTATTGCCCTCTACCATCCTCAATCTTCATATAAACCCACACTGTATTGCCCTCTACCATCCTCAATCTTCATATAAACCCACACTGTATTGCCCTCTACCATCCTCAATCTTCATATAAACCCACACTGTATTGCCCTCTACCATCCTCAATCTTCATATAAACCCACACTGTATTGCCCTCTACCATCCTCAATCTTCATATAAACCCACACTTTATTGCCCTCTACCATTCTCAATATTCATATAAACCCACAGTGTATTGCCCTCTACCATTCTCAATCTTCATATAAACCCACACTGTATTGCCTCTACCATCCTCAATCTTCATATAAACCCACACTGTATTGCCCTCTACCATTCTCAATCTTCATGTAAACCGACACTGTATTGCCCTCTACCATTCTCAATCTTCATATAAACCCACAGTGTATTGCCCTCTACCATTCTCAATCTTCATATAAACCCACACTGTATTGCCTCTACCATCCTCAATCTTCATATAAACCCACACTGTATTGCCCTCTACCACCCTCAATCTTCATGTAAACCCACACTGGATTGCCCTCTACCATCCTCAATCTTCATGTAAACGCACACTGTATGCCCTCTACTATTCTCAATCTTCATATAAACCCACACTGTATTGCCCTCTACCATTCTCAATCTTCATATAAACCCACACTTTATTGCCCTCTACTATTCTCAATCTTCATATAAACCCACACTGTATTGCCCTCTACCATCCTCAATCTTCATATAAACCCACACTTTATTGCCCTCTACCGTCCTCAATCTTCATGTAAACCCACACCGTATTGCCCTCTACCATTCTCAATCTTCATGTAAACCCACACTGTATTGCCCTCTACCATCCTCAATCTTCATATAAACCCACACTGTATTGCCCTCTACCATTCTTAATCTTCATGTAAACCGACACTGTATTGCCCTCTACCATTCTCAATCTTCATATAAACCCACAGTGTATTGCCCTCTACCATTCTCAATCTTCATATAAACCCACACTGTATTGCCTCTACCATCCTCAATCTTCATATAAACCCACACTGTATTGCCCTCTACCACCCTCAATCTTCATGTAAACCCACACTGGATTGCCCTCCACCATCCTCAATCTTCATGTAAACGCACACTGTATGCCCTCTACTATTCTCAATCTTCATATAAACCCACACTGTATTGCCCTCTACCATTCTCAATCTTCATATAAACCCACACTTTATTGCCCTCTACTATTCTCAATCTTCATATAAACCCACACTGTATTGCCCTCTACCATCCTCAATCTTCATATAAACCCACACTTTATTGCCCTCTACCGTCCTCAATCTTCATATAAACCCACACTGTATTGCCCTCTACCATTCTCAATCTTCATGTAAACCCACACTGTATTGCTCTCTACCATCCTCAATCTTCATATAAACCCACACTGTATTGCCCTCTACCATTCTCAATCTTCATGTAAACCCACACTGTATTGCTCTCTACCATCCTCAATCTTCATATAAACCCACACTGTATTGCTCTCTACCATTCTCAATCTTCATGTAAACCCACACTGTATTGCTCTCTACCATCCTCAATCTTCATATAAACCCACACTGTATTGCCCTCTACCATGCTCAATCTTCATATAAACCCACTCTGTATTGCCCTCTACCATTCTCAATCTTCATATAAACCCACACTGTATTATCCTCTACCATCCTCAATCTTCACATAAACCCACACTGTATTGCCCTCTACCATGCTCAATCTTCATGTAAACCCACACTGTATTGCTCTCTACCATCCTCAATCTTCATATAAACCCACTCTGTATTGCCCTCTACCATTCTCAATCTTCATATAAACCCAGACTGTATTGTCCTCTACCATTCTCAATCTTCATGTAAACCCACAGTGTATTGCCCTCTACCATTCTCAATCTTCATGTAAACCCACACTGTATTGCCCTTTACCATTCTCAATCTTCATGTAAACCCACACTGTATTGCCCTCTACCATTCTCAATCTTCATGTAAAACCCATACTGTATTGCCCTCTACCATCCTCAATCTTCATGTAAACCCACAATGTATTGCCCTCTACCATCCTCAATCTTCATATAAACCCACACTGTATTGCCCATCACCATGGTCAATCTTCATATAAACCAACACTGTATTGCCCTCTACCATCCTCAATCTTCATGTAAACCAATACTGTATTGCCCTCTACCATCCTCAATCTTCATGTAAACCCACATTGTATTGCCCTCTACCATCCTCAATCTTCATGTAAACCCACACTGTATTGCCCTCTACCATCCCCAATCTTCATATAAACCCACACTGTATTGCCCTCTACCATCCTCAATCTTCATGTAAACCCACACTCTATGGCCTCTACCATCCTCAATCGTCATGTAAACCCACACTGTATTGCCCTCTACCATTCTCAATATTCATATAAACCCACACTGTATTGCCCTCTACCATCCTCAATCTTCATATAAAACCACACTGTATGGCCTCTACCATCCTCAATCTTCATATAAACCCATACTATATTGCCCTCTAACATTCTCAATCTTCATATAAACCCACACTGTATTTCTCTCTACCATTCTCAATCTTCATGTAAACCCACACTGTATTGCCCTCTACCATGCTCAATCTTCAAATAAACCCACACTGTATTGCCCTCTACCATCCTCAATCTTCATGTAAACCCACACTGTATTGCCCTCCACCTTTCTCAATCTTCATATAAACCCACACTGTATTGCCCTCTACCATCCTCAATCTTCATGTAAACCCACACTGTATGCACTCTACCATTCTCAATCTTCATATAAACCCACACTGTATTGCCCTCTACCATCCTCAATCTTCATGTAAACCCACACTGTATTGCCCTCTACCATTCTCAATCTTCATATAAACCCACACTGTATTGCCCTCTACCATCCTCAATCTTCATGTAAACCCACACTGTATTGCCCTCTACCATTCTCAATCTTCATATAAACCCACACTGTATTGCCCTCTACGTTTCTCAATCTTCATATAAACCCACACTGTATTGCCCTCTACCATCCTCAATCTTCATGTAAACCCACACTGTATTGCCCTCTACCATCCTCAATCTTCATGTAAACCCACACTGTATTGCCCTCTACCATCCTCAATCTTCATGTAAACCCACACTGTATTGCCCTCTACCATTCTCAATCTTCATGTAAACCCACGCTGTATTGCCCTCTACCACTCTCAATCTTCATGTAAACCCACACTGTATGGCCTCTACCATCCTCAATCTTCATGTAAACCCACACTGTATTGCCCTCTACCATTCTCAATATTCATATAAACCCACACTGTATTGTCCTCTACCATCCTCAATCTTCATATAAAACCACACTCTATTGCCCTCTACCACCCTCAATCTTCATGTAAACCCACACTGGATTGCCCTCTACCATCCTCAATCTTCATGTAAACGCACACTGTATGCCCTCTACCATCCTCATTCTTCATATAAACCCACACTGTATTGCCCTCTACCATCCTCAATCTTCATATAAACCCACACTGTATTGCCCTCTACCATCCTCAATCTTCATATAAACCCACACTGTATTGCCCTCTACCATCCTCAATCTTCATATAAACCCACACTTTATTGCCCTCTACCATTCTCAATCTTCATATAAACCCACAGTGTATTGCCCTCTACTATTCTCAATCTTCATATAAACCCACACTGTATTGCCTCTACCATCCTCAATCTTCATATAAACCCACACTGTATTGCCCTCTACCATTCTCAATCTTCATGTAAACCGACACTGTATTGCCCTCTACCATTCTCAATCTTCATATAAACCCACAGTGTATTGCCCTCTACCATTCTCAATCTTCATATAAACCCACACTGTATTGCCTCTACCATCCTCAATCTTCATATAAACCCAAACTGTATTGCCCTCTACCATTCTCAATTTTCATGTAAACCCACACTGTATTGCCCTCTACCATCCTCATATAAAACCACACTGTATTGCCCTCTACCACCCTCAATCTTCATGTAAACCCACACTGGATTGCCCTCTACCATCCTCAATCTTCATGTAAACCCACACTGGATTGCCCTCTACCATCCTCAATCTTCATGTAAACCCACACTGTATTGCCCTCTACCATCCTCAATCTTCATATAAACCCACACTGTATTGCCCTCTACCATCCTCAATCTTCATGTAAACCCACACTGTATGCACTCTACCATTCTCAATCTTCATATAAACCCACACTGTATTGCCCTCTACCACCCTCAATCTTCATGTAAACCCACACTGGATTGCCCTCTACCATCCTCAATCTTCATGTAAACCCACACTGTATTGCCCTCTACCATCCTCAATCTTCATATAAACCCACACTGTATTGCCCTCTACCATTCTTAATCTTCATGTAAACCCACACTGTATTGCCCTCTAACATTCTCAATCTTCATATAAACCCACACTGTATTGCCCTCTACCATTCTCAATCTTCATATAAACCCACACTGTATTGCCCTCTACCATTCTCAATCTTCATATAAACCCACACTGTATTGCCCTCTACCACCCTCAATCTTCATGTAAACCCACACTGTATTGCCCTCTAACATTCTCAATCTTCATATAAACCCACACTGTATTGCCCTCTACCATTCTCAATCTTCATATAAACCCACACTGTATTGCCCTCTACCATTCTCAATCTTCATGTAAACCCACACTGTATTGCCCTCTACCACCCTCAATCTTCATGTAAACCCACACTGTATTGCCCTCTACCATTCTCAATCTTCATGTAAACCCACACTGTATTGCCCTCTACCATTCTCAATCTTCATGTAAACCCACACTGTATTGCCCTCTACCATCCTCAATCTTCATATAAACCCACACTGTATTGCCCTCTACCATCCTCAATCTTCATGTAAACCGACACTGTATTGCCCTCTACCATCCTCAATCTTCATATAAACCCACACTTTATTGCCCTCTACCATCCTCAATCTTCATATAAACCCACACTGTATTGCCCTCTACCATTCTCAATCTTCATGTAAACCCACACTGTATTGCTCTCTACCATCCTCAATCTTCATATAAACCCACACTGTATTGCCCTCTACCATTCTCAATCTTCATGTAAACCCACACTGGATTGCCCTCTACCATCCTCAATCTTCATGTAAACGCACACTGTATGCCCTCTACTATTCTCAATCTTCATGTAAACCCACACTGTATTGCCCTCTAACATCCTCAATCTTCATGTAAACCCACACTGTATTGCCCCTTACCATCCTCAATCTTCATATAAACCCACACTGTATTGCCCTCTACCATCCTCAATATTCATATAAACCCACACTGTATTGCCCTCTACCATCCTCAATCTTCATATAAACCCAAACTGTATTGCCCTCTACCACCCTCAATCTTCATGTAAACCCACACTGGATTGCCCTCTACCATCCTCAATCTTCATGTAAACCCACACTGTATTGCCCTCTACCATCCTCAATCTTCATATAAAACCACACTGTGTTGCCCTCTACCACCCTCAATCTTCATGTAAACCCACACTGGATTGCCCTCTACCATCCTCAATCTTCATGTAAACGCACACTGTATGCCCTCTACTATTCTCAATCTTCATATAAACCCACACTGTATTGCCCTCTACCATCCTCAATCTTCATATAAACCCACACTGTATTGCCCTCTACCATCCTCAATCTTCATATAAACCCACACTGTATTGCCCTCTACCATCCTCAATCTTCATATAAACCCACACTGTATTGCCCTCTACCATCCTCAATCTTCATATAAACCCACACTGTATTGCCCTCTACCATCCTCAATCTTCATATAAACCCACACTGTATTGCCCTCTACCATCCTCAATCTTCATATAAACCCACACTTTATTGCCCTCTACCATTCTCAATATTCGTATAAACCCACAGTGTATTGCCCTCTACCATTCTCAATCTTCATATAAACCCACACTGTATTGCCTCTACCATCCTCAATCTTCATATAAACCCACACTGTATTGCCCTCTACCATTCTCAATCTTCATGTAAACCGACACTGTATTGCCCTCTACCATTCTCAATCTTTATATAAACCCACAGTGTATTGCCCTCTACCATTCTCAATCTTCATATAAACCCACACTGTATTGCCTCTACCATCCTCAATCTTCATATAAACCCACACTGTATTGCCCTCTACCACCCTCAATCTTCATGTAAACCCACACTGGATTGCCCTCTACCATCCTCAATCTTCATGTAAACGCACACTGTATGCCCTCTACTATTCTCAATCTTCATATAAACCCACACTGTATTGCCCTCTACCATTCTCAATCTTCATATAAACCCACACTTTATTGCCCTCTACTATTCTCAATCTTCATATAAACCCACACTGTATTGCCCTCTACCATCCTCAATCTTCATATAAACCCACACTTTATTGCCCTCTACCGTCCTCAATCTTCATGTAAACCCACACCGTATTGCCCTCTACCATTCTCAATCTTCATGTAAACCCACACTGTATTGCCCTCTACCATCCTCAATCTTCATATAAACCCACACTGTATTGCCCTCTACCATTCTTAATCTTCATGTAAACCGACACTGTATTGCCCTCTACCATTCTCAATCTTCATATAAACCCACAGTGTATTGCCCTCTACCATTCTCAATCTTCATATAAACCCACACTGTATTGCCTCTACCATCCTCAATCTTCATATAAACCCACACTGTATTGCCCTCTACCACCCTCAATCTTCATGTAAACCCACACTGGATTGCCCTCTACCATCCTCAATCTTCATGTAAACGCACACTGTATGCCCTCTACTATTCTCAATCTTCATATAAACCCACACTGTATTGCCCTCTACCATTCTCAATCTTCATATAAACCCACACTTTATTGCCCTCTACTATTCTCAATCTTCATATAAACCCACACTGTATTGCCCTCTACCATCCTCAATCTTCATATAAACCCACACTTTATTGCCCTCTACCGTCCTCAATCTTCATATAAACCCACACTGTATTGCCCTCTACCATTCTCAATCTTCATGTAAACCCACACTGTATTGCTCTCTACCATCCTCAATCTTCATATAAACCCACACTGTATTGCTCTCTACCATTCTCAATCTTCATGTAAACCCACACTGTATTGCTCTCTACCATCCTCAATCTTCATATAAACCCACACTGTATTGCCCTCTACCATGCTCAATCTTCATATAAACCCACTCTGTATTGCCCTCTACCATTCTCAATCTTCATATAAACCCACACTGTATTATCCTCTACCATCCTCAATCTTCACATAAACCCACACTGTATTGCCCTCTACCATGCTCAATCTTCATGTAAACCCACACTGTATTGCTCTCTACCATCCTCAATCTTCATATAAACCCACTCTGTATTGCCCTCTACCATTCTCAATCTTCATATAAACCCACACTGTATTGTCCTCTACCATTCTCAATCTTCATGTAAACCCACAGTGTATTGCCCTCTACCATTCTCAATCTTCATGTAAACCCACACTGTATTGCCCTTTACCATTCTCAATCTTCATGTAAACCCACACTGTATTGCCCTCTACCATTCTCAATCTTCATGTAAAACCCATACTGTATTGCCCTCTACCATCCTCAATCTTCATGTAAACCCACAATGTATTGCCCTCTACCATCCTCAATCTTCATATAAACCCACACTGTATTGCCCATCACCATGGTCAATCTTCATATAAACCAACACTGTATTGCCCTCTACCATCCTCAATCTTCATGTAAACCAATACTGTATTGCCCTCTACCATCCTCAATCTTCATGTAAACCCACATTGTATTGCCCTCTACCATCCTCAATCTTCATGTAAACCCACACTGTATTGCCCTCTACCATCCCCAATCTTCATATAAACCCACACTGTATTGCCCTCTACCATCCTCAATCTTCATGTAAACCCACACTCTATGGCCTCTACCATCCTCAATCGTCATGTAAACCCACACTGTATTGCCCTCTACCATTCTCAATATTCATATAAACCCACACTGTATTGCCCTCTACCATCCTCAATCTTCATATAAAACCACACTGTATGGCCTCTACCATCCTCAATCTTCATATAAACCCATACTATATTGCCCTCTAACATTCTCAATCTTCATATAAACCCACACTGTATTGCTCTCTACCATTCTCAATCTTCATGTAAACCCACACTGTATTGCCCTCTACCATGCTCAATCTTCATATAAACCCACACTGTATTGCCCTCTACCATCCTCAATCTTCATGTAAACCCACACTGTATTGCCCTCCACCTTTCTCAATCTTCATATAAACCCACACTGTATTGCCCTCTACCATCCTCAATCTTCATGTAAACCCACACTGTATGCACTCTACCATTCTCAATCTTCATATAAACCCACACTGTATTGCCCTCTACCATCCTCAATCTTCATGTAAACCCACACTGTATTGCCCTCTACCATTCTCAATCTTCATATAAACCCACACTGTATTGCCCTCTACCATCCTCAATCTTCATGTAAACCCACACTGTATTGCCCTCTACCATTCTCAATCTTCATATAAACCCACACTGTATTGCCCTCTACGTTTCTCAATCTTCATATAAACCCACACTGTATTGCCCTCTACCATCCTCAATCTTCATGTAAACCCACACTGTATTGCCCTCTACCATCCTCAATCTTCATGTAAACCCACACTGTATTGCCCTCTACCATCCTCAATCTTCATGTAAACCCACACTGTATTGCCCTCTACCATTCTCAATCTTCATGTAAACCCACGCTGTATTGCCCTCTACCACTCTCAATCTTCATGTAAACCCACACTGTATGGCCTCTACCATCCTCAATCTTCATGTAAACCCACACTTTATTGCCCTCTACCATTCTCAATCTTCATGTAAACCCACACTGTATTGCCCTCTACCATCCTCAATCTTCATGTAAACCCACACTGTATTGCCCATCACCATGGTCAATCTTCATATAAACCAACACTGTATTGCCCTCTACCATCCTCAATCTTCATGTAAACCAATACTGTATTGCCCTCTACCATCCTCAATCTTCATGTAAACCCACATTGTATTGCCCTCTACCATCCTCAATCTTCATGTAAACCCACACTGTATTGCCCTCTACCATCCCCAATCTTCATATAAACCCACACTGTATTGCCCTCTACCATCCTCAATCTTCATGTAAACCCACACTCTATGGCCTCTACCATCCTCAATCGTCATGTAAACCCACACTGTATTGCCCTCTACCATTCTCAATATTCATATAAACCCACACTGTATTGCCCTCTACCATCCTCAATCTTCATATAAAACCACACTGTATGGCCTCTACCATCCTCAATCTTCATATAAACCCATACTATATTGCCCTCTAACATTCTCAATCTTCATATAAACCCACACTGTATTGCTCTCTACCATTCTCAATCTTCATGTAAACCCACACTGTATTGCCCTCTACCATGCTCAATCTTCATATAAACCCACACTGTATTGCCCTCTACCATCCTCAATCTTCATGTAAACCCACACTGTATTGCCCTCCACCTTTCTCAATCTTCATATAAACCCACACTGTATTGCCCTCTACCATCCTCAATCTTCATGTAAACCCACACTGTATGCACTCTACCATTCTCAATCTTCATATAAACCCACACTGTATTGCCCTCTACCATCCTCAATCTTCATGTAAACCCACACTGTATTGCCCTCTACCATTCTCAATCTTCATATAAACCCACACTGTATTGCCCTCTACCATCCTCAATCTTCATGTAAACCCACACTGTATTGCCCTCTACCATTCTCAATCTTCATATAAACCCACACTGTATTGCCCTCTACGTTTCTCAATCTTCATATAAACCCACACTGTATTGCCCTCTACCATCCTCAATCTTCATGTAAACCCACACTGTATTGCCCTCTACCATCCTCAATCTTCATGTAAACCCACACTGTATTGCCCTCTACCATCCTCAATCTTCATGTAAACCCACACTGTATTGCCCTCTACCATTCTCAATCTTCATGTAAACCCACGCTGTATTGCCCTCTACCACTCTCAATCTTCATGTAAACCCACACTGTATGGCCTCTACCATCCTCAATCTTCATGTAAACCCACACTGTATTGCCCTCTACCATTCTCAATATTCATATAAACCCACACTGTATTGTCCTCTACCATCCTCAATCTTCATATAAAACCACACTGTATTGCCCTCTACCACCCTCAATCTTCATGTAAACCCACACTGGATTGCCCTCTACCATCCTCAATCTTCATGTAAACGCACACTGTATGCCCTCTACCATCCTCATTCTTCATATAAACCCACACTGTATTGCCCTCTACCATCCTCAATCTTCATATAAACCCACACTGTATTGCCCTCTACCATCCTCAATCTTCATATAAACCCACACTGTATTGCCCTCTACCATCCTCAATCTTCATATAAACCCACACTTTATTGCCCTCTACCATTCTCAATCTTCATATAAACCCACAGTGTATTGCCCTCTACTATTCTCAATCTTCATATAAACCCACACTGTATTGCCTCTACCATCCTCAATCTTCATATAAAGCCACACTGTATTGCCCTCTACCATTCTCAATCTTCATGTAAACCGACACTGTATTGCCCTCTACCATTCTCAATCTTCATATAAACCCACAGTGTATTGCCCTCTACCATTCTCAATCTTCATATAAACCCACACTGTATTGCCTCTACCATCCTCAATCTTCATATAAACCCAAACTGTATTGCCCTCTACCATTCTCAATTTTCATGTAAACCCACACTGTATTGCCCTCTACCATCCTCAATCTTCATATAAAACCACACTGTATTGCCCTCTACCACCCTCAATCTTCATGTAAACCCACACTGGATTGCCCTCTACCATCCTCAATCTTCATGTAAACCCACACTGTATTGCCCTCTACCATCCTCAATCTTCATATAAACCCACACTGTATTGCCCTCTACCATTCTTAATCTTCATGTAAACCCACACTGTATTGCCCTCTAACATTCTCAATCTTCATATAAACCCACACTGTATTGCCCTCTACCATTCTCAATCTTCATATAAACCCACACTGTATTGCCCTCTACCATTCTCAATCTTCATATAAACCCACACTGTATTGCCCTCTACCACCCTCAATCTTCATGTAAACCCACACTGTATTGCCCTCTAACATTCTCAATCTTCATATAAACCCACACTGTATTGCCCTCTACCATTCTCAATCTTCATATAAACCCACACTGTATTGCCCTCTACCATTCTCAATCTTCATGTAAACCCACACTGTATTGCCCTCTACCACCCTCAATCTTCATGTAAACCCACACTGTATTGCCCTCTACCATTCTCAATCTTCATGTAAACCCACACTGTATTGCCCTCTACCATTCTCAATCTTCATGTAAACCCACACTGTATTGCCCTCTACCATCCTCAATCTTCATATAAACCCACACTGTATTGCCCTCTACCATCCTCAATCTTCATGTAAACCGACACTGTATTGCCCTCTACCATCCTCAATCTTCATATAAACCCACACTTTATTGCCCTCTACCATCCTCAATCTTCATATAAACCCACACTGTATTGCCCTCTACCATTCTCAATCTTCATGTAAACCCACACTGTATTGCTCTCTACCATCCTCAATCTTCATATAAACCCACACTGTATTGCCCTCTACCATTCTCAATCTTCATGTAAACCCACACTGGATTGCCCTCTACCATCCTCAATCTTCATGTAAACGCACACTGTATGCCCTCTACTATTCTCAATCTTCATGTAAACCCACACTGTATTGCCCTCTAACATCCTCAATCTTCATGTAAACCCACACTGTATTGCCCCTTACCATCCTCAATCTTCATATAAACCCACACTGTATTGCCCTCTACCATCCTCAATATTCATATAAACCCACACTGTATTGCCCTCTACCATCCTCAATCTTCATATAAACCCAAACTGTATTGCCCTCTACCACCCTCAATCTTCATGTAAACCCACACTGGATTGCCCTCTACCATCCTCAATCTTCATGTAAACCCACACTGTATTGCCCTCTACCATCCTCAATCTTCATATAAAACCACACTGTGTTGCCCTCTACCACCCTCAATCTTCATGTAAACCCACACTGGATTGCCCTCTACCATCCTCAATCTTCATGTAAACGCACACTGTATGCCCTCTACTATTCTCAATCTTCATATAAACCCACACTGTATTGCCCTCTACCATCCTCAATCTTCATATAAACCCACACTGTATTGCCCTCTACCATCCTCAATCTTCATATAAACCCACACTGTATTGCCCTCTACCATCCTCAATCTTCATATAAACCCACACTGTATTGCCCTCTACCATCCTCAATCTTCATATAAACCCACACTGTATTGCCCTCTACCATCCTCAATCTTCATATAAACCCACACTGTATTGCCCTCTACCATCCTCAATCTTCATATAAACCCACACTTTATTGCCCTCTACCATTCTCAATATTCATATAAACCCACAGTGTATTGCCCTCTACCATTCTCAATCTTCATATAAACCCACACTGTATTGCCTCTACCATCCTCAATCTTCATATAAACCCACACTGTATTGCCCTCTACCATTCTCAATCTTCATGTAAACCGACACTGTATTGCCCTCTACCATTCTCAATCTTTATATAAACCCACAGTGTATTGCCCTCTACCATTCTCAATCTTCATATAAACCCACACTGTATTGCCTCTACCATCCTCAATCTTCATATAAACCCACACTGTATTGCCCTCTACCACCCTCAATCTTCATGTAAACCCACACTGGATTGCCCTCTACCATCCTCAATCTTCATGTAAACGCACACTGTATGCCCTCTACTATTCTCAATCTTCATATAAACCCACACTGTATTGCCCTCTACCATTCTCAATCTTCATATAAACCCACACTTTATTGCCCTCTACTATTCTCAATCTTCATATAAACCCACACTGTATTGCCCTCTACCATCCTCAATCTTCATATAAACCCACACTTTATTGCCCTCTACCGTCCTCAATCTTCATGTAAACCCACACCGTATTGCCCTCTACCATTCTCAATCTTCATGTAAACCCACACTGTATTGCCCTCTACCATCCTCAATCTTCATATAAACCCACACTGTATTGCCCTCTACCATTCTTAATCTTCATGTAAACCGACACTGTATTGCCCTCTACCATTCTCAATCTTCATATAAACCCACAGTGTATTGCCCTCTACCATTCTCAATCTTCATATAAACCCACACTGTATTGCCTCTACCATCCTCAATCTTCATATAAACCCACACTGTATTGCCCTCTACCACCCTCAATCTTCATGTAAACCCACACTGGATTGCCCTCTACCATCCTCAATCTTCATGTAAACGCACACTGTATGCCCTCTACTATTCTCAATCTTCATATAAACCCACACTGTATTGCCCTCTACCATTCTCAATCTTCATATAAACCCACACTTTATTGCCCTCTACTATTCTCAATCTTCATATAAACCCACACTGTATTGCCCTCTACCATCCTCAATCTTCATATAAACCCACACTTTATTGCCCTCTACCGTCCTCAATCTTCATATAAACCCACACTGTATTGCCCTCTACCATTCTCAATCTTCATGTAAACCCACACTGTATTGCTCTCTACCATCCTCAATCTTCATATAAACCCACACTGTATTGCCCTCTACCATTCTCAATCTTCATGTAAACCCACACTGTATTGCTCTCTACCATCCTCAATCTTCATATAAACCCACACTGTATTGCTCTCTACCATTCTCAATCTTCATGTAAACCAACACTGTATTGCTCTCTACCATCCTCAATCTTCATATAAACCCACACTGTATTGCCCTCTACCATGCTCAATCTTCATATAAACCCACTCTGTATTGCCCTCTACCATTCTCAATCTTCATATAAACCCACACTGTATTATCCTCTACCATCCTCAATCTTCACATAAACCCACACTGTATTGCCCTCTACCATGCTCAATCTTCATGTAAACCCACACTGTATTGCTCTCTACCATCCTCAATCTTCATATAAACCCACTCTGTATTGCCCTCTACCATTCTCAATCTTCATATAAACCCACACTGTATTGTCCTCTACCATTCTCAATCTTCATGTAAACCCACAGTGTATTGCCCTCTACCATTCTCAATCTTCATGTAAACCCACACTGTATTGCCCTTTACCATTCTCAATCTTCATGTAAACCCACACTGTATTGCCCTCTACCATCCTCAATCTTCATGTAAAACCCATACTGTATTGCCCTCTACCATCCTCAATCTTCATGTAAACCCACAATGTATTGCCCTCTACCATCCTCAATCTTCATATAAACCCACACTGTATTGCCCATCACCATGGTCAATCTTCATATAAACCAACACTGTATTGCCCTCTACCATCCTCAATCTTCATGTAAACCAATACTGTATTGCCCTCTACCATCCTCAATCTTCATGTAAACCCACATTGTATTGCCCTCTACCATCCTCAATCTTCATGTAAACCCACACTGTATTGCCCTCTACCATCCCCAATCTTCATATAAACCCACACTGTATTGCCCTCTACCATCCTCAATCTTCATGTAAACCCACACTCTATGGCCTCTACCATCCTCAATCGTCATGTAAACCCACACTGTATTGCCCTCTACCATTCTCAATATTCATATAAACCCACACTGTATTGCCCTCTACCATCCTCAATCTTCATATAAAACCACACTGTATGGCCTCTACCATCCTCAATCTTCATATAAACCCATACTATATTGCCCTCTAACATTCTCAATCTTCATATAAACCCACACTGTATTGCTCTCTACCATTCTCAATCTTCATGTAAACCCACACTGTATTGCCCTCTACCATGCTCAATCTTCATATAAACCCACACTGTATTGCCCTCTACCATCCTCAATCTTCATGTAAACCCACACTGTATTGCCCTCCACCTTTCTCAATCTTCATATAAACCCACACTGTATTGCCCTCTACCATCCTCAATCTTCATGTAAACCCACACTGTATGCACTCTACCATTCTCAATCTTCATATAAACCCACACTGTATTGCCCTCTACCATCCTCAATCTTCATGTAAACCCACACTGTATTGCCCTCTACCATTCTCAATCTTCATATAAACCCACACTGTATTGCCCTCTACCATCCTCAATCTTCATGTAAACCCACACTGTATTGCCCTCTACCATTCTCAATCTTCATATAAACCCACACTGTATTGCCCTCTACGTTTCTCAATCTTCATATAAACCCACACTGTATTGCCCTCTACCATCCTCAATCTTCATGTAAACCCACACTGTATTGCCCTCTACCATCCTCAATCTTCATGTAAACCCACACTGTATTGCCCTCTACCATCCTCAATCTTCATGTAAACCCACACTGTATTGCCCTCTACCATTCTCAATCTTCATGTAAACCCACGCTGTATTGCCCTCTACCATTCTCAATCTTCATATAAACCCACACTGTATTGCCCTCTACCATCCTCAATCTTCATGTAAACCCACACTGTATTGCCCTCTACCATTCTCAATCTTCATATAAACCCACACTGTATTGCCCTCTACGTTTCTCAATCTTCATATAAACCCACACTGTATTGCCCTCTACCATCCTCAATCTTCATGTAAACCCACACTGTATTGCCCTCTACCATCCTCAATCTTCATGTAAACCCACACTGTATTGCCCTCTACCATCCTCAATCTTCATGTAAACCCACACTGTATTGCCCTCTACCATTCTCAATCTTCATGTAAACCCACGCTGTATTGCCCTCTACCACTCTCAATCTTCATGTAAACCCACACTGTATGGCCTCTACCATCCTCAATCTTCATGTAAACCCACACTTTATTGCCCTCTACCATTCTCAATCTTCATATAAACCCACAGTGTATTGCCCTCTACTATTCTCAATCTTCATATAAACCCACACTGTATTGCCTCTACCATCCTCAATCTTCATATAAACCCACACTGTATTGCCCTCTACCATTCTCAATCTTCATGTAAACCGACACTGTATTGCCCTCTACCATTCTCAATCTTCATATAAACCCACAGTGTATTGCCCTCTACCATTCTCAATCTTCATATAAACCCACACTGTATTGCCTCTACCATCCTCAATCTTCATATAAACCCAAACTGTATTGCCCTCTACCATTCTCAATTTTCATGTAAACCCACGCTGTATTGCCCTCTACCATCCTCAATCTTCATATAAAACCACACTGTATTGCCCTCTACCACCCTCAATCTTCATGTAAACCCACACTGGATTGCCCTCTACCATCCTCAATCTTCATGTAAACCCACACTGTATTGCCCTCTACCATCCTCAATCTTCATATAAACCCACACTGTATTGCCCTCTACCATTCTTAATCTTCATGTAAACCCACACTGTATTGCCCTCTAACATTCTCAATCTTCATATAAACCCACACTGTATTGCCCTCTACCATTCTCAATCTTCATATAAACCCACACTGTATTGCCCTCTACCATTCTCAATCTTCATATAAACCCACACTGTATTGCCCTCTACCACCCTCAATCTTCATGTAAACCCACACTGTATTGCCCTCTAACATTCTCAATCTTCATATAAACCCACACTGTATTGCCCTCTACCATTCTCAATCTTCATATAAACCCACACTGTATTGCCCTCTACCATTCTCAATCTTCATGTAAACCCACACTGTATTGCCCTCTACCACCCTCAATCTTCATGTAAACCCACACTGTATTGCCCTCTACCATTCTCAATCTTCATGTAAACCCACACTGTATTGCCCTCTACCATTCTCAATCTTCATGTAAACCCACACTGTATTGCCCTCTACCATCCTCAATCTTCATATAAACCCACACTGTATTGCCCTCTACCATCCTCAATCTTCATGTAAACCGACACTGTATTGCTCTCTACCATGCTCAATCTTCATGTAAACCGACACTGTATTATCCTCTACCATCATCAATCTTCATATAAACCCACACTGTATTGCCCTCTACCATTCTCAATCTTCATGTAAACCCACACTGTATTGCTGTCTACCATCCTCAATCTTCATATAAACCCACTCTGTATTGCCCTCTACCACTCTCAATCTTCATGTAAACCCACACTGTATGGCCTCTACCATCCTCAATCTTCATATAAACCACACTGTATGGCCTCTACCATCCTCAATCTTCATATAAACCCACACTGTATTGCCCTCTAACATTCTCAATCTTCATATAAACACACACTGTATTGCTCTCTACCATTCTCAATCTTCATGTAAACCCACACTGTATTGCCCTCTACCATGCTCAATCTTCATATAAACCCACACTGTATTGCCCTCTACCATGCTCAATCTTCATATAAACCCACACTGTATTGCCCTCTACCATGCTCAATCTTCATATAAACCCACACTGTATTGCCCTCTACCATCCTCAATCTTCATGTAAACCCACACTGTATTGCCCTCCACCTTTCTCAATCTTCATATAAACCCAAACTGTATTGCCCTCTACCATCCTCAATCTTCATGTAAACCCACACTGTATGCACTCTACCATTCTCAATCTTCATATAAACCCACACTGTATTGCCCTCTACCATCCTCAATCTTCATGTAAACCCACACTGTATTGCCCTCTACCATTCTCAATCTTCATATAAACCCACACTGTATTGCCCTCTACCATCCTCAATCTTCATGTAAACCCACACTGTATTGCCCTCTACCATTCTCAATCTTCATATAAACCCACACTGTATTGCCCTCTACGTTTCTCAATCTTCATATAAACCCACACTGTATTTCCCTCTACCATCCTCAATCTTCATGTAAACCCACACTGTATTGCCCTCTACCATCCTCAATCTTCATGTAAACCCACACTGTATTGCCCTCTACCATCCTCAATCTTCATGTAAACCCACACTGTATTGCCCTCTACCATTCTCAATCTTCATGTAAACCCACGCTGTATTGCCCTCTACCACTCTCAATCTTCATGTAAACCCACACTGTATGGCCTCTACCATCCTCAATCTTCATGTAAACCCACACTGTATTGCCCTCTACCATTCTCAATATTCATATAAACCCACACTGTATTGTCCTCTACCATCCTCAATCTTCATATAAAACCACACTCTATTGCCCTCTACCACCCTCAATCTTCATGTAAACCCACACTGGATTGCCCTCTACCATCCTCAATCTTCATGTAAACGCACACTGTATGCCCTCTACCATCCTCATTCTTCATATAAACCCACACTGTATTGCCCTCTACCATCCTCAATCTTCATATAAACCCACACTGTATTGCCCTCTACCATCCTCAATCTTCATATAAACCCACACTGTATTGCCCTCTACCATCCTCAATCTTCATATAAACCCACACTTTATTGCCCTCTACCATTCTCAATCTTCATATAAACCCACAGTGTATTGCCCTCTACTATTCTCAATCTTCATATAAACCCACACTGTATTGCCTCTACCATCCTCAATCTTCATATAAACCCACACTGTATTGCCCTCTACCATTCTCAATCTTCATGTAAACCGACACTGTATTGCCCTCTACCATTCTCAATCTTCATATAAACCCACAGTGTATTGCCCTCTACCATTCTCAATATTCATATAAACCCACACTGTATTGCCTCTACCATCCTCAATCTTCATATAAACCCAAACTGTATTGCCCTCTACCATTCTCAATTTTCATGTAAACCCACACTGTATTGCCCTCTACCATCCTCAATCTTCATATAAAACCACACTGTATTGCCCTCTACCACCCTCAATCTTCATGTAAACCCACACTGGATTGCCCTCTACCATCCTCAATCTTCATGTAAACCCACACTGTATTGCCCTCTACCATCCTCAATCTTCATATAAACCCACACTGTATTGCCCTCTACCATTCTTAATCTTCATGTAAACCCACACTGTATTGCCCTCTAACATTCTCAATCTTCATATAAACCCACACTGTATTGCCCTCTACCATTCTCAATCTTCATATAAACCCACACTGTATTGCCCTCTACCATTCTCAATCTTCATATAAACCCACACTGTATTGCCCTCTACCACCCTCAATCTTCATGTAAACCCACACTGTATTGCCCTCTAACATTCTCAATCTTCATATAAACCCACACTGTATTGCCCTCTACCATTCTCAATCTTCATATAAACCCACACTGTATTGCCCTCTACCATTCTCAATCTTCATGTAAACCCACACTGTATTGCCCTCTACCACCCTCAATCTTCATGTAAACCCACACTGTATTGCCCTCTACCATTCTCAATCTTCATGTAAACCCACACTGTATTGCCCTCTACCATTCTCAATCTTCATGTAAACCCACACTGTATTGCCCTCTACCATCCTCAATCTTCATATAAACCCACACTGTATTGCCCTCTACCATCCTCAATCTTCATGTAAACCGACACTGTATTGCCCTCTACCATCCTCAATCTTCATATAAACCCACACTTTATTGCCCTCTACCATCCTCAATCTTCATATAAACCCACACTGTATTGCCCTCTACCATTCTCAATCTTCATGTAAACCCACACTGTATTGCTCTCTACCATCCTCAATCTTCATATAAACCCACACTGTATTGCCCTCTACCATTCTCAATCTTCATGTAAACCCACACTGTATTGCTCTCTACCATCCTCAATCTTCATATAAACCCACACTGTATTGCCCTCTACCATTCTCAATCTTCATGTAAACCCACACTGTATTGCTCTCTACCATGCTCAATCTTCATATAAACCCACTCTGTATTGCCCTCTACCATTCTCAATCTTCATATAAACCCACACTGTATTGCCCTCTACCATCCTCAATCTTCATATAAACCCACACTGTATTGCCCTCTACCATTCTCAATCTTCATGTAAACCCACACTGTATTGCTCTCTACCATCCTCAATCTTCATATAAACCCACACTGTATTGCCCTCTACCATTCTCAATCTTCATGTAAACCCACACTGTATTGCTCTCTACCATCCTCAATCTTCATATAAACCCACACTGTATTGCCCTCTACCATTCTCAATCTTCATGTAAACCCACACTGTATTGCTCTCTACCATGCTCAATCTTCATATAAACCCACTCTGTATTGCCCTCTACCATTCTCAATCTTCATATAAACCCACACTGTATTGCTCTCTACCATCCTCAATCTTCATATAAACCCACACTGTATTGCCCTCTACCATTCTCAATCTTCATGTAAACCCACACTGTATTGCTCTCTACCATGCTCAATCTTCATGTAAACCGACACTGTATTATCCTCTACCATCATCAATCTTCATATAAACCCACACTGTATTGCCCTCTACCATTCTCAATCTTCATGTAAACCCACACTGTATTGCTGTCTACCATCCTCAATCTTCATATAAACCCACTCTGTATTGCCCTCTACCACTCTCAATCTTCATGTAAACCCACACTGTATGGCCTCTACCATCCTCAATCTTCATATAAACCACACTGTATGGCCTCTACCATCCTCAATCTTCATATAAACCCACACTGTATTGCCCTCTAACATTCTCAATCTTCATATAAACACACACTGTATTGCTCTCTACCATTCTCAATCTTCATGTAAACCCACACTGTATTGCCCTCTACCATGCTCAATCTTCATATAAACCCACACTGTATTGCCCTCTACCATGCTCAATCTTCATATAAACCCACACTGTATTGCCCTCTACCATGCTCAATCTTCATATAAACCCACACTGTATTGCCCTCTACCATCCTCAATCTTCATGTAAACCCACACTGTATTGCCCTCCACCTTTCTCAATCTTCATATAAACCCACACTGTATTGCCCTCTACCATCCTCAATCTTCATGTAAACCCACACTGTATGCACTCTACCATTCTCAATCTTCATATAAACCCACACTGTATTGCCCTCTACCATCCTCAATCTTCATGTAAACCCACACTGTATTGCCCTCTACCATTCTCAATCTTCATATAAACCCACACTGTATTGCCCTCTACCATCCTCAATCTTCATGTAAACCCACACTGTATTGCCCTCTAACATTCTCAATCTTCATATAAACCCACACTGTATTGCCCTCTACCATTCTCAATCTTCATATAAACCCACACTGTATTGCCCTCTACCATTCTCAATCTTCATGTAAACCCACACTGTATTGCCCTCTACCACCCTCAATCTTCATGTAAACCCACACTGTATTGCCCTCTACCATTCTCAATCTTCATGTAAACCCACACTGTATTGCCCTCTACCATTCTCAATCTTCATGTAAACCCACACTGTATTGCCCTCTACCATCCTCAATCTTCATATAAACCCACACTGTATTGCCCTCTACCATCCTCAATCTTCATGTAAACCGACACTGTATTGCCCTCTACCATCCTCAATCTTCATATAAACCCACACTTTATTGCCCTCTACCATCCTCAATCTTCATATAAACCCACACTGTATTGCCCTCTACCATTCTCAATCTTCATGTAAACCCACACTGTATTGCTCTCTACCATCCTCAATCTTCATATAAACCCACACTGTATTGCCCTCTACCATTCTCAATCTTCATGTAAACCCACACTGTATTGCTCTCTACCATCCTCAATCTTCATATAAACCCACACTGTATTGCCCTCTACCATTCTCAATCTTCATGTAAACCCACACTGTATTGCTCTCTACCATGCTCAATCTTCATATAAACCCACTCTGTATTGCCCTCTACCATTCTCAATCTTCATATAAACCCACACTGTATTGCCCTCTACCATCCTCAATCTTCATATAAACCCACACTGTATTGCCCTCTACCATTCTCAATCTTCATGTAAACCCACACTGTATTGCTCTCTACCATCCTCAATCTTCATATAAACCCACACTGTATTGCCCTCTACCATTCTCAATCTTCATGTAAACCCACACTGTATTGCTCTCTACCATCCTCAATCTTCATATAAACCCACACTGTATTGCCCTCTACCATTCTCAATCTTCATGTAATCCCACACTGTATTGCTCTCTACCATGCTCAATCTTCATATAAACCCACTCTGTATTGCCCTCTACCATTCTCAATCTTCATATAAACCCACACTGTATTGCTCTCTACCATCCTCAATCTTCATATAAACCCACACTGTATTGCCCTCTACCATTCTCAATCTTCATGTAAACCCACACTGTATTGCTCTCTACCATGCTCAATCTTCATGTAAACCGACACTGTATTATCCTCTACCATCATCAATCTTCATATAAACCCACACTGTATTGCCCTCTACCATTCTCAATCTTCATGTAAACCCACACTGTATTGCTGTCTACCATCCTCAATCTTCATATAAACCCACTCTGTATTGCCCTCTACCACTCTCAATCTTCATGTAAACCCACACTGTATGGCCTCTACCATCCTCAATCTTCATATAAACCACACTGTATGGCCTCTACCATCCTCAATCTTCATATAAACCCACACTGTATTGCCCTCTAACATTCTCAATCTTCATATAAACACACACTGTATTGCTCTCTACCATTCTCAATCTTCATGTAAACCCACACTGTATTGCCCTCTACCATGCTCAATCTTCATATAAACCCACACTGTATTGCCCTCTACCATGCTCAATCTTCATATAAACCCACACTGTATTGCCCTCTACCATGCTCAATCTTCATATAAACCCACACTGTATTGCCCTCTACCATCCTCAATCTTCATGTAAACCCACACTGTATTGCCCTCCACCTTTCTCAATCTTCATATAAACCCACACTGTATTGCCCTCTACCATCCTCAATCTTCATGTAAACCCACACTGTATGCACTCTACCATTCTCAATCTTCATATAAACCCACACTGTATTGCCCTCTACCATCCTCAATCTTCATGTAAACCCACACTGTATTGCCCTCTACCATTCTCAATCTTCATATAAACCCACACTGTATTGCCCTCTACCATCCTCAATCTTCATGTAAACCCACACTGTATTGCCCTCTACCATTCTCAATCTTCATATAAACCCACACTGTATTGCCCTCTACCACTCTCAATCTTCATATAAACCCACACTGTATTTCCCTCTACCATCCTCAATCTTCATGTAAACCCACACTGTATTGCCCTCTACCATCCTCAATCTTCATGTAAACCCACACTGTATTGCCCTCTACCATCCTCAATCTTCATGTAAACCCACACTGTATTGCCCTCTACCATTCTCAATCTTCATGTAAACCCACGCTGTATTGCCCTCTACCACTCTCAATCTTCATGTAAACCCACACTGTATGGCCTCTACCATCCTCAATCTTCATGTAAACCCACACTGTATTGCCCTCTACCATTCTCAATATTCATATAAACCCACACTGTATTGTCCTCTACCATCCTCAATCTTCATATAAAACCACACTCTATTGCCCTCTACCACCCTCAATCTTCATGTAAACCCACACTGGATTGCCCTCTACCATCCTCAATCTTCATGTAAACGCACACTGTATGCCCTCTACCATCCTCATTCTTCATATAAACCCACACTGTATTGCCCTCTACCATCCTCAATCTTCATATAAACCCACACTGTATTGCCCTCTACCATCCTCAATCTTCATATAAACCCACACTGTATTGCCCTCTACCATCCTCAATCTTCATATAAACCCACACTTTATTGCCCTCTACCATTCTCAATCTTCATATAAACCCACAGTGTATTGCCCTCTACTATTCTCAATCTTCATATAAACCCACACTGTATTGCCTCTACCATCCTCAATCTTCATATAAACCCACACTGTATTGCCCTCTACCATTCTCAATCTTCATGTAAACCGACACTGTATTGCCCTCTACCATTCTCAATCTTCATATAAACCCACAGTGTATTGCCCTCTACCATTCTCAATATTCATATAAACCCACACTGTATTGCCTCTACCATCCTCAATCTTCATATAAACCCAAACTGTATTGCCCTCTACCATTCTCAATTTTCATGTAAACCCACACTGTATTGCCCTCTACCATCCTCAATCTTCATATAAAACCACACTGTATTGCCCTCTACCACCCTCAATCTTCATGTAAACCCACACTGGATTGCCCTCTACCATCCTCAATCTTCATGTAAACCCACACTGTATTGCCCTCTACCATCCTCAATCTTCATATAAACCCACACTGTATTGCCCTCTACCATTCTTAATCTTCATGTAAACCCACACTGTATTGCCCTCTAACATTCTCAATCTTCATATAAACCCACACTGTATTGCCCTCTACCATTCTCAATCTTCATATAAACCCACACTGTATTGCCCTCTACCATTCTCAATCTTCATATAAACCCACACTGTATTGCCCTCTACCACCCTCAATCTTCATGTAAACCCACACTGTATTGCCCTCTAACATTCTCAATCTTCATATAAACCCACACTGTATTGCCCTCTACCATTCTCAATCTTCATATAAACCCACACTGTATTGCCCTCTACCATTCTCAATCTTCATGTAAACCCACACTGTATTGCCCTCTACCACCCTCAATCTTCATGTAAACCCACACTGTATTGCCCTCTACCATTCTCAATCTTCATGTAAACCCACACTGTATTGCCCTCTACCATTCTCAATCTTCATGTAAACCCACACTGTATTGCCCTCTACCATCCTCAATCTTCATATAAACCCACACTGTATTGCCCTCTACCATCCTCAATCTTCATGTAAACCGACACTGTATTGCCCTCTACCATCCTCAATCTTCATATAAACCCACACTTTATTGCCCTCTACCATCCTCAATCTTCATATAAACCCACACTGTATTGCCCTCTACCATTCTCAATCTTCATGTAAACCCACACTGTATTGCTCTCTACCATCCTCAATCTTCATATAAACCCACACTGTATTGCCCTCTACCATTCTCAATCTTCATGTAAACCCACACTGTATTGCTCTCTACCATCCTCAATCTTCATATAAACCCACACTGTATTGCCCTCTACCATTCTCAATCTTCATGTAAACCCACACTGTATTGCTCTCTACCATGCTCAATCTTCATATAAACCCACTCTGTATTGCCCTCTACCATTCTCAATCTTCATATAAACCCACACTGTATTGCCCTCTACCATCCTCAATCTTCATATAAACCCACACTGTATTGCCCTCTACCATTCTCAATCTTCATGTAAACCCACACTGTATTGCTCTCTACCATCCTCAATCTTCATATAAACCCACACTGTATTGCCCTCTACCATTCTCAATCTTCATGTAAACCCACACTGTATTGCTCTCTACCATCCTCAATCTTCATATAAACCCACACTGTATTGCCCTCTACCATTCTCAATCTTCATGTAAACCCACACTGTATTGCTCTCTACCATGCTCAATCTTCATATAAACCCACTCTGTATTGCCCTCTACCATTCTCAATCTTCATATAAACCCACACTGTATTGCTCTCTACCATCCTCAATCTTCATATAAACCCACACTGTATTGCCCTCTACCATTCTCAATCTTCATGTAAACCCACACTGTATTGCTCTCTACCATGCTCAATCTTCATGTAAACCGACACTGTATTATCCTCTACCATCATCAATCTTCATATAAACCCACACTGTATTGCCCTCTACCATTCTCAATCTTCATGTAAACCCACACTGTTTTGCTGTCTACCATCCTCAATCTTCATATAAACCCACTCTGTATTGCCCTCTACCATTCTCAATCTTCATATAAACCCACACTGTATTGTCCTCTACCATTCTCAATCTTCATGTAAACCCACACTGTATTGCCCTTTACCATTCTCAATCTTCATGTAAACCCACACTGTATTGCCCTCTACCATTCTCAATCTTCATGTAAAACCCATACTGTATTGCCCTCTACCATCCTCAATCTTCATGTAAACCCACAATGTATTGCCCTCTACCATCCTCAATCTTCATATAAACCCACACTGTATTGCCCATCACCATAGTCAATCTTCATATAAACCAACACTGTATTGCCCTCTACCATCCTCAATCTTCATGTAAACCAATACTGTATTGCCCTCTACCATCCTCAATCTTCATGTAAACCCACATTGTATTGCCCTCTACCATCCTCAATCTTCATGTAAACCCACACTGTATTGTCCTCTACCATTCTCAATCTTCATGTAAACCCACACTGTATTGCCCTTTACCATTCTCAATCTTCATGTAAACCCACACTGTATTGCCCTCTACCATTCTCAATCTTCATGTAAAACCCATACTGTATTGCCCTCTACCATCCTCAATCTTCATGTAAACCCACAATGTATTGCCCTCTACCATCCTCAATCTTCATATAAACCCACACTGTATTGCCCATCACCATAGTCAATCTTCATATAAACCAACACTGTATTGCCCTCTACCATCCTCAATCTTCATGTAAACCAATACTGTATTGCCCTCTACCATCCTCAATCTTCATGTAAACCCACATTGTATTGCCCTCTACCATCCTCAATCTTCATGTAAACCCACACTGTATTGCCCTCTACCATCCCCAATCTTCATATAAACCCACACTGTATTGCCCTCTACCATCCTCAATCTTCATGTAAACCCACACTCTATGGCCTCTACCATCCTCAATCGTCATGTAAACCCACACTGTATTGCCCTCTACCATTCTCAATATTCATATAAACCCACACTGTATTGCCCTCTACCATCCTCAATCTTCATATAAACCACACTGTATGGCCTCTACCATCCTCAATCTTCATATAAACCCACACTGTATTGCCCTCTAACATTCTCAATCTTCATATAAACACACACTGTATTGCTCTCTACCATTCTCAATCTTCATGTAAACCCACACTGTATTGCCCTCTACCATGCTCAATCTTCATATAAACCCACACTGTATTGCCCTCTACCATCCTCAATCTTCATGTAAACCCACACTGTATTGCCCTCCACCTTTCTCAATCTTCATATAAACCCACACTGTATTGCCCTCTACCATCCTCAATCTTTATGTAAACCCACACTGTATGCACTCTACCATTCTCAATCTTCATATAAACCCACACTGTATTGCCCTCTACCATCCTCAATCTTCATGTAAACCCACACTGTATTGCCCTCTACCATCCTCAATCTTCATGTAAACCCACACTGTATTGCCCTCTACGTTTCTCAATCTTCATATAAACCCACACTGTATTGCCCTCTACCATCCTCAATCTTCATGTAAACCCACACTGTATTGCCCTCTACCATCCTCAATCTTCATGTAAACCCACACTGTATTGCCCTCTACCATCCTCAATCTTCATGTAAACCCACACTGTATTGCCCTCTACCATTCTCAATCTTCATGTAAACCCACGCTGTATTGCCCTCTACCACTCTCAATCTTCATGTAAACCCACACTGTATGGCCTCTACCATCCTCAATCTTCATGTAAACCCACACTGTATTGCCCTCTACCATTCTCAATATTCATATAAACCCACACTGTATTGTCCTCTACCATCCTCAATCTTCATATAAAACCACACTCTATTGCCCTCTACCACCCTCAATCTTCATGTAAACCCACACTGGATTGCCCTCTACCATCCTCAATCTTCATGTAAACGCACACTGTATGCCCTCTACCATCCTCATTCTTCATATAAACCCACACTGTATTGCCCTCTACCATCCTCAATCTTCATATAAACCCACACTGTATTGCCCTCTACCATCCTCAATCTTCATATAAACCCACACTGTATTGCCCTCTACCATCCTCAATCTTCATATAAACCCACACTTTATTGCCCTCTACCATTCTCAATCTTCATATAAACCCACAGTGTATTGCCCTCTACCATTCTCAATCTTCATATAAACCCACACTGTATTGCCCTCTACGTTTCTCAATCTTCATATAAACCCACACTGTATTGCCCTCTACCATCCTCAATCTTCATGTAAACCCACACTGTATTGCCCTCTACCATCCTCAATCTTCATTTAAACCCACACTGTATTGCCCTCTACCATCCTCAATCTTCATGTAAACCCACACTGTATTGCCCTCTACCATCCTCAATCTTCATGTAAACCCACACTGTATTGCCCTCTACGTTTCTCAATCTTCATATAAACCCACACTGTATTATCCTCTACCATCATCAATCTTCATATAAACCCACACTGTATTGCCCTCTACCATTCTCAATCTTCATGTAAACCCACACTGTATTGCTGTCTACCATCCTAAATCTTCATATAAACCCACTCTGTATTGCCCTCTACCATTCTCAATCTTCATATAAACCCACACTGTATTGTCCTCTACCATTCTCAATCTTCATGTGAACCCACACTGTATTGCCCTTTACCATTCTCAATCTTCATATAAACCCACTCTGTATTGCCCTCTACCATTCTCAATCTTCATATAAACCCACACTGTATTGTCCTCTACCATTCTCAATCTTCATGTAAACCCACACTGTATTGCCCTTTACCATTCTCAATCTTCATGTAAACCCACACTGTATTGCCCTCTACCATTCTCAATCTTCATGTAAAACCCATACTGTATTGCCCTCTACCATCCTCAATCTTCATGTAAACCCACAATGTATTGCCCTCTACCATCCTCAATCTTCATATAAACCCACACTGTATTGCCCATCACCATAGTCAATCTTCATATAAACCAACACTGTATTGCCCTCTACCATCCTCAATCTTCATGTAAACCAATACTGTATTGCCCTCTACCATCCTCAATCTTCATGTAAACCCACATTGTATTGCCCTCTACCATCCTCAATCTTCATGTAAACCCACACTGTATTGCCCTCTACCATCCCCAATCTTCATATAAACCCACACTGTATTGCCCTCTACCATCCTCAATCTTCATGTAAACCCACACTCTATGGCCTCTACCATCCTCAATCGTCATGTAAACCCACACTGTATTGCCCTCTACCATTCTCAATATTCATATAAACCCACACTGTATTGCCCTCTACCATCCTCAATCTTCATATAAACCACACTGTATGGCCTCTACCATCCTCAATCTTCATATAAACCCACACTGTATTGCCCTCTAACATTCTCAATCTTCATATAAACACACACTGTATTGCTCTCTACCATTCTCAATCTTCATGTAAACCCACACTGTATTGCCCTCTACCATGCTCAATCTTCATATAAACCCACACTGTATTGCCCTCTACCATCCTCAATCTTCATGTAAACCCACACTGTATTGCCCTCCACCTTTCTCAATCTTCATATAAACCCACACTGTATTGCCCTCTACCATCCTCAATCTTCATGTAAACCCACACTGTATGCACTCTACCATTCTCAATCTTCATATAAACCCACACTGTATTGCCCTCTACCATCCTCAATCTTCATGTAAACCCACACTGTATTGCCCTCTACCATCCTCAATCTTCATGTAAACCCACACTGTATTGCCCTCTACGTTTCTCAATCTTCATATAAACCCACACTGTATTGCCCTCTACCATCCTCAATCTTCATGTAAACCCACACTGTATTGCCCTCTACCATCCTCAATCTTCATGTAAACCCACACTGTATTGCCCTCTACCATCCTCAATCTTCATGTAAACCCACACTGTATTGCCCTCTACCATTCTCAATCTTCATGTAAACCCACGCTGTATTGCCCTCTACCACTCTCAATCTTCATGTAAACCCACACTGTATGGCCTCTACCATCCTCAATCTTCATGTAAACCCACACTGTATTGCCCTCTACCATTCTCAATATTCATATAAACCCACACTGTATTGTCCTCTACCATCCTCAATCTTCATATAAAACCACACTCTATTGCCCTCTACCACCCTCAATCTTCATGTAAACCCACACTGGATTGCCCTCTACCATCCTCAATCTTCATGTAAACGCACACTGTATGCCCTCTACCATCCTCATTCTTCATATAAACCCACACTGTATTGCCCTCTACCATCCTCAATCTTCATATAAACCCACACTGTATTGCCCTCTACCATCCTCAATCTTCATATAAACCCACACTGTATTGCCCTCTACCATCCTCAATCTTCATATAAACCCACACTTTATTGCCCTCTACCATTCTCAATCTTCATATAAACCCACAGTGTATTGCCCTCTACCATTCTCAATCTTCATATAAACCCACACTGTATTGCCCTCTACGTTTCTCAATCTTCATATAAACCCACACTGTATTGCCCTCTACCATCCTCAATCTTCATGTAAACCCACACTGTATTGCCCTCTACCATCCTCAATCTTCATGTAAACCCACACTGTATTGCCCTCTACCATCCTCAATCTTCATGTAAACCCACACTGTATTGCCCTCTACCATCCTCAATCTTCATGTAAACCCACACTGTATTGCCCTCTACGTTTCTCAATCTTCATATAAACCCACACTGTATTATCCTCTACCATCATCAATCTTCATATAAACCCACACTGTATTGCCCTCTACCATTCTCAATCTTCATGTAAACCCACACTGTATTGCTGTCTACCATCCTCAATCTTCATATAAACCCACTCTGTATTGCCCTCTACCATTCTCAATCTTCATATAAACCCACACTGTATTGTCCTCTACCATTCTCAATCTTCATGTGAACCCACACTGTATTGCCCTTTACCATTCTCAATCTTCATGTAAACCCACACTGTATTGCCCTCTACCATTCTCAATCTTCATGTAAAACCCATACTGTATTGCCCTCTACCATCCTCAATCTTCATGTAAACCCACAATGTATTGCCCTCTACCATCCTCAATCTTCATATAAACCCACACTGTATTGCCCATCACCATAGTCAATCTTCATATAAACCAACACTGTATTGCCCTCTACCATCCTCAATCTTCATGTAAACCAATACTGTATTGCCCTCTACCATCCTCAATCTTCATGTAAACCCACATTGTATTGCCCTCTACCATCCTCAATCTTCATGTAAACCCACACTGTATTGCCCTCTACCATCCCCAATCTTCATATAAACCCACACTGTATTGCCCTCTACCATCCTCAATCTTCATGTAAACCCACACTCTATGGCCTCTACCATCCTCAATCGTCATGTAAACCCACACTGTATTGCCCTCTACCATTCTCAATATTCATATAAACCCACACTGTATTGCCCTCTACCATCCTCAATCTTCATATAAACCCACACTGTATTGCCCTCTACCATTCTCAATCTTCATGTAAACCCACACTGTATTGCTCTCTACCATCCTCAATCTTCATATAAACCCACACTGTATTGCCCTCTACCATTCTCAATCTTCATGTAAACCCACACTGTATTGCTCTCTACCATGCTCAATCTTCATATAAACCCACTCTGTATTGCCCTCTACCATTCTCAATCTTCATATAAACCCACACTGTATTATCCTCTACCATCATCAATCTTCATATAAACCCACACTGTATTGCCCTCTACCATTCTCAATCTTCATGTAAACCCACGCTGTATTGCCCTCTACCATTCTCAATCTTCATGTAAACCCACACTGTATGGCCTCTACCATCCTCAATCTTCATGTAAACCCACACTGTATTGCCCTCTACCATTCTCAATATTCATATAAACCCACACTGTATTGTCCTCTACCATCCTCAATCTTCATATAAAACCACACTCTATTGCCCTCTACCACCCTCAATCTTCATGTAAACCCACACTGGATTGCCCTCTACCATCCTCAATCTTCATGTAAACGCACACTGTATGCCCTCTACCATCCTCATTCTTCATATAAACCCACACTGTATTGCCCTCTACCATCCTCAATCTTCATATAAACCCACACTGTATTGCCCTCTACCATCCTCAATCTTCATATAAACCCACACTGTATTGCCCTCTACCATCCTCAATCTTCATATAAACCCACACTTTATTGCCCTCTACCATTCTCAAACTTCATATAAACCCACAGTGTATTGCCCTCTACCATTCTCAATCTTCATATAAACCCACACTGTATTGCCTCTACCATCCTCAATCTTCATATAAACCCACACTGTATTGCCCTCTACCATTCTCAATCTTCATGTAAACCGACACTGTATTGCCCTCTACCATTCTCAATCTTCATATAAACCCACAGTGTATTGCCCTCTACCATTCTCAATCTTCATATAAACCCACACTGTATTGCCCTCTACCATCCTCAATCTTCATATAAACCCAAACTGTATTGCCCTCTACCATTCTCAATTTTCATGTAAACCCACACTGTATTGCCCTCTACCATCCTCAATCTTCATATAAAACCACACTGTATTGCCCTCTACCACCCTCAATCTTCATGTAAACCCACACTGGATTGCCCTCTACCATCCTCAATCTTCATGTAAACCCACACTGTATTGCCCTCTACCATCCTCAATCTTCATATAAACCCACACTGTATTGCCCTCTACCATTCTTAATCTTCATGTAAACCCACACTGTATTGCCCTCTAACATTCTCAATCTTCATATAAACCCACACTGTATTGCCCTCTACCATTCTCAATCTTCATATAAACCCACACTGTATTGCCCTCTACCATTCTCAATCTTCATATATACCCACACTGTATTGCCCTCTACCACCCTCAATCTTCATGTAAACCCACACTGTATTGCCCTCTAACATTCTCAATCTTCATATAAACCCACACTGTATTGCCCTCTACCATTCTCAATCTTCATATAAACCCACACTGTATTGCCCTCTACCATTCTCAATCTTCATGTAAACCCACACTGTATTGCCCTCTACCACCCTCAATCTTCATGTAAACCCACACTGTATTGCCCTCTACCATTCTCAATCTTCATGTAAACCCACACTGTATTGCCCTCTACCATTCTCAATCTTCATGTAAACCCACACTGTATTGCCCTCTACCATCCTCAATCTTCATATAAACCCACACTGTATTGCCCTCTACCATCCTCAATCTTCATGTAAACCGACACTGTATTGCCCTCTACCATCCTCAATCTTCATATAAACCCACACTTTATTGCCCTCTACCATCCTCAATCTTCATATAAACCCACACTGTATTGCCCTCTACCATTCTCAATCTTCATGTAAACCCACACTGTATTGCTCTCTACCATCCTCAATCTTCATATAAACCCACACTGTATTGCCCTCTACCATTCTCAATCTTCATGTAAACCCACACTGTATTGCTCTCTACCATCCTCAATCTTCATATAAACCCACACTGTATTGCCCTCTACCATTCTCAATCTTCATGTAAACCCACACTGTATTGCTCTCTACCATGCTCAATCTTCATATAAACCCACTCTGTATTGCCCTCTACCATTCTCAATCTTCATATAAACCCACACTGTATTATCCTCTACCATCATCAATCTTCATATAAACCCACACTGTATTGCCCTCTACCATTCTCAATCTTCATGTAAACCCACACTGTATTGCTGTCTACCATCCTCAATCTTCATATAAACCCACTCTGTATTGCCCTCTACCATTCTCAATCTTCATATAAACCCACACTGTATTGTCCTCTACCATTCTCAATCTTCATGTAAACCCACACTGTATTGCCCTTTACCATTCTCAATCTTCATGTAAACCCACACTGTATTGCCCTCTACCATTCTCAATCTTCATGTAAAACCCATACTGTATTGCCCTCTACCATCCTCAATCTTCATGTAAACCCACAATGTATTGCCCTCTACCATCCTCAATCTTCATATAAACCCACACTGTATTGCCCATCACCATAGTCAATCTTCATATAAACCAACACTGTATTGCCCTCTACCATCCTCAATCTTCATGTAAACCAATACTGTATTGCCCTCTACCATCCTCAATCTTCATGTAAACCCACATTGTATTGCCCTCTACCATCCTCAATCTTCATGTAAACCCACACTGTATTGCCCTCTACCATCCCCAATCTTCATATAAACCCACACTGTATTGCCCTCTACCATCCTCAATCTTCATGTAAACCCACACTCTATGGCCTCTACCATACTCAATCGTCATGTAAACCCACACTGTATTGCCCTCTACCATTCTCAATATTCATATAAACCCACACTGTATTGCCCTCTACCATCCTCAATCTTCATATAAAACCACACTGTATGGCCTCTACCATCCTCAATCTTCATATAAACCCACACTGTATTGCCCTCTAACATTCTCAATCTTCATATAAACACACACTGTATTGCCCTCTACCATCCTCAATCTTCATGTAAACCCACACTGTATTGCCCTCTACATTTCTCAATCTTCATATAAACCCACACTGTATTATCCTCTACCATCATCAATCTTCATATAAACCCACACTGTATTGCCCTCTACCATTCTCAATCTTCATGTAAACCCACACTGTATTGCTGTCTACCATCCTCAATCTTCATATAAACCCACTCTGTATTGCCCTCTACCATTCTCAATCTTCATATAAACCCACACTGTATTGTCCTCTACCATTCTCAATCTTCATGTAAACCCACACTGTATTGCCCTTTACCATTCTCAATCTTCATGTAAACCCACACTGTATTGCCCTCTACCATTCTCAATCTTCATGTAAAACCCATACTGTATTGCCCTCTACCATCCTCAATCTTCATGTAAACCCACAATGTATTGCCCTCTACCATCCTCAATCTTCATATAAACCCACACTGTATTGCCCATCACCATAGTCAATCTTCATATAAACCAACACTGTATTGCCCTCTACCATCCTCAATCTTCATGTAAACCAATACTGTATTGCCCTCTACCATCCTCAATCTTCATGTAAACCCACATTGTATTGCCCTCTACCATCCTCAATCTTCATGTAAACCCACACTGTATTGCCCTCTACCATCCCCAATCTTCATATAAACCCAAACTGTATTGCCCTCTACCATTCTCAATTTTCATGTAAACCCACACTGTATTGCCCTCTACCATCCTCAATCTTCATATAAAACCACACTGTATTGCCCTCTACCACCCTCAATCTTCATGTAAACCCACACTGGATTGCCCTCTACCATCCTCAATCTTCATGTAAACCCACACTGTATTGCCCTCTACCATCCTCAATCTTCATATAAACCCACACTGTATTGCCCTCTACCATTCTTAATCTTCATGTAAACCCACACTGTATTGCCCTCTAACATTCTCAATCTTCATATAAACCCACACTGTATTGCCCTCTACCATTCTCAATCTTCATATAAACCCACACTGTATTGCCCTCTACCATTCTCAATCTTCATATAAACACACACTGTATTGCCCTCTACCACCCTCAATCTTCATGTAAACCCACACTGTATTGCCCTCTAACATTCTCAATCTTCATATAAACCCACACTGTATTGCCCTCTACCATTCTCAATCTTCATATAAACCCACACTGTATTGCCCTCTACCATTCTCAATCTTCATGTAAACCCACACTGTATTGCCCTCTACCACCCTCAATCTTCATGTAAACCCACACTGTATTGCCCTCTACCATTCTCAATCTTCATGTAAACCCACACTGTATTGCCCTCTACCATTCTCAATGTTCATGTAAACCCACACTGTATTGCCCTCTACCATCCTCAATCTTCATATAAACCCACACTGTATTGCCCTCTACCATCCTCAATCTTCATGTAAACCGACACTGTATTGCCCTCTACCATCCTCAATCTTCATATAAACCCACACTTTATTGCCCTCTACCATCCTCAATCTTCATATAAACCCACACTGTATTGCCCTCTACCATTCTCAATCTTCATGTAAACCCACACTGTATTGCTCTCTACCATCCTCAATCTTCATATAAACCCACACTGTATTGCCCTCTACCATTCTCAATCTTCATGTAAACCCACACTGTATTGCTCTCTACCATCCTCAATCTTCATATAAACCCACACTGTATTGCCCTCTACCATTCTCAATCTTCATGTAAACCCACACTGTATTGCTCTCTACCATCCTCAATCTTCATATAAACCCACATTGTATTGCCCTCTACCATCCTCAATCTTCATGTAAACCCACACTGTATTGCCCTCTACCATCCCCAATCTTCATATAAACCCAAACTGTATTGCCCTCTACCATTCTCAATTTTCATGTAAACCCACACTGTATTGCCCTCTACCATCCTCAATCTTCATATAAAACCACACTGTATTGCCCTCTACCACCCTCAATCTTCATGTAAACCCACACTGGATTGCCCTCTACCATCCTCAATCTTCATGTAAACCCACACTGTATTGCCCTCTACCATCCTCAATCTTCATATAAACCCACACTGTATTGCCCTCTACCATTCTTAATCTTCATGTAAACCCACACTGTATTGCCCTCTAACATTCTCAATCTTCATATAAACCCACACTGTATTGCCCTCTACCATTCTCAATCTTCATATAAACCCACACTGTATTGCCCTCTACCATTCTCAATCTTCATATAAACACACACTGTATTGCCCTCTACCACCCTCAATCTTCATGTAAACCCACACTGTATTGCCCTCTAACATTCTCAATCTTCATATAAACCCACACTGTATTGCCCTCTACCATTCTCAATCTTCATATAAACCCACACTGTATTGCCCTCTACCATTCTCAATCTTCATGTAAACCCACACTGTATTGCCCTCTACCACCCTCAATCTTCATGTAAACCCACACTGTATTGCCCTCTACCATTCTCAATCTTCATGTAAACCCACACTGTATTGCCCTCTACCATTCTCAATGTTCATGTAAACCCACACTGTATTGCCCTCTACCATCCTCAATCTTCATATAAACCCACACTGTATTGCCCTCTACCATCCTCAATCTTCATGTAAACCGACACTGTATTGCCCTCTACCATCCTCAATCTTCATATAAACCCACACTTTATTGCCCTCTACCATCCTCAATCTTCATATAAACCCACACTGTATTGCCCTCTACCATTCTCAATCTTCATGTAAACCCACACTGTATTGCTCTCTACCATCCTCAATCTTCATATAAACCCACACTGTATTGCCCTCTACCATTCTCAATCTTCATGTAAACCCACACTGTATTGCTCTCTACCATCCTCAATCTTCATATAAACCCACACTGTATTGCCCTCTACCATTCTCAATCTTCATGTAAACCCACACTGTATTGCTCTCTACCATGCTCAATCTTCATATAAACCCACTCTGTATTACCCTCTACCATTCTCAATCTTCATATAAACCCACACTGTATTATCCTCTACCATCATCAATCTTCATATAAACCCACACTGTATTGCCCTCTACCATTCTCAATCTTCATGTAAACCCACACTGTATTGCTGTCTACCATCCTCAATCTTCATATAAACCCACTCTGTATTGCCCTCTACCATTCTCAATCTTCATATAAACCCACACTGTATTGTCCTCTACCATTCTCAATCTTCATGTAAACCCACACTGTATTGCCCTTTACCATTCTCAATCTTCATGTAAACCCACACTGTATTGCCCTCTACCATTCTCAATCTTCATGTAAAACCCATACTGTATTGCCCTCTACCATCCTCAATCTTCATGTAAACCCACAATGTATTGCCCTCTACCATCCTCAATCTTCATATAAACCCACACTGTATTGCCCATCACCATAGTCAATCTTCATATAAACCAACACTGTATTGCCCTCTACCATCCTCAATCTTTATGTAAACCAATACTGTATTGCCCTCTACCATCCTCAACCTTCATGTAAACCCACATTGTATTGCCCTCTACCATCCTCAATCTTCATGTAAACCCACACTGTATTGCCCTCTACCATCCCCAATCTTCATATAAACCCACACTGTATTGCCCTCTACCATCCTCAATCTTCATGTAAACCCACACTCTATGGCCTCTACCATCCTCAATCGTCATGTAAACCCACACTGTATTGCCCTCTACCATTCTCAATATTCATATAAACCCACACTGTATTGCCCTCTACCATCCTCAATCTTCATATAAAACCACACTGTATGGCCTCTACCATCCTCAATCTTCATATAAACCCACACTGTATTGCCCTCTAACATTCTCAATCTTCATATAAACACACACTGTATTGCCCTCTACCATCCTCAATCTTCATGTAAACCCACACTGTATTGCCCTCTACCATCCTCAATCTTCATGTAAACCCACACTGTATTGCCCTCTACGTTTCTCAATCTTCATATAAACCCACACTGTATTATCCTCTACCATCCTCAATCTTCATGTAAACCCACACTGTATTGCCCTCTACCATTCTCAATCTTCATGTAAACCCACACTGTATTGCCCTCTACCATCCTCAATCTTCATGTAAACCCACACTGTATTGCCCTCTACGTTTCTCAATCTTCATATAAACCCACACTGTATTATCCTCTACCATCATCAATCTTCATATAAACCCACACTGTATTGCCCTCTACCATTCTCAATCTTCATGTAAACCCACACTGTATTGCTGTCTACCATCCTCAATCTTCATATAAACCCACTCTGTATTGCCCTCTACCATTCTCAATCTTCATATAAACCCACACTGTATTGTCCTCTACCATTCTCAATCTTCATGTAAACCCACACTCTATTGCCCTTTACCATTCTCAATCTTCATGTAAACCCACACTGTATTGCCCTCTACCATTCTCAATCTTCATGTAAAACCCATACTGTATTGCCCTCTACCATCCTCAATCTTCATGTAAACCCACAATGTATTGCCCTCTACCATCCTCAATCTTCATATAAACCCACACTGTATTGCCCATCACCATAGTCAATCTTCATATAAACCAACACTGTATTGCCCTCTACCATCCTCAATCTTCATGTAAACCAATACTGTATTGCCCTCTACCATCCTCAATCTTCATGTAAACCCACATTGTATTGCCCTCTACCATCCTCAATCTTCATGTAAACCCACACTGTATTGCCCTCTACCATCCCCAATCTTCATATAAACCCACACTGTATTGCCCTCTACCATCCTCAATCTTCATGTAAACCCACACTCTATGGCCTCTACCATCCTCAATCGTCATGTAAACCCACACTGTATTGCCCTCTACCATTCTCAATATTCATATAAACCCACACTGTATTGCCCTCTACCATCCTCAATCTTCATATAAAACCACACTGTATGGCCTCTACCATCCTCAATCTTCATATAAACCCACACTGTATTGCCCTCTAACATTCTCAATCTTAATATAAACACACACTGTATTGCTCTCTACCATTCTCAATCTTCATGTAAACCCACACTGTATTGCCCTCTACCATCCTCAATCTTCATATAAACCCACACTGTATTGCCCTCTACCATCCTCAATCTTCATGTAAACCCACACTGTATTGCCCTCCACCTTTCTCAATCTTCATATAAACCCACACTGTATTGCCCTCTACCATCCTCAATCTTCATGTAAACCCACACTGTATTGCCCTCTACCATCCTCAATCTTCATGTAAACCCACACTGTATTGCCCTCTACGTTTCTCAATCTTCATATAAACCCACACTGTATTGCCCTCTACCATCCTCAATCTTCATGTAAACCCACACTGTATTGCCCTCTACCATCCTCAATCTTCATGTAAACCCACACTGTATTGCCCTCTACCATTCTCAATCTTCATGTAAACCCACACTTTATTGCCCTCTACTATTCTCAATCTTCATATAAACCCACACTGTATTGCCCTCTACCATTCTCAATCTTCATATAAACCCACACCGTATTGCCCTCTACCATTCTCAATCTTCATATAAACCCACACTGTATTGCCCTCAACCATCCTCAATCTTCATATAAACCCACACTTTATTGCCCTCTACCGTCCTCAAACTTCATGTAAACCCACACCGTATTGCCCTCTACCATTCTCAATCTTCATGTAAACCCACACTGTATTGCCCTCTACCATCCTCAATCTTCATATAAACCCACACTGTATTGCCCTCTACCATTCTTAATCTTCATGTAAACCCACACTGTATTGCCCTCTAACATTCTCAATCTTCATATAAACCCACACTGTATTGCCCTCTACCATTCTCAATCTTCATATAAACCCACACTGTATTGCCCTCTACCATTCTCAATCTTCATATAAACCCACACTGTATTGCCCTCTAACATTCTCAATCTTCATATAAACCCACACTGTATTGCCCTCTAACATTCTCAATCTTCATATAACCCCACACTGTATTGCCCTCTACCATTCTCAATCTTCATATAAACCCACACTGTATTGCCCTCTACCATTCTCAATCTTCATGTAAACCCACACTGTATTGCCCTCTACCACCCTCAATCGTCATGTAAACCCACACTGTATTGCCCTCTACCATTCTCAATATTCATATAAACCCACACTGTATTGCCCTCTACCATCCTCAATCTTCATATAAAACCACACTGTATGGCCTCTACCATCCTCAATCTTCATATAAACCCACACTGTATTGCCCTCTAACATTCTCAATCTTCATATAAACACACACTGTATTGCCCTCTACCATCCTCAATCTTCATGTAAACCCACACTGTATTGCCCTCTACGTTTCTCAATCTTCATATAAACCCACACTGTATTATCCTCTACCATCCTCAATCTTCATGTAAACCCACACTGTATTGCCCTCTACCATTCTCAATCTTCATGTAAACCCACACTGTATTGCCCTCTACCATCCTCAATCTTCATGTAAACCCACACTGTATTGCCCTCTACGTTTCTCAATCTTCATATAAACCCACACTGTATTATCCTCTACCATCATCAATCTTCATATAAACCCACACTGTATTGCCCTCTACCATTCTCAATCTTCATGTAAACCCACACTGTATTGCTGTCTACCATCCTCAATCTTCATATAAACCCACTCTGTATTGCCCTCTACCATTCTCAATCTTCATATAAACCCACACTGTATTGTCCTCTACCATTCTCAATCTTCATGTAAACCCACACTCTATTGCCCTTTACCATTCTCAATCTTCATGTAAACCCACACTGTATTGCCCTCTACCATTCTCAATCTTCATGTAAAACCCATACTGTATTGCCCTCTACCATCCTCAATCTTCATGTAAACCCACAATGTATTGCCCTCTACCATCCTCAATCTTCATATAAACCCACACTGTATTGCCCATCACCATAGTCAATCTTCATATAAACCAACACTGTATTGCCCTCTACCATCCTCAATCTTCATGTAAACCAATACTGTATTGCCCTCTACCATCCTCAATCTTCATGTAAACCCACATTGTATTGCCCTCTACCATCCTCAATCTTCATGTAAACCCACACTGTATTGCCCTCTACCATCCCCAATCTTCATATAAACCCACACTGTATTGCCCTCTACCATCCTCAATCTTCATGTAAACCCACACTCTATGGCCTCTACCATCCTCAATCGTCATGTAAACCCACACTGTATTGCCCTCTACCATTCTCAATATTCATATAAACCCACACTGTATTGCCCTCTACCATCCTCAATCTTCATATAAAACCACACTGTATGGCCTCTACCATCCTCAATCTTCATATAAACCCACACTGTATTGCCCTCTAACATTCTCAATCTTAATATAAACACACACTGTATTGCTCTCTACCATTCTCAATCTTCATGTAAACCCACACTGTATTGCCCTCTACCATGCTCAATCTTCATATAAACCCACACTGTATTGCCCTCTACCATCCTCAATCTTCATGTAAACCCACACTGTATTGCCCTCCACCTTTCTCAATCTTCATATAAACCCACACTGTATTGCCCTCTACCATCCTCAATCTTCATGTAAACCCACACTGTATTGCCCTCTACCATCCTCAATCTTCATGTAAACCCACACTGTATTGCCCTCTACGTTTCTCAATCTTCATATAAACCCACACTGTATTGCCCTCTACCATCCTCAATCTTCATGTAAACCCACACTGTATTGCCCTCTACCATCCTCAATCTTCATGTAAACCCACACTGTATTGCCCTCTACCATTCTCAATCTTCATGTAAACCCACACTTTATTGCCCTCTACTATTCTCAATCTTCATATAAACCCACACTGTATTGCCCTCTACCATTCTCAATCTTCATATAAACCCACACCGTATTGCCCTCTACCATTCTCAATCTTCATATAAACCCACACTGTATTGCCCTCAACCATCCTCAATCTTCATATAAACCCACACTTTATTGCCCTCTACCGTCCTCAAACTTCATGTAAACCCACACCGTATTGCCCTCTACCATTCTCAATCTTCATGTAAACCCACACTGTATTGCCCTCTACCATCCTCAATCTTCATATAAACCCACACTGTATTGCCCTCTACCATTCTTAATCTTCATGTAAACCCACACTGTATTGCCCTCTAACATTCTCAATCTTCATATAAACCCACACTGTATTGCCCTCTACCATTCTCAATCTTCATATAAACCCACACTGTATTGCCCTCTACCATTCTCAATCTTCATATAAACCCACACTGTATTGCCCTCTAACATTCTCAATCTTCATATAAACCCACACTGTATTGCCCTCTAACATTCTCAATCTTCATATAACCCCACACTGTATTGCCCTCTACCATTCTCAATCTTCATATAAACCCACACTGTATTGCCCTCTACCATTCTCAATCTTCATGTAAACCCACACTGTATTGCCCTCTACCACCCTCAATCTTCATGTAAACCCACACTGTATTGCCCTCTACCATTCTCAATCTTCATGTAAACCCACACTGTATTGCCCTCTACCATTCTCAATGTTCATGTAAACCCACACTGTATTGCCCTCTACCATCCTCAATCTTCATATAAACCCACACTGTATTGCCCTCTACCATCCTCAATCTTCATGTAAACCGACACTGTATTGCCCTCTACCATCCTCAATCTTCATATAAACCCACACTTTATTGCCCTCTACCATCCTCAATCTTCATATAAACCCACACTGTATTGCCCTCTACCATTCTCAATCTTCATGTAAACCAAACACTGTATTGCTCTCTACCATCCTCAATCTTCATATAAACCCACACTGTATTGCCCTCTACCATTCTCAATCTTCATGTAAACCCACACTGTATTGCTCTCTACCATCCTCAATCTTCATATAAACCCACACTGTATTGCCCTCTACCATTCTCAATCTTCATGTAAACCCACACTGTATTGCTCTCTACCATGCTCAATCTTCATATAAACCCACTCTGTATTGCCCTCTACCATTCTCAATCATCATATAAACCCACACTGTATTATCCTCTACCATCATCAATCTTCATATAAACCCACACTGTATTGCCCTCTACCATTCTCAATCTTCATGTAAACCCACACTGTATTGCTGTCTACCATCCTCAATCTTCATATAAACCCACTCTGTATTGCCCTCTACCATTCTCAATCTTCATATAAACCCACACTGTATTGTCCTCTACCATTCTCAATCTTCATGTAAACCCACACTGTATTGCCCTTTACCATTCTCAATCTTCATGTAAACCCACACTGTATTGCCCTCTACCATTCTCAATCTTCATGTAAAACCCATACTGTATTGCCCTCTACCATCCTCAATCTTCATGTAAACCCACAATGTATTGCCCTCTACCATCCTCAATCTTCATATAAACCCACACTGTATTGCCCATCACCATAGTCAATCTTCATATAAACCAACACTGTATTGCCCTCTACCATCCTCAATCTTTATGTAAACCAATACTGTATTGCCCTCTACCATCCTCAACCTTCATGTAAACCCACATTGTATTGCCCTCTACCATCCTCAATCTTCATGTAAACCCACACTGTATTGCCCTCTACCATCCCCAATCTTCATATAAACCCACACTGTATTGCCCTCTACCATCCTCAATCTTCATGTAAACCCACACTCTATGGCCTCTACCATCCTCAATCGTCATGTAAACCCACACTGTATTGCCCTCTACCATTCTCAATATTCATATAAACCCACACTGTATTGCCCTCTACCATCCTCAATCTTCATATAAAACCACACTGTATGGCCTCTACCATCCTCAATCTTCATATAAACCCACACTGTATTGCCCTCTAACATTCTCAATCTTCATATAAACACACACTGTATTGCCCTCTACCATCCTCAATCTTCATGTAAACCCACACTGTATTGCCCTCTACCATCCTCAATCTTCATGTAAACCCACACTGTATTGCCCTCTACGTTTCTCAATCTTCATATAAACCCACACTGTATTATCCTCTACCATCCTCAATCTTCATGTAAACCCACACTGTATTGCCCTCTACCATTCTCAATCTTCATGTAAACCCACACTGTATTGCCCTCTACCATCCTCAATCTTCATGTAAACCCACACTGTATTGCCCTCTACGTTTCTCAATCTTCATATAAACCCACACTGTATTATCCTCTACCATCATCAATCTTCATATAAACCCACACTGTATTGCCCTCTACCATTCTCAATCTTCATGTAAACCCACACTGTATTGCTGTCTACCATCCTCAATCTTCATATAAACCCACTCTGTATTGCCCTCTACCATTCTCAATCTTCATATAAACCCACACTGTATTGTCCTCTACCATTCTCAATCTTCATGTAAACCCACACTCTATTGCCCTTTACCATTCTCAATCTTCATGTAAACCCACACTGTATTGCCCTCTACCATTCTCAATCTTCATGTAAAACCCATACTGTATTGCCCTCTACCATCCTCAATCTTCATGTAAACCCACAATGTATTGCCCTCTACCATCCTCAATCTTCATATAAACCCACACTGTATTGCCCATCACCATAGTCAATCTTCATATAAACCAACACTGTATTGCCCTCTACCATCCTCAATCTTCATGTAAACCAATACTGTATTGCCCTCTACCATCCTCAATCTTCATGTAAACCCACATTGTATTGCCCTCTACCATCCTCAATCTTCATGTAAACCCACACTGTATTGCCCTCTACCATCCCCAATCTTCATATAAACCCACACTGTATTGCCCTCTACCATCCTCAATCTTCATGTAAACCCACACTCTATGGCCTCTACCATCCTCAATCGTCATGTAAACCCACACTGTATTGCCCTCTACCATTCTCAATATTCATATAAACCCACACTGTATTGCCCTCTACCATCCTCAATCTTCATATAAAACCACACTGTATGGCCTCTACCATCCTCAATCTTCATATAAACCCACACTGTATTGCCCTCTAACATTCTCAATCTTAATATAAACACACACTGTATTGCTCTCTACCATTCTCAATCTTCATGTAAACCCACACTGTATTGCCCTCTACCATGCTCAATCTTCATATAAACCCACACTGTATTGCCCTCTACCATCCTCAATCTTCATGTAAACACACACTGTATTGCCCTCCACCTTTCTCAATCTTCATATAAACCCACACTGTATTGCCCTCTACCATCCTCAATCTTCATGTAAACCCACACTGTATTGCCCTCTACCATCCTCAATCTTCATGTAAACCCACACTGTATTGCCCTCTACGTTTCTCAATCTTCATATAAACCCACACTGTATTGCCCTCTACCATCCTCAATCTTCATGTAAACCCACACTGTATTGCCCTCTACCATCCTCAATCTTCATGTAAACCCACACTGTATTGCCCTCTACCATTCTCAATCTTCATGTAAACCCACACTTTATTGCCCTCTACTATTCTCAATCTTCATATAAACCCACACTGTATTGCCCTCTACCATTCTCAATCTTCATATAAACCCACACCGTATTGCCCTCTACCATTCTCAATCTTCATATAAACCCACACTGTATTGCCCTCAACCATCCTCAATCTTCATATAAACCCACACTTTATTGCCCTCTACCGTCCTCAAACTTCATGTAAACCCACACCGTATTGCCCTCTACCATTCTCAATCTTCATGTAAACCCACACTGTATTGCCCTCTACCATCCTCAATCTTCATATAAACCCACACTGTATTGCCCTCTACCATTCTTAATCTTCATGTAAACCCACACTGTATTGCCCTCTAACATTCTCAATCTTCATATAAACCCACACTGTATTGCCCTCTACCATTCTCAATCTTCATATAAACCCACACTGTATTGCCCTCTACCATTCTCAATCTTCATATAAACCCACACTGTATTGCCCTCTAACATTCTCAATCTTCATATAAACCCACACTGTATTGCCCTCTAACATTCTCAATCTTCATATAACCCCACACTGTATTGCCCTCTAACATTCTCAATCTTCATATAAACCCACACTGTATTGCCCTCTACCGTCCTCAATGTTCATATAAACCCACACTGTATTGCCCTCTACCATTCTCAATCTTCATATAAACCCACACTGTATTGCCCTCATCCATTCTCAATCTTCATATAAACCCACACTGTATTGCCCTCTAACATTCTCAATCTTCATATAAACCCACACTGTATTGCCCTCTACCATTCTCAATCTTCATATAAACCCACACTGTATTGCCCTCATCCATTCTCAATCTTCATATAAACCCACACTGTATTGCCCTCTAACATTCTCAATCTTCATGTAAACCCACACTGTATTGCCCTCTAACATTCTCAATCTTCATATAAACCCACACTGTATTGCCCTCTACCGTCCTCAATCTTCATATAAACCCACACTGTATTGCCCTCTACCATTCTCAATCTTCATATAAACCCACACTGTATTGCCCTCTAACATTCTCAATCTTCATATAAACCCACACTGTATTGCCCTCTAACATTCTCAATCTTCATATAAACCCACACTGTATTGCCCTCTACCGTCCTCAATCTTCATATAAACCCACACTGTATTGCCCTCTAACATTCTCAATCTTCATATAAACCCACACTGTATTGCCCTCTAACATTCTCAATCTTCATGTAAACCCACACTGTATTCCCCTCTACCATACTCAATCTTCATATAAACCCACACTGTATTGCTCTCTACCATTCTCAATCTTCATGTAAACCCACACTTTATTGCCCTCTACTATTCTCAATCTTCATATAAACCCACACTGTATTGCCCTCTAACATTCTCAATCTTCATATAAACCCACACTGTATTGCTCTCTACCATTCTCAATCTTCATGTAAACCCACACTGTATTGCCCTCTACCATGCTCAATCTTCATATAAACCCACACTGTATTGCCCTCTACCATCCTCAATCTTCATGTAAACCCACACTGTATTGCCCTCCACCTTTCTCAATCTTCATATAAACCCACACTGTATTGCCCTCTACCATCCTCAATCTTCATGTAAACCCACACTGTATGCACTCTACCATTCTCAATCTTCATATAAACCCACACTGTATTGCCCTCTACCATCCTCAATCTTCATATAAACCCACACTGTATTGCCTCTACCATCCTCAATCTTCATATAAACCCAAACTGTATTGCCCTCTACCATTCTCAATTTTCATGTAAACCCACACTGTATTGCCCTCTACCATCCTCAATTTTCATATAAACCCACACTGTATTGCTCTCTACCATCCTCAATCTTCATATAAACCCACTCTGTATTGCCCTCTACCATTCTCAATCTTCATATAAACCCACACTGTATTGTCCTCTACCATCCTCAATCTTCATATAAACCCACGCTGTATTCCCCTCTACCATTCTCAATCTTCATGTAAACCCACACTGTATGGCCTCTAACATCCTCAATCTTCATGTAAACCCACACTGTATTGCCCTCTACCATTCTCAATATTCATATAAACCCACACTGTATTGCCCTCTACCATCCTCAATCTTCATATAAAACCACACTGTATTGCCCTCTACCACCCTCAATCTTCATGTAAACCCACACTGGATTGCCCTCTACCATCCTCGATCTTCATGTAAACGCACACTGTATGCCCTCTACCATCCTCAATCTTCATATAAACCCACACTGTATTGCCCTCTACCATCCTCAATCTTCATATAAACCCACACTGTATTGCCCTCTACCATCCTCAATCTTCATATAAACCCACACTTTATTGCCCTCTACCATTCTCAATATTCATATAAACCCACAGTGTATTGCCCTCTACCATTCTCAATCTTCATATAAACCCACACTGTATTGCCTCTACCATCCTCAATCTTCATATAAACCCACACTGTATTGCCCTCTACCATTCTCAATCTTCATGTAAACCGACACTGTATTGCCCTCTACCATTCTCAATCTTCATATAAACCCACAGTGTATTGCCCTCTACCATTCTCAATCTTCATGTAAACGCACACTGTATGCCCTCTACTATTCTCAATCTTCATATAAACCCACACTGTATTGCCCTCTACCATTCTCAATCTTCATATAAACCCACACTGTATTGCCCTCTACCATCCTCAATCTTCATATAAAACCACACTGTATGGCCTCTACCATCCTCAATCTTCATATAAACCCACACTGTATTGCCCTCTAACATTCTCAATCTTCATATAAACACACACTGTATTGCTCTCTACCATTCTCAATCTTCATGTAAACCCACACTGTATTGCCCTCTACCATGCTCAATCTTCATATAAACCCACACTGTATTGCCCTCTACCATCCTCAATCTTCATGTAAACCCACACTGTATTGCCCTCCACCTTTCTCAATCTTCATATAAACCCACACTGTATTGCCCTCTACCATCCTCAATCTTCATGTAAACCCACACTGTATGCACTCTACCATTCTCAATCTTCATATAAACCCACACTGTATTGCCCTCTACCATCCTCAATCTTCATGTAAACCCACACTGTATTGCCCTCTACCATCCTCAATCTTCATGTAAACCCACACTGTATTGCCCTCTACGTTTCTCAATCTTCATATAAACCCACACTGTATTGCCCTCTACCATCCTCAATCTTCATGTAAACCCACACTGTATTGCCCTCTACGTTTCTCAATCTTCATATAAACCCACACTGTATTGCCCTCTACCATCCTCAATCTTCATGTAAACCCACACTGTATTGCCCTCTACCATCCTCAATCTTCATGTAAACCCACACTGTATTGCCCTCTACCATTCTCAATCTTCATGTAAACCCACACTTTATTGCCCTCTACTATTCTCAATCTTCATATAAACCCACACTGTATTGCCCTCTACCATTCTCAATCTTCATATAAACCCACACCGTATTGCCCTCTACCATTCTCAATCTTCATATAAACCCACACTGTATTGCCCTCAACCATCCTCAATCTTCATATAAACCCACACTTTATTGCCCTCTACCGTCCTCAAACTTCATGTAAACCCACACCGTATTGCCCTCTACCATTCTCAATCTTCATGTAAACCCACACTGTATTGCCCTCTACCATCCTCAATCTTCATATAAACCCACACTGTATTGCCCTCTACCATTCTTAATCTTCATGTAAACCCACACTGTATTGCCCTCTAACATTCTCAATCTTCATATAAACCCACACTGTATTGCCCTCTACCATTCTCAATCTTCATATAAACCCACACTGTATTGCCCTCTACCATTCTCAATCTTCATATAAACCCACACTGTATTGCCCTCTAACATTCTCAATCTTCATATAAACCCACACTGTATTGCCCTCTAACATTCTCAATCTTCATATAACCCCACACTGTATTGCCCTCTAACATTCTCAATCTTCATATAAACCCACACTGTATTGCCCTCTACCGTCCTCAATGTTCATATAAACCCACACTGTATTGCCCTCTACCATTCTCAATCTTCATATAAACCCACACTGTATTGCCCTCATCCATTCTCAATCTTCATATAAACCCACACTGTATTGCCCTCTAACATTCTCAATCTTCATATAAACCCACACTGTATTGCCCTCTACCATTCTCAATCTTCATATAAACCCACACTGTATTGCCCTCATCCATTCTCAATCTTCATATAAACCCACACTGTATTGCCCTCTAACATTCTCAATCTTCATGTAAACCCACACTGTATTGCCCTCTAACATTCTCAATCTTCATATAAACCCACACTGTATTGCCCTCTACCGTCCTCAATCTTCATATAAACCCACACTGTATTGCCCTCTACCATTCTCAATCTTCATATAAACCCACACTGTATTGCCCTCTAACATTCTCAATCTTCATATAAACCCACACTGTATTGCCCTCTAACATTCTCAATCTTCATATAAACCCACACTGTATTGCCCTCTACCGTCCTCAATCTTCATATAAACCCACACTGTATTGCCCTCTAACATTCTCAATCTTCATATAAACCCACACTGTATTGCCCTCTAACATTCTCAATCTTCATGTAAACCCACACTGTATTCCCCTCTACCATACTCAATCTTCATATAAACCCACACTGTATTGCTCTCTACCATTCTCAATCTTCATGTAAACCCACACTTTATTGCCCTCTACTATTCTCAATCTTCATATAAACCCACACTGTATTGCCCTCTAACATTCTCAATCTTCATATAAACCCACACTGTATTGCTCTCTACCATTCTCAATCTTCATGTAAACCCACACTGTATTGCCCTCTACCATGCTCAATCTTCATATAAACCCACACTGTATTGCCCTCTACCATCCTCAATCTTCATGTAAACCCACACTGTATTGCCCTCCACCTTTCTCAATCTTCATATAAACCCACACTGTATTGCCCTCTACCATCCTCAATCTTCATGTAAACCCACACTGTATGCACTCTACCATTCTCAATCTTCATATAAACCCACACTGTATTGCCCTCTACCATCCTCAATCTTCATATAAACCCACACTGTATTGCCTCTACCATCCTCAATCTTCATATAAACCCAAACTGTATTGCCCTCTACCATTCTCAATTTTCATGTAAACCCACACTGTATTGCCCTCTACCATCCTCAATTTTCATATAAACCCACACTGTATTGCTCTCTACCATCCTCAATCTTCATATAAACCCACTCTGTATTGCCCTCTACCATTCTCAATCTTCATATAAACCCACACTGTATTGTCCTCTACCATCCTCAATCTTCATATAAACCCACGCTGTATTCCCCTCTACCATTCTCAATCTTCATGTAAACCCACACTGTATGGCCTCTAACATCCTCAATCTTCATGTAAACCCACACTGTATTGCCCTCTACCATTCTCAATATTCATATAAACCCACACTGTATTGCCCTCTACCATCCTCAATCTTCATATAAAACCACACTGTATTGCCCTCTACCACCCTCAATCTTCATGTAAACCCACACTGGATTGCCCTCTACCATCCTCGATCTTCATGTAAACGCACACTGTATGCCCTCTACCATCCTCAATCTTCATATAAACCCACACTGTATTGCCCTCTACCATCCTCAATCTTCATATAAACCCACACTGTATTGCCCTCTACCATCCTCAATCTTCATATAAACCCACACTTTATTGCCCTCTACCATTCTCAATATTCATATAAACCCACAGTGTATTGCCCTCTACCATTCTCAATCTTCATATAAACCCACACTGTATTGCCTCTACCATCCTCAATCTTCATATAAACCCACACTGTATTGCCCTCTACCATTCTCAATCTTCATGTAAACCGACACTGTATTGCCCTCTACCATTCTCAATCTTCATATAAACCCACAGTGTATTGCCCTCTACCATTCTCAATCTTCATGTAAACGCACACTGTATGCCCTCTACTATTCTCAATCTTCATATAAACCCACACTGTATTGCCCTCTACCATTCTCAATCTTCATATAAACCCACACTGTATTGCCCTCTACCATCCTCAATCTTCATATAAAACCACACTGTATGGCCTCTACCATCCTCAATCTTCATATAAACCCACACTGTATTGCCCTCTAACATTCTCAATCTTCATATAAACACACACTGTATTGCTCTCTACCATTCTCAATCTTCATGTAAACCCACACTGTATTGCCCTCTACCATGCTCAATCTTCATATAAACCCACACTGTATTGCCCTCTACCATCCTCAATCTTCATGTAAACCCACACTGTATTGCCCTCCACCTTTCTCAATCTTCATATAAACCCACACTGTATTGCCCTCTACCATCCTCAATCTTCATGTAAACCCACACTGTATGCACTCTACCATTCTCAATCTTCATATAAACCCACACTGTATTGCCCTCTACCATCCTCAATCTTCATGTAAACCCACACTGTATTGCCCTCTACCATCCTCAATCTTCATGTAAACCCACACTGTATTGCCCTCTACGTTTCTCAATCTTCATATAAACCCACACTGTATTGCCCTCTACCATCCTCAATCTTCATGTAAACCCACACTGTATTGCCCTCTACCATCCTCAATCTTCATGTAAACCCACACTGTATTGCCCTCTACCATTCTCAATCTTCATGTAAACCCACACTTTATTGCCCTCTACTATTCTCAATCTTCATATAAACCCACACTGTATTGCCCTCTACCACCCTCAATCTTCATGTAAACCCACACTGAATTGCCCTCTACCATCCTCAATCTTCATGTAAACGCACACTGTATGCCCTCTACCATCCTCAATCTTCATATAAACCCACACCGTATTGCCCTCTACCATTCTCAATCTTCATATAAACCCACACTTTATTGCCCTCTACTATTCTCAATCTTCATATAAACCCACACTGTATTGCCCTCTACCATCCTCAATCTTCATATAAACCCACACTTTATTGCCCTCTACCGTCCTCAAACTTCATGTAAACCCACACCGTATTGCCCTCTACCATTCTCAATCTTCATGTAAACCCACACTGTATTGCCCTCTACCATCCTCAATCTTCATATAAACCCACACTGTATTGCCCTCTACCATTCTTAATCTTCATGTAAACCCACACTGTATTGCCCTCTAACATTCTCAATCTTCATATAAACCCACACTGTATTGCCCTCTACCATTCTCAATCTTCATATAAACCCACACTGTATTGCCCTCTACCATTCTCAATCTTCATATAAACCCACACTGTATTGCCCTCTAACATTCTCAATCTTCATATAAACCCACACTGTATTGCCCTCTAACATTCTCAATCTTCATATAACCCCACACTGTATTGCCCTCTAACATTCTCAATCTTCATATAAACCCACACTGTATTGCCCTCTACCGTCCTCAATGTTCATATAAACCCACACTGTATTGCCCTCTACCATTCTCAATCTTCATATAAACCCACACTGTATTGCCCTCATCCATTCTCAATCTTCATATAAACCCACACTGTATTGCCCTCTAACATTCTCAATCTTCATATAAACCCACACTGTATTGCCCTCTACCATGCTCAATCTTCATATAAACCCACACTGTATTGCCCTCTAACATTCTCAATCTTCATATAAACCCACACTGTATTGCCCTCTACCGTCCTCAATGTTCATATAAACCCACACTGTATTGCCCTCTACCATTCTCAATCTTCATATAAACCCACACTGTATTGCCCTCATCCATTCTCAATCTTCATATAAACCCACACTGTATTGCCCTCTAACATTCTCAATCTTCATATAAACCCACACTGTATTGCCCTCTACCATGCTCAATCTTCATATAAACCCACACTGTATTGCCCTCTAACATTCTCAATCTTCATATAAACCCACACTGTATTGCCCTCTAACATTCTCAATCTTCATATAACCCCACACTGTATTGCCCTCTAACATTCTCAATCTTCATATAAACCCACACTGTATTGCCCTCTACCGTCCTCAATGTTCATATAAACCCACACTGTATTGCCCTCTACCATTCTCAATCTTCATATAAACCCACACTGTATTGCCCTCATCCATTCTCAATCTTCATATAAACCCACACTGTATTGCCCTCTAACATTCTCAATCTTCATATAAGCCCACACTGTATTGCCCTCTACCATGCTCAATCTTCATATAAACCCACACTGTATTGCCCTCTAACATTCTCAATCTTCATATAAACCCACACTGTATTGCCCTCTACCATCCTCAATCTTCATATAAACCCACACTGTATTGCCCTCATCCATTCTCAATCTTCATATAAACCCACACTGTATTGCCCTCTAACATTCTCAATCTTCATGTAAACCCACACTGTATTGCCCTCTAACATTCTCAATCTTCATATAAACCCACACTGTATTGCCCTCTACCGTCCTCAATCTTCATATAAACCCACACTGTATTGCCCTCTACCATTCTCAATCTTCATATAAACCCACACTGTATTGCCCTCTAACATTCTCAATCTTCATATAAACCCACACTGTATTGCCCTCTAACATTCTCAATCTTCATATAAACCCACACTGTTTTGCCCTCTACCGTCCTCAATCTTCATATAAACCCACACTGTATTGCCCTCTAACATTCTCAATCTTCATATAAACCCACACTGTATTGCCCTCTAACATTCTCAATCTTCATGTAAACCCACACTGTATTCCCCTCTACCATACTCAATCTTCATATAAACCCACACTGTATTGCTCTCTACCATTCTCAATCTTCATGTAAACCCACACTTTATTGCCCTCTACTATTCTCAATCTTCATGTAAACCCACACTGTATGCACTCTACCATTCTCAATCTTCATATAAACCCACACTGTATTGCCCTCTACCATCCTCAATCTTCATATAAACCCACACTGTATTGCCTCTACCATCCTCAATCTTCATGTAAACCCACACTGTATTGCCCTCTACCATTCTCAATTTTCATGTAAACCCACACTGTATTGCCCTCTACCATCCTCAATTTTCATATAAACCCACACTGTATTGCTCTCTACCATCCTCAATCTTCATATAAACCCACTCTGTATTGCCCTCTACCATTCTCAATCTTCATATAAACCCACACTGTATTGTCCTCTACCATCCTCAATCTTCATATAAACCCACGCTGTATTCCCCTCTACCATTCTCAATCTTCATGTAAACCCACACTGTATGGCCTCTAACATCCTCAATCTTCATGTAAACCCACACTGTATTGCCCTCTACCATTCTCAATATTCATATAAACCCACACTGTATTGCCCTCTACCATCCTCAATCTTCATATAAAACCACACTGTATTGCCCTCTACCACCCTCAATCTTCATGTAAACCCACACTGGATTGCCCTCTACCACCCTCAATCTTCATGTAAACCCACACTGTATTGCCCTCTACCATCCTCAATCTTCATATAAACCCACACTTTATTGCCCTCTACCATTCTCAATATTCATATAAACCCACAGTGTATTGCCCTCTACCATTCTCAATCTTCATATAAACCCACACTGTATTGCCCTCTACCATTCTCAATCTTCATGTAAACCCACACTGTATTGCCCTCTACCATTCTCAATCTTCATATAAACCCACAGTGTATTGCCCTCTACCGTCCTCAATCTTCATATAAACCCACACTGTATTGCCCTCTACCATTCTCAATCTTCATATAAACCCACACTGTATTGCCTCTACCATCCTCAATCTTCATATAAACCCACACTGTATTGCCCTCTACCACCCTCAATCTTCATGTAAACCCACACTGGATTGCCCTCTACCATCCTCAAACTTCATGTAAACGCACACTGTATGCCCTCTACTATTCTCAATCTTCATATAAACCCACACTGTATTGCCCTCTACCATTCTCAATCTTCATATAAACCCACACTTTATTGCCCTCTACTATACTCAATCTTCATATAAACCCACACTGTATTGCCCTCTACCATCCTCAATCTTCATATAAACCCACACTTTATTGCCCTCTACCGTCCTCAATCTTCATGTAAACCCACACCGTATTGCCCTCTACCATTCTCAATCTTCATGTAAACCCACACTGTATTGCCCTCTACCATCCTCAATCTTCATATAAACCCACACTGTATTGCCCTCTACCATTCTTAATCTTCATGTAAACCGACACTGTATTGCCCTCTACCATTCTCAATCTTCATATAAACCCACAGTGTATTGCCCTCTACCATTCTCAATCTTCATATAAACCCACACTGTATTGCCTCTACCATCTTCAATCTTCATATAAACCCACACTGTATTGCCCTCTACCACCCTCAATCTTCATGTAAACCCACACTGGATTGCCCTCTACCATCCTCAATCTTCATGTAAACGCACACTGTATGCCCTCTACTATTCTCAATCTTCATATAAACCCACACTGTATTGCCCTCTACCATTCTCAATCTTCATATAAACCCACACTTTATTGCCCTCTACTATTCTCAATCTTCATATAAACCCACACTGTATTGCCCTCTACCATGCTCAATCTTCATATAAACCCACACTTTATTGCCCTCTACCGTCCTCAATCTTCATGTAAACCCACACCGTATTGCCCTCTAACATTCTCAATCTTCATGTAAACCCACACTGTATTGCCCTCTACCATCCTCAATCTTCATATAAACCCACACTGTATTGCCCTCTACCATTCTTAATCTTCATGTAAACCCACACTGTATTGCCCTCTAACATTCTCAATCTTCATATAAACCCACACTGTATTGCCCTCTACCGTCCTCAATCTTCATATAAACCCACACTGTATTGCCCTCTACCATTCTCAATCTTCATATAAACCCACACTGTATTGCCCTCTAACATTCTCAATCTTCATATAAACCCACACTGTATTGCCCTCTAACATTCTCAATCTTCATATAAACCCACACTGTATTGCCCTCTACCGTCCTCAATCTTCATATAAACCCACACTGTATTGCCCTCTAACATTCTCAATCTTCATATAAACCCACACTGTATTGCCCTCTAACATCCTCAATCTTCATGTAAACCCACACTGTATTGCCCTCTACCATTCTCAATATTCATATAAACCCACACTGTATTGCCCTCTACCATCCTCAATCTTCATATAAAACCACACTGTATTGCCCTCTACCACCCTCAATCTTAATGTAAACCCACACTGGATTGCCCTCTACCATCCTCAATCTTCATGTAAACGCACACTGTATGCCCTCTACTATTCTCAATCTTCATATAAACCCACACTGTATTGCCCTCTACCATCCTCAATCTTCATATAAACCCACACTGTATTGCCCTCTACCATCCTCAATCTTCATATAAAACCACACTGTATTGCCCTCTACCACCCTCAATCTTAATGTAAACCCACACTGGATTGCCCTCTACCATCCTCAATCTTCAAGTAAACGCACACTGTATGCCCTCTACTATTCTCAATCTTCATATAAACCCACACTGTATTGCCCTCTACCATCCTCAATCTTCATATAAACCCACACTGTATTGCCCTCTACCATCCTCAATCTTCATATAAACCCACACTGTATTGCCCTCTACCATCCTCAATCTTCATATAAACCCACACTTTATTGCCCTCTACCATTCTCAATATTCATATAAACCCACAGTGTATTGCCCTCTACCATTCTCAATCTTCATATAAACCCACACTGTATTGCCTCTACCATCCTCAATCTTCATATAAACCCACACTGTATTGCCCTCTACCATCCTCAATCTTCATATAAACCCACACTGTATTGCCCTCTACCGTCCTCAATCTTCATATAAACCCACACTGTATTGCCCTCTACCATTCTCAATCTTCATGTAAACCGACACTGTATTGCCCTCTACCATTCTCAATCTTCATATAAACCCACAGTGTATTGCCCTCTACCATTCTCAATCTTCATATAAACCCACACTGTATTGCCTCTACCATCCTCAATCTTCATATAAACCCACACTGTATTGCCCTCTACCACCCTCAATCTTCATGTAAACCCACACTGGATTGCCCTCTACCATCCTCAATCTTCATGTAAACGCACACTGTATGCCCTCTACTATTCTCAATCTTCATATAAACCCACACTGTATTGCCCTCTACCATTCTCAATCTTCATATAAACCCACACTTTATTGCCCTCTACTATTCTCAATCTTCATATAAACCCACACTGTATTGCCCTCTACCATCCTCAATCTTCATATAAACCCACACTTTATTGCCCTCTACCGTCCTCAATCTTCATGTAAACCCACACCGTATTGCCCTCTACCATTCTCAATCTTCATGTAAACCCACACTGTATTGCCCTCTACCATCCTCAATCTTCATATAAACCCACACTGTATTGCCCTCTACCATTCTTAATCTTCATGTAAACCCACACTGTATTGCCCTCTAACATTCTCAATCTTCATATAAACCAACACTGTATTGCCCTCTACCGTCCTCAATCTTCATATAAACCCACACTGTATTGCCCTCTACCATTCTCAATCTTCATATAAACCCACACTGTATTGCCCTCTAACATTCTCAATCTTCATATAAACCCACACTGTATTGCCCTCTAACATTCTCAATCTTCATATAAACCCACACTGTATTGCCCTCTAACATTCTCAATCTTCATATAAACCCACACTGTATTGCCCTCTAACATTCTCAATCTTCATGTAAACCCACACTGTATTCCCCTCTACCATACTCAATCTTCATATAAACCCACACTGTATTGCTCTCTACCATTCTCAATCTTCATGTAAACCCACACTTTATTGCCCTCTACTATTCTCAATCTTCATGTAAACCCACACTGTATGCACTCTACCATTCTCAATCTTCATATAAACCCACACTGTATTGCCCTCTACCATCCTCAATCTTCATATAAACCCACACTGTATTGCCTCTACCATCCTCAATCTTCATGTAAACCCACACTGTATTGCCCTCTACCATTCTCAATTTTCATGTAAACCCACACTGTATTGCCCTCTACCATCCTCAATTTTCATATAAACCCACACTGTATTGCTCTCTACCATCCTCAATCTTCATATAAACCCACTCTGTATTGCCCTCTACCATTCTCAATCTTCATATAAACCCACACTGTATTGTCCTCTACCATCCTCAATCTTCATATAAACCCACGCTGTATTCCCCTCTACCATTCTCAATCTTCATGTAAACCCACACTGTATGGCCTCTAACATCCTCTATCTTCATGTAAACCCACACTGTATTGCCCTCTACCATTCTCAATATTCATATAAACCCACACTGTATTGCCCTCTACCATCCTCAATCTTCATATAAAACCACACTGTATTGCCCTCTACCACCCTCAATCTTCATGTAAACCCACACTGGATTGCCCTCTACCACCCTCAATCTTCATGTAAACCCACACTGTATTGCCCTCTACCATCCTCAATCTTCATATAAACCCACACTTTATTGCCCTCTACCATTCTCAATATTCATATAAACCCACAGTGTATTGCCCTCTACCATTCTCAATCTTCATATAAACCCACACTGTATTGCCCTCTACCATTCTCAATCTTCATGTAAACCCACACTGTATTGCCCTCTACCATTCTCAATCTTCATATAAACCCACAGTGTATTGCCCTCTACCGTCCTCAATCTTCATATAAACCCACACTGTATTGCCCTCTACCATTCTCAATCTTCATATAAACCCACACTGTATTGCCTCTACCATCCTCAATCTTCATATAAACCCACACTGTATTGCCCTCTACCACCCTCAATCTTCATGTAAACCCACACTGGATTGCCCTCTACCATCCTCAAACTTCATGTAAACGCACACTGTATGCCCTCTACTATTCTCAATCTTCATATAAACCCACACTGTATTGCCCTCTACCATTCTCAATCTTCATATAAACCCACACTTTATTGCCCTCTACTATACTCAATCTTCATATAAACCCACACTGTATTGCCCTCTACCATCCTCAATCTTCATATAAACCCACACTTTATTGCCCTCTACCGTCCTCAATCTTCATGTAAACCCACACCGTATTGCCCTCTACCATTCTCAATCTTCATGTAAACCCACACTGTATTGCCCTCTACCATCCTCAATCTTCATATAAACCCACACTGTATTGCCCTCTACCATTCTTAATCTTCATGTAAACCGACACTGTATTGCCCTCTACCATTCTCAATCTTCATATAAACCCACAGTGTATTGCCCTCTACCATTCTCAATCTTCATATAAACCCACACTGTATTGCCTCTACCATCTTCAATCTTCATATAAACCCACACTGTATTGCCCTCTACCACCCTCAATCTTCATGTAAACCCACACTGGATTGCCCTCTACCATCCTCAATCTTCATGTAAACGCACACTGTATGCCCTCTACTATTCTCAATCTTCATATAAACCCACACTGTATTGCCCTCTACCATTCTCAATCTTCATATAAACCCACACTTTATTGCCCTCTACTATTCTCAATCTTCATATAAACCCACACTGTATTGCCCTCTACCATGCTCAATCTTCATATAAACCCACACTTTATTGCCCTCTACCGTCCTCAATCTTCATGTAAACCCACACCGTATTGCCCTCTAACATTCTCAATCTTCATGTAAACCCACACTGTATTGCCCTCTACCATCCTCAATCTTCATATAAACCCACACTGTATTGCCCTCTACCATTCTTAATCTTCATGTAAACCCACACTGTATTGCCCTCTAACATTCTCAATCTTCATATAAACCCACACTGTATTGCCCTCTACCGTCCTCAATCTTCATATAAACCCACACTGTATTGCCCTCTACCATTCTCAATCTTCATATAAACCCACACTGTATTGCCCTCTAACATTCTCAATCTTCATATAAACCCACACTGTATTGCCCTCTAACATTCTCAATCTTCATATAAACCCACACTGTATTGCCCTCTACCGTCCTCAATCTTCATATAAACCCACACTGTATTGCCCTCTAACATTCTCAATCTTCATATAAACCCACACTGTATTGCCCTCTAACATCCTCAATCTTCATGTAAACCCACACTGTATTGCCCTCTACCATTCTCAATATTCATATAAACCCACACTGTATTGCCCTCTACCATCCTCAATCTTCATATAAAACCACACTGTATTGCCCTCTACCACCCTCAATCTTAATGTAAACCCACACTGGATTGCCCTCTACCATCCTCAATCTTCATGTAAACGCACACTGTATGCCCTCTACTATTCTCAATCTTCATATAAACCCACACTGTATTGCCCTCTACCATCCTCAATCTTCATATAAACCCACACTGTATTGCCCTCTACCATCCTCAATCTTCATATAAAACCACACTGTATTGCCCTCTACCAGCCTCAATCTTAATGTAAACCCACACTGGATTGCCCTCTACCATCCTCAATCTTCATGTAAACGCACACTGTATGCCCTCTACTATTCTCAATCTTCATATAAACCCACACTGTATTGCCCTCTACCATCCTCAATCTTCATATAAACCCACACTGTATTGCCCTCTACCATCCTCAATCTTCATATAAACCCACACTGTATTGCCCTCTACCATCCTCAATCTTCATATAAACCCACACTTTATTGCCCTCTACCATTCTCAATATTCATATAAACCCACAGTGTATTGCCCTCTACCATTCTCAATCTTCATATAAACCCACACTGTATTGCCTCTACCATCCTCAATCTTCATATAAACCCACACTGTATTGCCCTCTACCATCCTCAATCTTCATATAAACCCACACTGTATTGCCCTCTACCGTCCTCAATCTTCATATAAACCCACACTGTATTGCCCTCTACCATTCTCAATCTTCATGTAAACCGACACTGTATTGCCCTCTACCATTCTCAATCTTCATATAAACCCACAGTGTATTGCCCTCTACCATTCTCAATCTTCATATAAACCCACACTGTATTGCCTCTACCATCCTCAATCTTCATATAAACCCACACTGTATTGCCCTCTACCACCCTCAATCTTCATGTAAACCCACACTGGATTGCCCTCTACCATCCTCAATCTTCATGTAAACGCACACTGTATGCCCTCTACTATTCTCAATCTTCATATAAACCCACACTGTATTGCCCTCTACCATTCTCAATCTTCATATAAACCCACACTTTATTGCCCTCTACTATTCTCAATCTTCATATAAACCCACACTGTATTGCCCTCTACCATCCTCAATCTTCATATAAACCCACACTTTATTGCCCTCTACCGTCCTCAATCTTCATGTAAACCCACACCGTATTGCCCTCTACCATTCTCAATCTTCATGTAAACCCACACTGTATTGCCCTCTACCATCCTCAATCTTCATATAAACCCACACTGTATTGCCCTCTACCATTCTTAATCTTCATGTAAACCCACACTGTATTGCCCTCTAACATTCTCAATCTTCATATAAACCAACACTGTATTGCCCTCTACCGTCCTCAATCTTCATATAAACCCACACTGTATTGCCCTCTACCATTCTCAATCTTCATATAAACCCACACTGTATTGCCCTCTAACATTCTCAATCTTCATATAAACCCACACTGTATTGCCCTCTAACATTCTCAATCTTCATATAAACCCACACTGTATTGCCCTCTTCCGTCCTCAATCTTCATATAAACCCACACTGTATTGCCCTCTAACATTCTCAATCTTCATATAAACCCACACTGTATTGCCCTCTAACATTCTCAATCTTCATGTAAACCCACACTGTATTGCCCTCTACCATACTCAATCTTCATATAAACCCACACTGTATTTCTCTCTACCATTCTCAATCTTCATGTAAACCCACACTTTATTGCCCTCTACTATTCTCAATCTTCATATAAACCCACACTGTATTGCCCTCTAACATTCTCAATCTTCATATAAACCCACACTGTATTGCTCTCTACCATTCTCAATCTTCATGTAAACCCACACTGTATTGCCCTCTACCATGCTCAATCTTCATATAAACCCACACTGTATTGCCCTCTACCATCCTCAATCTTCATGTAAACCCACACTGTATTGCCCTCCACCTTTCTCAATCTTCATATAAACCCACACTGTATTGCCCTCTACCATCCTCAATCTTCATGTAAACCCACACTGTATGCACTCTACCATTCTCAATCTTCATATAAACCCACACTGTATTGCCCTCTACCATCCTCAATCTTCATATAAACCCACACTGTATTGCCTCTACCATCCTCAATCTTCATATAAACCCAAACTGTATTGCCCTCTACCATTCTCAATTTTCATGTAAACCCACACTGTATTGCCCTCTACCATCCTCAATTTTCATATAAACCCACACTGTATTGCTCTCTACCATCCTCAATCTTCATATAAACCCACTCTGTATTGCCCTCTACCATTCTCAATCTTCATATAAACCCACACTGTATTGTCCTCTACCATCCTCAATCTTCATATAAACCCACGCTGTATTCCCCTCTACCATTCTCAATCTTCATGTAAACCCACACTGTATGGCCTCTAACATCCTCAATCTTCATGTAAACCCACACTGTATTGCCCTCTACCATTCTCAATATTCATATAAACCCACACTGTATTGCCCTCTACCATCCTCAATCTTCATATAAAACCACACTGTATTGCCCTCTACCACCCTCAATCTTCATGTAAACCCACACTGGATTGCCCTCTACCATCCTCAATCTTCATGTAAACGCACACTGTATGCCCTCTACTATTCTCAATCTTCATATAAACCCACACTGTATTGCCCTCTACCATCCTCAATCTTCATATAAACCCACACTGTATTGCCCTCTACCATCCTCAATCTTCATATAAACCCACACTGTATTGCCCTCTACCATCCTCAATCTTCATATAAACCCACACTTTATTGCCCTCTACCATTCTCAATCTTCATATAAACCCACAGTGTATTGCCCTCTACCATTCTCAATCTTCATATAAACCCACACTGTATTGCCTCTACCATCCTCAATCTTCATATAAACCCACACTGTATTGCCCTCTACCATTCTCAATCTTCATGTAAACCGACACTGTATTGCCCTCTACCATTCTCAATCTTCATATAAACCCACAGTGTATTGCCCTCTACCATTCTCAATCTTCATATAAACCCACACTGTATTGCCTCTACCATCCTCAATCTTCATATAAACCCACACTGTATTGCCCTCTACCACCCTCAATCTTCATGTAAACCCACACTGGATTGCCCTCTACCATCCTCAATCTTCATGTAAACGCACACTGTATGCCCTCTACTATTCTCAATCTTCATATAAACCCACACTGTATTGCCCTCTACCATTCTCAATCTTCATATAAACCCACACTTTATTGCCCTCTACTATTCTCAATCTTCATATAAACCCACACTGTATTGCCCTCTACCATCCTCAATCTTCATATAAACCCACACTTTATTGCCCTCTACCGTCCTCAATCTTCATGTAAACCCACACCGTATTGCCCTCTACTATTCTCAATCTTCATGTAAACCCACACTGTATTGCCCTCTACCATCCTCAATCTTCATATAAACCCACACTGTATTGCCCTCTACCATTCTTAATCTTCATGTAAACCCACACTGTATTGCCCTCTAACATTCTCAATCTTCATATAAACCCACACTGTATTGCCCTCTACCATTCTCAATCTTCATATAAACCCACACTGTATTGCCCTCTACCATTCTCAATCTTCATATAAACCCACACTGTATTGCCCTCTACCATTCTCAATCTTCATGTAAACCCACACTGTATTGCCCTCTACCACCCTCAATCTTCATGTAAACCCCACTGTATTGCCCTCTACCATTCTCAATCTTCATGTAAACCCACACTGTATTGCCCTCTACCATTCTCAATCTTCATGTAAACCCACACTGTATTGCCCTCTACCATCCTCAATCTTCATATAAACCCACACTGTATTGCCCTCTACCATCCTCAATCTTCATGTAAACCGACACTGTATTGCCCTCTACCATCCTCAATCTTCATATAAACCCACACTTTATTGCCCTCTACCATCCTCAATCTTCATATAAACCCACACTGTATTGCCCTCTACCATTCTCAATCTTCATGTAAACCCACACTGTATTGCTCTCTACCATCCTCAATCTTCATATAAACCCACACTGTATTGCCCTCTACCATTCTCAATCTTCATGTAAACCCACACTGTATTGCTCTCTACCATCCTCAATCTTCATATAAACCCACACTGTATTGCCCTCTACCATTCTCAATCTTCATGTAAACCCACACTGTATTGCTCTCTACCATCCTCAATCTTCATATAAACCCACACTGTATTGCCCTCTACCATGCTCAATCTTCATATAAACCCACTCTATATTGCCCTCTACCATTCTCAATCTTCATATAAACCCACACTGTATTATCCTCTACCATCCTCAATCTTCATATAAACCCACACTGTATTGCCCTCTACCATGCTCAATCTTCATGTAAACCCACACTGTATTGCTCTCTACCATCCTCAATCTTCATATAAACCCACTCTGTATTGCCCTCTACCATTCTCAATCTTCATATAAACCCACACTGTATTGTCCTCTACCATTCTCAATCTTCATGTAAACCCACAGTGTATTGCCCTCTACCATTCTCAATCTTCATGTAAACCCACACTGTATTGCCCTTTACCATTCTCAATCTTCATGTAAACCCACACTGTATTGCCCTCTACCATTCTCAATCTTCATGTAAAACCCATACTGTATTGCCCTCTACCATCCTCAATCTTCATGTAAACCCACAATGTATTGCCCTCTACCATCCTCAATCTTCATATAAACCCACACTGTATTGCCCATCACCATGGTCAATCTTCATATAAACCAACACTGTATTGCCCTCTACCATCCTCAATCTTCATGTAAACCAATACTGTATTGCCCTCTACCATCCTCAATCTTCATGTAAACCCACATTGTATTGCCCTCTACCATCCTCAATCTTCATGTAAACCCACACTGTATTGCCCTCTACCATCCCCAATCTTCATATAAACCCACACTGTATTGCCCTCTACCATCCTCAATCTTCATGTAAACCCACACTCTATGGCCTCTACCATCCTCAATCGTCATGTAAACCCACACTGTATTGCCCTCTACCATTCTCAAGATTCATATAAACCCACACTGTATTGCCCTCTACCATCCTCAATCTTCATATAAAACCACACTGTATGGCCTCTACCATCCTCAATCTTCATATAAACCCATACTATATTGCCCTCTAACATTCTCAATCTTCATATAAACCCACACTGTGTTGCTCTCTACCATTCTCAATCTTCATGTAAACCCACACTGTATTGCCCTCTACCATGCTCAATCTTCATATAAACCCACACTGTATTGCCCTCTACCATCCTCAATCTTCATGTAAACGCACACTGTATGCCCTCTACTATTCTCAATCTTCATATAAACCCACACTGTATTGCCCTCTACCATTCTCAATCTTCATATAAACCCACACTTTATTGCCCTCTACTATTCTCAATCTTCATATAAACCCACACTGTATTGCCCTCTACCATCCTCAATCTTCATATAAACCCACACTTTATTGCCCTCTACCGTCCTCAATCTTCATGTAAACCCACACCGTATTGCCCTCTACCATTCTCAATCTTCATGTAAACCCACACTGTATTGCCCTCTACCATCCTCAATCTTCATATAAACCCACACTGTATTGCCCTCTACCATTCTTAATCTTCATGTAAACCCACACTGTATTGCCCTCTAACATTCTCAATCTTCATATAAACCCACACTGTATTGCCCTCTACCGTCCTCAATCTTCATATAAACCCACACTGTATTGCCCTCTACCATTCTCAATCTTCATATAAACCCACACTGTATTGCCCTCTAACATTCTCAATCTTCATATAAACCCACACTGTATTGCCCTCTACCGTCCTCAATCTTCATATAAACCCACACTGTATTGCCCTCTAACATTCTCAATCTTCATATAAACCCACACTGTATTGCCCTCTAACATTCTCAATCTTCATGTAAACCCACACTGTATTGCCCTCTACCATACTCAATCTTCATATAAACCCACACTGTATTGCTCTCTACCATTCTCAATCTTCATGTAAACCCACACTTTATTGCCCTCTACTATTCTCAATCTTCATATAAACCCACACTGTATTGCCCTCTAACATTCTCAATCTTCATATAAACCCACACTGTATTGCTCTCTACCATTCTCAATCTTCATGTAAACCCACACTGTATTGCCCTCTACCATTCTCAATCTTCATGTAAAACCCATACTGTATTGCCCTCTACCATCCTCAATCTTCATGTAAACCCACAATGTATTGCCCTCTACCATCCTCAATCTTCATATAAACCCACACTGTATTGCCCTCTACCATCCTCAATCTTCATGTAAACCAATACTGTATTGCCCTCTACCATCCTCAATCTTCATGTAAACCCACATTGTATTGCCCTCTACCATCCTCAATCTTCATGTAAACCCACACTGTATTGCCCTCTACCATCCCCAATCTTCATATAAACCCACACTGTATTGCCCTCTACCATCCTCAATCTTCATGTAAACCCACACTCTATGGCCTCTACCATCCTCAATCGTCATGTAAACCCACACTGTATTGCCCTCTACCATTCTCAATATTCATATAAACCCACACTGTATTGCCCTCTACCATCCTCAATCTTCATATAAAACCACACTGTATGGCCTCTACCATCCTCAATCTTCATATAAACCCATACTATATTGCCCTCTAACATTCTCAATCTTCATATAAACCCACACTGTATTGCTCTCTACCATTCTCAATCTTCATGTAAACCCACACTGTATTGCCCTCTACCATGCTCAATCTTCATATAAACCCACACTGTATTGCCCTCTACCATCCTCAATCTTCATGTAAACGCACACCGTATGCCCTCTACTATTCTCAATCTTCATATAAACCCACACTGTATTGCCCTCTACCATTCTCAATCTTCATATAAACCCACACTTTATTGCCCTCTACTATTCTCAATCTTCATATAAACCCACACTGTATTGCCCTCTACCATCCTCAATCTTCATATAAACCCACACTTTATTGCCCTCTACCGTCCTCAATCTTCATGTAAACCCACACCGTATTGCCCTCTACCATTCTCAATCTTCATGTAAACCCACACTGTATTGCCCTCTACCATCCTCAATCTTCATATAAACCCACACTGTATTGCCCTCTACCATTCTTAATCTTCATGTAAACCCACACTGTATTGCCCTCTAACATTCTCAATCTTCATATAAACCCACACTGTATTGCCCTCTACCGTCCTCAATCTTCATATAAACCCACACTGTATTGCCCTCTACCATTCTCAATCTTCATATAAACCCACACTGTATTGCCCTCTAACATTCTCAATCTTCATATAAACCCACACTGTATTGCCCTCTAACATTCTCAATCTTCATATAAACCCACACTGTATTGCCCTCTACCGTCCTCAATCTTCATATAAACCCACACTGTATTGCCCTCTAACATTCTCAATCTTCATATAAACCCACACTGTATTGCCCTCTAACATTCTCAATCTTCATGTAAACCCACACTGTATTGCTCTCTACCATTCTCAATCTCTATGTAAACCCACACTGTATTGCCCTCTACCATCCTCAATCTTCATATAAACCCACACTGTATTGCCCTCTACTATTCTCAATCTTCATATAAACCCACACTGTATTGCCCTCTAACATTCTCAATCTTCATATAAACCCACACTGTATTGCTCTCTACCATTCTCAATCTTCATGTAAACCCACACTGTATTGCCCTCTACCATGCTCAATCTTCATATAAACCCACACTGTATTGCCCTCTACCATCCTCAATCTTCATTTAAACCCACACTGTATTGCCCTCCACCTTTCTCAATCTTCATATAAACCCACACTGTATTGCCCTCTACCATCCTCAATCTTCATGTAAACCCACACTGTATGCACTCTACCATTCTCAATCTTCATATAAACCCACACTGTATTGCCCTCTACCATCCTCAATCTTCATATAAACCCACACTGTATTGCCTCTACCATCCTCAATCTTCATATAAACCCAAACTGTATTGCCCTCTACCATTCTCAATTTTCATGTAAACCCACACTGTATTGCCCTCTACCATCCTCAATTTTCATATAAACCCACACTGTATTGCTCTCTACCATCCTCAATCTTCATATAAACCCACACTGTATTGCCCTCTACCATTCTCAATCTTCATATAAACCCACACTGTATTGTCCTCTACCATCCTCAATCTTCATATAAACCCACGCTGTATTCCCCTCTACCATTCTCAATCTTCATGTAAACCCACACTGTATGGCCTCTAACATCCTCAATCTTCATGTAAACCCACACTGTATTGCCCTCTACCATTCTCAATATTCATATAAACCCACACTGTATTGCCCTCTACCATCCTCAATCTTCATATAAAACCACACTGTATTGCCCTCTACCACCCTCAATCTTCATGTAAACCCACACTGGATTGCCCTCTACCATCCTCAATCTTCATGTAAACGCACACTGTATGCCCTCTACTATTCTCAATCTTCATATAAACCCACACTGTATTGCCCTCTACCATCCTCAATCTTCATGTAAACCGACACTGTATTGCCCTCTACCATTCTCAATCTTCATATAAACCCACAGTGTATTGCCCTCTACCATTCTCAATCTTCATATAAACCCACACTGTATTGCCTCTACCATCCTCAATCTTCATATAAACCCACACTGTATTGCCCTCTACCACCCTCAATCTTTATGTAAACCCACACTGGATTGCCCTCTACCATCCTCAATCTTCATGTAAACGCACACTGTATGCCCTCTACTATTCTCAATCTTCATATAAACCCACACTGTATTGCCCTCTACCATTCTCAATCTTCATATACACCCACACTTTATTGCCCTCTACTATTCTCAATCTTCATATAAACCCACACTGTATTGCCCTCTACCATCCTCAATCTTCATATAAACCCACACTTTATTGCCCTCTACCGTCCTCAATCTTCATGTAAACCCACACCGTATTGCCCTCTACCATTCTCAATCTTCATGTAAACCCACACTGTATTGCCCTCTACCACCCTCAATCTTCATGTAAACGCACACTGTATTGCCCTCTACCATTCTCAATCTTCATGTAAACCCACACTGTATTGCCCTCTACCATTCTCAATCTTCATGTAAACCCACACTGTATTGCCCTCTACCATCCTCAATCTTCATATAAACCCACACTGTATTGCCCTCTACCATCCTCAATCTTCATGTAAACCCACACCGTATTGCCCTCTACTATTCTCAATCTTCATGTAAACCCACACTGTATTGCCCTCTACCATCCTCAATCTTCATATAAACCCACACTGTATTGCCCTCTACCATTCTTAATCTTCATGTAAACCCACACTGTATTGCCCTCTAACATTCTCAATCTTCATATAAACCCACACTGTATTGCCCTCTACCATTCTCAATCTTCATATAAACCCACACTGTATTGCCCTCTACCATTCTCAATCTTCATATAAACCCACACTGTATTGCCCTCTACCATTCTCAATCTTCATGTAAACCCACACTGTATTGCCCTCTACCACCCTCAATCTTCATGTAAACCCCACTGTATTGCCCTCTACCATTCTCAATCTTCATGTAAACCCACACTGTATTGCCCTCTACCATTCTCAATCTTCATGTAAACCCACACTGTATTGCCCTCTACCATCCTCAATCTTCATATAAACCCACACTGTATTGCCCTCTACCATCCTCAATCTTCATGTAAACCGACACTGTATTGCCCTCTACCATCCTCAATCTTCATATAAACCCACACTTTATTGCCCTCTACCATCCTCAATCTTCATATAAACCCACACTGTATTGCCCTCTACCATTCTCAATCTTCATGTAAACCCACACTGTATTGCTCTCTACCATCCTCAATCTTCATATAAACCCACACTGTATTGCCCTCTACCATTCTCAATCTTCATGTAAACCCACACTGTATTGCACTCTACCATCCTCAATCTTCATATAAACCCACACTGTATTGCCCTCTACCATTCTCAATCTTCATGTAAACCCACACTGTATTGCTCTCTACCATCCTCAATCTTCATATAAACCCACACTGTATTGCCCTCTACCATGCTCAATCTTCATATAAACCCACTCTGTATTGCCCTCTACCATTCTCAATCTTCATATAAACCCACACTGTATTATCCTCTACCATCCTCAATCTTCATATAAACCCACACTGTATTGCCCTCTACCATGCTCAATCTTCATGTAAACCCACACTGTATTGCTCTCTACCATCCTCAATCTTCATATAAACCCACTCTGTATTGCCCTCTACCATTCTCAATCTTCATATAAACCCACACTGTATTGTCCTCTACCATTCTCAATCTTCATGTAAACCCACAGTGTATTGCCCTCTACCATTCTCAATCTTCATGTAAACCCACACTGTATTGCCCTTTACCATTCTCAATCTTCATGTAAACCCACACTGTATTGCCCTCTACCATTCTCAATCTTCATGTAAAACCCATACTGTATTGCCCTCTACCATCCTCAATCTTCATGTAAACCCACAATGTATTGCCCTCTACCATCCTCAATCTTCATATAAACCCACACTGTATTGCCCATCACCATGGTCAATCTTCATATAAACCAACACTGTATTGCCCTCTACCATCCTCAATCTTCATGTAAACCAATACTGTATTGCCCTCTACCATCCTCAATCTTCATGTAAACCCACATTGTATTGCCCTCTACCATCCTCAATCTTCATGTAAACCCACACTGTATTGCCCTCTACCATCCCCAATCTTCATATAAACCCACACTGTATTGCCCTCTACCATCCTCAATCTTCATGTAAACCCACACTCTATGGCCTCTACCATCCTCAATCGTCATGTAAACCCACACTGTATTGCCCTCTACCATTCTCAAGATTCATATAAACCCACACTGTATTGCCCTCTACCATCCTCAATCTTCATATAAAACCACACTGTATGGCCTCTACCATCCTCAATCTTCATATAAACCCATACTATATTGCCCTCTAACATTCTCAATCTTCATATAAACCCACACTGTGTTGCTCTCTACCATTCTCAATCTTCATGTAAACCCACACTGTATTGCCCTCTACCATGCTCAATCTTCATATAAACCCACACTGTATTGCCCTCTACCATCCTCAATCTTCATGTAAACGCACACTGTATGCCCTCTACTATTCTCAATCTTCATATAAACCCACACTGTATTGCCCTCTACCATTCTCAATCTTCATATAAACCCACACTTTATTGCCCTCTACTATTCTCAATCTTCATATAAACCCACACTGTATTGCCCTCTACCATCCTCAATCTTCATATAAACCCACACTTTATTGCCCTCTACCGTCCTCAATCTTCATGTAAACCCACACCGTATTGCCCTCTACCATTCTCAATCTTCATGTAAACCCACACTGTATTGCCCTCTACCATCCTCAATCTTCATATAAACCCACACTGTATTGCCCTCTACCATTCTTAATCTTCATGTAAACCCACACTGTATTGCCCTCTAACATTCTCAATCTTCATATAAACCCACACTGTATTGCCCTCTACCGTCCTCAATCTTCATATAAACCCACACTGTATTGCCCTCTACCATTCTCAATCTTCATATAAACCCACACTGTATTGCCCTCTAACATTCTCAATCTTCATATAAACCCACACTGTATTGCCCTCTACCGTCCTCAATCTTCATATAAACCCACACTGTATTGCCCTCTAACATTCTCAATCTTCATATAAACCCACACTGTATTGCCCTCTAACATTCTCAATCTTCATGTAAACCCACACTGTATTGCCCTCTACCATACTCAATCTTCATATAAACCCACACTGTATTGCTCTCTACCATTCTCAATCTTCATGTAAACCCACACTTTATTGCCCTCTACTATTCTCAATCTTCATATAAACCCACACTGTATTGCCCTCTAACATTCTCAATCTTCATATAAACCCACACTGTATTGCTCTCTACCATTCTCAATCTTCATGTAAACCCACACTGTATTGCCCTCTACCATTCTCAATCTTCATGTAAAACCCATACTGTATTGCCCTCTACCATCCTCAATCTTCATGTAAACCCACAATGTATTGCCCTCTACCATCCTCAATCTTCATATAAACCCACACTGTATTGCCCTCTACCATCCTCAATCTTCATGTAAACCAATACTGTATTGCCCTCTACCATCCTCAATCTTCATGTAAACCCACATTGTATTGCCCTCTACCATCCTCAATCTTCATGTAAACCCACACTGTATTGCCCTCTACCATCCCCAATCTTCATATAAACCCACACTGTATTGCCCTCTACCATCCTCAATCTTCATGTAAACCCACACTCTATGGCCTCTACCATCCTCAATCGTCATGTAAACCCACACTGTATTGCCCTCTACCATTCTCAATATTCATATAAACCCACACTGTATTGCCCTCTACCATCCTCAATCTTCATATAAAACCACACTGTATGGCCTCTACCATCCTCAATCTTCATATAAACCCATACTATATTGCCCTCTAACATTCTCAATCTTCATATAAACCCACACTGTATTGCTCTCTACCATTCTCAATCTTCATGTAAACCCACACTGTATTGCCCTCTACCATGCTCAATCTTCATATAAACCCACACTGTATTGCCCTCTACCATCCTCAATCTTCATGTAAACGCACACCGTATGCCCTCTACTATTCTCAATCTTCATATAAACCCACACTGTATTGCCCTCTACCATTCTCAATCTTCATATAAACCCACACTTTATTGCCCTCTACTATTCTCAATCTTCATATAAACCCACACTGTATTGCCCTCTACCATCCTCAATCTTCATATAAACCCACACTTTATTGCCCTCTACCGTCCTCAATCTTCATGTAAACCCACACCGTATTGCCCTCTACCATTCTCAATCTTCATGTAAACCCACACTGTATTGCCCTCTACCATCCTCAATCTTCATATAAACCCACACTGTATTGCCCTCTACCATTCTTAATCTTCATGTAAACCCACACTGTATTGCCCTCTAACATTCTCAATCTTCATATAAACCCACACTGTATTGCCCTCTACCGTCCTCAATCTTCATATAAACCCACACTGTATTGCCCTCTACCATTCTCAATCTTCATATAAACCCACACTGTATTGCCCTCTAACATTCTCAATCTTCATATAAACCCACACTGTATTGCCCTCTAACATTCTCAATCTTCATATAAACCCACACTGTATTGCCCTCTACCGTCCTCAATCTTCATATAAACCCACACTGTATTGCCCTCTAACATTCTCAATCTTCATATAAACCCACACTGTATTGCCCTCTAACATTCTCAATCTTCATGTAAACCCACACTGTATTGCTCTCTACCATTCTCAATCTCTATGTAAACCCACACTGTATTGCCCTCTACCATCCTCAATCTTCATATAAACCCACACTGTATTGCCCTCTACTATTCTCAATCTTCATATAAACCCACACTGTATTGCCCTCTAACATTCTCAATCTTCATATAAACCCACACTGTATTGCTCTCTACCATTCTCAATCTTCATGTAAACCCACACTGTATTGCCCTCTACCATGCTCAATCTTCATATAAACCCACACTGTATTGCCCTCTACCATCCTCAATCTTCATTTAAACCCACACTGTATTGCCCTCCACCTTTCTCAATCTTCATATAAACCCACACTGTATTGCCCTCTACCATCCTCAATCTTCATGTAAACCCACACTGTATGCACTCTACCATTCTCAATCTTCATATAAACCCACACTGTATTGCCCTCTACCATCCTCAATCTTCATATAAACCCACACTGTATTGCCTCTACCATCCTCAATCTTCATATAAACCCAAACTGTATTGCCCTCTACCATTCTCAATTTTCATGTAAACCCACACTGTATTGCCCTCTACCATCCTCAATTTTCATATAAACCCACACTGTATTGCTCTCTACCATCCTCAATCTTCATATAAACCCACACTGTATTGCCCTCTACCATTCTCAATCTTCATATAAACCCACACTGTATTGTCCTCTACCATCCTCAATCTTCATATAAACCCACGCTGTATTCCCCTCTACCATTCTCAATCTTCATGTAAACCCACACTGTATGGCCTCTAACATCCTCAATCTTCATGTAAACCCACACTGTATTGCCCTCTACCATTCTCAATATTCATATAAACCCACACTGTATTGCCCTCTACCATCCTCAATCTTCATATAAAACCACACTGTATTGCCCTCTACCACCCTCAATCTTCATGTAAACCCACACTGGATTGCCCTCTACCATCCTCAATCTTCATGTAAACGCACACTGTATGCCCTCTACTATTCTCAATCTTCATATAAACCCACACTGTATTGCCCTCTACCATCCTCAATCTTCATGTAAACCGACACTGTATTGCCCTCTACCATTCTCAATCTTCATATAAACCCACAGTGTATTGCCCTCTACCATTCTCAATCTTCATATAAACCCACACTGTATTGCCTCTACCATCCTCAATCTTCATATAAACCCACACTGTATTGCCCTCTACCACCCTCAATCTTTATGTAAACCCACACTGGATTGCCCTCTACCATCCTCAATCTTCATGTAAACGCACACTGTATGCCCTCTACTATTCTCAATCTTCATATAAACCCACACTGTATTGCCCTCTACCATTCTCAATCTTCATATACACCCACACTTTATTGCCCTCTACTATTCTCAATCTTCATATAAACCCACACTGTATTGCCCTCTACCATCCTCAATCTTCATATAAACCCACACTTTATTGCCCTCTACCGTCCTCAATCTTCATGTAAACCCACACCGTATTGCCCTCTACCATTCTCAATCTTCATGTAAACCCACACTGTATTGCCCTCTACCACCCTCAATCTTCATGTAAACGCACACTGTATTGCCCTCTACCATTCTCAATCTTCATGTAAACCCACACTGTATTGCCCTCTACCATTCTCAATCTTCATGTAAACCCACACTGTATTGCCCTCTACCATCCTCAATCTTCATATAAACCCACACTGTATTGCCCTCTACCATCCTCAATCTTCATGTAAACCCACACCGTATTGCCCTCTACTATTCTCAATCTTCATGTAAACCCACACTGTATTGCCCTCTACCATCCTCAATCTTCATATAAACCCACACTGTATTGCCCTCTACCATTCTTAATCTTCATGTAAACCCACACTGTATTGCCCTCTAACATTCTCAATCTTCATATAAACCCACACTGTATTGCCCTCTACCATTCTCAATCTTCATATAAACCCACACTGTATTGCCCTCTACCATTCTCAATCTTCATATAAACCCACACTGTATTGCCCTCTACCATTCTCAATCTTCATGTAAACCCACACTGTATTGCCCTCTACCACCCTCAATCTTCATGTAAACCCCACTGTATTGCCCTCTACCATTCTCAATCTTCATGTAAACCCACACTGTATTGCCCTCTACCATTCTCAATCTTCATGTAAACCCACACTGTATTGCCCTCTACCATCCTCAATCTTCATATAAACCCACACTGTATTGCCCTCTACCATCCTCAATCTTCATGTAAACCGACACTGTATTGCCCTCTACCATCCTCAATCTTCATATAAACCCACACTTTATTGCCCTCTACCATCCTCAATCTTCATATAAACCCACACTGTATTGCCCTCTACCATTCTCAATCTTCATGTAAACCCACACTGTATTGCTCTCTACCATCCTCAATCTTCATATAAACCCACACTGTATTGCCCTCTACCATTCTCAATCTTCATGTAAACCCACACTGTATTGCTCTCTACCATCCTCAATCTTCATATAAACCCACACTGTATTGCCCTCTACCATTCTCAATCTTCATGTAAACCCACACTGTATTGCTCTCTACCATCCTCAATCTTCATATAAACCCACACTGTATTGCCCTCTACCATGCTCAATCTTCATATAAACCCACTCTGTATTGCCCTCTACCATTCTCAATCTTCATATAAACCCACACTGTATTATCCTCTACCATCCTCAATCTTCATATAAACCCACACTGTATTGCCCTCTACCATGCTCAATCTTCATGTAAATCCACACTGTATTGCTCTCTACCATCCTCAATCTTCATATAAACCCACTCTGTATTGCCCTCTACCATTCTCAATCTTCATATAAACCCACACTGTATTGTCCTCTACCATTCTCAATCTTCATGTAAACCCACAGTGTATTGCCCTCTACCATTCTCAATCTTCATGTAAACCCACACTGTATTGCCCTTTACCATTCTCAATCTTCATGTAAACCCACACTGTATTGCCCTCTACCATTCTCAATCTTCATGTAAAACCCATACTGTATTGCCCTCTACCATCCTCAATCTTCATGTAAACCCACAATGTATTGCCCTCTACCATCCTCAATCTTCATATAAACCCACACTGTATTGCCCATCACCATGGTCAATCTTCATATAAACCAACACTGTATTGCCCTCTACCATCCTCAATCTTCATGTAAACCAATACTGTATTGCCCTCTACCATCCTCAATCTTCATGTAAACCCACATTGTATTGCCCTCTACCATCCTCAATCTTCATGTAAACCCACACTGTATTGCCCTCTACCATCCCCAATCTTCATATAAACCCACACTGTATTGCCCTCTACCATCCTCAATCTTCATGTAAACCCACACTCTATGGCCTCTACCATCCTCAATCGTCATGTAAACCCACACTGTATTGCCCTCTACCATTCTCAAGATTCATATAAACCCACACTGTATTGCCCTCTACCATCCTCAATCTTCATATAAAACCACACTGTATGGCCTCTACCATCCTCAATCTTCATATAAACCCATACTATATTGCCCTCTAACATTCTCAATCTTCATATAAACCCACACTGTGTTGCTCTCTACCATTCTCAATCTTCATGTAAACCCACACTGTATTGCCCTCTACCATGCTCAATCTTCATATAAACCCACACTGTATTGCCCTCTACCATCCTCAATCTTCATGTAAACGCACACTGTATGCCCTCTACTATTCTCAATCTTCATATAAACCCACACTGTATTGCCCTCTACCATTCTCAATCTTCATATAAACCCACACTTTATTGCCCTCTACTATTCTCAATCTTCATATAAACCCACACTGTATTGCCCTCTACCATCCTCAATCTTCATATAAACCCACACTTTATTGCCCTCTACCGTCCTCAATCTTCATGTAAACCCACACCGTATTGCCCTCTACCATTCTCAATCTTCATGTAAACCCACACTGTATTGCCCTCTACCATCCTCAATCTTCATATAAACCCACACTGTATTGCCCTCTACCATTCTTAATCTTCATGTAAACCCACACTGTATTGCCCTCTAACATTCTCAATCTTCATATAAACCCACACTGTATTGCCCTCTACCGTCCTCAATCTTCATATAAACCCACACTGTATTGCCCTCTACCATTCTCAATCTTCATATAAACCCACACTGTATTGCCCTCTAACATTCTCAATCTTCATATAAACCCACACTGTATTGCCCTCTACCGTCCTCAATCTTCATATAAACCCACACTGTATTGCCCTCTAACATTCTCAATCTTCATATAAACCCACACTGTATTGCCCTCTAACATTCTCAATCTTCATGTAAACCCACACTGTATTGCCCTCTACCATACTCAATCTTCATATAAACCCACACTGTATTGCTCTCTACCATTCTCAATCTTCATGTAAACCCACACTTTATTGCCCTCTACTATTCTCAATCTTCATATAAACCCACACTGTATTGCCCTCTAACATTCTCAATCTTCATATAAACCCACACTGTATTGCTCTCTACCATTCTCAATCTTCATGTAAACCCACACTGTATTGCCCTCTACCATTCTCAATCTTCATGTAAAACCCATACTGTATTGCCCTCTACCATCCTCAATCTTCATGTAAACCCACAATGTATTGCCCTCTACCATCCTCAATCTTCATATAAACCCACACTGTATTGCCCTCTACCATCCTCAATCTTCATGTAAACCAATACTGTATTGCCCTCTACCATCCTCAATCTTCATGTAAACCCACATTGTATTGCCCTCTACCATCCTCAATCTTCATGTAAACCCACACTGTATTGCCCTCTACCATCCCCAATCTTCATATAAACCCACACTGTATTGCCCTCTACCATCCTCAATCTTCATGTAAACCCACACTCTATGGCCTCTACCATCCTCAATCGTCATGTAAACCCACACTGTATTGCCCTCTACCATTCTCAATATTCATATAAACCCACACTGTATTGCCCTCTACCATCCTCAATCTTCATATAAAACCACACTGTATGGCCTCTACCATCCTCAATCTTCATATAAACCCATACTATATTGCCCTCTAACATTCTCAATCTTCATATAAACCCACACTGTATTGCTCTCTACCATTCTCAATCTTCATGTAAACCCACACTGTATTGCCCTCTACCATGCTCAATCTTCATATAAACCCACACTGTATTGCCCTCTACCATCCTCAATCTTCATGTAAACGCACACCGTATGCCCTCTACTATTCTCAATCTTCATATAAACCCACACTGTATTGCCCTCTACCATTCTCAATCTTCATATAAACCCACACTTTATTGCCCTCTACTATTCTCAATCTTCATATAAACCCACACTGTATTGCCCTCTACCATCCTCAATCTTCATATAAACCCACACTTTATTGCCCTCTACCGTCCTCAATCTTCATGTAAACCCACACCGTATTGCCCTCTACCATTCTCAATCTTCATGTAAACCCACACTGTATTGCCCTCTACCATCCTCAATCTTCATATAAACCCACACTGTATTGCCCTCTACCATTCTTAATCTTCATGTAAACCCACACTGTATTGCCCTCTAACATTCTCAATCTTCATATAAACCCACACTGTATTGCCCTCTACCGTCCTCAATCTTCATATAAACCCACACTGTATTGCCCTCTACCATTCTCAATCTTCATATAAACCCACACTGTATTGCCCTCTAACATTCTCAATCTTCATATAAACCCACACTGTATTGCCCTCTAACATTCTCAATCTTCATATAAACCCACACTGTATTGCCCTCTACCGTCCTCAATCTTCATATAAACCCACACTGTATTGCCCTCTAACATTCTCAATCTTCATATAAACCCACACTATTGCCCTCTAACATTCTCAATCTTCATGTAAACCCACACTGTATTGCTCTCTACCATTCTCAATCTCTATGTAAACCCACACTGTATTGCCCTCTACCATCCTCAATCTTCATATAAACCCACACTGTATTGCCCTCTACTATTCTCAATCTTCATATAAACCCACACTGTATTGCCCTCTAACATTCTCAATCTTCATATAAACCCACACTGTATTGCTCTCTACCATTCTCAATCTTCATGTAAACCCACACTGTATTGCCCTCTACCATGCTCAATCTTCATATAAACCCACACTGTATTGCCCTCTACCATCCTCAATCTTCATTTAAACCCACACTGTATTGCCCTCCACCTTTCTCAATCTTCATATAAACCCACACTGTATTGCCCTCTACCATCCTCAATCTTCATGTAAACCCACACTGTATGCACTCTACCATTCTCAATCTTCATATAAACCCACACTGTATTGCCCTCTACCATCCTCAATCTTCATATAAACCCACACTGTATTGCCTCTACCATCCTCAATCTTCATATAAACCCAAACTGTATTGCCCTCTACCATTCTCAATTTTCATGTAAACCCACACTGTATTGCCCTCTACCATCCTCAATTTTCATATAAACCCACACTGTATTGCTCTCTACCATCCTCAATCTTCATATAAACCCACACTGTATTGCCCTCTACCATTCTCAATCTTCATATAAACCCACACTGTATTGTCCTCTACCATCCTCAATCTTCATATAAACCCACGCTGTATTCCCCTCTACCATTCTCAATCTTCATGTAAACCCACACTGTATGGCCTCTAACATCCTCAATCTTCATGTAAACCCACACTGTATTGCCCTCTACCATTCTCAATATTCATATAAACCCACACTGTATTGCCCTCTACCATCCTCAATCTTCATATAAAACCACACTGTATTGCCCTCTACCACCCTCAATCTTCATGTAAACCCACACTGGATTGCCCTCTACCATCCTCAATCTTCATGTAAACGCACACTGTATGCCCTCTACTATTCTCAATCTTCATATAAACCCACACTGTATTGCCCTCTACCATCCTCAATCTTCATGTAAACCGACACTGTATTGCCCTCTACCATTCTCAATCTTCATATAAACCCACAGTGTATTGCCCTCTACCATTCTCAATCTTCATATAAACCCACACTGTATTGCCTCTACCATCCTCAATCTTCATATAAACCCACACTGTATTGCCCTCTACCACCCTCAATCTTTATGTAAACCCACACTGGATTGCCCTCTACCATCCTCAATCTTCATGTAAACGCACACTGTATGCCCTCTACTATTCTCAATCTTCATATAAACCCACACTGTATTGCCCTCTACCATTCTCAATCTTCATATACACCCACACTTTATTGCCCTCTACTATTCTCAATCTTCATATAAACCCACACTGTATTGCCCTCTACCATCCTCAATCTTCATATAAACCCACACTTTATTGCCCTCTACCGTCCTCAATCTTCATGTAAACCCACACCGTATTGCCCTCTACCATTCTCAATCTTCATGTAAACCCACACTGTATTGCCCTCTACCACCCTCAATCTTCATGTAAACGCACACTGTATTGCCCTCTACCATTCTCAATCTTCATGTAAACCCACACTGTATTGCCCTCTACCATTCTCAATCTTCATGTAAACCCACACTGTATTGCCCTCTACCATCCTCAATCTTCATATAAACCCACACTGTATTGCCCTCTACCATCCTCAATCTTCATGTAAACCGACACTGTATTGCCCTCTACCATCCTCAATCTTCATATAAACCCACACTTTATTGCCCTCTACCATCCTCAATCTTCATATAAACCCACACTGTATTGCCCTCTACCATTCTCAACCTTCATGTAAACCCACACTGTATTGCTCTCTACCATCCTCAATCTTCATGTAAACCCACACTGTATTGCCCTCTACCATTCTCAATCTTCATGTAAACCCACACTGTATTGCTCTCTACCATCCTCAATCTTCATATAAACCCACACTGTATTGCCCTCTACCATTCTCAATCTTCATGTAAACCCACACTGTATTGCTCTCTACCATCCTCAATCTTCATATAAACCCACACTGTATTGCCCTCTACCATGCTCAATCTTCATATAAACCCACTCTGTATTGCCCTCTACCATTCTCAATCTTCATATAAACCCACACTGTATTATCCTCTACCATCCTCAATCTTCATATAAACCCACACTGTATTGCCCTCTACCATGCTCAATCTTCATGTAAACCCACACTGTATTGCCCTCTACCATCCTCAATCTTCATATAAACCCACACTGTATTGCCCATCACCATGGTCAATCTTCATATAAACCAACACTGTATTGCCCTCTACCATCCTCAATCTTCATGTAAACCAATACTGTATTGCCCTCTACCATCCTCAATCTTCATATAAACCCACTCTGTATTGCCCTCTACCATTCTCAATCTTCATATAAACCCACACTGTATTGTCCTCTACCATTCTCAATCTTCATGTAAACCCACAGTGTATTGCCCTCTACCATTCTCAATCTTCATGTAAACCCACACTGTATTGCCCTTTACCATTCTCAATCTTCATGTAAACCCACACTGTATTGCCCTCTACCATTCTCAATCTTCATGTAAAACCCATACTGTATTGCCCTCTACCATCCTCAATCTTCATGTAAACCCACAATGTATTGCCCTCTACCATCCTCAATCTTCATATAAACCCACACTGTATTGCCCATCACCATGGTCAATCTTCATATAAACCAACACTGTATTGCCCTCTACCATCCTCAATCTTCATGTAAACCAATACTGTATTGCCCTCTACCATCCTCAATCTTCATGTAAACCCACATTGTATTGCCCTCTACCATCCTCAATCTTCATGTAAACCCACACTGTATTGCCCTCTACCATCCCCAATCTTCATATAAACCCACACTGTATTGCCCTCTACCATCCTCAATCTTCATGTAAACCCACACTCTATGGCCTCTACCATCCTCAATCGTCATGTAAACCCACACTGTATTGCCCTCTACCATTCTCAATATTCATATAAACCCACACTGTATTGCCCTCTACCATCCTCAATCTTCATATAAAACCACACTGTATGGCCTCTACCATCCTCAATCTTCATATAAACCCATACTATATTGCCCTCTGACATTCTCAATCTTCATATAAACCCACACTGTATTGCTCTCTACCATTCTCAATCTTCATGTAAACCCACACTGTATTGCCCTCTACCATGCTCAATCTTCATATAAACCCACACTGTATTGCCCTCTACCATCCTCAATCTTCATGTAAACCCACACTGTATTGCCCTCCACCTTTCTCAATCTTCATATAAACCCACAATGTATTGCCCTCTACCATCCTCAATCTTCATGTAAACCCACACTGTATGCACTCTACCATTCTCAATCTTCATATAAACCCACACTGTATTGCCCTCTACCATCCTCAATCTTCATGTAAACCCACACTGTATTGCCCTCTACCATCCTCAATCTTCATGTAAACCCACACTGTATTGCCCTCTACGTTTCTCAATCTTCATATAAACCCACACTGTATTGCCCTCTACCATCCTCAATCTTCATGTAAACCCACACTGTATTGCCCTCTACCATCCTCAATCTTCATGTAAACCCACACTGTATTGCCCTCTACCATCCTCAATCTTCATGTAAACCCACACTGTATTGCCCTCTACCATTCTCAATCTTCATGTAAACCCACGCTGTATTGCCCTCTACCATTCTCAATCTTCATGTAAACCCACACTGTATGGCCTCTACCATCCTCAATCTTCATGTAAACCCACACTGTATTGCCCTCTACCATTCTCAATATTCATATAAACCCACACTGTATTGTCCTCTACCATCCTCAATCTTCATATAAAACCACACTCTATTGCCCTCTACCACCCTCAATCTTCATGTAAACCCACACTGGATTGCCCTCTACCATCCTCAATCTTCATGTAAACGCACACTGTATGCCCTCTACCATCCTCATTCATCATATAAACCCACACTGTATTGCCCTCTACCATCCTCAATCTTCATATAAACCCACACTGTATTGCCCTCTACCATCCTCAATCTTCATATATACCCACACTGTATTGCCCTCTACCATCCTCAATCTTCATATAAACCCACATTTTATTGCCCTCTACCATTCTCAATCTTCATATAAACCCACAGTGTATTGCCCTCTACCATTCTCAATCTTCATATAAACCCACACTGTATTGCCTCTACCATCCTCAATCTTCATATAAACCCACACTGTATTGCCCTCTACCATTCTCAATCTTCATGTAAACCGACACTGTATTGCCCTCTACCATTCTCAATCTTCATATAAACCCACAGTGTATTGCCCTCTACCATTCTCAATCTTCATATAAACCCACACTGTATTGCCTCTACCATCCTCAATCTTCATATAAACCCAAACTGTATTGCCCTCTACCATTCTCAATTTTCATGTAAACCCACACTGTATTGCCCTCTACCATCCTCAATCTTCATATAAAACCACACTGTATTGCCCTCTACCACCCTCAATCTTCATGTAAACCCACACTGGATTGCCCTCTACCATCCTCAATCTTCATGTAAACCCACACTGTATTGCCCTCTACCATCCTCAATCTTCATATAAATCCACACTGTATTGCCCTCTACCATTCTTAATCTTCATGTAAACCCACACTGTATTGCCCTCTAACATTCTCAATCTTCATATAAACCCACACTGTATTGCCCTCTACCATTCTCAATCTTCATATAAACCCACACTGTATTGCCCTCTACCATTCTCAATCTTCATGTAAACCCACACTGTATTGCCCTCTACCACCCTCAATCTTCATGTAAACCCACACTGTATTGCCCTCTACCATTCTCAATCTTCATGTAAACCCACACTGTATTGCCCTCTACCATTCTCAATCTTCATGTAAACCCACACTGTATTGCCCTCTACCATCCTCAATCTTCATATAAACCCACACTGTATTGCCCTCTACCATCCTCAATCTTCATGTAAACCGACACTGTATTGCCCTCTACCATCCTCAATCTTCATATAAACCCACACTTTATTGCCCTCTACCATCCTCAATCTTCATATAAACCCACACTGTATTGCCCTCTACCATTCTCAATCTTCATGTAAACCCACACTGTATTGCTCTCTACCATCCTCAATCTTCATATAAACCCACACTGTATTGCCCTCTACCATTCTCAATCTTCATGTAAACCCACACTGTATTGCTCTCTACCATCCTCAATCTTCATATAAACGCACACTGTATTGCCCTCTACCATTCTCAATCTTCATGTAAACCCACACTGTATTGCTCTCTACCATGCTCAATCTTCATATAAACCCACTCAGTATTGCCCTCTACCATTCTCAATCTTCATATAAACCCACACTGTATTATCCTCTACCATCATCAATCTTCATATAAACCCACACTGTATTGCCCTCTACCATTCTCAATCTTCATGTAAACCCACACTGTATTGCTGTCTACCATCCTCAATCTTCATATAAACCCACTCTGTATTGCCCTCTACCATTCTCAATCTTCATATAAACCCACACTGTATTGTCCTCTACCATTCTCAATCTTCATGTAAACCCACACTGTATTGCCCTTTACCATTCTCAATCTTCATGTAAACCCACACTGTATTGCCCTCTACCATTCTCAATCTTCATGTAAAACCCATACTGTATTGCCCTCTACCATCCTCAATCTTCATGTAAACCCACAATGTATTGCCCTCTACCATCCTCAATCTTCATATAAACCCACACTGTATTGCCCATCACCATAGTCAATCTTCATATAAACCAACACTGTATTGCCCTCTACCATCCTCAATCTTCATGTAAACCAATACTGTATTGCCCTCTACCATCCTCAATCTTCATGTAAACCCACATTGTATTGCCCTCTACCATCCTCAATCTTCATGTAAACCCACACTGTATTGCCCTCTACCATCCCCAATCTTCATATAAACCCACACTGTATTGCCCTCTACCATCCTCAATCTTCATGTAAACCCACACTCTATGCCCTCTACCATCCTCAATCGTCATGTAAACCCACACTGTATTGCCCTCTACCATTCTCAATATTCATATAAACCCACACTGTATTGCCCTCTACCATCCTCAATCTTCATATAAAACCACACTGTATGGCCTCTACCATCCTCAATCTTCATATAAACCCACACTGTATTGCCCTCTAACATTCTCAATCTTCATATAAACACACACTGTATTGCTCTCTACCATTCTCAATCTTCATGTAAACCCACACTGTATTGCCCTCTACCATGCTCAATCTTCATATAAACCCACACTGTATTGCCCTCTACCATCCTCAATCTTCATGTAAACCCACACTGTATTGCCCTCCACCTTTCTCAATCTTCATATAAACCCACACTGTATTGCCCTCTACCATCCTCAATCTTCATGTAAACCCACACTGTATGCACTCTACCATTCTCAATCTTCATATAAACCCACACTGTATTGCCCTCTACCGTCCTCAATCTTCATGTAAACCCACACCGTATTGCCCTCTACCATTCTCAATCTTCATGTAAACCCACACTGTATTGCCCTCTACCATCCTCAATCTTCATATAAACCCACACTGTATTGCCCTCTACCATTCTTAATCTTCATGTAAACCCACACTGTATAGCCCTCTAACATTCTCAATCTTCATATAAACCCACACTGTATTGCCCTCTACCGTCCTCAATCTTCATATAAACCCACACTGTATTGCCCTCTACCATTCTCAATCTTCATATAAACCCACACTGTATTGCCCTCTAACATTCTCAATCTTCATATAAACCCACACTGTATTGCCCTCTAACATTCTCAATCTTCATATAAACCCACACTGTATTGCCCTCTACCGTCCTCAATCTTCATATAAACCCACACTGTATTGCCCTCTAACATTCTCAATCTTCATATAAACCCACACTGTATTGCCCTCTAACATTCTCAATCTTCATGTAAACCCACACTGTATTGCCCTCTACCATACTCAATCTTCATATAAACCCACACTGTATTGCTCTCTACCATTCTCAATCTTCATGTAAAACCACACTTTATTGCCCTCTACTATTCTCAATCTTCATATAAACCCACACTGTATTGCCCTCTAACATTCTCAATCTTCATATAAACCCACACTGTATTGCTCTCTACCATTCTCAATCTTCATGTAAACCCACACTGTATTGCCCTCTACCATGCTCAATCTTCATATAAACCCACACTGTATTGCCCTCTACCATCCTCAATCTTCATGTAAACCCACACTGTATTGCCCTCCACCTTTCTCAATCTTCATATAAACCCACACTGTATTGCCCTCTACCATCCTCAATCTTCATGTAAACCCACACTGTATGCACTCTACCATTCTCAATCTTCATATAAACCCACACTGTATTGCCCTCTACCATCCTCAATCTTCATATAAACCCACACTGTATTGCCTCTACCATCCTCAATCTTCATATAAACCCAAACTGTATTGCCCTCTACCATTCTCAATTTTCATGTAAACCCACACTGTATTGCCCTCTACCATCCTCAATTTTCATATAAACCCACACTGTATTGCTCTCTACCATCCTCAATCTTCATATAAACCCACTCTGTATTGCCCTCTACCATTCTCAATCTTCATATAAACCCACACTGTATTGTCCTCTACCATCCTCAATCTTCATATAAACCCACGCTGTATTCCCCTCTACCATTCTCAATCTTCATGTAAACCCACACTGTATGGCCTCTAACATCCTCCATCTTCATGTAAACCCACACTGTATTGCCCTCTACCATTCTCAATATTCATATAAACCCACACTGTATTGCCCTCTACCATCCTCAATCTTCATATAAAACCACACTGTATTGCCCTCTACCACCCTCAATCTTCATGTAAACCCACACTGGATTGCCCTCTACCATCCTCAATCTTCATGTAAACGCACACTGTATGCCCTCTACTATTCTCAATCTTCATATAAACCCACACTGTATTGCCCTCTACCATACTCAATCTTCATATAAACCCACACTGTATTGCCCTCTACCATCCTCAATCTTCATATAAACCCACACTGTATTGCCCTCTACCATCCTCAATCTTCATATAAACCCACACTTTATTGCCCTCTACCATTCTCAATCTTCATATAAACCCACAGTGTATTGCCCTCTACCATTCTCAATCTTCATATAAACCCACACTGTATTGCCTCTACCATCCTCAATCTTCATATAAACCAACACTGTATTGCCCTCTACCATTCTCAATCTTCATGTAAACCGACACTGTATTGCCCTCTACCATTCTCAATCTTCATATAAACCCACAGTGTATTGCCCTCTACCATTCTCAATCTTCATATAAACCCACACTGTATTGCCTCTACCATCCTCAATCTTCATATAAACCCACACTGTATTGCCCTCTACCACCCTCAATCTTCATGTAAACCCACACTGGATTGCCTTCTACCATCCTCAATCTTCATGTAAACGCACACTGTATGCCCTCTACTATTCTCAATCTTCATATAAACCCACACTGTATTGCCCCCTACCATTCTCAATCTTCATATAAACCCACACTTTATTGCCCTCTACTATTCTCAATCTTCATATAAACCCACACTGTATTGCCCTCTACCATCCTCAATCTTCATATAAACCCACACTTTATTGCCCTCTACCGTCCTCAATCTTCATGTAAACCCACACCGTATTGCCCTCTACCATTCTCAATCTTCATGTAAACCCACACTGTATTGCCCTCTACCATCCTCAATCTTCATATAAACCCACACTGTATTGCCCTCTACCATTCTTAATCTTCATGTAAACCCACACTGTATTGCCCTCTAACATTCTCAATCTTCATATAAACCCACACTGTATTGCCCTCTACCATTCTCAATATTCATATAAACCCACACTGTATTGCCCTCTACCATCCTCAATCTTCATATAAAACCACACTGTATGGCCTCTACCATCCTCAATCTTCATATAAACCCACACTGTATTGCCCTCTAACATTCTCAATCTTCATATAAACACACACTGTATTGCTCTCTACCATTCTCAATCTTCATGTAAACCCACACTGTATTGCCCTCTACCATGCTCAATCTTCATATAAACCCACACTGTATTGCCCTCTACCATCCTCAATCTTCATGTAAACCCACACTGTATTGCCCTCCACCTTTCTCAATCTTCATATAAACCCACACTGTATTGCCCTCTACCATCCTCAATCTTCATGTAAACCCACACTGTATGCACTCTACCATTCTCAATCTTCATATAAACCCACACTGTATTGCCCTCTACCGTCCTTAATCTTCATGTAAACCCACACCGTATTGCCCTCTACCATTCTCAATCTTCATGTAAACCCACACTGTATTGCCCTCTACCATCCTCAATCTTCATATCAACCCACACTGTATTGCCCTCTACCATTCTTAATCTTCATGTAAACCCACACTGTATTGCCCTCTAACATTCTCAATCTTCATATAAACCCACACTGTATTGCCCTCTACCGTCCTCAATCTTCATATAAACCCACACTGTATTGCCCTCTACCATTCTCAATCTTCATATAAACCCACACTGTATTGCCCTCTAACATTCTCAATCTTCATATAAACCCACACTGTATTGCCCTCTAACATTCTCAATCTTCATATAAACCCACACTGTATTGCCCTCTACCGTCCTCAATCTTCATATAAACCCACACTGTATTGCCCTCTAACATTCTCAATCTTCATATAAACCCACACTGTATTGCCCTCTAACATTCTCAATCTTCATATAAACCCACACTGTATTGCCCTCTACCGTCCTCAATCTTCATATAAACCCACACTGTATTGCCCTCTAACATTCTCAATCTTCATATAAACCCACACTGTATTGCCCTCTAACATTCTCAATCTTCATGTAAACCCACACTGTATTGCCCTCTACCATACTCAATCTTCATATAAACCCACACTGTATTGCTCTCTACCATTCTCAATCTTCATGTAAAACCACACTTTATTGCCCTCTACTATTCTCAATCTTCATATAAACCCACACTGTATTGCCCTCTAACATTCTCAATCTTCATATAAACCCACACTGTATTGCTCTCTACCATTCTCAATCTTCATGTAAACCCACACTGTATTGCCCTCTACCATGCTCAATCTTCATATAAACCCACACTGTATTGCCCTCTACCATCCTCAATCTTCATGTAAACCCACACTGTATTGCCCTCCACCTTTCTCAATCTTCATATAAACCCACACTGTATTGCCCTCTACCATCCTCAATCTTCATGTAAACCCACACTGTATGCACTCTACCATTCTCAATCTTCATATAAACCCACACTGTATTGCCCTCTACCATCCTCAATCTTCATATAAACCCACACTGTATTGCCTCTACCATCCTCAATCTTCATATAAACCCAAACTGTATTGCCCTCTACCATTCTCAATTTTCATGTAAACCCACACTGTATTGCCCCCTACCATCCTCAATTTTCATATAAACCCACACTGTATTGCTCTCTACCATCCTCAATCTTCATATAAACCCACTCTGTATTGCCCTCTACCATTCTCAATCTTCATATAAACCCACACTGTATTGTCCTCTACCATCCTCAATCTTCATATAAACCCACGCTGTATTCCCCTCTACCATTCTCAATCTTCATGTAAACCCACACTGTATGGCCTCTAACATCCTCAATCTTCATGTAAACCCACACTGTATTGCCCTCTACCATTCTCAATATTCATATAAACCCACACTGTATTGCCCTCTACCATCCTCAATCTTCATATAAAACCACACTGTATTGCCCTCTACCACCCTCAATCTTCATGTAAACCCACACTGTATTGCCCCCTACCGTCCTCAATCTTCATATAAACCCACACTGTATTGTCCTCTACCATCCTCAATCTTCATATAAACCCACGCTGTATTCCCCTCTACCATTCTCAATCTTCATGTAAACCCACACTGTATGGCCTCTAACATCCTCAATCTTCATGTAAACCCACACTGTATTGCCCTCTACCATTCTCAATATTCATATAAACCCACACTGTATTGCCCTCTACCATCCTCAATCTTCATATAAAACCACACTGTATTGCCCTCTACCACCCTCAATCTTCATATAAACCCACACTGGATTGCCCTCTACCATCCTCAATCTTCATGTAAACGCACACTGTATGCCCTCTACTATTCTCATTCTTCATATAAACCCACACTGTATTGCCCTCTACCATCCTCAATCTTCATATAAACCCACACTGTATTGCCCTCTACCATCCTCAATCTTCATATAAACCCACACTGTATTGCCCTCTACCATCCTCAATCTTCATATAAACCCACACTTTATTGCCCTCTACCATTCTCAATCTTCATATAAACCCACAGTGTATTGCCCTCTACCATCCTCAATCTTCATATAAACCAACACTGTATTGCCCTCTACCATTCTCAATCTTCATGTAAACCGACACTGTATTGCCCTCTACCATTCTCAATCTTCATATAAACCCACAGTGTATTGCCCTCTACCATTCTCAATCTTCATATAAACCCACACTGTATTGCCTCTACCATCCTCAATCTTCATATAAACCCACACTGTATTGCCCTCTACCACCCTCAATCTTCATGTAAACCCACACTGGATTGCCTTCTACCATCCTCAATCTTCATGTAAACGCACACTGTATGCCCTCTACTATTCTCAATCTTCATATAAACCCACACTGTATTGCCCTCTACCATTCTCAATCTTCATATAAACCCACACTTTATTGCCCTCTACTATTCTCAATCTTCATATAAACCCACACTGTATTGCCCTCTACCATCCTCAATCTTCATATAAACCCACACTTTATTGCCCTCTACCGTCCTCAATCTTCATGTAAACCCACACCGTATTGCCCTCTACCATTCTCAATCTTCATGTAAACCCACACTGTATTGCCCTCTACCATCCTCAATCTTCATATAAACCCACACTGTATTGCCCTCTACCATTCTTAATCTTCATGTAAACCCACACTGTATTGCCCTCTAACATTCTCAATCTTCATATAAACCCACACTGTATTGCCCTCTACCATTCTCAATATTCATATAAACCCACACTGTATTGCCCTCTACCATCCTCAATCTTCATATAAAACCACACTGTATGGCCTCTACCATCCTCAATCTTCATATAAACCCACACTGTATTGCCCTCTTTACATTCTCAATCTTCATATAAACACACACTGTATTGCTCTCTACCATTCTCAATCTTCATGTAAACCCACACTGTATTGCCCTCTACCATGCTCAATCTTCATATAAACCCACACTGTATTGCCCTCTACCATCCTCAATCTTCATGTAAACCCACACTGTATTGCCCTCCACCTTTCTCAATCTTCATATAAACCCACACTGTATTGCCCTCTACCATCCTCAATCTTCATGTAAACCCACACTGTATGCACTCTACCATTCTCAATCTTCATATAAACCCACACTGTATTGCCCTCTACCATCCTCAATCTTCATATAAACCCACACTGTATTGCCTCTACCATCCTCAATCTTCATATAAACCCAAACTGTATTGCCCTCTACCATTCTCAATTTTCATGTAAACCCACACTGTATTGCCCTCTACCATCCTCAATTTTCATATAAACCCACACTGTATTGCTCTCTACCATCCTCAATCTTCATATAAACCCACTCTGTATTGCCCTCTACCATTCTCAATCTTCATATAAACCCACACTGTATTGTCCTCTACCATCCTCAATCTTCATATAAACCCACGCTGTATTCCCCTCTACCATTCTCAATCTTCATGTAAACCCACACTGTATGGCCTCTAACATCCTCCATCTTCATGTAAACCCACACTGTATTGCCCTCTACCATTCTCAATATTCATATAAACCCACACTGTATTGCCCTCTACCATCCTCAATCTTCATATAAAACCACACTGTATTGCCCTCTACCACCCTCAATCTTCATGTAAACCCACACTGGATTGCCCTCTACCATCCTCAATCTTCATGTAAACGCAAACTGTATGCCCTCTACTATTCTCAATCTTCATATAAACCCACACTGTATTGCCCTCTACCATACTCAATCTTCATATAAACCCACACTGTATTGCCCTCTACCATCCTCAATCTTCATATAAACCCACACTGTATTGCCCTCTACCATCCTCAATCTTCATATAAACCCACACTTTATTGCCCTCTACCATTCTCAATCTTCATATAAACCCACAGTGTATTGCCCTCTACCATTCTCAATCTTCATATAAACCCACACTGTATTGCCTCTACCATCCTCAATCTTCATATAAACCAACACTGTATTGCCCTCTACCATTCTCAATCTTCATGTAAACCGACACTGTATTGCCCTCTACCATTCTCAATCTTCATATAAACCCACAGTGTATTGCCCTCTACCATTCTCAATCTTCATATAAACCCACACTGTATTGCCTCTACCATCCTCAATCTTCATATAAACCCACACTGTATTGCCCTCTACCACCCTCAATCTTCATGTAAACCCACACTGGATTGCCTTCTACCATCCTCAATCTTCATGTAAACGCACACTGTATGCCCTCTACTATTCTCAATCTTCATATAAACCCACACTGTATTGCCCTCTACCATTCTCAATCTTCATATAAACCCACACTTTATTGCCCTCTACTATTCTCAATCTTCATATAAACCCACACTGTATTGCCCTCTACCATCCTCAATCTTCATATAAACCCACACTTTATTGCCCTCTACCGTCCTCAATCTTCATGTAAACCCACACCGTATTGCCCTCTACCATTCTCAATCTTCATGTAAACCCACACTGTATTGCCCTCTACCATCCTCAATCTTCATATAAACCCACACTGTATTGCCCTCTACCATTCTTAATCTTCATGTAAACCCACACTGTATTGCCCTCTAACATTCTCAATCTTCATATAAACCCACACTGTATTGCCCTCTACCATTCTCAATATTCATATAAACCCACACTGTATTGCCCTCTACCATCCTCAATCTTCATATAAAACCACACTGTATGGCCTCTACCATCCTCAATCTTCATATAAACCCACACTGTATTGCCCTCTAACATTCTCAATCTTCATATAAACACACACTGTATTGCTCTCTACCATTCTCAATCTTCATGTAAACCCACACTGTATTGCCCTCTACCATGCTCAATCTTCATATAAACCCACACTGTATTGCCCTCTACCATCCTCAATCTTCATGTAAACCCACACTGTATTGCCCTCCACCTTTCTCAATCTTCATATAAACCCACACTGTATTGCCCTCTACCATCCTCAATCTTCATGTAAACCCACACTGTATGCACTCTACCATTCTCAATCTTCATATAAACCCACACTGTATTGCCCTCTACCGTCCTTAATCTTCATGTAAACCCACACCGTATTGCCCTCTACCATTCTCAATCTTCATGTAAACCCACACTGTATTGCCCTCTACCATCCTCAATCTTCATATCAACCCACACTGTATTGCCCTCTACCATTCTTAATCTTCATGTAAACCCACACTGTATTGCCCTCTAACATTCTCAATCTTCATATAAACCCACACTGTATTGCCCTCTACCGTCCTCAATCTTCATATAAACCCACACTGTATTGCCCTCTACCATTCTCAATCTTCATATAAACCCACACTGTATTGCCCTCTAACATTCTCAATCTTCATATAAACCCACACTGTATTGCCCTCTAACATTCTCAATCTTCATATAAACCCACACTGTATTGCCCTCTACCGTCCTCAATCTTCATATAAACCCACACTGTATTGCCCTCTAACATTCTCAATCTTCATATAAACCCACACTGTATTGCCCTCTAACATTCTCAATCTTCATATAAACCCACACTGTATTGCCCTCTACCGTCCTCAATCTTCATATAAACCCACACTGTATTGCCCTCTAACATTCTCAATCTTCATATAAACCCCCACTGTATTGCCCTCTAACATTCTCAATCTTCATGTAAACCCACACTGTATTGCCCTCTACCATACTCAATCTTCATATAAACCCACACTGTATTGCTCTCTACCATTCTCAATCTTCATGTAAAACCACACTTTATTGCCCTCTACTATTCTCAATCTTCATATAAACCCACACTGTATTGCCCTCTAACATTCTCAATCTTCATATAAACCCACACTGTATTGCTCTCTACCATTCTCAATCTTCATGTAAACCCACACTGTATTGCCCTCTACCATGCTCAATCTTCATATAAACCCACACTGTATTGCCCTCTACCATCCTCAATCTTCATGTAAACCCACACTGTATTGCCCTCCACCTTTCTCAATCTTCATATAAACCCACACTGTATTGCCCTCTACCATCCTCAATCTTCATGTAAACCCACACTGTATGCACTCTACCATTCTCAATCTTCATATAAACCCACACTGTATTGCCCTCTACCATCCTCAATCTTCATATAAACCCACACTGTATTGCCTCTACCATCCTCAATCTTCATATAAACCCAAACTGTATTGCCCTCTACCATTCTCAATTTTCATGTAAACCCACACTGTATTGCCCCCTACCATCCTCAATTTTCATATAAACCCACACTGTATTGCTCTCTACCATCCTCAATCTTCATATAAACCCACTCTGTATTGCCCTCTACCATTCTCAATCTTCATATAAACCCACACTGTATTGTCCTCTACCATCCTCAATCTTCATATAAACCCACGCTGTATTCCCCTCTACCATTCTCAATCTTCATGTAAACCCACACTGTATGGCCTCTAACATCCTCAATCTTCATGTAAACCCACACTGTATTGCCCTCTACCATTCTCAATATTCATATAAACCCACACTGTATTGCCCTCTACCATCCTCAATCTTCATATAAAACCACACTGTATTGCCCTCTACCATCCTCAATCTTCATGTAAACCCACACTGGATTGCCCTCTACCATCCTCAATCTTCATGTAAACGCACACTGTATGCCCTCTACTATTCTCATTCTTCATATAAACCCACACTGTATTGCCCTCTACCATCCTCAATCTTCATATAAACCCACACTGTATTGCCCTCTACCATCCTCAATCTTCATATAAACCCACACTGTATTGCCCTCTACCATCCTCAATCTTCATATAAACCCACACTTTATTGCCCTCTACCATTCTCAATCTTCATATAAACCCACAGTGTATTGCCCTCTACCATCCTCAATCTTCATATAAACCAACACTGTATTGCCCTCTACCATTCTCAATCTTCATGTAAACCGACACTGTATTGCCCTCTACCATTCTCAATCTTCATATAAACCCACAGTGTATTGCCCTCTACCATTCTCAATCTTCATATAAACCCACACTGTATTGCCTCTACCATCCTCAATCTTCATATAAACCCACACTGTATTGCCCTCTACCACCCTCAATCTTCATGTAAACCCACACTGGATTGCCTTCTACCATCCTCAATCTTCATGTAAACGCACACTGTATGCCCTCTACTATTCTCAATCTTCATATAAACCCACACTGTATTGCCCTCTACCATTCTCAATCTTCATATAAACCCACACTTTATTGCCCTCTACTATTCTCAATCTTCATATAAACCCACACTGTATTGCCCTCTACCATCCTCAATCTTCATATAAACCCACACTTTATTGCCCTCTACCGTCCTCAATCTTCATGTAAACCCACACCGTATTGCCCTCTACCATTCTCAATCTTCATGTAAACCCACACTGTATTGCCCTCTACCATCCTCAATCTTCATATAAACCCACACTGTATTGCCCTCTACCATTCTTAATCTTCATGTAAACCCACACTGTATTGCCCTCTAACATTCTCAATCTTCATATAAACCCACACTTTATTGCCCTCTACCATTCTCAATATTCATATAAACCCACACTGTATTGCCCTCTACCATCCTCAATCTTCATATAAAACCACACTGTATGGCCTCTACCATCCTCAATCTTCATATAAACCCACACTGTATTGCCCTCTTTACATTCTCAATCTTCATATAAACACACACTGTATTGCTCTCTACCATTCTCAATCTTCATGTAAACCCACACTGTATTGCCCTCTACCATGCTCAATCTTCATATAAACCCACACTGTATTGCCCTCTACCATCCTCAATCTTCATGTAAACCCACACTGTATTGCCCTCCACCTTTCTCAATCTTCATATAAACCCACACTGTATTGCCCTCTACCATCCTCAATCTTCATGTAAACCCACACTGTATGCACTCTACCATTCTCAATCTTCATATAAACCCACACTGTATTGCCCTCTACCGTCCTTAATCTTCATGTAAACCCACACCGTATTGCCCTCTACCATTCTCAATCTTCATGTAAACCCACACTGTATTGCCCTCTACCATCCTCAATCTTCATATCAACCCACACTGTATTGCCCTCTACCATTCTTAATCTTCATGTAAACCCACACTGTATTGCCCTCTAACATTCTCAATCTTCATATAAACCCACACTGTATTGCCCTCTACCGTCCTCAATCTTCATATAAACCCACACTGTATTGCCCTCTACCATTCTCAATCTTCATATAAACCCACACTGTATTGCCCTCTAACATTCTCAATCTTCATATAAACCCACACTGTATTGCCCTCTAACATTCTCAATCTTCATATAAACCCACACTGTATTGCCCTCTACCGTCCTCAATCTTCATATAAACCCACACTGTATTGCCCTCTAACATTCTCAATCTTCATATAAACCCACACTGTATTGCCCTCTAACATTCTCAATCTTCATGTAAACCCACACTGTATTGCCCTCTACCATACTCAATCTTCATATAAACCCACACTGTATTGCCCTCTACCATCCTCAATCTTCATGTAAACCCACACTGTATTGCCCTCCACCTTTCTCAATCTTCATATAAACCCACACTGTATTGCCCTCTACCATCCTCAATCTTCATGTAAACCCACACTGTATGCACTCTACCATTCTCAATCTTCATATAAACCCACACTGTATTGCCCTCTACCATCCTCAATCTTCATATAAACCCACACTGTATTGCCTCTACCATCCTCAATCTTCATATAAACCCAAACTGTATTGCCCTCTACCATTCTCAATTTTCATGTAAACCCACACTGTATTGCCCTCTACCATCCTCAATTTTCATATAAACCCACACTGTATTGCTCTCTACCATCCTCAATCTTCATATAAACCCACTCTGTATTGCCCTCTACCATTCTCAATCTTCATATAAACCCACACTGTATTGTCCTCTACCATCCTCAATCTTCATATAAACCCACGCTGTATTCCCCTCTACCATTCTCAATCTTCATGTAAACCCACACTGTATGGCCTCTAACATCCTCCATCTTCATGTAAACCCACACTGTATTGCCCTCTACCATTCTCAATATTCATATAAACCCACACTGTATTGCCCTCTACCATCCTCAATCTTCATATAAAACCACACTGTATTGCCCTCTACCACCCTCAATCTTCATGTAAACCCACACTGGATTGCCCTCTACCATCCTCAATCTTCATGTAAACGCAAACTGTATGCCCTCTACTATTCTCAATCTTCATATAAACCCACACTGTATTGCCCTCTACCATACTCAATCTTCATATAAACCCACACTGTATTGCCCTCTACCATCCTCAATCTTCATATAAACCCACACTGTATTGCCCTCTACCATCCTCAATCTTCATATAAACCCACACTTTATTGCCCTCTACCATTCTCAATCTTCATATAAACCCACAGTGTATTGCCCTCTACCATTCTCAATCTTCATATAAACCCACACTGTATTGCCTCTACCATCCTCAATCTTCATATAAACCAACACTGTATTGCCCTCTACCATTCTCAATCTTCATGTAAACCGACACTGTATTGCCCTCTACCATTCTCAATCTTCATATAAACCCACAGTGTATTGCCCTCTACCATTCTCAATCTTCATATAAACCCACACTGTATTGCCTCTACCATCCTCAATCTTCATATAAACCCACACTGTATTGCCCTCTACCACCCTCAATCTTCATGTAAACCCACACTGGATTGCCTTCTACCATCCTCAATCTTCATGTAAACGCACACTGTATGCCCTCTACTATTCTCAATCTTCATATAAACCCACACTGTATTGCCCTCTACCATTCTCAATCTTCATATAAACCCACACTTTATTGCCCTCTACTATTCTCAATCTTCATATAAACCCACACTGTATTGCCCTCTACCATCCTCAATCTTCATATAAACCCACACTTTATTGCCCTCTACCGTCCTCAATCTTCATGTAAACCCACACCGTATTGCCCTCTACCATTCTCAATCTTCATGTAAACCCACACTGTATTGCCCTCTACCATCCTCAATCTTCATATAAACCCACACTGTATTGCCCTCTACCATTCTTAATCTTCATGTAAACCCACACTGTATTGCCCTCTAACATTCTCAATCTTCATATAAACCCACACTGTATTGCCCTCTACCATTCTCAATATTCATATAAACCCACACTGTATTGCCCTCTACCATCCTCAATCTTCATATAAAACCACACTGTATGGCCTCTACCATCCTCAATCTTCATATAAACCCACACTGTATTGCCCTCTAACATTCTCAATCTTCATATAAACACACACTGTATTGCTCTCTACCATTCTCAATCTTCATGTAAACCCACACTGTATTGCCCTCTACCATGCTCAATCTTCATATAAACCCACACTGTATTGCCCTCTACCATCCTCAATCTTCATGTAAACCCACACTGTATTGCCCTCCACCTTTCTCAATCTTCATATAAACCCACACTGTATTGCCCTCTACCATCCTCAATCTTCATGTAAACCCACACTGTATGCACTCTACCATTCTCAATCTTCATATAAACCCACACTGTATTGCCCTCTACCGTCCTTAATCTTCATGTAAACCCACACCGTATTGCCCTCTACCATTCTCAATCTTCATGTAAACCCACACTGTATTGCCCTCTACCATCCTCAATCTTCATATCAACCCACACTGTATTGCCCTCTACCATTCTTAATCTTCATGTAAACCCACACTGTATTGCCCTCTAACATTCTCAATCTTCATATAAACCCACACTGTATTGCCCTCTACCGTCCTCAATCTTCATATAAACCCACACTGTATTGCCCTCTACCATTCTCAATCTTCATATAAACCCACACTGTATTGCCCTCTAACATTCTCAATCTTCATATAAACCCACACTGTATTGCCCTCTAACATTCTCAATCTTCATATAAACCCACACTGTATTGCCCTCTACCGTCCTCAATCTTCATATAAACCCACACTGTATTGCCCTCTAACATTCTCAATCTTCATATAAACCCACACTGTATTGCCCTCTAACATTCTCAATCTTCATATAAACCCACACTGTATTGCCCTCTACCGTCCTCAATCTTCATATAAACCCACACTGTATTGCCCTCTAACATTCTCAATCTTCATATAAACCCCCACTGTATTGCCCTCTAACATTCTCAATCTTCATGTAAACCCACACTGTATTGCCCTCTACCATACTCAATCTTCATATAAACCCACACTGTATTGCTCTCTACCATTCTCAATCTTCATGTAAAACCACACTTTATTGCCCTCTACTATTCTCAATCTTCATATAAACCCACACTGTATTGCCCTCTAACATTCTCAATCTTCATATAAACCCACACTGTATTGCTCTCTACCATTCTCAATCTTCATGTAAACCCACACTGTATTGCCCTCTACCATGCTCAATCTTCATATAAACCCACACTGTATTGCCCTCTACCATCCTCAATCTTCATGTAAACCCACACTGTATTGCCCTCCACCTTTCTCAATCTTCATATAAACCCACACTGTATTGCCCTCTACCATCCTCAATCTTCATGTAAACCCACACTGTATGCACTCTACCATTCTCAATCTTCATATAAACCCACACTGTATTGCCCTCTACCATCCTCAATCTTCATATAAACCCACACTGTATTGCCTCTACCATCCTCAATCTTCATATAAACCCAAACTGTATTGCCCTCTACCATTCTCAATTTTCATGTAAACCCACACTGTATTGCCCCCTACCATCCTCAATTTTCATATAAACCCACACTGTATTGCTCTCTACCATCCTCAATCTTCATATAAACCCACTCTGTATTGCCCTCTACCATTCTCAATCTTCATATAAACCCACACTGTATTGTCCTCTACCATCCTCAATCTTCATATAAACCCACGCTGTATTCCCCTCTACCATTCTCAATCTTCATGTAAACCCACACTGTATGGCCTCTAACATCCTCAATCTTCATGTAAACCCACACTGTATTGCCCTCTACCATTCTCAATATTCATATAAACCCACACTGTATTGCCCTCTACCATCCTCAATCTTCATATAAAACCACACTGTATTGCCCTCTACCACCCTCAATCTTCATGTAAACCCACACTGGATTGCCCTCTACCATCCTCAATCTTCATGTAAACGCACACTGTATGCCCTCTACTATTCTCATTCTTCATATAAACCCACACTGTATTGCCCTCTACCATCCTCAATCTTCATATAAACCCACACTGTATTGCCCTCTACCATCCTCAATCTTCATATAAACCCACACTGTATTGCCCTCTACCATCCTCAATCTTCATATAAACCCACACTTTATTGCCCTCTACCATTCTCAATCTTCATATAAACCCACAGTGTATTGCCCTCTACCATCCTCAATCTTCATATAAACCAACACTGTATTGCCCTCTACCATTCTCAATCTTCATGTAAACCGACACTGTATTGCCCTCTACCATTCTCAATCTTCATATAAACCCACAGTGTATTGCCCTCTACCATTCTCAATCTTCATATAAACCCACACTGTATTGCCTCTACCATCCTCAATCTTCATATAAACCCACACTGTATTGCCCTCTACCACCCTCAATCTTCATGTAAACCCACACTGGATTGCCTTCTACCATCCTCAATCTTCATGTAAACGCACACTGTATGCCCTCTACTATTCTCAATCTTCATATAAACCCACACTGTATTGCCCTCTACCATTCTCAATCTTCATATAAACCCACACTTTATTGCCCTCTACTATTCTCAATCTTCATATAAACCCACACTGTATTGCCCTCTACCATCCTCAATCTTCATATAAACCCACACTTTATTGCCCTCTACCGTCCTCAATCTTCATGTAAACCCACACCGTATTGCCCTCTACCATTCTCAATCTTCATGTAAACCCACACTGTATTGCCCTCTACCATCCTCAATCTTCATATAAACCCACACTGTATTGCCCTCTACCATTCTTAATCTTCATGTAAACCCACACTGTATTGCCCTCTAACATTCTCAATCTTCATATAAACCCACACTTTATTGCCCTCTACCATTCTCAATATTCATATAAACCCACACTGTATTGCCCTCTACCATCCTCAATCTTCATATAAAACCACACTGTATGGCCTCTACCATCCTCAATCTTCATATAAACCCACACTGTATTGCCCTCTTTACATTCTCAATCTTCATATAAACACACACTGTATTGCTCTCTACCATTCTCAATCTTCATGTAAACCCACACTGTATTGCCCTCTACCATGCTCAATCTTCATATAAACCCACACTGTATTGCCCTCTACCATCCTCAATCTTCATGTAAACCCACACTGTATTGCCCTCCACCTTTCTCAATCTTCATATAAACCCACACTGTATTGCCCTCTACCATCCTCAATCTTCATGTAAACCCACACTGTATGCACTCTACCATTCTCAATCTTCATATAAACCCACACTGTATTGCCCTCTACCGTCCTTAATCTTCATGTAAACCCACACCGTATTGCCCTCTACCATTCTCAATCTTCATGTAAACCCACACTGTATTGCCCTCTACCATCCTCAATCTTCATATCAACCCACACTGTATTGCCCTCTACCATTCTTAATCTTCATGTAAACCCACACTGTATTGCCCTCTAACATTCTCAATCTTCATATAAACCCACACTGTATTGCCCTCTACCGTCCTCAATCTTCATATAAACCCACACTGTATTGCCCTCTACCATTCTCAATCTTCATATAAACCCACACTGTATTGCCCTCTAACATTCTCAATCTTCATATAAACCCACACTGTATTGCCCTCTAACATTCTCAATCTTCATATAAACCCACACTGTATTGCCCTCTACCGTCCTCAATCTTCATATAAACCCACACTGTATTGCCCTCTAACATTCTCAATCTTCATATAAACCCACACTGTATTGCCCTCTAACATTCTCAATCTTCATGTAAACCCACACTGTATTGCCCTCTACCATACTCAATCTTCATATAAACCCACACTGTATTGCTCTCTACCATTCTCAATCTTCATGTAAACCCACACTTTATTGCCCTCTACTATTCTCAATCTTCATATAAACCCACACTGTATTGCCCTCTAACATTCTCAATCTTCATATAAACCCACACTGTATTGCTCTCTACCATTCTCAATCTTCATGTAAACCCACACTGTATTGCCCTCTACCATGCTCAATCTTCATATAAACCCACACTGTATTGCCCTCTACCATCCTCAATCTTCATGTAAACCCACACTGTATTGCCCTCCACCTTTCTCAATCTTCATATAAACCCACACTGTATTGCCCTCTACCATCCTCAATCTTCATGTAAACCCACACTGTATGCACTCTACCATTCTCAATCTTCATATAAACCCACACTGTATTGCCCTCTACCATCCTCAATCTTCATATAAACCCACACTGTATTGCCTCTACCATCCTCAATCTTCATATAAACCCAAACTGTATTGCCCTCTACCATTCTCAATTTTCACGTAAACCCACACTGTATTGCCCTCTACCATCCTCAATTTTCATATAAACCCACACTGTATTGCTCTCTACCATCCTCAATCTTCATATAAACCCACTCTGTATTGCCCTCTACCATTCTCAATCTTCATATAAACCCACACTGTATTGTCCTCTACCATTCTCAATCTTCATATAAACCCACGCTGTATTCCCCTCTACCATTCTCAATCTTCATGTAAACCCACACTGTATGGCCTCTAACATCCTCAATCTTCATGTAAACCCACACTGTATTGCCCTCTACCATTCTCAATATTCATATAAACCCACACTGTATTGCCCTCTACCATCCTCAATCTTCATATAAAACCACACTGTATTGCCCTCTACCACCCTCAATCTTCATGTAAACCCACACTGGATTGCCCTCTACCATCCTCAATCTTCATGTAAACGCACACTGTATGCCCTCTACTATTCTCAATCTTCATATAAACCCACACTGTATTGCCCTCTACCATTCTCAATCTTCATATAAACCCACACTTTATTGCCCTCTACTATTCTCAATCTTCATATAAACCCACACTGTATTGCCCTCTACCATCCTCAATCTTCATATAAACCCACACTTTATTGCCCTCTACCGTCCTCAATCTTCATGTAAACCCACACCGTATTGCCCTCTACCATTCTCAATCTTCATGTAAACCCACACTGTATTGCCCTCTACCATCCTCAATCTTCATATAAACCCACACTGTATTGCCCTCTACCATTCTTAATCTTCATGTAAACCCACACTGTATTGCCCTCTAACATTCTCAATCTTCATATAAACCCACACTGTATTGCCCTCTACCATTCTCAATATTCATATAAACCCACACTGTATTGCCCTCTACCATCCTCAATCTTCATATAAAACCACACTGTATGGCCTCTACCATCCTCAATCTTCATATAAACCCACACTGTATTGCCCTCTAACATTCTCAATCTTCATATAAACACACACTGTATTGCTCTCTACCATTCTCAATCTTCATGTAAACCCACACTGTATTGCCCTCTACCATGCTCAATCTTCATATAAACCCACACTGTATTGCCCTCTACCATCCTCAATCTTCATGTAAACCCACACTGTATTGCCCTCCACCTTTCTCAATCTTCATATAAACCCACACTGTATTGCCCTCTACCATCCTCAATCTTCATGTAAACCCACACTGTATGCACTCTACCATTCTCAATCTTCATATAAACCCACACTGTATTGCCCTCTACCGTCCTCAATCTTCATGTAAACCCACACCGTATTGCCCTCTACCATTCTCAATCTTCATGTAAACCCACACTGTATTGCCCTCTACCATCCTCAATCTTCATATAAACCCACACTGTATTGCCCTCTACCATTCTTAATCTTCATGTAAACCCACACTGTATTGCCCTCTAACATTCTCAATCTTCATATAAACCCACACTGTATTGCCCTCTACCGTCCTCAATCTTCATATAAACCCACACTGTATTGCCCTCTACCATTCTCAATCTTCATATAAACCCACACTGTATTGCCCTCTAACATTCTCAATCTTCATATAAACCCACACTGTATTGCCCTCTAACATTCTCAATCTTCATATAAACCCACACTGTATTGCCCTCTACCGTCCTCAATCTTCATATAAACCCACACTGTATTGCCCTCTAACATTCTCAATCTTCATATAAACCCACACTGTATTGCCCTCTAACATTCTCAATCTTCATGTAAACCCACACTGTATTGCCCTCTACCATACTCAATCTTCATATAAACCCACACTGTATTGCTCTCTACCATTCTCAATCTTCATGTAAACCCACACTTTATTGCCCTCTACTATTCTCAATCTTCATATAAACCCACACTGTATTGCCCTCTAACATTCTCAATCTTCATATAAACCCACACTGTATTGCTCTCTACCATTCTCAATCTTCATGTAAACCCACACTGTATTGCCCTCTACCATGCTCAATCTTCATATAAACCCACACTGTATTGCTCTCTACCATCCTCAATCTTCATATAAACCCACACTGTATTGCTCTCTACCATCCTCAATCTTCATGTAAACCCACACTGTATTGCCCTCCACCTTTCTCAATCTTCATATAAACCCACACTGTATTGCCCTCTACCATCCTCAATCTTCATGTAAACCCACACTGTATGCACTCTACCATTCTCAATCTTCATATAAACCCACACTGTATTGCCCTCTACCATCCTCAATCTTCATATAAACCCACACTGTATTGCCTCTACCATCCTCAATCTTCATATAAACCCAAACTGTATTGCCCTCTACCATTCTCAATTTTCATGTAAACCCACACTGTATTGCCCTCTACCATCCTCAATTTTCATATAAACCCACACTGTATTGCTCTCTACCATCCTCAATCTTCATATAAACCCACTCTGTATTGCCCTCTACCATTCTCAATCTTCATATAAACCCACACTGTATTGTCCTCTACCATTCTCAATCTTCATATAAACCCACGCTGTATTCCCCTCTACCATTCTCAATCTTCATGTAAACCCACACTGTATGGCCTCTAACATCCTCAATCTTCATGTAAACCCACACTGTATTGCCCTCTACCATTCTCAATATTCATATAAACCCACACTGTATTGCCCTCTACCATCCTCAATCTTCATATAAAACCACACTGTATTGCCCTCTACCACCCTCAATCTTCATGTAAACCCACACTGGATTGCCCTCTACCATCCTCAATCTTCATGTAAACGCACACTGTATGCCCTCTACTATTCTCAATCTTCATATAAACCCACACTGTATTGCCCTCTACCATCCTCAATCTTCATATAAACCCACACTGTATTGCCCTCTACCATCCTCAATCTTCATATAAACCCACACTGTATTGCCCTCTACCATCCTCAATCTTCATATAAACACACACTTTATTGCCCTCTACCATTCTCAATCTTCATATAAACCCACAGTGTATTGCCCTCTACCATTCTCAATCTTCATATAAACCCACACTGTATTGCCTCTACCATCCTCAATCTTCATATAAACCCACACTGTATTGCCCTCTACCATTCTCAATCTTCATGTAAACCGACACTGTATTGCCCTCTACCATTCTCAATCTTCATATAAACCCACAGTGTATTGCCCTCTACCATTCTCAATCTTCATATAAACCCACACTGTATTGCCTCTACCATCCTCAATCTTCATATAAACCCACACTGTATTGCCCTCTACCACCCTCAATCTTCATGTAAACCCACACTGGATTGCCCTCTACCATCCTCAATCTTCATGTAAACGCACACTGTATGTCCTCTACTATTCTCAATCTTCATATAAACCCACACTGTATTGCCCTCTACCATTCTCAATCTTCATATAAACCCACACTTTATTGCCCTCTACTATTCTCAATCTTCATATAAACCCACACTGTATTGCCCTCTACCATCCTCAATCTTCATATAAACCCACACTTTATTGCCCTCTACCGTCCTCAATCTTCATGTAAACCCACACCGTATTGCCCTCTACCATTCTCAATCTTCATGTAAACCCACACTGTATTGCCCTCTACCATCCTCAATCTTCATATAAACCCACACTGTATTGCCCTCTACCATTCTTAATCTTCATGTAAACCCACACTGTATTGCCCTCTAACATTCTCAATCTTCATATAAACCCACACTGTATTGCCCTCTACCATTCTCAATCTTCATATAAACCCACACTGTATTGCCCTCTACCATTCTCAATCTTCATATAAACCCACACTGTATTGCCCTCTACCATTCTCAATCTTCATGTAAACCCACACTGTTTTGCCCTCTACCACCCTCAATCTTCATGTAAACCCACACTGTATTGCCCTCTACCATTCTCAATCTTCATGTAAACCCACACTGTATTGCCCTCTACCATTCTCAATCTTCATGTAAACCCACACTGTATTGCCCTCTACCATCCTCAATCTTCATATAAACCCACACTGTATTGCCCTCTACCATCCTCAATCTTCATGTAAACCGACACTGTATTGCCCTCTACCATCCTCAATCTTCATATAAACCCACACTTTATTGCCCTCTACCATCCTCAATCTTCATATAAACCCACACTGTATTGCCCTCTACCATTCTCAATCTTCATGTAAACCCACACTGTATTGCTCTCTACCATCCTCAATCTTCATATAAACCCACACTGTATTGCCCTCTACCATTCTCAATCTTCATGTAAACCCACACTGTATTGCTCTCTACCATCCTCAATCTTCATATAAACCCACACTGTATTGCCCTCTACCATTCTCAATCTTCATGTAAACCCACACTGTATTGCTCTCTACCATCCTCAATCTTCATATAAACCCACACTGTATTGCCCTCTACCATGCTCAATCTTCATATAAACCCACTCTGTATTGCCCTCTACCATTCTCAATCTTCATATAAACCCACACTGTATTATCCTCTACCATCCTCAATCTTCATATAAACCCACACTGTATTGCCCTCTACCATGCTCAATCTTCATGTAAACCCACACTGTATTGCTCTCTACCATCCTCAATCTTCATATAAACCCACTCTGTATTGCCCTCTACCATTCTCAATCTTCATATAAACCCACACTGTATTGTCCTCTACCATTCTCAATCTTCATGTAAACCCACAGTGTATTGCCCTCTACCATTCTCAATCTTCATGTAAACCCACACTGTATTGCCCTTTACCATTCTCAATCTTCATGTAAACCCACACTGTATTGCCCTCTACCATTCTCAATCTTCATGTAAAACCCATACTGTATTGCCCTCTACCATCCTCAATCTTCATGTAAACCCACAATGTATTGCCCTCTACCATCCTCAATCTTCATATAAACCCACACTGTATTGCCCATCACCATGGTCAATCTTCATATAAACCAACACTGTATTGCCCTCTACCATCCTCAATCTTCATGTAAACCAATACTGTATTGCCCTCTACCATCCTCAATCTTCATGTAAACCCACATTGTATTGCCCTCTACCATCCTCAATCTTCATGTAAACCCACACTGTGTTGCCCTCTACCATCCCCAATCTTCATATAAACCCACACTGTATTGCCCTCTACCATCCTCAATCTTCATGTAAACCCACACTCTATGGCCTCTACCATCCTCAATCGTCATGTAAACCCACACTGTATTGCCCTCTACCATTCTCAATATTCATATAAACCCACACTGTATTGCCCTCTACCATCCTCAATCTTCATATAAAACCACACTGTATGGCCTCTACCATCCTCAATCTTCATATAAACCCATACTATATTGCCCTCTAACATTCTCAATCTTCATATAAACCCACACTGTATTGCTCTCTACCATTCTCAATCTTCATGTAAACCCACACTGTATTGCCCTCTACCATGCTCAATCTTCATATAAACCCACACTGTATTGCCCTCTACCATCCTCAATCTTCATGTAAACCCACACTGTATTGCCCTCCACCTTTCTCAATCTTCATATAAACCCACACTGTATTGCCCTCTACCATCCTCAATCTTCATGAAAACCCACACTGTATGCACTCTACCATTCTCAATCTTCATATAAACCCACACTGTATTGCCCTCTACCATCCTCAATCTTCATGTAAACCCACACTGTATTGCCCTCTACCATCCTCAATCTTCATGTAAACCCACACTGTATTGCCCTCTACGTTTCTCAATCTTCATATAAACCCACACTGTATTGCCCTCTACCATCCTCAATCTTCATGTAAACCCACACTGTATTGCCCTCTACCATCCTCAATCTTCATGTAAACCCACACTGTATTGCCCTCTACCATCCTCAATCTTCATGTAAACCCACACTGTATTGCCCTCTACCATTCTCAATCTTCATGTAAACCCACGCTGTATTGCCCTCTACCATTCTCAATCTTCATGTAAACCCACACTGTATGGCCTCTACCATCCTCAATCTTCATGTAAACCCACACTGTATTGCCCTCTACCATTCTCAATATTCATATAAACCCACACTGTATTGTCCTCTACCATCCTCAATCTTCATATAAAACCACACTCTATTGCCCTCTACCACCCTCAATCTTCATGTAAACCCACACTGGATTGCCCTCTACCATCCTCAATCTTCATGTAAACGCACACTGTATGCCCTCTACCATCCTCATTCTTCATATAAACCCACACTGTATTGCCCTCTACCATCCTCAATCTTCATATAAACCCACACTGTATTGCCCTCTACCATCCTCAATCTTCATATAAACCCACACTGTATTGCCCTCTACCATCCTCAATCTTCATATAAACCCACACTTTATTGCCCTCTACCATTCTCAATCTTCATATAAACCCACAGTGTATTGCCCTCTACCATTCTCAATCTTCATATAAACCCACACTGTATTGCCTCTACCATCCTCAATCTTCATATAAACCCACACTGTATTGCCCTCTACCATTCTCAATCTTCATGTAAACCGACACTGTATTGCCCTCTACCATTCTCAATCTTCATATAAACCCACAGTGTATTGCCCTCTACCATTCTCAATCTTCATATAAACCCACACTGTATTGCCTCTACCATCCTCAATCTTCATATAAACCCAAACTGTATTGCCCTCTACCATTCTCAATTTTCATGTAAACCCACACTGTATTGCCCTCTACCATCCTCAATCTTCATATAAAACCACACTGTATTGCCCTCTACCACCCTCAATCTTCATGTAAACCCACACTGGATTGCCCTCTACCATCCTCAATCTTCATGTAAACCCACACTGTATTGCCCTCTACCATCCTCAATCTTCATATAAACCCACACTGTATTGCCCTCTACCATTCTTAATCTTCATGTAAACCCACACTGTATTGCCCTCTAACATTCTCAATCTTCATATAAACCCACACTGTATTGCCCTCTACCATTCTCAATCTTCATATAAACCCACACTGTATTGCCCTCTACCATTCTCAATCTTCATATAAACCCACACTGTATTGCCCTCTACCACCCTCAATCTTCATGTAAACCCACACTGTATTGCCCTCTAACATTCTCAATCTTCATATAAACCCACACTGTATTGCCCTCTACCATTCTCAATCTTCATATAAACCCACACTGTATTGCCCTCTACCATTCTCAATCTTCATGTAAACCCACACTGTATTGCCCTCTACCACCCTCAATCTTCATGTAAACCCACACTGTATTGCCCTCTACGTTTCTCAATCTTCATATAAACCCACACTGTATTGCCCTCTACCATCCTCAATCTTCATGTAAACCCACACTGTATTGCCCTCTACCATCCTCAATCTTCATGTAAACCCACACTGTATTGCCCTCTACCATCCTCAATCTTCATGTAAACCCACACTGTATTGCCCTCTACCATTCTCAATCTTCATGTAAACCCACGCTGTATTGCCCTCTACCATTCTCAATCTTCATGTAAACCCACACTGTATGGCCTCTACCATCCTCAATCTTCATGTAAACCCACACTGTATTGCCCTCTACCATTCTCAATATTCATATAAACCCACACTGTATTGTCCTCTACCATCCTCAATCTTCATATAAAACCACACTCTATTGCCCTCTACCACCCTCAATCTTCATGTAAACCCACACTGGATTGCCCTCTACCATCCTCAATCTTCATGTAAACGCACACTGTATGCCCTCTACCATCCTCATTCTTCATATAAACCCACACTGTATTGCCCTCTACCATCCTCAATCTTCATATAAACCCACACTGTATTGCCCTCTACCATCCTCAATCTTCATATAAACCCACACTGTATTGCCCTCTACCATCCTCAATCTTCATATAAACCCACACTTTATTGCCCTCTACCATTCTCAATCTTCATATAAACCCACAGTGTATTGCCCTCTACCATTCTCAATCTTCATATAAACCCACACTGTATTGCCTCTACCATCCTCAATCTTCATATAAACCCACACTGTATTGCCCTCTACCATTCTCAATCTTCATGTAAACCGACACTGTATTGCCCTCTACCATTCTCAATCTTCATATAAACCCACAGTGTATTGCCCTCTACCATTCTCAATCTTCATATAAACCCACACTGTATTGCCTCTACCATCCTCAATCTTCATATAAACCCAAACTGTATTGCCCTCTACCATTCTCAATTTTCATGTAAACCCACACTGTATTGCCCTCTACCATCCTCAATCTTCATATAAAACCACACTGTATTGCCCTCTACCACCCTCAATCTTCATGTAAACCCACACTGGATTGCCCTCTACCATCCTCAATCTTCATGTAAACCCACACTGTATTGCCCTCTACCATCCTCAATCTTCATATAAACCCACACTGTATTGCCCTCTACCATTCTTAATCTTCATGTAAACCCACACTGTATTGCCCTCTAACATTCTCAATCTTCATATAAACCCACACTGTATTGCCCTCTACCATTCTCAATCTTCATATAAACCCACACTGTATTGCCCTCTACCACCCTCAATCTTCATGTAAACCCACACTGTATTGCCCTCTAACATTCTCAATCTTCATATAAAGCCACACTGTATTGCCCTCTACCATTCTCAATCTTCATATAAACCCACACTGTATTGCCCTCTACCATTCTCAATCTTCATGTAAACCCACACTGTATTGCCCTCTACCACCCTCAATCTTCATGTAAACCCACACTGTATTGCCCTCTACCATTCTCAATCTTCATGTAAACCCACACTGTATTGCCCTCTACCATTCTCAATCTTCAGGTAAACCCACACTGTATTGCCCTCTACCATCCTCAATCTTCATGTAAACCGACACTGTATTGCCCTCTACCATCCTCAATCTTCATATAAACCCACACTTTATTGCCCTCTACCATCCTCAATCTTCATATAAACCCACACTGTATTGCCCTCTACCATTCTCAATCTTCATGTAAACCCACACTGTATTGCTCTCTACCATCCTCAATCTTCATATAAACCCACACTGTATTGCCCTCTACCATTCTCAATCTTCATGTAAACCCACACTGTATTGCTCTCTACCATCCTCAATCTTCATATAAACCCACACTGTATTGCCCTCTACCATTCTCAATCTTCATGTAAACCCACACTGTATTGCTCTCTACCATGCTCAATCTTCATATAAACCCACTCTGTATTGCCCTCTACCATTCTCAATCTTCATATAAACCCACACTGTATTATCCTCTACCATCATCAATCTTCATATAAACCCACACTGTATTGCCCTCTACCATTCTCAATCTTCATGTAAACCCACACTGTATTGCTGTCTACCATCCTCAATCTTCATATAAACCCACTCTGTATTGCCCTCTACCATTCTCAATCTTCATATAAACCCACACTGTATTGTCCTCTACCATTCTCAATCTTCATGTAAACCCACACTGTATTGCCCTTTACCATTCTCAATCTTCATGTAAACCCACACTGTATTGCCCTCTACCATTCTCAATCTTCATGTAAAACCCATACTGTATTGCCCTCTACCATCCTCAATCTTCATGTAAACCCACAATGTATTGCCCTCTACCATCCTCAATCTTCATATAAACCCACACTGTATTGCCCATCACCATAGTCAATCTTCATATAAACCAACACTGTATTGCCCTCTACCATCCTCAATCTTCATGTAAACCAATACTGTATTGCCCTCTACCATCCTCAATCTTCATGTAAACCCACATTGTATTGCCATCTACCATCCTCAATCTTCATGTAAACCCACACTGTATTGCCCTCTACCATCCCCAATCTTCATATAAACCCACACTGTATTGCCCTCTACCATCCTCAATCTTCATGTAAACCCACACTCTATGGCCTCTACCATCCTCAATCGTCATGTAAACCCACACTGTATTGCCCTCTACCATTCTCAATATTCATATAAACCCACACTGTATTGCCCTCTACCATCCTCAATCTTCATATAAAACCACACTGTATGGCCTCTACCATCCTCAATCTTCATATAAACCCACACTGTATTGCCCTCTAACATTCTCAATCTTCATATAAACACACACTGTATTGCTCTCTACCATTCTCAATCTTCATGTAAACCCACACTGTATTGCCCTCTACCATGCTCAATCTTCATATAAACCCACACTGTATTGCCCTCTACCATCCTCAATCTTCATGTAAACCCACACTGTATTGCCCTCCACCTTTCTCAATCTTCATATAAACCCACACTGTATTGCCCTCTACCATCCTCAATCTTCATGTAAACCCACACTGTATGCACTCTACCATTCTCAATCTTCATATAAACCCACACTGTATTGCCCTCTACCATCCTCAATCTTCATGTAAACCCACACTATATTGCCCTCTACCATCCTCAATCTTCATGTAAACCCACACTGTATTGCCCTCTACGTTTCTCAATCTTCATATAAACCCACACTGTATTGCCCTCTACCATCCTCAATCTTCATGTAAACCCACACTGTATTGCCCTCTACCATCCTCAATCTTCATGTAAACCCACACTGTATTGCCCTCTACCATCCTCAATCTTCATGTAAACCCACACTGTATTGCCCTCTACCATTCTCAATCTTCATGTAAACCCACGCTGTATTCCCCTCTACCATTCTCAATCTTCATGTAAACCCACACTGTATTGTCCTCTACCATCCTCAATCTTCATATAAAACCACACTCTATTGCCCTCTACCACCCTCAATCTTCATGTAAACCCACACTGGATTGCCCTCTACCATCCTCAATCTTCATGTAAACGCACACTGTATGCCCTCTACCATCCTCATTCTTCATATAAACCCACACTGTATTGCCCTCTACCATCCTCAATCTTCATATAAACCCACACTGTATTGCCCTCTACCATCCTCAATCTTCATATAAACCCACACTGTATTGCCCTCTACCATCCTCAATCTTCATATAAACCCACACTTTATTGCCCTCTACCATTCTCAATCTTCATATAAACCCACAGTGTATTGCCCTCTACCATTCTCAATCTTCATATAAACCCACACTGTATTGCCTCTACCATCCTCAATCTTCATATAAACCCACACTGTATTGCCCTCTACCATTCTCAATCTTCATGTAAACCGACACTGTATTGCCCTCTACCATTCTCAATCTTCATATAAACCCACAGTGTTTTGCCCTCTACCATTCTCAATCTTCATATAAACCCACACTGTATTGCCTCTACCATCCTCAATCTTCATATAAACCCAAACTGTATTGCCCTCTACCATTCTCAATTTTCATGTAAACCCACACTGTATTGCCCTCTACCATCCTCAATCTTCATATAAAACCACACTGTATTGCCCTCTACCACCCTCAATCTTCATGTAAACCCACACTGGATTGCCCTCTACCATCCTCAATCTTCATGTAAACCCACACTGTATTGCCCTCTACCATCCTCAATCTTCATATAAACCCACACTGTATTGCCCTCTACCATTCTTAATCTTCATGTAAACCCACACTGTATTGCCCTCTAACATTCTCAATCTTCATATAAACCCACACTGTATTGCCCTCTACCATTCTCAATCTTCATATAAACCCACACTGTATTGCCCTCTACCATTCTCAATCTTCATATAAACCCACACTGTATTGCCCTCTACCACCCTCAATCTTCATGTAAACCCACACTGTATTGCCCTCTAACATTCTCAATCTTCATATAAACCCACACTGTATTGCCCTCTACCATTCTCAATCTTCATATAAACCCACACTGTATTGCCCTCTACCATTCTCAATCTTCATGTAAACCCACACTGTATTGCCCTCTACCACCCTCAATCTTCATGTAAACCCACACTGTATTGCCCTCTACCATTCTCAATCTTCATGTAAACCCACACTGTATTGCCCTCTACCATTCTCAATCTTCAGGTAAACCCACACTGTATTGCCCTCTACCATCCTCAATCTTCATATAAACCCACACTGTATTGCCCTCTACCATCCTCAATCTTCATGTAAACCGACACTGTATTGCCCTCTACCATCCTCAATCTTCATATAAACCCACACTTTATTGCCCTCTACCATCCTCAATCTTCATATAAACCCACACTGTATTGCCCTCTACCATTCTCAATCTTCATGTAAACCCACACTGTATTGCTCTCTACCATGCTCAATCTTCATATAAACCCACTCTGTATTGCCCTCTACCATTCTCAATCTTCATATAAACCCACACTGTATTATCCTCTACCATCATCAATCTTCATATAAACCCACACTGTATTGCCCTCTACCATTCTCAATCTTCATGTAAACCCACACTGTATTGCTGTCTACCATCCTCAATCTTCATATAAACCCACTCTGTATTGCCCTCTACCATTCTCAATCTTCATATAAACCCACACTGTATTGTCCTCTACCATTCTCAATCTTCATATAAACCCACACTGTATTGCCCTCTAACATTCTCAATCTTCATATAAACCCACACTGTATTGCCCTCTACCGTCCTCAATCTTCATATAAACCCACACTGTATTGCCCTCTACCGTCCTCAATCTTCATATAAACCCACACTGTATTGCCCTCTACCATTCTCAATCTTCATATAAACCCACACTGTATTGCCCTCTAACATTCTCAATCTTCATATAAACCCACACTGTATTGCCCTCTAACATTCTCAATCTTCATATAAACCCACACTGTATTGCCCTCTACCGTCCTCAATCTTCATATAAACCCACACTGTATTGCCCTCTACCATTCTCAATCTTCATATAAACCCACACTGTATTGCCCTCTACCATTCTCAATCTTCATATAAACCCACACTGTATTGCCCTCTAACATTCTCAATCTTCATATAAACCCACACTGTATTGCCCTCTAACATTCTCAATCGTCATATAAACCCACACTGTATTGCCCTCTACCATTCTCAATCTTCATGTAAACCCACACTGTATTGCCCTCTAACATTCTCAATCTTCATATAAACCCACACTGTATTGCCCTCTACCGTCCTCAATCTTCATATAAACCCACACTGTATTGCCCTCTACCGTCCTCAATCTTCATATAAACCCACACTGTATTGCCCTCTACCATTCTCAATCTTCATATAAACCCACACTGTATTGCCCTCTAACATTCTCAATCTTCATATAAACCCACACTGTATTGCCCTCTAACATTCTCAATCTTCATATAAACCCACACTGTATTGCCCTCTACCGTCCTCAATCTTCATATAAACCCACACTGTATTGCCCTCTACTGTCCTCAATCTTCATATAAACCCACACTGTATTGCCCTCTACCATTCTCAATCTTCATATAAACCCACACTGTATTGCCCTCTAACATTCTCAATCTTCATATAAACCCACACTGTATGCCCTCTAACATTCTCAATCTTCATATAAACCCACACTGTATTGCCCTCTACCATTCTCAATCTTCATATAAACCCACACTGTATTGCCCTCTACCATTCTCAATCTTCATATAAACCCACACTGTATTGCCCTCTACCATTCTCAATCTTCATATAAACCCACACTGTATTCCCTCTACCATCCTCAATCTTCATATAAACCCACACTGTATTGCCCTCTACCATTCTCAATTTTCATGTAAACCCACACTGTATTGCCCTCTAACATTCTCAATCTTCATATAAACCCACACTGTATTGCCCTCTAACATTCTCAATCTTCATATAAACCCACACTGTATTGCCCTCTACCGTCCTCAATCTTCATATAAACCCACACTGTATTGCCCTCTACCGTCCTCAATCTTCATATAAACCCACACTGTATTGCCCTCTACCATTCTCAATCTTCATATAAACCCACACTGTATTGCCCTCTAACATTCTCAATCTTCATATAAACCCACACTGTATGCCCTCTAACATTCTCAATCTTCATATAAACCCACACTGTATTGCCCTCTACCATTCTCAATCTTCATATAAACCCACACTGTATTCCCTCTACCATCCTCAATCTTCATATAAACCCACACTGTATTGCCCTCTACCATTCTCAATTTTCATGTAAACCCACACTGTATTGCCCTCTAACATTCTCAATCTTCATATAAACCCACACTGTATTGCCCTCTACCATCCTCAATCTTCATATAAACCCACACTGTATTGCCTCTACCATTCTCAATCTTCATGTAAACCCACAGTGTATTGCCTCTCCCATTCTCAATCTTCATGTAAACCCACACTGTATGCCCTCTACCACCCTCAATCTTCATGTAAACCCACACTGGATTGCCCTCTACCATCCTCAATCTTCATGTAAACGCACACTGTATACCCTCTACCATCCTCAATCTTCATATAATCCCACACTGTATTGCCCTCTACCATCCTCAATCTTCATATAAACCCACACTGTATTGCCCTCTTTCCACCCTCAAACTTCATATAAACCCACACTGTATGCCCTCTACTATTCTCAATCTTCATATAAACCCACACTGTATTGCCCTCTACCATTCTCAATCTTCATATAAACCCACACTTTATTGCCCTCTACTATTCTCAATCTTCATATAAACCCACACTGTATTGCCCTCTACCATCCTCAATCTTCATATAAACCCACACTTTATTGCCCTCTACCGTCCTCAATCTTCATGTAAACCCACACCATATTGCCCTCTACCATTCTCAATCTTCATGTAAACCCACACTGTATTGCCCTCTACCATCCTCAATCTTCATATAAACCCACACTGTATTGCCCTCTACCATTCTTAATCTTCATGTAAACCCACACTGTATTGCCCTCTAACATTCTCAATCTTCATATAAACCCACACTGTATTGCCCTCTACCATTCTCAATCTTCATATAAACCCACACTTTATTGCCCTCTACTATTCTCAATCTTCATATAAACCCACACTGTATTGCCCTCTACCATCCTCAATCGTCATATAAACCCACACTTTATTGCCCTCTACCATTCTCAATCTTCATATAAACCCACACTGTATTGCCCTCTACCATTCTCAATCTTCATATAAAACCACACTGTATGGCCTCTACCATCCTCAATCTTCATATAAACCCACACTGTATTGCCCTCTACCATCCTCAATCTTCATATAAACCCACACTGTATTGCCCTCTACCATCCTCAATCTTCATGTAAACCGACACTGTATTGCCCTCTACCATCCTCAATCTTCATATAAACCCACACTTTATTGCCCTCTACCATCCTCAATCTTCATATAAACCCACACTGTATTGCCCTCTACCACTCTCAATCTTCATGTAACCCCACACTGTATTGCTCTCTACCATCCTCAATCTTCATATAAACCCACTCTGTATTGCCCTCTACCATTCTCAATCTTCATATAAACCCACACTGTATTGTCGTCTACCATCCTCAATCTTCATATAAACCCACGCTGTATTCCCCTCTACCATTCTCAATCTTCATGTAAACCCACACTGTATGGCCTCTACCATCCTCAATCTTCATGTAAACCCACACTGTATTGCCCTCTACCATTCTCAATATTCATATAAACCCACACTGTATTGCCCTCTACCATTCTCAATCTTCATGTAAACCCACACTGTATTGCCCTCTACCATCCTCAATCTTCATATAAACCCACACTTTATTGCCCTCTACCATCCTCAATCTTCATATAAACCCACACTGTATTGCCCTCTACCACTCTCAATCTTCATGTAAACCCACACTGTATTGCTCTCTACCATCCTCAATCTTCATATAAACCCACTCTGTATTGCCCTCTACCATTCTCAATCTTCATATAAACCCACACTGTATTGTCCTCTACCATCCTCAATCTTCATATAAACCCACGCTGTATTCCCCTCTACCATTCTCAATCTTCATGTAAACCCACACTGTATGCCCTCTACCACCCTCAATCTTCATGTAAACCCACACTGGATTGCCCTCTACCATCCTCAATCTTCATGTAAACGCACACTGTATGCCCTCTACCATCCTCAATCTTCATATAAACCCACACTGTATTGCCCTCTACCATCCTCAATCTTCATATAAACCCACACTGTATTGCCCTCTTTCCACCCTCAAACTTCATATAAACCCACACTGTATGCCCTCTACTATTCTCAATCTTCATATAAACCCACACTGTATTGCCCTCTACCATTCTCAATCTTCATATAAACCCACACTTTATTGCCCTCTACTATTCTCAATCTTCATATAAACCCACACTGTATTGCCCTCTACCATCCTCAATCTTCATATAAACCCACACTTTATTGCCCTCTACCGTCCTCAATCTTCATGTAAACCCACACCATATTGCCCTCTACCATTCTCAATCTTCATGTAAACCCACACTGTATTGCCCTCTACCATCCTCAATCTTCATATAAACCCACACTGTATTGCCCTCTACCATTCTTAATCTTCATGTAAACCCACACTGTATTGCCCTCTAACATTCTCAATCTTCATATAAACCCACACTGTATTGCCCTCTACCATTCTCAATCTTCATATAAACCCACACTTTATTGCCCTCTACTATTCTCAATCTTCATATAAACCCACACTGTATTGCCCTCTACCATCCTCAATCTTCATATAAACCCACACTTTATTGCCCTCTACCATTCTCAATCTTCATATAAACCCACACTGTATTGCTCTCTACCATCCTCAATCTTCATATAAAACCACACTGTATGGCCTCTACCATCCTCAATCTTCATATAAACCCACACTGTATTGCCCTCTACCATCCTCAATCTTCATATAAACCCACACTGTATTGCCCTCTACCATCCTCAATCTTCATGTAAACCGACACTGTATTGCCCTCTACCATCCTCAATCTTCATGTAAACCTACACTGTATTGCTCTCTACCATCCTCAATCTTCATATAAACCCACTCTGTATTGCCCTCTACCATTCTCAATCTTCATATAAACCCACACTGTATTGTCCTCTACCATCCTCAATCTTCATATAAACCCACGCTGTATTCCCCTCTACCATTCTCAATCTTCATGTAAACCCACACTGTATGGCCTCTACCATCCTCAATCTTCATGTAAACCCACACTGTATTGCCCTCTACCATTCTCAATATTCATATAAACCCACACTGTATTGCCCTCTACCATCCTCAATCTTCATATAAAACCACACTGTATTGCCCTCTACCACCCTCAATCTTCATGTAAACCCACACTGGATTGCCCTCTACCATCCTCAATCTTCATGTAAACGCACACTGTATGCCCTCTACCATCCTCAATCTTCATATAAACCCACACTGTATTGCCCTCTACCATCCTCAATCTTCATATAAACCCACACTGTATTGCCCTCTTTCCACCCTCAAACTTCATATAAACCCACACTGTATGCCCTCTACTATTCTCAATCTTCGTATAAACCCACACTGTATTGCCCTCTACCATTCTCAATCTTCATATAAACCCACACTTTATTGCCCTCTACTATTCTCAATCTTCATATAAACCCACACTGTATTGCCCTCTACCATCCTCAATATTCATATAAACCCACACTTTATTGCCCTCTACCGTCCTCAATCTTCATGTAAACCCACACCATATTGCCCTCTACCATTCTCAATCTTCATGTAAACCCACACTGTATTGCCCTCTACCATCCTCAATCTTCATATAAACCCACACTGTATTGCCCTCTACCATTCTTAATCTTCATGTAAACCCACACTGTATTGCCCTCTAACATTCTCAATCTTCATATAAACCCACACTGTATTGCCCTCTACCATTCTCAATCTTCATATAAACCCACACTTTATTGCCCTCTACTATTCTCAATCTTCATATAAACCCACACTGTATTGCCCTCTACCATCCTCAATCTTCATATAAACCCACACTTTATTGCCCTCTACCGTCCTCAATCTTCATGTAAACCCACACCGTATTGCCCTCTACCATTCTCAATCTTCATGTAAACCCACACTGTATTGCCCTCTACCATCCTCAATCTTCATATAAACCCACACTGTATTGCCCTCTACCATTCTTAATCTTCATGTAAACCCACACTGTATTGCCCTCTACCACTCTCAATCTTCATGTAAACCCACACTGTATTGCTCTCTACCATCCTCAATCTTCATATAAACCCACTCTGTATTGCCCTCTAACATTCTCAATCGTCATATAAACCCACACTGTATTGCCCTCTACCATTCTCAATCTTCATATAAACCCACACTGTATTGCCCTCTACCGTCTTCAATCTTCATATAAACCCACACTGTATTGCCCTCTACCATTCTCAATCTTCATATAAACCCACACTGTATTGGCCTCTACCGTCTTCAATCTTCATATAAACCCACACTGTATTGCCCTCTACCGTGCTCAATCTTCATATAAACCCAGACTGTATTGCCCTCTACCATTCTCAATCTTCATATAAACCCACACTGTATTGCCCTCTAACATTCTCAATCTTCATATAAACCCACACTGTATTGCCCTCTAACATTCTCAATCTTCATATAAACCCACACTGTATTGCCCTCTACCGTCCTCAATCTTCATATAAACCCACACTGTATTGCCCTCTACCATTCTCAATCTTCATGTAAACCCACACTGTATTGCTCTCTACCATGCTCAATCTTCATATAAACCCACTCTGTATTGCCCTCTACCATTCTCAATCTTCATGTAAACCCACACTGTATTGCCCTCTACCATTCTCAATCTTCATATAAACCCACACTGTATTGCCCTCTACCATTCTCAATCTTCATATAAACCCACACTGTATTGCCCTCTAACATTCTCAATCTTCATATAAACCCACACTGTATTGCCCTCTACCATCCTCAATCTTCATATAAACCCACATTGTATTGCCCTCTAACATTCTCAATCTTCATATAAACCCACACTGTATTGCCCTCTAACATTCTCAATCTTCATATAAACCCACACTGTATTGCCCTCTAACATTCTCAATCGTCATATAAACCCACACTGTATTGCCCTCTACCATTCTCAATCTTCATGTAAACCCACACTGTATTGCCCTCCACCTTTCTCAATCTTCATATAAACCCACACTGTATTGCCCTCTACCATCCTCAATCTTCATGTAAACCCACACTGTATGCACTCTACCATTCTCAATCTTCATGTAAACCCACACTGTATTTCCCTCTACCATCCTCAATCTTCATGTAAACCCACACTGTATTGCCCTCTACCATCCTCAATCTTCATATAAACCCACACTGTATTGCCCTCTACCATTCTCAATCTTCATGTAAACCGACACTGTATTGCCCTCTACCATTCTCAATCTTCATATAAACCCACAGTGTATTGCCCTCTACCATTCTCAATCTTTATGTAAACCCACACTGTATTGCCCTCTACCATCCTCAATCTTCATATAAACCCACACTGTATTTCCCTCTACCATCCTCAATCTTCATGTAAACCCACACTGTATTGCCCTCTACCATCCTCAATCTTCATATAAACCCACACTGTATTGCCCTCTACCATTCTCAATCTTCATGTAAACCGACACTGTATTGCCTCTACCATCCTCAATCTTCATATAAACCCACACTGTATTGCCCTCTACCATTCTCAATTTTCATGTAAACCCACACTGTATTGCCCTCTACCATCCTCAATCTTCATATAAACCCACACTGTATTGCCTCTACCATTCTCAATCTTCATGTAAACCCACAGTGTATTGCCTCTACCATTCTCAATCTTCATGTAAACCCACACTGTATTGCCCTCTACCACCCTCAATCTTCATGTAAACCCACACTGTATTGCCCTCTACCATTCTCAATCTTCATATAAAACCACACTGTATGGCCTCTACCATCCTCAATCTTCATATAAACCCACACTGTATTGCCCTCTACCATCCTCAATCTTCATATAAACCCACACTGTATTGCCCTCTACCATCCTCAATCTTCATGTAAACCGACACTGTATTGCCCTCTACCATCCTCAATTTTCATATAAACCCACACTTTATTGCCCTCTACCATCCTCAATCTTCATATAAACCCACACTGTATTGCCCTCTACCACTCTCAATCTTCATGTAAACCCACACTGTATTGCCCTCTACCATCCTCAATCTTCATATAAAACCACACTGTATTGCCCTCTACCATCCTCAATCTTCATGTAAACCCACACTGTATTGCCCCTTACCATCCTCAATCTTCATGTAAACCCACACTGTATTGCCCTCTACCATCCTCAATCTTCATATAAACCCACTCTGTATTGCCCTCTACCATTCTCAATCTTCATATAAACCCACACTGTATTGTCCTCTACCATCCTCAATCTTCATATAAACCCACGCTGTATTCCCCTCTACCATTCTCAATCTTCATGTAAACCCACACTGTATGGCCTCTACCATCCTCAATCTTCATGTAAACCCACACTGTATTGCCCTCTACCATCCTCAATCTTCATATAAACCGACACTGTATTGCCCTCTACCATCCTCAATCTTCATATAAACCCACACTGTATTGCCCTCTTTCCACCCTCAAACTTCATGTAAACCCACACTGTATTGCCCTCTACCATTCTCAATCTTCATGTAAACCCACACTGTATTGCCCTCTACCGTCCTCAATCTTCATGTAAACCCACACTGTATTGCCCTCTACCATCCTCAATCTTCATATAAACCCACACTGTATTGCCCTCTACCATCCTCAATCTTCATATAAACCCACACTGTATTGCCCTCTACCATTCTCAATCTTCATGTAAACCCACACTGTATTGCCCTCTACCATCCTCAATCTTCATGTAAACCCACACTGTATTGCCCTCTACCATTCTCAATCTTCATGTAAATCCACACTGTATTGCCCTCTACCATTCTCAATCTTCATATAAACCCACACTGTATTGCCCTCTACCATTCTCAATCTTCATATAAACCCACATTGTATTGCCCTCTACCATCCTCAATCTTCATATAAACACACACTGTATTGGCCTCTACCATCCTCAATCTTCATATAAACCCACACTGTATTGCCCCCTACCGTCCTCAATCTTCATGTAAACCCACACTGTATTGCCCTCTACCATCCTCAATCTTCATATAAACCCACACTGTATTGCCCTCTACCACCCTCAATCTTCATGTAAACCCACACTGTATTGCCCTCTACCATTCTCAATCTTCATGTAAACCCACACTGTATTGCCCTCTACCATTCTCAATCTTCATGTAAACCCACACTGTATTGCCCTCTACCATCCTCAATCTTCATGTAAACCCACACTGTATTGCCCTCTACCATCCTCAATCTTCATATAAACCCACACTGTATTGCCCTCTACCACCCTCAATCTTCATGTAAATCCACACTGTATTGCCCTTTACCATCCTCAATCTTCATATAAACCCACACTGTATTGCCCTCTACCGTCCTCAATCTTCATGTAAACCCACACTGTATTGCCCTCTACCATCCTCAATCTTCATGTAAAACCACACTGTATTGCCCTTTACCATCCTCAATCTTCATATAAACCCACACTGTATTGCCCTCTACCATTCTCAATCTTCATGTAAACCCACACTGTATGCCCTCTACCATTCTCAATCTTCATATAAACCCACACTGTATTGCCTTCTACCGTCCTCAATCTTCATGTAAACCCACACTATATTGCCCTCTACCGTCCTCAATCTTCATGTAAACCCACACTGTATTGCCCTTTACCATCCTCAATCTTCATATACACCCACACTGTATTGCCCTCTACCATTCTCAATCTTCATATAAACCCACATTGTAATGCCCTCTACCGTCCTCAATCTTCATGTAAACCCACACTGTATTGCCCTCTACCATCCTCAATCTTCATATAAACCCACACTGTATTGCCCTCTACCGTCCTCAATCTTCATATAAACCCACACTGTATTGCCCTCTACCATCCTCAATCTTCATATAAACCCACTCTGTATTGCCCTCTACCATCCTCAATCTTCATGTAAACCCACACTGTATTGCCCTCTACCATCCTCAATCTTCATGTAAACCCACACTGTATTGCCCTCTACCATCCTCAATCTTCATATACACCCACACTGTATTGCCCTCTAACATTCTCAATCTTCATGTAAACCCACACTGTATTGTCCTCTACCATTCTCAATCTTCATGTAAACCCACACTGCATTACACTCTACCATCCTCAATCTTCATATAAACCCACACTGTATTGCCCTCTACCATCCTCAATTTTCATATAAACCCACACTGTATTGCCCTCTACCATCCTCAATCTTCATGTAAACCCACATTGTATTGCCCTCTACCATTCTCAATCTTCATATACACCCACACTGTATTGCCCTCTACCACCCTCAATCTTCAAATAAACCCACACTGTATTGCCCTCTACCATTCTCAATCTTCATATAAACCCACACTGTATTGCCCTCTACCATTCTCAATCTTCATATAAACCCACATAGTATGCCCTCTACCATTCTCAATCTTCATGTAAACCCACAGTGTATTGCCCTCTACCATCCTCAATTTTCATATAAACCCACACTGTATGCCCTCTACCATTCTCAATCTTCATGTAAACCCACACTGTATTGCCCTCTACCATCCTCAATTTTCATATAAACCCACACTGTATGCCCTCTACCATTCTCAATCTTCATATAAACCCACACTGTATGCCCTCTACCATTCTCAATCTTCATATAAACCCACTCTGTATTGTCCTCTACCATTCTCAATCTTCATATAAACCCACACTGTATTGCCCTCTACCATCCTCAATCTTCATATAAACCCACACTGTATTGCCCTCTACCATCCTCAATCTTCATATAAACCCACTCTGTATTGTCCTCTACCATTCTCAATCTTCATATAAACCCACACTGTATTGTCCTCTACCATTCTCAATCTTCATATAAACCCACACTGTATGCCCTCTACCATTCTCAATCTTCATATAAACCCACTCTGTATTGTCCTCTACCATTCTCAATCTTCATGTAAACCCACACTGTATTGCCCTCTACCATTCTCAATCTTCATGTAAACCCACACTGTATGCCCTCTACCATTCTCAATCTTCATATAAACCCACACTGTATTGTCCTCTACCATTCTCAATCTTCATATAAACCCACACTGTATGCCCTCTACCATTCTCAATCTTCATATAAACCCACTCTGTATTGTCCTCTACCATTCTCAATCTTCATATAAACCCACACTGTATTGCCCTCTACCATCCTCAATCTTCATATAAACCCACACTGTATTGCCCTCTACCATCCTCAATCTTCATATAAACCCACTCTGTATTGTCCTCTACCATTCTCAATCTTCATATAAACCCACACTGTATTGTCCTCTACCATTCTCAATCTTCATATAAACCCACACTGTATGCCCTCTACCATTCTCAATCTTCATATAAACCCACTCTGTATTGTCCTCTACCATTCTCAATCTTCATGTAAACCCACACTGTATTGCCCTCTACCATCCTCAATTTTCATATAAACCCACACTGTATTGGCCTCTACCATTCTCAATCTTCATGTAAACCCACACTGTATTGCCCTCTACCATTCTCAATCTTCATATAAACCCACATTGTATTGCCCTCTACCATTCTCAATCTTCATGTAAACCCACACTGTATTGCCCTCTACCATCCTCAATCTTCATGTAAACCCACACTGTATTGCCCTCTACCATCCTCAATTTTCATATAAACCCACTCTGTATTGTCCTCTACCATTCTCAATCTTCATGTAAACCCACACTGTATTGCCCTCTACCATCCTCAATCTTCATATAAACCCACACTGTATTGCCCTCTACCATCCTCAATCTTCATGTAAACCCACACTGTATTGCCCTCTACCATCCTCAATCTTCATATAAACCCACACTGTATTGCCCTCTACCATTCTCAATCTTCATATAAACCCACACTGTATTGCCCTCTACCATCCTCAATCTTCATGTAAACCCACACTGTATTGCCCTCTACCATCCTCAATCTTCATGTAAACCCACACTGTATTGCCCTCTACCATTCTTGATCTTTATGTAACTCCTTGCGGTTAATTATTAAATTATTATTATTATTTTTATTATAGATATACTCTTGCTGGAATATCAAGTTCCAGCAAATGTTTATGTACAAATTCTACCATCAATTTAACAGAAGAACAATTATTAACTTGTGACAAAAGGTAAATTGTAACAATTTTGTTAATTTTCTTTATATGAAAATATTTGAGTTTTAAATCTACTGTATCCATTACAAGTGTCTTTGATCATATGAAAGTAGACTTGAAATCAAAATAGATCCAGTTTATTTTGCTTGTCTAGCCAAATCCTCACATCAAATCACATGATAGGTGTTGCTCCCACTAGACCTTTAGGTAGCTACCATGTCTCTCATTAACTTATTTCATGCCATGGTTTACTGGAGATAATGATTATTCAACAACAGTAAAGCTACAATATGGAGAAATCACATAGAGACTAAGTAATAATAATTTACACACTAATCTTTGATTGGATCAGATTTGCATATATTTAAATGTTAATTTTATTCAGTTATCATATGGTTATTGAAACTAAAATGAACTTTTATTTGAAACTTGCTCTACAAAAATTGTGTATAGTATATTCTATATCTAACTTATCAAATCATCTTACCTCTAGTTTTGGTATAGTATATTCTATATCTAACTTATCAAACCATCTAACCTCTTATTAAGTTATAGTATATTCTATATCTAACTTATCAAATTATCTTACCTCTAGTTAAGTTAAGTTATAGTATATTCTATATCTAACTTATCAAATTATCTTACCTCTAGTTAAGTTATAGTATATTCTATATCTAACTTATCAAATTATCTTACCTCTAGTTAAGTTATAGTATATTCTATATCTAACTTATCAAATTATCTTACCTCTAGTTAAGTTAAGTTATAGTATATTCTATATCTAACTTATCAAATTATCTTACCTCTAGTTAAGTTAAGTTATAGTATATTCTATATCTAACTTATCAAATTATCTTACCTCTAGTTAAGTTATAGTATATTCTATATCTAACTTATCAAACCATCTTACCTCTAGTTAAGGTGTGAGGTGTTATCCCCCCCCCTCTCTGCTGAGGCCGCGCACCGCCTTCTGAGTGCAATTGTGGCACTCACTAATAGGTTCATCCATGGCGCCCTGGACCCTCACGCCCGAGGCCTCTTTTTTTCGGCTAGCCTGACCACTCTCAGGAAGAAAGAAGTGGCATATGCCCCATCGCTATGGGCAATGTCTTCCGGAAGTTGGCTGCTAAGGTTGTCTGCTGGTCCATCACACCTGAAATTGGCGAGGAACTCAGCCCGGTGCAACTCGGTGTCGGCATGTCCGGTGGCTGTGCAACCAGGCAGTTCTTCAACCGCTGTCCACCAGAATCGGCACTCCAGGCACGTCATTGTCTTGATGAATGCTTTTAACTGCCTACGCCGTGACCATCTGCTCAATGCCTGCCTCAGCCAACCTCCCTCTGCATACACGTTAGCCTACCCATATGGAGCCCTGAGCATGCTTCTTGCTGCTGATATGGTCATACCTTCAGCCACTGGGGTCCAACAGAGTGACCCTTTTAGTCCCCTCCTATTTGCTCTTGGTATGGACCACATTGCTTGAAGTATCACGGCCCCTCTCAACGTTTGTTACCTGGATGATTTTACGTTGAGTGGGCCCGTGCAGACTATCTACCGTGACCTACAATCAATGATTCCTGCTCTGGTGGGAATCAGCCTCCAGGTCAACGTGTCCAAGTTGGAGGTGGTGAATGTCAATCAGGAGGATTTGCGGTCTATTCTCCTCCAGGTACAGGTGACCCCTAAAGAGGATGTCCTCATCCTCAGGTCACCGATCCACCCGCCGACTATCCGCTCCACCATCAGGTCCAGGCTCCAGCAACTCAAGACCCTCACGAGCCGACTGGGCATGATTGACACCCACCCAACCCTCTTCCTGTTGAGGAACTGCTTCGCCATGCCGAAGCTCTCTATACTCTTCGTAGCGCTCTGTGCTACAGCGACGCATCCTCCTTGCTGACCTCGACACTTGTATCCGAGCGGGCAACAGGTCACCTTACCTGTTAGATATGGTGGCCTTGGCCTCCGGTCCCCGATCTCACTGGCTTTGCCGGCGTTTCTTTCATCGGTAACTTCATGCCGCGTCCTCATCAACAAGGTTCTCCTAAACACAATGGAACCTACTGAGATTGAAGAACGTGAGGCTGCCTGTGAGACGTGGAACCGGCTTGGACTTAGTTCAGTAGACTTCCCCCAGAGTATTTGGGATGCCATCCAGTGCAATCTGGTCTCAGACAGGCTAGCGTGCCAGCTCAACCAACATCCCTTTGCATGATTTTGCACGGTCCCACAACCCCACAGCAGTGCCTGGCTCCTTGCCTCACCCTCCTTCTCCACTGGCACACAGCTAGACAATGATAGCATGCGCATCGGGTTTTCCCTGAGGCCTGGCCTCCGTATCTGCGAACCATGCAAATGTCGTTGCAGGTCCACCTTCCCCTTCCCCAGTGCCAATGTGTGTCTCAGTGTAAGTTATCAAACCATCTTACCTCTAGTTAAGGTATAGTATATTCTATATTTAACATATCAAGCCATCTTACCTCCAGTTGAGTTAGCCAACATCTTATAACTAACTTTATTAAACCATTTTACCTCCAGTTGAGTTAGTTAACATTTTATAGCTAACTTTATCAAATCACCTTACCTCCAGTTGAGTTAACCAACATCTTATAGCTAACTGTATCAAACCATCTTACTTCTAATTGAGTTAGCTAACCTCTTATAGCTAAGTTTATTAAACCATCTTACCTCTAGGTGAGTTTGTGAGCATTCTAACTGTAATTTATACATCCTGGGTTCCAACATCAAAATATGTTCTGAATTACAGTATAAAAATATCCAATTAGATCATTAATTAGATGCATATTAGATTAAAGCAACATTTGGTTGTTTGCAGTAATTTGATGGCGAACATATTTATTCTTGAACCAGGCAGGCATATTGTAAATGGCAGGGGAGCTAAATTCAAGAATAATTAAGATGCATCTTGAATTTAGCTCTGCTTTAACTTTTTAATTCCTTTCAGAATGGTTTTAACATCTGCCTTTGATAAGATTATGTGTTTTGATGTTCCTTTTTTTTAAAAATACACACAAAGAAACCAGAGTAGTGTTAAATATTGGTAACTGTCTTTTTGGATGTTATTTGATAAGCTTAGAATATAGTAGTAATATTATAACAGGTTTATAATATAGTAGTAATATTATAACTAGCTTAGAATCTAGTAGTAATATTATAACAGGCTTATTATATAGTAGTAATATTATAACTAGCTTAGAATCATCATCATCATCATCACCGTTTAACGTCCATTCTTCCACGCTAGCATGGGTTAGAATGTAGTAATAATATTATAACTTATAATATAGTTGTAATATTATAACTAGCTTAGAATGTAGTAATAATATTATAACTTATAATATAGTAGTAATACTATAACAAGCTTAGAATATAACAGTAATATAATAACTAGCTTAGAATATAGTTATATTATAATAATAATGAAAATTATTGTGTACAGTGCTCAGGTGCACTACAACAAAAATCTGTAAGACATACTTAGTGTATACTGTGACTGAGATTGAACTCCAGACAAGGATATCTACTGTCTCCAATACCTACCACTAGGCCACTGAGAGGTGTAGTCTTCTCGTTATATTGAAACACTATACTTACTATGGTTGCTTCAATGATTATTGTACCTGGCTAATGACTAAAACATTTTGGGTTCAACATTTTATATTACTTCTGTCATGTCTAAATAGCATAAGACAATAATTAACTTGATGTAATGAACCTGTTTCCATAAATGGCTAAATGTTTGATGCCAGGGAATCAGACAACAGTGGTAGCATTAACTATTAATTCTATCTTTTAGACAAACAATATAATATTTTTTGGCATCCAGCTGTAAAAATCCTGACCAAATTAACAGTTCCATCTGAGAAAAGTACAGCATGACCAATCTGGCCAGACTTGTCTCAAGATGTGGATGACCTGTCTGACCCATGCAGGCGTTGAAAATGGGCGTTAAACAGTGATGAGGATGATGATGATGAAAAGAATATGAGCAAATTAAAAGGGACATGCTAATTGAATTAATGAAAGAATCAGAGAAAGAGAAATCTTCAGTGAATATTGTTGAAATGCTGTCAAAGTATATAATGATTTAGGATAAGTACCAGTCCAGTACTGGGGTCAATTCTTCCTCTTTATCACTCTCACTGACAAAGGGGTGTGATGAGTGGAGAGGTGCCATGCTAAAAAGGACCAAATATGAGCATGGAAAATGGACTTAAAAACGATGATGATAAGAATGAATCGCCAACATATGAAAACTGAAGTTGAAGGTCATCCCCATATAAAATGTTTATATTATGAAAGTTCTTGTTGAAGGAGTGAAAAGGAAACATATTCCCTGTATTCCGTAATAATATTTTTTTTTTTATTGAATTAAGTTTTCATAATTAATTATGTAAATAATGAAAAAAAGGGACAGAGGGGTAAAGAAGGGTAGAACTGGCTTTAAAGGAAAGGACTATAAATGCCATAAATGAGACGGAAAGAGGGTGACAGGCTTTATGTCTAGGTCAGGGCTGTGTTTTGGCTGTGCCTTGCAGACAAAACTGCCAAGACATTTCCGTGAATGATGGCCAACAACACCCGCTGCAACAGCCACCCCACTTCTCAGGGCTCCTTCTTCAGATGGGCTGCTGACGTGCCAATTCCCTTAGACTTATTTCTGTATGGTGTACTAAATAATAATCTTAAGCCTTTCATTACCAAACTTATAACAAAATACAATCTATTTGAATTAATTAATCAATTAATTAAGAATTTGAAGGTATTCACTCAAATTATTATTTCATTATTCAGATGGCATTATTAAAAAGGTTGTTATATCAAATTACATTGTAAGATTTTAATTCAAATAGGATCCCTTTAAAATGATTGTGTTTCTTTATAGAAGCAGAGGCAGTTATGGGTAAGCTGGTATCAAATCTCTATTATATGGCTACTCATAGCTTGACAGTGTTTAAAAACAAGAAATACAATCTATCAAGCAGTAAATATTTCTCTATCATCTGCCAGAAATTTTGCCAAAGCAAAAAAAGATGGATAAATAAATGTTACAGTTAGATATTGAGGGTGTAGGGAAGGAAAATCTAAATAATTATCAAATATATTGCTGGGCTGAGAAGGACCCCTTCAGCTCATCCAACCCATGCAAGTGTGGAAAAACAGACATAAAAACAATGATAATGATGATGATAATTTGAGTACTTAGTAATTCTGAGTAAGGATTAAGTCTTTTGGATCTCTCATATTATTCAACCCATATGTTATTCAACTATGTAGGTGTCACGACAAAAAGCACCCAGTCCACACTGTAAAGTGGTTGTGTAGAAGTCATGACAAAAAGCCTGCAGCGCACACTGTAAAGTGACCATAGGTGTCATGACAAAAAGCACCCAGCCCACACTGTAAATGTTGTTGGTGTTAGGAAGGACATCCAGCTGTAGAAACCAAGCCAGAAACAGCTCTGTATGAGCAAGACAGTCAACTGACCTGACTTGCCTCAAACGGGACAACCTGTCTAACTCATGCTAGCATGGAAAATGTACGTTAAATTATGATGATGATGATATATTATAGAAAGTTACTGATATAACCAATGGGAAACACATTGCCTAAGATGTAACAGCTGCCCAGTATTTGTGTACAGTAAAAAACAACCATGTTCAATGAGAAACTTAATAATATAATAGTGTAGTTAATACGAAGCATTGTGAGATATGTAATAAAAAGTTTATATAAAAGCTGGTACAATTCAGTAGAAAAATACAAAGTATAAATGATAACACAAAACAAAGCAATGTTTTATTATCAATGTGTTCTTCCTTAACTGGACTACATGAAATATGCATATGTGAAGTCATTATAGACATCGATAATTCATTTTGTTTTGAACTGTTCCAGCTCTACATTTGAAAAGAGGGTAGTAGCCTTGAAATATGTTTAAATACATTGGATAAAACACTACTTTTTTGTTTTATTTATCATCCTTTGCTCTTTATATTTTTCTAATGCATTGAATAGGCTTTTTGAAAATTATTGGTCTTTTATTACATTATAATAATTATAATGGAAACTCAGAATTCTTGAGAAAAGACTGTAACTTTTGTGACTTTGTTACTATCATTAGCAATATTTGTTTCATGAAGTTGCTGTTTGATGAAGCATAACACGATTAAAAAGCAAAATCTACAACCAATTTAATCCTAAATCTAATGGCAATACTGTTACATATTTCTTCTAAATTCATCAAACATAAATTTTATAATTTTTTTATACATTTTCTTTTATTTACAGCTGTTCAGTTGGTCTTGATTTCCAATGTGGAGGCCACAGCCATGATCAAACCCTTATAAGCCTCTATGAATCTTTAGGGCCATATATCAAAAATTCATCTTTGATAGTAGTTGCTGATCACATAGTTATCAACCGTCCAGTTACTTTAGATGCTTTTGCTCAGTTGGGAAAAGTGTATGGTTCTGCAAATGGTATGTATTATTTATAGATATTTTACTAACACATTTTGATCTATTATTAGTTAACTAGTCATTTGATATTCAGTTTCTGTCCTTTAAAGGTAAGAAATAAAGATTAAAAAATAATTTTGTTATATCATTTCATATTAAAGTTAGCTGTCTTCTAACTGCATGTTAACACATTAAGCAAAACATTTGGGGATCGAAATACAAGCCACATATAACACCTTAATGAAGTGTAAATAATGACATGTGATGTATATATATATGAATATAAAGATCAGCTGAAAAGTAATAGGCTGACCAAGATACACTAATGGAATGACCAAATGAGGTTTATCTTTCAACATAGTCCCTGGAAAGAAACAATGCAGTTATTAATAATAAAAGTTGAAATTAATGCATGCAAGATTTCACAGCTCTAGCATCAATCCTTCAATCAACCTATGAACATTTCAACCAATCCTCATATATACAGAAATAAGTCTGTGTTTCATGTGATGTTTTTTTAACTGCTACTTTATATTAAATATGATATAAGAAAATTGATATATGAACTTCTCATGTAAGAACATGAGAAATTCAAAGCAACATATAAAAATTTAAGTCATGTTTTCAAATATATATCATTGGTAACAAAATAGAAATACAAAAAAAAGCAAATATACAAATGAGTTTTTATATAGATTATTTTATAGATCTGTATATGTGAATGTATATAGGTAGGTAGGCATGTGTAAATATTTGTATGTGTAGTTGGTAGAAAAGAAAATGAATAAGTATTGTGTACAAAGAAATAATGTTAGAGCTTCTAAAACATTTCATGTAGATGAAGGATGCTGATTTCAAGATGAACTATATTAAAATGGAAGGAAAACAATTACACTACATATTGCATAAGGGTGTAACTGGATATTGTTTTACATTCAACATGATTAGTAAGTGCAGATGCAATATTTGGTAAACAACTAGTTGTTTTTCTTTTTGCATCTACTCTTTGATGCCTAAATTTTGGTGTGAATATTTAAGTTTGTTTCTATGAAAAAATTTCTTTACAAATTTAATTCTTTCTTATATTTAAATGTTTACACATAACATCCTCAGAGATTATTGTCAATTTAGTTGCATGGCCCAGTCGTTAGGGTGTTGGAATCACAATCATAAGATAGTGGGTTTGATTCCTAGACAGGCTGGCATGTGTTCTTGAGCAAGATATTTCATTTCATGATAGGACTGGGATCCCTGTCATTAAAACATTCTTGAAACCTCTTATATGATGCAATCTTATAGGAGACCAGCTAAGACTGAAAGCATGCATCATTTTTTCTGAACATTACAAATGAAATAATAGATTAACCCTTTCATGACTGTATTTCTCATTTTAATTAATTAATGAAGACTTTGAGGGATTTTCTAAAATTATTATTTCATTAAGATAGTAACTTAATGTAAGGTTTTCATATAAAATTATGTTGGAAGATTTTAATTTAAATTGGAAACCTTTAAAATCGATGGATTTATTTCAGAGCACGAGAGCTGGTTTTTGGCTAGGTTGGTAACTAAAGGGTTAAGATAGAAAGATGATATAGGGTATATTGATCTAGTAGCAGAATGGAACATTGTAAGTGAAAATGATCATGTAAAGGGCCAGGCGGGGCTTTAATTTTAGTAATCTGTTTGACCACCATTCAGTAGAAACTGCTAGCAATTGCTTCAGTTTGTAAAGTTCTATTTTAAGAACAGGATATCTTCAGAGGTTTTGGGAGTCATTGTATGAGTGTCATCGGATTGGGCGAATTGCCTGGGCCAACTCCACTCTTCCTATCCAGATGTCCCTGTCCTCCTTCACTTTTTTCAACATCTTTAGTCAGATGGTTCTTATAGATTATCCAATAGTACCTGATGAGAGAATGTCCATGGGTTGGCATCCTCAAAAGAAGACTGCTAACAAGCTCGTCTTTGCTTCAGTAGCAGTTGTCTAGTGTATCTTACCCTTCTTTCGCTGACTAAAACTGATACAGGAGGGATCTGTCCATATAGCTCTTTTTGTCGAGGAATGCTGCTTCCAGGATCTGTTCAGCACTATGTGCAACATTAGGGTGCATGTCCCATCAAGCTTGTTCTCTAATTTTTGTGTTATTGTCCAGGCTGAGGAGCCATACAAAAGAGGTTGAAAGATTTACCTACTTTAGAAGTTTTATTTCATCCACTGAGAGATATATAACTACTGATTGCTAAAGCATGGAGTGCTCTCAATAGCCTCAGTCCAATCTGGAAGTCTTCCCTAAGTAACAAAATGAAGTTAGGCTGGCTTCTTCAGAGCTGTAGTTGAGTCATTGTATATTCATGTCACAAATACATACAACTAAAGAGTGACAGCAGAAATTATTACACCAAAAAAAAACTACAACACATCTCATCACCAGGAAAGAATAATCAATTGTAGGTAGAAAGCAAACATCTTTCTCTTATAAACAGGAATATGTTACTAGGTTCAAGCATGACAAGTTCATATTTATTGCAGCTATTTTATGTCTCTGGACAACAACACACTTTATTTTACATGCCTCACTCATCCCTTATATTAGATATTTTCTCAATCTATCCAAAAGAAAATTAACCTCACAACTGGTTAATGAGTTAACCAATGAGACAACCTCTATGTGTTTGTTTGACCTGATAGAAATAGCAGCCTATTTTCCTTCTAATTATTCTTACATGTCTTAAAAAAGAACAGTACTGGACAATGTAGTCTTGTGGTGAACTTCTTCGCCCACTTATTCCTGAGAGGGTCGTGGGGGCAGAGTCCTCAAACACTCCTTCCAGCAGGTCCTGTCAGAAGCAACCATTTCCAACTGATCCAGCTGGATCCTCAAATAAGACCAGCTAAGTTCATCTTGCTTGGGGTCTACCTCTGGGTCTCTTGTTGATTGGTTTTGCCTGTAAAATCTGCCCAGCAATTCTTTCTTGAAACATTCTAACCCATAGTATTGGAGCTGTGATCTGTCAGGAGAAGTAGTGGCTCTACCTGAAGATATTCCCTGATGTACAAGGGCGACTCTGAGCAAGATGGTTGGATAGCATCCAGGAGCTTGGCTGCTCTGGAGATGGTTGCTTTTGATAGAACCCACTGGAAGGAGTGTTTGAGGACTCTGCCCCCATGACCCTCTCAGGAATAAGTGGGCAAAGGAGTAAAAATCTATTACATGGGGAAAATATTATAAGAGCTGCCTAACTATGAAAACAGTTTATGTGCCTTAGAAATATGGTAGGGTTTCACATCTGTATTATAATTTCAAAAACTTTAATCAACTGAAATTTTCCAATCAAGTTTTACACAAAAACGCCCTCTGGGTATTTTAAATAGTATAAGACCAACAAGGGAGATAACTCTATTCACATCATTTGGACAATATAGACAATGTAGATAGGAATGTGTTTGGTCTTTAAAGTCAGTTGGCGAAAAAAAACAAACAAACGTGTCTCTGTCTTGTTAGTAGAATATCCTTTGCCCGGAAGTTCTAAGCTGAAAAGATTAAGAGTGACCAATGTATATATATATATTAAAAACAAAAAGAATAGAGGGAAAATGGTGAAACTTGCTGAGGTTTGCACACTGAACACAATCTACTTATATATATAACCAGCAATTTCTCTGTCTGTCTGTCCGACAGTGGAAACACGTGAGTGTGAAAGAAAGAGACAGACTACCAGAGGGGGATAGCGGGAGGGAGAGAAAGAGAGTCAATAGACGCTAAAACACGTGCTATAGAAACATTACCTTCCCCTCTCCACTGACTTTGGTCACTGAGGCCGAGGGAATCGCTGGTTGCTATAGAGACACCTTGCACAAGCCAGAAGTAACCAGTTCGAGGCGGTTCTGACTTGACTCCATGCGAAGAAGGTTGCCATTGAATTTGTGGTTGTTGCTGCTGATAATAAGGACCATTTGAAGAAGGTTGCTGCTGATGAGGTAATTTATTAATCAGATTGTGCAGTTCCATAACCTACGTTTGATTTGTTCAATTTTTTTGTTCAATTTTTTTTTTTTTTTTTTTTTTTTTTTTTCTTATTGAAAAAATATAAATAATAAAATAAGGTTAGAAATTTAAATACAATTAAATACGATTTAATTTCCATTTCCAGCAGCCAATGTCCAGTGTTCAATTTCATGAAAAAATTAGAAATAATTCAAAAAATTGAAGTTTAACTTTTGAACATTTGTTTTGACAATAAAAAAATATTTCCTTATTCACACCTAATGGTATGATTAAAATTTCATAGGAATATTTTTTTCTAACCGCCAGTTATTGAAATATTATTAAAAATAAATTTTTTTTTTTAAAAGAATGGAAGATTTTGTGGATTTTTTTACCACCTTCCAAGCCTTAAACACTAATTCTCGCGAATTTGTGTTTTGTAATGACCCTCAGGACGCTGCTATTGTTGATTCCAATAGTGCCTGGTATTCGAATATGTTAGTATACAATTTTTTGAATAAAATTAAGGCGCAATTAGAGCTGCCAAACAAAATTTTTTTCGGCTTCGGCCCATATTATATATATATATATAATGGGGATGATGATGATGATATACATAGTTACATATGTATATGTAATCTCCTTATAATATATAACCAGCAAATTCTCTGTCTGTCTGTCCGACAGTGGAAACACGTGCGCGCGTGCGAATGTTTTTTGCGCACGCATAGAGAGAGAGTGAGAGTGAAAGAAAGAGACAGACTACGAGAGGGGGGTAGCGAGAGGGAGAGAGAGAGAGTGAATAGACGCTAAAACACGTGCGCGCGTGCAAATGTTTTTTGCGCACGCGTAGATTGAGAGTGAAAGAAAGAGACAGACTACAAGAGGGGGATAGCGGGAGGGAGAGAGGGGGGGAATTGAGGAGTGCTACAGAAACATATATACATTTCTGTGTGTGTGTAATATATATATATATACACACACAGAAATATATATATACATTTCTGTGTGTGTAATATATATATATATACACACAGAAATATATATACATTTCTGTGTGTGTAATATATATATATATATACACACAGAAATATATATACATTTCTGTGTGTGTAATCATCATCATCATCATCATCATTTTACATCCGCTTTTCCCTGCTTGCAAGGGTGGGACGGGTCTTATTCAGCACAGCATCTCTCTACTCGTCACGGTCCCTCGTCATCTCCACCGTGAGCTTCAATGATCTGAGGTCTGTTCTCACCACCTCCGCCCATGTTTTTCGTGGTCTACCTCTACCACGTCTTCATTCAACTGGCAATTCCTGGCACTTCTTCACCCATCGGTCATCCTCCATGCACATCACATGTCCATACCGCCTCAGTCTCCTCTCCCGTACACTACATTCTATCCCTCTCAGACACAGTTTCTCTCTCAACACATTTATGCTGGGTCGTTCACGCACATTTACGCTGCACATCCAACGGAGCATGTCTCATTTCTCTCCAGCCGTCGCATATCCTCTGCAGTTGCTGCCCATGTCTCACTACCATGCAGCATCGCGCTCCTCACACAGGCATCATACAACCGGCCTTTCATACGCAGGGAGAAACCCTTCTTCATCAACAGAGGAAGCAGCTCCCTAAACTTCTTCCAACCCGTCCTTATTCTAGATACTATATATATATATATATATATACATTTCTGTGTGTGTAATATATATATATACTAGCAGAAAACCACCCGGTGGGTGGTTTTCTGCTAGTCTATATTGTATATTATCCAAAGATGTCGGTCATCTGATTTTATCAGAGTTATTTCCCTTGTTTGTTATTTTAAGATTTTTAACACCATCCAGCAGGTGTTTTTGTCTACTATTTGCTTGGATAAATTCAATCAATCCAACTTTTTCAACTTAACTATATTATATATGAGACAGTCAATAGATTGGCAGTATAGGTAGAGGGTCGGACGCCATGCTTTGCAGCAAAGAGTTACGGCCCTTTATGATCTGAGTTCAAATCCCGCCAATGTTAATTTTGCCTTTCATCCTTACGGGGTCGATAAAATAAAGTACCAATAATACACTGGGATAATTGCTGACCTTGTGCCAAAAGTAGAAACAATTATACGGAACACTCCTCTTTGATATTTCCCCTCTACCATATTGTAGCTATTTGTAATTTTCGTATTTATTTTTTTCACAGTTGTATAAAAATGCTTACAGAACGAAAACAAACACATATAATATATACAAATATATACGTATAAAAGAGAGAAGAAAAAAAATAAAAGGGGAGAGCTTCTAGTGTATTCACACTGTTAGTATCATAAACTTACAACTTAAGAAAATCTTTCCTTTCCATATTCTACATTATCTCTCTCTCACACACACTCTGCTATCTTTAGTCATTATTAAGATCTTTATATTCCATGAAATCAGGAATATGAAGTCTTTTTATTACTCAATTGTTACCAAATGATAGTGTCATTATTACTTGCAAAATTGGAAGGAGTCCCGTGGGGTGGAGTGGCTGATGCTGTGCGTGTCGCTGGCTGTTCTTCGCCGTAATGCTTTCGCCATCTTATCCGCGGGGTGTAGCTGAGATATTATAGAAATGGCTTCTACGGGACTAGAACTGTTTCATTCGAAGGAAATCATTAGGAAAGCTTTTCTGATGATTTCCTGTAAAAGCCATTTTTATATTAAATTTTTTTTTTTTTATGTAATCATCAACATCAATCTATTTTTAAACATTTCTTATAAGGTTTCAGAATTACTTCCCTTGGACCATATTCGTTTCAAGTTTTAATTTGTTCGTTTATTTTTTTGTGTGGTTTGGATGTTTCATTCTTTTTCATACTTAGAAGAAAAAGAAAACGAACTTATTACTTATTAATTATTAGTATTTATTTCATAAATTCTGTCAACCATATTTTCTGTTAAACTAGAATAACTTAAAATATGTCTAATTTATAATTATATTTAAAACTAGCAAAAGAGTCCGTCGTTGCCGGGCACCCCCTCACTCCTCAGCATGGCTGTCTTTAAATAGCCCCAGAACTCTGTTAGTTTAGAGGAGAGAGAGAGGGGGAAAGATTTAAATTATATGTTGACATTCTCTGGTAAATAACCTATGTATCAAATTTGAACAAAATCGGATGGAAACTGGAAATGCATCGCCTGCATACACACAGACATTTTCGTTTATATATATATATATATATATATAAATGAATAAAATATAATTTGAGAATCTAGATTGCAGCTTAGCACATATATTTTCAGTATTTAACATATTGAGAATTTCTCATCATTCATATTACTGCTGCTCTCTGAATTTTATCAATCTAATTACCTAGTTCTCTTGTTCATCAGTCAATATGACATTATGAGGTGAATAAATAGAGAGTGAGAGAATAGAAGTGAGAAAGAGATATAGAGAAACAATTGACCCCAGTACTAGACTGGCACTTTTTTTATCAACCTTAACTGGATGAAAGGTGAATTTGACTTTGAGGGGATTTGAACTGAGAGAGCAGAGTCAAAATAAATACTACAAAGCATTCTATCTGATATTCTAATGACTCTACTAATTCACCATGTTGTATAATATAATCATTCTAAAAATAATTTACAGAAGAAATGTTGTTAGTTTATTGAAGATAAATTTGTTTAGCTATATAGTTTGTATGACTCAATCTTATAGTGTAACTGATAACTCCTCTTCCTTGAGCAATGGAAAGAGATAAAATATACAGAAGAAAGACTTAGCAAAGGAGTGTTGAGATAGAGATGAAATAAATACACTTCCTATAATCATCAATCAACAAGATCCTAGACCTCATTCACTTACTGGATGGGTTGGATCTCATCAAATCAGACCAAGGAAACAATGTTTCCATTGGTCTTTCCATTGCTGATACTATTTACTGGTCACAACTCTTGGCAGAATGAGCTAAAAAGTGTCTTGCTCAAGGACATAACACATAGCCTGATCCGGGAATTGAACTCGGAATCTCATGATTACAAATTCAATCTTTAACCACTAAGCTACTCACCTTCACTATATCCTTCAATTAATTTTGAAGATAAAGTATTTGGATGTATTTAGCATTTTAACTAGCATTTTTGATGAAACTGATGTTTGATACCAATTTATCAGAAACTACCCCAGATTTAAAAACCTTTCATTATAATTTTATGTAAGGCCATTTTGTGAAGAATGCTCCAAATAATTACTTGTTTTTTTCCAAATTAAATGAAACATATAAGCAGTGTATTTCATTGGGAATCATCATCATCACCGTTTTATGTCCATTTTTCCACGCTAGCATGGGTTAGATGAGTTGTCTTGTTGTGAGCATTGCTAGGTTAGGTGACTATGTCTTGCACACACAGAACTGATTTTGGCTTGATTTCTACAGCTGGATGCCCTTCCTAATGGCAACCTCATTTTCAAAATCAAAATGGTTAATGGTATTGGTTTATATATTACGGTCTGAGTTCAAATCCCGCCAAGCTTAGCCTTACCTTTCATCCTTATGAGATTGATAAAATAAAAGTAGCAGTAATGCACTGGGGTCAATTCAATTGACTTTCTCCTCTCCCCAAATTGCTGGCCTTTTGCCTATAATAGCAGTCATTATTTAAAAAATATTTTTCTTTTTAATTTGTAAAGGGGAAACATTTTAAAATGGTTAGTTAAAACAAAATATTTTGAATTTGAATAAAGAGTTCACAGCTGTGGAGAAACTGTTACGGTGAACTGACAGTCTATATTGCAAGGGAGAGAAGTGGGTTAGGCTTGTAAATCATTTTAGACAGTATAGTGTTGTATTTAGATATCTCTGTCAAGATCTCTGTGATTACTGATAATGTCTTTGATGTACAGCAGTTTAGTAATTACATAAAATTATACTTTAGATTTTCTTGTTTGTTCTCTCTCTCATTCTCTCTGTCTCTCTCTCTCTCTCTCAATGGAAACTTTATATATGAAAACATACTGATAACATACTTTAAAAAAAAAACAATTTCATCATTCATGATTTAATGTCTGTTTTTCCTTTGATTCCATTTCTGATAGTTTAAAAGTAATTTGTAGCTGTTTATATATATATATATATATATAATTTTTTTTTTTTTTTAGTCTCTATTTATTTAAATGGTTAAATCATATGACAAAACTCTTATGCCATATGATTTAATTCTAAAATTACTTATCAGTACTTACAAGTACTAACATGGATTTGCTTAATGGTGAATGATATGAAATCTGTAAATTGAATTTAATGGAACTGTGCACATAACGCTATAGCTACCATATTTGTAATGAAATACACCATCTATGATTTTCTAATAACTTTGAAAATAATCAAGAATTTAAAGAGATTTAATAGGATTTACTTTCTCATTATTTAGTTTGTGTTTGGTACATACAAGTATGATGACAGGTTTTTAGATAAATACAAACATTTAAAAAACAATAGTTTTGTATTATAGAATCAAAGAGAGCAGTGGATTGGCAGTATTGGTAGAGTGTTGGACAACATGCTTTGCAGAATGGACTTACGCCCCTTTACGTTCTGGGTTCAAATACTGCTGAGGTTAGCTTTGGCACTGGGGTCAATTTAATCGACTTTCCTCTTCCCTTCAAATTTCTGGTTTATTATCAAAAGGCTTAAACATCAATTTTCATATTGTTCATGTGTTGTTTCAGTATTTAGATTACAGGATTATTTAGTCTATTTTCTATAAATCATTACACAGCTCTGCCAACCTCTAAAACCCCAAATGAGGATTACTATGGAAAAAAAGTGCCCCAAAATGAGAAGAAATGAGGTAAAATGGGGAGATTTTGCATAATTGTTTCTACTTTAGGCACAAGGCCAGCAATTATCCAGTGCATTACTGGTACTTTATTTTATCGACCCCCGTAAGGATGAAAGGCAAAGTCAACCTCGGCGGGATTTGAACTCAGATCGTAAAGGGACGTAACTATGCTGGAAAGCATGGCGTCCGACCCTCTACCGATACTGCCAATCCACCGGAGATTTTACATAATGAAAGCTATACCCATTTTCACAAGAGAATATATGTCTCACCCACCCCAAAGTAGGTGGAAGATCTCCCCATCAGACTGGGAGAGTTTGCAGGTCTGATTACAGTATATCAAACATAACAGTTGCCATAAAATCATTGGGTTAGTTCACATAGATCATAGTCATTGATTTACATATGATTTTCCATGCTGACTTGAGTTGAACAAATCTGTGTTTCACTAATCTTTATCTTTTGTCATCTGGCACACATAACAGTGATATTTGTTCATCTTAGTAGTTGTGTATGATACTTTATATTTCTAGAGAAACATGACTTGTATTTTTACGCCTCTGACTGTGTTTTTAATGAAATATATATTTCAATTTACTAATGAAGAATTTGAGGGATTTGATAACATTTTTAATTAGTTCATTATTAAGATGCTATTTGAAACATAACATAACAAAAGTTTTTTTTAAATATAAAATCATGTTGGAAGTTCTTAATTTAAATAGGAACCCTTCAAAACAAAGAAGGGGTGGGGGGTCTTAGAACCAGAGATGGGTTGGTATAAAAAGGTTGGTTCACTGTACAAATGGGGAAGGTTTTAATGCTGTACTTTTAATTATCATCATCAACATCATCCTTGTTTAATGTTAATTTGTCCATGCTAGCATGGGTTTGACTAGTTGTCCCGTTGTGAGATAAGCCAGGTCAGATGACTGTGTCTTGCTCATACAGAACTTCCTGGCTTGGTTTCTATGGCTGGATCCCTTTCCTAATGCCAACCACATTCACTGTGTGTACTGGGTGCTTTTTGTTGTGGCATCTACATGACCACTTTACAGTGTGGGCTTGGCACTTTTTGTTGTGACACCTACACAACGACCTTGCAGTATGGATCAACTCCTTCCTGTGAATAATTGAACAGTATTAGTAACATTATTAAGAGAATCCAGTGATTCTTATTCTTTTCAGATTTTCATAAATAATCAGCCTGTTAATCAATATAAATCATATTTTATCCAACTTGTTCTCCAGATTGTTTTACAGGGACTATGGGGGTCATAGCCCCATCAAACTGAGCACTGTACACAATAATTTTCAATATTACTATTATAGACACTCAATTAATTAATAAGCAGTATTCCCATTGAGAAAGCCTTCACATTTGCTGTCTAGTTTACATCTAACTTCACACTGCAATTACACCAGGTAAAACTCCTCCAAAACTATCCCTGCCCACTAAACCACTACATACACACTAAGTATGATATGGTTGGGAAGTAGGAGGACAGAGGATTCTTCAAAGATACCAGAGATCTAAAGCATCAGCTACAGTTTTTGGTACAGGAGAACTTGTGGACTTTATAATATACAAAGGCATCTTTTGTATTTTAGATGATTGAATTACAGACATGTTAAAGCTGGGAGGAGGGGTGGGGTCAAAGCATTGCAGGCCATGTATTTTGTTTTTTTTTAATCTGAACTGTTGCAGTGCAGCTGTGAATGAACTAATGAAGTATTTGAAATCATGAGGTTTAACTGTTTGTAGTATGTGGAGGATATATATATACCGAAGAGAGAGTTTTCAGTTATTTATTTGCTGTCTCTAGTTGGTGATAGGTGAAGCACATGAATTAGAGTTCTATGAAGTCAGCTAACTTAAAACTGCCACAGAATTCAGCAATTAGAAGGGGACATTGCACAGTAAGTGGATATGTAGTGAGTAGTTGAAATAAAACAGTGGCTGGATGACCTAATAAATGTGAAAATGGTGAAGGTTTGGTAGAGGTTGGGTTTGGAGAGGATAAAGAGATCAAGGATGTATGGAATGTTTCAGTCAGGGATGCATGTAGGGATATGAACCTAATTATTGTAAAGAGTTAAGGATTGCAAAAAATACTTGATTGCTGATAGTCTTTAGCTTTGCAGTCCATTAAAATATATCTGTAATAGTGAACACACATCTGTTATCTGTTATAGTGAATACACATCTGTTATCTGTTATAGTGAATACACATCTGTTATCTGTTATAGTGAACACACATCTGTTATAGTGAATACACATCTGTTATCTATCTGTAATAGTGAACACACATCTGTTATCTATCTATAATAATTGTTTTTACTTTTGGCACAAGGCCAACAATTATCCCAGTGTATTACTGGTATTTTATTTTATCGACCCCATAAGGATGAAAGGCAAAGTTAACCTCAGCAGGATTTGAACTCAGACCATAAAGGGCCGTAACTCTCTGCTACAAAGCATGGCGTCTGACCCTCTACCGATACTGCCAATCCACCGCATACATCTGTTATCTATATGCTACAAATTGTCTTTATATATGTTTTATTATGAGTTGAATGTCTAAAATGTAGTAAGCATTGTGAGAGATATAACTAAAAAAAGTTTATAATTAACATTGGAAGCATCACACAGAGATAGTCTCCAAATGTGTAACATCTCTACCAACAAGTAAGCAAGGCTAGGTTCTCTATCATCTATATTTCCTTCAGTTTTACTGTAAAACCATATAAGTTAGCAAATAATTGTCTGCATAAGATATTTTTTTTAGCATATCAGACATGAAACTGATACTGCACCAGGTGGGCCTAAACTGAAGACATATTAAAAGATCAATGATTGTACTGGTGAATGAATAATTACAATCAGTAAATTATGTGACATGGACAAGCCTAGCAATGAAGCTATTAGTAGCCATTGTAGTAGTTACTGTTGTTGCTACTACTTGCTTTTGTTGATGTGTAAATTATTCTACCTCTCCACCATTGTCTTCACCATTATGTTTATTTTTCTCTCCATTACATCGATTGACTTAACTTGGATAAATGTATTCTATCATATGTTTTTCACCCATCTAACAGCTAAATTATATTTTTCAATCTTTTCTTCTTCTTCTCTTGTACTGTTTACCTGCTTACATACTAGCTTTGTTAAAGTGGTCTCCATGGCCAAGCAAACAACTACCATGTTTGTTATGTCGTTTGTGAGCAGCTTTGCCGAAAAGATTAATACTTGAACAAGAGTAAAATTCCTTACATTCTATTTTCCTTATTGTTTACTTAGTTTTATATAATGAATTCTCTGAACTACTCTGAGAAAGCAAGATATGAAGTGTATCTAAATACTACTGCTCTATTGGTTATAGGCTGTATAGTACTATGTTTTTATGGCTACTCGATTAAATACTCTTGGGTCCCAAATAATAGGGAGTTGGGAGTTTGGATATTTGCTTACATTCTTATAAATCAGTAATTGTATAGTGTACATTTGTAAATATGTGATTTCTTGTAATGTTCTTTTTTGTTATATATAATGTTTTTTTAATGTAAAATAAAATAATTATTAGATTTTCCAGCTGCTGTATCGATAAGAATCACTTACAATAAAATTTCACCGGGGATAGATTAGCAAAATTTAATAAGGAAGCAGTGTGATTGAAACAATCTGAAAAATTAATAAGGTGGTGGGGTGGGGTTATGCAAGACCTGAGAGTATTTGTTTATAAAGATTTTTTTTTTCTTATTTAGTCAAAGGAAAGAATAAACTTTAGCAGACCCAAAGAAGGGCAGTGCCCCTGACTTTAGCAGGCCTGAAGAAGGGCAGTGACCCTGACTTTAGCAGGCCCGAAGGAGGGCAGTGCCTCTGACTTTAGCAAGCCTGAAGAAGGGCAGTGCCCCTGACTTTAGCAGGCCCGAAGAAGGGCAGTGCCTCTGACATTAGCAAGCCTGAAGAAGGGCAGTGCCCCTGACTTTAGCAGGCCCGAAGAAGGGCAGTGTCCCTGACTTTAGCAGGCCCGAAGGAGGGCAGTGCCCCTGACTTTAGCAGGCCGGAAGAAAGGCAGTGTCCCTGACTTTAGCAGTCCCGAAGAAAAGCAGTGCCCTTGACTTTAACAGGCCCTCTTCACCTAATGCAGTTGATACTCAATTTGAACCTTTATAGATTGATACCTGTTGGAAGATCAGGAGGAAGGATGGAGAAAGGTGTTTTAGGTATAGTTTGGAGTTGAGATACAGTAGGAGTGGTGTGAGGAGAAGTAGGTGTTAGCTACTTAAACCTTTGTAGTGATGGTAGAAAAGGTAGAGATGAAAACTTGCAAGTAGTTATATTGTGTTGGTAAGTTAGTCTTTTCCAGTTGGTTTGAAAGATTTCTTTCTTTCTCTTTCTTTCTCTTTCTTTCTCTTTCTTTCTTTCTTTCTTTTGTGTTCTACAATGTTTGTGTAACAACAACACTACCCCAGATATGTGGCGAATATTCTAATGTGGATCAGACTTAAGCTTTGTAGAGTACCAACAACTAATGAAAGCTGAAGTATTTATTAGTCCTGAAGATCTTTCTTTAGGATATTGTTTTTACAAGGCAGGCTTAGAATTTGATGCCACTTTGAAGCTTTTCAGTTGCCTGTCATCCATCCACAGAAAAGGTGTAACCTATTTCTACATTTAATTATTGCATCTTGGTCTGTTTAGAGAGACTAAGTTGACATGTCTTCTTGGAGAATGTTTTTGAGGTGTCTGTTGAGGGAGACAACTCTGTCAACACTAGCTAGGGTTAGTCTAACAAGGAATATCTGATCCATGAGATGATTTATAGATAGGAACCTTAAATGGACAATGTGGCTAGGAGTTTTTCTTTTCAAATGAGAGAGAGAGAGTCCACGTGTAAGCAACATAGAACTAACATTTTAATGATATGGTTGTATCAAAACTGCACTGATGGACACTGAAATCAGAAATTGATTTAAGGTGATAAAAGAGCTAGTTGGTTAGGGTTGCTGCCATCACCTTTGATCTGTTGTGACAGTGAGGGGACAATACAAGGTTAGAGAGGTTACTCTTCTTAAAAAATGGTGAACACTCTGGTGCTGTTCCTGTAGACTGGAGTTGATAACTAGAGGGGGGGGGGGATTGTATTTGGTGATGACAGGGACATATTTCTGGAGCACACTGTTTTGATTGTCATAGAAGCTACTCTGTCAGTAGCAATTGCTTTGTTGTGTTGGAATATCTGAAGATATTTTCACAGCTTGTGAGGGTGTATTTTGTGTTGTGAAACAGGTGGTGTTTTGCTGTGTGTAGATGTAGTATGGATTTGGTAGCAAATGCTACTTACTAAGATATTAGCCTGCGAATCGGCGTTTCCCTGAGGCTTGCCTTCCGGATCTGCCAGCCACACCAATGTCGCTGCGGTTCCACCGTGGACTCTTTCGGCCTCCACCCGCTTTCCTGTCGCCACAGTGCCGGCCGCATTCCACGCCATGCTGCCCTCAACAAGGTCATTAAGCATGGCTTGGACGCTGCAGGCTTCCCTTCCCAGCTCGAGCCGGCGGGGCTGGATTGAGGGGACGGCAAAAGGCCAGATGGCATGACCATCTTCCTGTTCCGCGGTGGCAAACCTGTCGTCTGGGATGCCACTTGCACCGACACTTTCTGCAGCCGCAACCTGGTGCAGTCTGCGACTGACCCACGTTCTGCTGCACATCGGGCTGAGGGGGCGAAACTCCTCAAATACCGGTCGCTCTCTGACAGGTTTGCAGTCGTTCCCCTGGCAGTGGAGACTTCTGGTGTCCTCGGCCCCAGGGCTACCTCCTTACTCACCACCATAGGCGCTGAGCTGGCCAGCCGCAGGTGTGAGCGGCTTTTCCAGCACATCACCCTTGCCGTCCTCCGGGGAAACGCCTTCTCCATTCTGTCCGCCGGGGCTGTGGGTGGGCCCCATCATGTACCAATACATTAGTTAAATACCATTCTTTCATCTGATACAACACAATAAAGACTAAAGTGTTTAAAAAAACATAACAAAAAAAAACTAAGATATCTTGGTTGAGGAGTGGCAAATAAGAGTATTCTGTAAAGTTAGCAGACACTTTTGGACACATCTAGTTGTTGTAGTTTAACCCTAGGTTAGCCTAGTTATGGCTACTCCATTTATTTATTTAGTACTACATTATCCAATTTGCCTTTCTCTTTTTAGGATGGCAGGGTGAGATTTCAAAAGATTTGGTTACTCCCTTTATAAGTAAGGTTGCATGACTTCAGAGAGAGGAGAGACAGATGTCTTCTGTGCAAGAAATGAAATAGTGAAATAGCTAATACTGATAGAAGGATTTGTAGAACAACAGAGGCTGGAATCTATTACAATCTATTTACAAATAAACTGTAATCTGTCCCATGCTCCCCAAAACCAACCTCTTTGATGTTACAAACTACTGACCTATTAGTCTCACTCCCAACAACTCAAAGGTGATGAGAACAGTCGTTAGCAATCATTTATTTCATCCCCCCCCCCCCCCCCCCCCCGCCACACACACACACACATAAGTGACCAAGTGTATGGGGTTTCTGACAGGAAAATAAGTTGATGTCAAAACTTTATTGGTGAGGGTGATATTGATAATGACCAGGTTATGAAAATGATAATTTATAAGTTCTCACTAATATCGATAGTAATAATTGTTTCTACTTTTGGCACAAGGCCAGCAATTACTGGTACTTTATTTCATCGACCCATTAAGGATGAAAGGTAAAACTAACCTCAGCGGGATTTGAACTAAGAACGTAAAGGGTCATAACTCTCCTGTAAAGCATGGTGTCTGATACTGCCAATCCACAATGATAGTTATTAATTAATATTGGTTCAGGGCTGAAAGTTTGAAGGGAGCACAGTTAATTGACCCTTTCAATAGAAGCCCACCTGAGACTATCATTACTAAAGTGTTGATATTTAATTTAAAATCTCAACACAGTCTCATTATAACATGAGATTTCAGCTAGTCATTACCAGCCATAATATAATAATAATGGAAATTATTGTGTACAGTGCTCAGGTGCACAACTCATCAAAGGTGCATGTATAGTATATAGAATAAATAATGTACAAAAGTCAAGTGTCATGACACACACACTAACACACACATACACACACACACACTAACACACACACACACACACACACACTAACACACATACACACACATACACACACACTCACTCACACACACACACACTCACTCACACACACACACACTCACTTTCTCTCTCATGCACACACTCACATACACTCTTACATCCACACACTAACACACACATACATACTCTTACCCCCCCCCACACACACACACATACAAACATATATACACACACACTCACTCTCATACACACAAACTCTCACACACACACACAAACACATTTACTCATACATAATATATATATGAGAAGCACTTCAGATATAAAACATTATCCTGGAAAGTGAAAAATCTGTTTATCAAGTGTTTTAAATATAGTGAACACCATAGAAACATATGAGAACTTGAAGAGACAGAGACAGAAATGGGTTAAAAACATTTTAACTAAATGACATTTGTTAACATTTTAATAGCTTGGTTGGAAAAGAGTCTATAAAAGAAGACTTAGTTGGCTTAACAATTATATAGCTTCAAAGTAAGATATGGGATAATAATTAAGTTTGTTAAAAATGTGTCAAAAATTACCACCCACTCTCAAGTTTATGCATGGCATAGTGATAAAATGTAATGTCTGGAGAATTGAAGAAGTGTAGGCCAATGTAAAAATATGATGAGATGAGAGTAAAAAGGGTTGAAGTGTCCTATAGATGACAGTAAAGAGGGGGAAATGTTATTTGTGTAGTATGGTGATGTAATTGAGGTAGGAGTATATAAAAGAAAAATGAAGAAAGCAACAAGTGTATATAAATCATCTAAACTATAATAAAGGAAGTTATAATAAAAGAACATCTAGGAATGTGGAAAGGCTTGAAAATTGGATTGATAGATTTAATAGAGTGGAAAGTAAGTTTAATATTTTGTCAATGTTGTACTTGTTGATTGTAGTAGAACTGTGAGAGGAGTTTTGTAGAATGAAGTAGAGAGAAGTGTGTGTGTGTGTGAAATGACACTATGCACTCTTTAGAGGGTCAAACACTAAGGGTCAAATACTTTTAAAATCTGATCTTATCAAATAAGAATACTAGCAAACATTTATTTCATTGGACATGTCAGTACATGAATGTACATGCCTGTCACTTCCCCACCCCAATCATCAGAGTATTTAAATAGGGCTACTTTTAATAAAGCTTTAAGAATGAACAAATGAAAGTGATTGTTTTTATAAGCTTATATATTTATTCTTTAAATCCCTATATGGATCATTGAAGAAATATTTTTTATTTGTCTTTTAAATTTCATTGAGGTCATTGAGGCACATCTAACCTCTAAATATTGAAATAACTCAGTAACTTAAATGGGTTTTCCAAAAGTTAACTGTTCCTGCAAAATCCTGGCTACTTCATCATAGGCAATTGTGTCTATATTTTGGATTTTCTCCAAATATTGGTCGTTCTCCAACAGGTTTGCAGTTGAGCCCGTAGCAGTGGAGACTCTTGGTGTCTTTGGCCCTAGGACCACCTCCCTACTCACCATTATTGGCATGGAGTTGGCTACCTGCAGGTGTGAGCCTCGTGATCTGGATTGGCTCTTCCAACGTGTCTCCTTCACCATCCTGTGGGGAAACATCTCTTCTATTCTGTCCGCCAGGGCCGTAGAGTGGAGCGGCCAGCGCGTGGGCCCCCATTTGCTCATAATAGTTAGAGATGGGGAGAGAGACGGAGGCAGTGACAGTGGGAATTTCATTCTATTATGTTCAGTCCCCGTTAGGAACTTTTTATTTGATAGAACTTGTAAATAGAAACAATCTAAATTACTACTAGCCAAAACTCTTCATATCTCCTTTTCAATATGTAAAAAGTGTTGTCAATTGAGTAGACTATGCTTTGCCGATATGGTTCAATAAGGCTGAAACATGTCAGTGGCTGTCCTATTAACTACAAACAAAGATCATATTTTCCTCTACCATGTAAATTAATTTTGTCAAATTAATCTTTAATTTGCCTCACTAATTTTAAATGACTGATTTTGATTTATAATTCTGTATAATCAGGACTAACTTGTTTTGAGCTCTGATACTACACATCTATGTATGAAAGATTTTCTTCTGTACTTTACTGGATAGTTGTTTAGTTTTCATCACCATCACCCTCTTCACCATCACCACCATCACCATCACCATCATCACCATCATCATCACCACCATCACCACCATCACCACCATCATTACCATCACCCTCATCATCATCACCACCACCATCACCATCATTACCATCACCCTCATCATCATCACCACCATCATCACCACCACCACCATCATTACCATGACCCTCATCATCACCATCACCACCACAACCATCATTACCATCACCCCCATCACCACCACAACCACCATCACTGTTTTACGCCTATTTAACCCATGCTAGCATGGGTTAAATAGTTTGTCACATCTCTGAATGTGACTGGACTGGTGACTATGCTTTGCTCATATGTTATATTTTGGTATGGTTTCTGTGACTGAATGCCCTTCCTAATGCCATTCCCTTTATAGCATGTACTTGGTGCATCTTATTGTGGCCCCAGCACTACCCCCTTACCCTGGTGGACAGGATGCTTTTTATCATAGCACCAACACTATCACTCTACAGACTGGGGTGGTTGTATTTTATTGTGGCTCTAGTAAGTTGTTGATAAATTCCCAGTGAACCATGAGCTTGGCTGGTCTCGGTTGGGGATCCAGCCGGATCAGTTGGAGACGGTTGCTTGTGACAGGACCTGCTGGAAGGAGTGTTTGAGGACTGCCCCCACGGCCCTCTCAAGGAAAGAAGAAGAACCAGAAGGGTACATTGTAGAGACACAATTTGATAGACAATATTCAACTCACTCCATTTTAGTCACATCTCTCCCTGCCTCTCAAATGTCAATGTTTCACTGTCATACAACAACAACAACACCATAGCTTTATCTAAAACTGTGCTGTTATTGTGTAAGCAAATGTTAAGAAATGTAGAAAAATAAATATTGTACTTTTACTCCTACTTGTAGAGAAGCTCAAAACTCTTGCTTCCAGGACACAGAAGTTCAACAGAAAGAATTTAACTTTTGTTCAATACATTATTTTTAGTTACTCCTGGGTCCCAAATAATAGGGAGGTCGTGGGGTGGAATAAGCAGGTGAGGGGGGGGGGGGACTTGGAATAAGTAGGAGATAGGTCATTTTTCTAGGTTGACTCTTTCTCTCTCACCCCTCTGTCTCTCCCTCCACTCTCGCCCTCTCTCTTTCCCATCTCTCTCCCACCCCACTCTTCCCCTCCCATCCTATTCCTCTCTTCCCCCACCTCTCCTCTCTCCATCTGAATATTATTTAGATTACCATGACTTGTTTGTTTAAATATATAAATGAGCAAACAGCCTCCTCCAAAAGACAATGTTCAAGAGAGAACAAGACTGTCTACAGGCCCTGGGGAGGTGGCAAGACAGCTCCTCTCACAATTCAAAGGAACAGAGAGATTTCTTTTGAAAGTGATGTCAAATAATCCTTGATACTCTTGGCACCAGAGAAATGTACCAACAAACAGAATTATTTCAATAAAAGAAAGTCTGTTAATGTTGAAGAAATGACCAACCAACATTTTAATTAAAATAATTTCTGGTTTGATTTCCTTTTGTTTTAATTAAATAAAAACAATTTTGTCAAAACAAAAGAAAGGAATAGTTTTGAAACGAAAGACAAACACATTTTAATGAAATCAAATTTCATTAAAAATCAAATTTACTGAATAGAAGCATTTATTTTAAGCATGCAATTTTATTTAGTGTTAATCACAGTTGTATCAATAACATTACAAATTGTTTATAGTTCATACAGAATGAAAATATAAACACAGATATAAACATATATAATAAATACAATTAATTATTGCTAGGAACCTCACAAATATAATACACAAAAATATCTGATCAAAGTGAGAGAAAAAGAATAGGAAAGAAGAAAAAACAACCATCAATTCACCCAATAAGTGTAGCAATAGGCTGCACTTCACAAGGGGCAACAGAATATTTTGAGGCAAGCCAATACGCTGGCAGCATTATCATGGATTATGGCAAGACTAAGGTGCTGAAACAACCAAGCACCTTCACAGGTATCACCTGACACTTCAGTAAGGTGAGCCACCAACAATAACAAGAGCATGCTATATTGTATAAGCCATTGTAGACGTATATTTATTCAAGCAACAAGCAGAAACAAGATTGCCTTTTGTCAGGAGATATATTATGGATAATTTTCACAGATTTTAGTTTCTAAATCAGTAATACCACTGATAACTTTAAGAAATTGAAGATTAATCTGACAAAATTAATTTACATGGTAGAGGAAAATATCTTTGTAGTTAATAGGACAGATACTGACATGTTTCAGCCTTATTGTACCATTTCAGCAAAGTATAGTCTACTCAATTGACAAGACTTTTTATGTATTGAAAAGGAGATATGAAGAGGTATGGCTAGTAGTAATTTGCAGGATTAAAATAAATTAAAAAAATTGATCTAAGGGAAATAAAGTGAAGTTGTTTTTACTTCTTAAGTCTGACAGAAGGTATAATGGCCATGGCTTTCACATCCCCTCACTGGAAAGATTGTTGATGTAATAATGGAAGAAGAGGTATGAGGAGGGAATAACATGTCTGTGGATCAGCATCAGTGACTTTACTCTGATTAGCTTACTGGGTAATAACCAAAAGAATACTATTGTGAATACAAGCAGCCAAAATGGGGTTCCTCCGAAGGGTCTTCGGAGTAATGTTACTTTATAGAAGGCATAGTTTGGAGATCAGAGAGTCACTCCAGGTAGAGCTGCTACTTCTCCGAATTGAGAGATCATATCTCCAATACTATGGTAGACCCCGAGCAAGATGGTTGGATAACATCCATGAGCTTAGCTGGTCTCGCTGGGGATCTAGCCAGATCAGTTGAATATGGTTGCTTATGATAGGACCCACACTGGAAGGAGTGTTTGAGGACTCTGCCCCATGACCCTCTCAGGAATATGTGGGCAAAATAGAAGGAGCTTCATGGTATTTTTCTGGGTGCTGTAACAAAAACCTATCAGTAATTGTTAGTGACTCTCACAGGAAAGAGGAGATAATTTTTAAAAAAACTGGAAATTATTGGTGGCAGAGAAATAGAAAATAACAATTAACACTAGAGTTTTGTTTTCTTTCTCCAACTAAGAGGGAAATTTCAATTAAGTGAGAATGTTTTGCTTAATGTCATTCAGTATATCACCTCTTAACTTATTAGAATTGTCCCTGCTGGTCTGTTATGGCAGCTTCAATTCTATTATTCATAACTGGCAACACATACTGACATTAAGGTATTGTTCTCAAAATAAATATCATCAAAATCTCAGATTCCATATGTGAGATAAAGCCTTTTGCCATGAAAATATAATGGTATATATAGAGTAATGTAAATGGTAAAGGGTTAAAGGAGGGACATTTTGTCATGAAAATATAATAGCATATATAGAGTAATGTAAATGGTAAAGGGTTAAAGGAGGGACATAAGCAAAATAAGTGAAACGGATTCAAATTAGAAATAAAATAATAGTTTCTACTTTTGGCACAAGACCAGCCATTACCCCAGTGCATTACTGGTACTTTATTTTATCAACCCCGTAAAGATGAAAGGCAAAGCTAATCTCGGTGGGATTTGAACGTAAAGGGCCGTAACTCTATGCTGCAAAGCGTGTTGTCTGGTGCTCTAGGGATACTGCCAATCCACCACCATAGAAATAAAATAATATTGTGGTCTTGTTTCACTGAGAAGTCACTAAAAATGACAGGTATTGTCATTGCCTGTACTAGATTGTTTTGAAACACTAATTGTATCAACAGATTTGGAAGGGGAGATGTCAGGTAGTAAGACATCCTCAAGTTTTAACTTTTCAGATCTTACACTAGGAAGGACTGAATCTACGTATGTATGTGTGTACACACATGCCAGTTTGTATATCCTTTTCAGTAGGAAATGTACTCACACAAACACTCATACAACACACCACACACACATATTCAGATACTCACACACAACACACATGCACCACACACACACCACACACTCACACGCACATCACACTCACCACACACACACTCGGACACACCACATACACACTCACACAAACGCTACACCCACCCACCACACACACACACAACACTCACACTCATGCATACTACACACACACCACATAGCACACACCACATAGCACATAGCACATGCCACACAGCACACGCCACACAGCATACGCCACACAGCACACGCCACACACCACACAACACACTCCACACAACACACACCACACAACACAACACACACCACACACCACAACACACACCCACCCACACACTACACTCACACACCACTCACAAACATACACACATGTATATATACACATGTGAAAAGTCAGCAATGACAACAACACACGAGAACAATACATTACAATGATGATATATATTAGTTTAACACTTGATATAGTAGGGAAAGAGTCTTAATATTTCACACATTAGTCCTTCATCAGATATGAAGGATAGAAGGAAAGAAAAGAAGTAGAAGAGTAGACAAGACTAAGAAAAAGAAGAAAGACAAGAAATGTGCATGTATGTTTAGTCAATCATTTTGGTATATCATCATCACCGTTTTATGTCCGTTCTTCCATACCTAGCATGGGTTAGACGAGTTATCCTGTTGTGGGCAATGTCCGGTCGACTGACCTCTTGCTCATACAGGAACTGATTCTGGCTTGATTTATACAGCTGGATGCCCTTCCTAACACCAACCTCATTTACAGTGAGTGCTGGGTGCTTTTTTTCCGTCGCGCCTACATGTCCACTTTACAGTGTGGGCTGGGTGCTTTTTTGCCGTGGCACCTCCACAACCACTTTGCAGTGGAATGATAGGGACTCTAGTCCTATCATCTCATTTCTACAGCTGAGTAAACTGGAGCAATGTGAAATAAAGTGTCTTGCTCAAGAAAACAACACATCACCTGGTCTGAGAATTGAACTCACAACCTTTCAATTGCAAGCCCAATGCTCTAACCACTAAGCCATGTGCCTTCACATATATGTATATATTATAAAGTGACGGGACCCCAATATTTGAGCTCTTGCTAAACTGATTGCCAAAGGTCTTGGTGGTTAACTGGCTGTATCATCAGGAGGTGTGGTTTATCCAAATAAAGGCATACATGATTTATATATATATTTATATATTTGGTATAGATTTTCTCCCTCTCTCTATATATATATAATATGGAAAACGAAGAATCAGTGATGCATCGGAACGCAATTTATTAATGTATTACAACTGTTTCTCCGGCGAACAGCTCGAGGTGCGATCTATTTGTGGATCGAACCTGACTCTGGATTCGCAAGTTCCTCAGATACGTCTAGTGACTTCGAAGCAAATCCTCTGTCATTATTATAATCTGGCCACGAGGTTAACTTTGCCTTTCATCCTTACGGGGTCGATAAAATAAAGTACCAGTAATGTACTGGGTAATTGCTGGCCTTGTACCAAAAGTAGAAACAATTATTATAATCTGGCCCTTTATGATCTGATTTCAAATCCCGCTGAGGTTAACTTTGCCTTTCATCCTTATGGGGTCGATAAAATAAAGCACCAGTAATACACTGGGATAATTGCTGGCCCTGTGCCAAAATTAGAAACAATTATTATACTCTGCTCCGTAGGAGCATAGAGTGCTCAACTGGCATACCGCCTATGGACGCATCCAAGCAACCTTACTACAAATATATATATATATCACCTTGATCACCTTAACCGACCAGTCTGTCGAGCGTCCACTCAGCGCCGCTGGTCACAGCACGCCGTCCATTCCTCTCTGGATTGTGCTTTCCTCATCCATGTATTCCCAATCGTATTCTTAAAATCGTAACTCCACCCTCGTGGAGGCCTTCCGAGTGGTCGTTTCCGCTCACGCAGGTCCCACTCGGCAACTGAATCCCATACATTAAATATATATATATATATATATATATTTAATGTATGGGATTCAGTGAATTACTAATGGAGGTATCGAAAACAAGCACTCAATGCAGAAGCAGTGTGCATAGCTCTGCCTATGCATGCAAACACATACATACGCCCACCTACACAAACAAAATAGGGCTGATGCTTATATATATCCATCATCTCATAAATCATAACAAACACTGTATTTTTTTGGTGAATTGCCAGTCTGAGGAGCAGATCTATAATGGAGACGGGTCCATCTATGGGGTGACTCTGAGCCAATCCTCTGTGACACTCCCATAACAGGTCGATACACAGTAAAAAACTAAATATATGTAAATGAAACTTCATCATTTTTCTTTATATATATATATATATATATATAGTAAGGAGGTCGATGTTTGTTGTATTCAAGAGACCAGATGGAGGGGTGGGTCTGCTAGATTCATTGAGGGTAAAAAACGATGTTATAAGCTTTTCTGGGCGGGAAACGACGATGGGCTGGGTGGAGTAGGAATCATGGTAGCAGAAAAGTGGGCAGATAAGATAATAGACGTAAATAGAGTGAACGACAGAATAATTAAAATAAGACTTGTCCTCAATAGAACTACGGTGACAGTAATATCTGCGTACGCACCCCAATCCGGACTGCCTGGCGAAATCCATGGAGGCTATGGGTTTGGTACTAGAAATGAGGAAGGCTCCAGAATCCTGGAATTCTGTGACGCAAATAACCTAACTATCTGTAACACTAACTTCAAAAAACGTGACAATCACCTGATCACCTATAGATCCGGGGAACACACAAGCCAGCCAGGTAGATTATATCCTTACCAGAAGACGTGACAGAGTGTCTGTTGTAAACACTAAATCCCTCCCCCATGAAGAATGCACCTCCCAACATAGACTGATAATTAGCGACCTCATAGTCAGGACGAGACGTACTCGACAGCAGAAGAGGACTATCCTCAGGAGAAAAATATGGAAGCTAAAGGACCCCACAGCCAGAAATAAATTTCAAAGCATATTACTTGATGCTTTCGACAGTAAGGAAGAGCATTTAGAGTCGGACAATATAGAGGGACAGTGAGAATTTCTGAAAGCAAACCTGCTGATGGCGACAGACGAAGTCTGTGGCTGGAGCAAGCCTGTAGGCAGGAGGAGAGTAACATGGTGGTGGAACAGTAGGGTGGAGGGGTCAATTAAGGCCAAAAAGCAGGCTTGGAAAGTATGTCGGGATGGGGGAAGTAGAGAAGACTATCAAGTGGCCAGGAGGGAGGCTAGGAGACAAGTGTACTTCGCAAGAAGGGAAGCAGAGGAAAGAAAGTTCAAGCATGTTCTACAACGTGAGGACCAAAAACGTGAGGTGTTCAGGATTGCTAGGTAATGTGTCAAGGAAAACTGTGATATTGTCGGGGAGAAGTGTGTACTTAATGATGACGGCGTACTTGCCATCACCGACGCTGATAAGAAGGTAGCTTGGAAGTGCCACTATGAAAGGCTACTAAATGAGGAGAATAAATGGGAGAAAGACAGTCTCCCCCACATCGACCCAATAGAGGGACCAGCAGTGTTAGTCGAGGGTAGTATAATAAGTAAGGCAATCAAGGATATGAAGACGGGTAAGGCGGCTGGGCCTTCGGAAATAGTTGCTGAGATGCTGAAGGCATCTGGCTCGGTGGGACACACCTTGGTCACCCGGATAGTTAACCAAGTCGTACAGAATGGGGTTGTTCCGAAGGACTGGCATAGCAGCATCATCGTTAACTGTTATAAGGGTAAAGGAGATGCCCTAGATAGGAGTAACTATAGAGGCATTAAACTAATCGACCAGGTCATGAAGGTTACGGAAAAAGTAATAGCGCAACTAATCAGAGAGAGAATTGACCTAGATGAAATGCAGTTCGGGTTTGTGTCAGGCAAAAGTACCACAGACGCTCTTTTCATTGTACGTCAACTACAGGAGAAGTACCTAGCTAAAGGTAAACCCCTCTACTTAGCTTTTGTCGACTTGGAGGAAGCCTTCGACAGAGTCCCCCGTTCCATTATCTGGTGGGCCCTTAGAAAACTAGGTGTTGACGAATGGCTTGTGAGAGCTATACAAGCCATGTATAAAGAAACAGTCAGCAAGGTTAGAATTAACAACGAATATAGTGAAGAGTTTAGCGTAAAAGTTGGCGTCCATCAGGGCTCTGTTCTCAACCCCCTACTATTTATTATTGCCCTTCAGACTATAACAGAGGAGTTCAAGACCGGCTGCCCATGGGAACTCCTATACGCAGACGACCTGACGCTCATAGCTGAATCAATGGCCGAGCTAGAGAAGAAATTCCAAACATGGAAGCACGGCCTAGAATCAAAAGGCCTTAAAATTAACCTAGCTAAGACTAAAGTTCTAGTTTGTAGGAAAGAAAATAAGGCGGCGGTCCCTTCCGGGAAATGGCCATGCTCAGTGTGTAGGAAAGGCGTAGGTAGAAACTCCATTTTATGTCCCAAATGCAAAGTATGGGTGCATAAAAGATGTAGTGGGATCACGGGTAAGCTAACTAAGAACTTAGATTTTACATGTGGGTGGTGCTCTGGTGCAATAAGTAGCAGCGAGTGCCCACAAAATACTAACTCTTTCAATTGCGCAGAGGGCTCTATAGAAATAGTGGACAGCTTCCGTTACCTGAGTGACAAAATCAGCAGTGGGGGAGTGTGCTCTGAAAGTACAGTAGCTAGAGTCAGAACTGGATGGAAAAAGTTCAGAGAGCTTATACCACTATTAGCCGCTAAAGGGTTCTCCCTAAAAATGAAAGGCAGGTTGTATGATGCCTGCATACGAACAGCAATGTTGCATGGCAGTGAGACCTGGGCATTGTGCGCAGAGGATATACGCAGACTAGAGAGGAACGAAGCTTGCATGCTCCGCTGGATGTGTAATAGTAATATACGTGAACGGCAAAGCATAAACGAACTAAGGAAAAAATTAGAAATAAGAGGGATCAGATGTTGTTTACTCGAGAGAAGGCTACGTTGGTACGGACACGTGATGCGCATGAAAGTCGATAGCTGTATAACACAGTGCAGGGCAATAAAGATAGACGGTAGTCACGGAATAGGCAGACCTAGAAAATCCTGGGACGAGCTGATAAACTCCGACCTCACACACTTACACCTCTCCAAGACAATGTCACTGGACCGAGACCTTTGGCGGTACTCAGTAATAGAGAAGACCCGCCTTACCTAAATACATAGTAAAACCTACTACAGCCAGTAGGCATCTCTATCAAAATACACCCCGTCCCCCCACCCACACCCCCATCCACACCACCCCCTCCTATGTAAAGTTATGTTGGTGCCACAAC
>OZ024741.1:48514582-48517082 GCA_964016885.1 Eledone cirrhosa
TTTCTCAGTTATAAAAACTATCTCTTTCTCTCTATCACCCATCTCTCCCTCTCCACCTTCACTCTCATCTCCTCCCCCTTTTTTTTCATCCTTTCCACCCCCTCCCCCCTCCCTAAATAAAATATTTTTCCCAATATCACACATCAATCTAAAACCACTTTTCATATGTTGATTTAAAACTGCACTATCAACAAGTGTTTTTTTAGCCTTCATATCATGTTCTCCTGTTTTATCTGATGAAAACACAAATATTATTGCTTGATGATGTTTGTTTTTGAAATGCACATAATAAAATATATGGAACTCCTTTAACCATCTTTTGATCTTATATTATGCATACTCCAGTCCCACAAACTGTAGAGTGCTTCTTATCCGATATCTGCATTGCTTTATTGTACTACAATAAAACTCACCTCCTACATATACATATATATATATATATATATATATATATATACATATATATATATATATATACATATATATATATACATATATATATATATATATACATATATATATATATACATATATATATATATATATACATATACATATATATACATATACATATATATATATATATATATATATATATATATATATATATATATATATATTGTTATACTTTGGGAGGGTCATGTTGCCAATAAGAAACACACGCACCAGTTGCTTTCACTTCAATTTATTATATATTTATAAATTTATAAATTTACAAATCTACAAATTTATAAATTTCTGGTTGGTTGGTTGGTTCCACAACCAGATAGTTGTTTATATATTGTCATAGTCCTTTCGTCACACACTGTGACCTCTTCAGTGACTGGGGATTCCTTTCTTTGTTTCTGTGCCTTTCCTTTCTTCTGTCCTACGCCATTTTGTTTCTGTGTGTGTTGTGTGCTCAGTTTGCGCATGCGCCACATCCGGGTGTCTGTGTGTGTTTGTGTTCATTTATCTATTTGTTTATTTATTTACATGTTATTGGTTGGTTGTTTGTTCTATGTGTGTGTGTGTTTTCATATTGTCCTTAATTGTAAGTTGTGATGTTGCTGTTCCACTCATATTTTCTATTTAATTTTGGTTGTAATTCTTTTATGTTTATTGCCTCTGTAATTTGTCTAAACATTGCATCTTCTGAGAGAGCCGTGTTGGTTCTTTTAAGTTTGTATTTAAAAGATGAATGATGATTATAGAGACGAGCTTTAAAAGAGGTGGAAGTGGAGCCAAAATAGGTGAAGGAATTGGTGTCACTTCCACCTCTTTTAAAGCTCGTCTCTATAATCATCATTCATCTTTTAAATACAAACTTAAAAGAACCAACACGGCTCTCTCAGAACTCATATGGTCCTTGAAAGACAAAAACATTAAATATACCATCTTTTGGAAGAAGGTTTCTTCTGCGTCTTTATACTTGAACAGTTCTCTATCTAAAATCTGCAATCTCTGCCTAAATGAAAAATTTACCATTATCTCTAATCTAGATTCTATAATAAATAGACGCACTGACTTGTTTTCTATCTGCTTGCATAAATTCCATAAAACATTTCACAAAGTATACAGCTAATATTCAATTCTTTATCAATTTAGAATCTTTTTCTCAAAGGCACATATACATACACCTCTTTTTTAAAAATATACCCATCTTCCTACCTTATTTCAAAGGGTATTATACATTCTATAATACTTGTTTACTCATTACCCTTACTCTATATCACCTTGTAAAATCCTTCATAAACATATACATTTGTTTTGACGCTAGATTATTCATCCTTAATTCAATATTTTTTCTCCCTATCATCTAACTCATTCTCAATACATATTAACATTTTCTTTTTCTTTTTTCTTCGCACATATTATCAATTCCTTCAATATACAAACCTTAACTTCACATTATTTTTCTCAAATCCTTCAATATACAAACCTTAACATTACATTTTTTTTCTCTTCGTTAATTTTCAAAATTCCATAATACTTGTTGACTCTTTCTACACCACCCATATTTATCACTTCCTTTTCCTCTCTTCTAATATCTAACCCCTAATCTGTACCTTTTCTCACTCTTGCCTAACATAGAATCAATTATTACATAATACAACACATTCTTACTCTATATCACCTTATAAAAATCCATCGTAAACATATACATACTTTTTTTTGACGTTAGAATATTCATCCGCAATTCATTATTCTCTTCTCTCTATCATCAAACTCATTATTCTCAATACATATTAACTCCCTCTCCTTCTTCGCACATATTTTTCCCTTCGTTAATTTTCAAATTCTTTTAATTTATACATTATCTTCCAACGGTTTTCAACCTCTCTATGTAAAACAATATATCTTTCTCAGTTATAAAAACTATCTCTCTCTCTCTATCACCCATCTCTCCTCCTATCTCATCCTTCCTCATTATACTCCTCCCTCTCCACCTTCACTCTCATCTCCTCCTCTTTTTTTCATCCTTTCACCTCCCCCCCTCTAAATAAAATATTTTTCCCAA
>OZ024741.1:48522082-48524582 GCA_964016885.1 Eledone cirrhosa
TCTCTTGGCCTGCTGAAATCGCCTCTCACCCCCTCACTCTCTCTATCATATACGCTGGTCTCACACTCCTCCTCACTCCTTGCCAACCAAATATAAATAAGCCATGCTACAGAGGACTAAACCCAGAATTTGTCTCCTATTATTGATGGTCGCTTGTTCAGTTTTCTTCTACGAAATGTAACGTACATATCCATTTCTTCTCAACTCTCCACATTCGGTTCATTCATCTATATATCTTACAATCCCCCAGAATCAAAAAATCGTATTCAAAATTGGCTTTCTATAATTCTGTTCTGTCTCACCGTTGTTCTAAAAATAATTCTGCTCCTCGCAAACTACCCCATACCCCCCCCCCACTCTCCACCTTATTATTTGGACCAATCACAAGTAAACGACCTATGCTAGCTCTTCTGGTTGCTTTTTCGATATGATGGATGAACTAGGGAATATCTGGAGAGTCAGAAGAATCTGGACACCCGAAGACAATGCATAAGATAACGACAAATTCACCTCATGCTGCCGGACGAAAGGGCAAAGCCCCACCCTCTTTGTTGCGGCCGCGGATGGCCAACATAACCCCAACCCCATCAACCACACCCCTCCCTGCACCCCACCCACCAAACGCAATCCAAAACTTCAGAGTTGGTACCATGAATGTGGGGACCTTAAAAGGCCGCTCAAACGAGGTTGTAGAAATGCTTGAACGTAAGGAGGTTGATGTCTGCTGCATCCAAGAGACCAGGTGGAGGGGCGGGTCTGCTAGATTCATTGTGGGTAAAAAACGATGCTATAAGTTTTTCTGGGTGGGAAATGACAATGGGCTGGGTGGGGTAGGAATCATGTTAGCAGAAAAATGGGTGGATAAGATAATAGATGTAAATAGAGTAAACGACAGAATAATTAAAATAAGACTTGTTCTAAATAGAACTACTGTGACGATAATATCTGCGTACGCACCCCAATCCGGACTGCCTGGCGCTATAAAAGACACTTTCTATGAGACACTGATGCTCACTACCTCCCAAATAACCGACAGTGACTATATAATTATTGCTGGCGACCTAAATGGTCACGTTGGACAACATTGTGACGGCTATGATGAAATCCATGGAGGCTATGGTTTTGATACTAGAAATGAGGAAGGCTCCAGAATCCTGGAATTCTGTGACGCAAATAACCTAACAATCTGTAACACTAACTTCAAAAACGAGACAATCACTTGATCACCTACAGATCAGGGGAACATACCAGCCAGGTAGATTATATCCTTACCAGAAGACGTGACAGAGTGACTGTTGTAAACACTAAATCCCCGCCGCCCCCCCCCCACCCCACCCCATGAAGAATGCACCTCCCAACATAGACTGATAATTAGCGACCTCATAGTCAGGACGAGACGTACTCGGCAGCAGAAGAGGACTATCCTCAGGAGAAAAATATGGAAGCTAAAGGACCCCACAGCCAGAAATAAATTTCAAAGCATATTACTTGACGCTTTCGACAGTAAGGAAGAGCATTTAGAGTCGGACAATATAGAGGGACAGTGGGAATTCCTGAAAGCAAACCTGCTGATGGCGGCAGACGAAGTCTGTGGCCGGAGCAGGCCTATAGGCAGGAGGAGAGTAACATGGTGGTGGAACAGTAAGGTGGAGGAGTCGATTAAGGCCAAAAAGTAGGCTTGGAAAATATGGCGGGATGGAGGAAGTAGAGAAGACTATCAAGTGGCCAGGAGGGAAGCTAGGAGACAAGTGTACTTTGCAAGAAAGGAAGCAGAGGAAAGAAAGTTCAAGCATGTTCTACAACGCGAGGACCAAAAACGTGAGGTGTTCAGGATTGCTAGGCAATGTGTCAAGGAAAACCGTGATATTGTTGGGGAGAAGTGTGTACTAAATGATGATGGCGTACTCGCCATCACTGACGCTGATAAGAAGGTCGCTTGGAAGTGTCACTACGAGAGGCTACTAAATGAGGAGAATAAATGGGAGAAGGATAGTCTCCCCCAGATCGATCCAATAGAGGGACCAGCAGTGTTAGTTGAAGGTAGTATAATAAGTAAGGCGATCAAAGATATGAAGACGGGTAAGGCGGCTGGGCCTTCGGAAATAGTCGCTGAGATGCTGAAGGCCTCTGGAACGGTGGGACACACCATGGTCACCCGGATAGTAAACCAAGTCATACAGAATGGGGTTGTTCCGAAGGACTGGCGTAGCAGCATCATCATTAACTGTTACAAGGGTAAAGGAGACGCCCTAGATAGGAGTAACTATAGAGGGATTAAATTAATCGACCAGGTCATGAAGGTCACGGAAAAAGTAATAGTGCAACTAATCAGAGAGAGAATTGACCTAGATGAAATGCAGTTCGGGTTTGTGTCAGGCAAAAGTACCACAGACGCTCTTTTCATAGTACGACAACTACAGGAGAAGTACCTAGCTAAAGGTAAACCCCTATACTTAGCCATTGTCGACTTGGAGAAAGCCTTCGACAGAGTCCCCCGTTC
>OZ024741.1:48529582-48539538 GCA_964016885.1 Eledone cirrhosa
GTGTTTGTGTAAATATTAATGTTCCTTCATTTTAAAACACAAGCTTGCTGCATATAATTTGCAATCTTTTTTCATTCATTCTTATCGGATTGGCAGTATTGGTAGAACGTCGGACACCATGCTTTGCAACATAGAGTTATGGCCCTTTACATTCTGAGTTCAAATCCCTCTGAAGTTAGCTTTGTTTTTCACCCTTACGGGGTTGATAAAGTATAGTACCAGTAATGCACTGGGGTCGATTTAATCGACTTTCTCCTCCCCCCAAATAGCTGGCCTTGTGCCAAATGTACAAATGTAGAAACAATTATTTCATGTTAAATACATCTTTTGAAGATCTTATAACTTTAGCCTGTTTCTCTTCCAATCATCATGTTATAGGCTTAGAAAATGTTTTCAAAGAATACTTTGATGTAATAATCTAATCTGTATTGATGTTGTTAGTAAAACCAGAAATAATTGTTTCTGACATAGGTACAAAACTAGAAATTTGGTGTGGGTGGAGGTTTAGTTAATTAAATCTACCCCACTACCTAATTGGCACTTTATTTTAACGACCCTGGAAGGATTAAATCCACAGCTGTTATTAATGAAATTTAAATTCAGAATGTAAAAATCTGGAATAAATACAACCCATGCAAGTGTGGAAGATGGACGTTAAACGATGATGATGATGATGATGATGATGACGACCACAAGGTATTTTGTCTGATTCTGTAATGATTCTGCCAAACCTTGTGAAGTCAGAAATAACACAATTTAGTTATGTTTGTACTTTTGTTTACACCAGTTTTAACAAATGTTTTTTATGTTTCCATTTTATGTCTTATAACTTAGTAGTTCAACAAATAGAGATTGATTTATTGATTAGCAGACTAAAATAAGTACTGGACTCAATATGATTGACTAAATCCTTTGTTTTTATATTGATTTTCTGTGGAGGAAAGGTCTTTGCTGAAGTTGTTTGCAGGTGAAGTTAACATGGTACTTCTTGAATAGTTGCTAGAGGATGTCTGCAGGGATGACATGTGAAGAGGGAATTCCAGAGATTTGATAGTTCTCTGGAGGAAGTATTAGTGCCCAGGGGGAAGGGGGATTAAACACAATATTAGTGATAAGAGGAGGAAAGATGAGGAAGTTAGGAGTGCCTGACTAGATGTGGCACAAGACCAAATATCTCTAAGATGCAGAGGCCACTTGAATATGCTGCCTTAGATGGTTGACCCCAGTAAAAGAATAAAAGTTAAATTACTGAGGTGTGAGACAGTACCATGTATGGAATTAGTTTGAAGCATAAGTCAAGCTTAAGATAAAGAAGTGGATGCATGATTAGGGAGCAGTTTGGCCGAGTCAGTAGAGTATTGGATATTTGTTCTATATCTCTGTGTTCTGAGTTCAAATCCCATGAAGTTCCACTTTATTTTTCATCCTTTCAGAGTCGATAAAATACCAGCTCAGTACTGAGGCAGTCTTTTTATCTGCCAGCTGTTGTTTCTTGAATGTTCCACCAGATCAAGGGAAGGTTGGTTGAGAGGATATCTTTGTCTGCCCACGACTGCGTGGGCACCTAAAACCCTTAGCATGGTAAATACTACCAAATCATACTCTATTGTCAGTGACAGCTGTAGTTTTTGCTTTAGTAGATGCTTGATTAATTGTACCACTGGCAAGAGGGGGATTTAAATATATTTGTTGTTAGCTCTCATTGTTTTGCTTCCACTGTTTACTACATATTTTACGGCAAACTCTATGTAATGGTTTATTTTGTTGGTACAGATATTTTCCAATAGGTCACACTCATGTTTTGCTAATCATTTAATTGCCAAATGATATTTTCCATTCACCCTGAAACAATCTAATATTTGTTTCCCACATAACAAACAATCTGGCCTGATCCAGCATTAGCAAAACTTTCGATTTGTATTAGAACAACAACAAAAAAATTGTGTTCGATCAATTAGAGAAATTAAAACTACTAATTCTGGTAATTAGCTACATGCTATTTTTGTAATTACTATTAGACATAACATTTTCAGTCATAATTCTTCCAGTCAGTCATAATTTGAGATGGTCCTAGTGAATATAGTATCAGACAACAGGCTCATCCTTTGTGGGTTTAGTTAAGATTAATTCATTTTATTGGGTTTACGTCCTAGTCTTTCGATGTTTGTTTTTCAGAAAATGATTAACTAGATTTAGCTGATCATACAAAATAGTTTTCCTTTATATTTTTCTGTCTGCAGTTGCCATATTTAATTATCATCTTCATCTTATTGTGATAAAATGTACCCAGTCCATAGTGTGGTGGTGCTGGGTGCCATGATAAAATGTACCCAGTACACTCTGTAATGTGGTAGTGCTGGTGTCATGATAAAATGTACCCAGTACACTCGGCAATGTAGTAGTGCTGGTGCCATGATAAAATGTACCCAGTACACTCTGTAATGTAGTAGTGCTGGTGCCATGATAAAATGTACCCAGTACACTCTGTAATGTGGTAGTGCTGGTGCCATGATGAAATGTACCCAGTACACTCTGTAAAGTGGCTAACATTAGGATTGGCATCCAGCCATACATCCCATGCCAAAAATTGAATGTATAAGCAAGATAGGTTCTGCCACTCATCCAATTTTAAAACTTGACAACCCATCCAACCCTTGCCAACACGGAAAACAGACATAAAATGATACTCTACCCTCATCTCTGCTATTTGTAATGATTGTGATCATATACCCAACAGCAAATGATGGGTATATATTTAATCTTTGCTCCTAACCGTATTATTATTCCTAAGTTTATTCAAGTGACAATGTAGCAACCATTATTTGTTCAACAAGATGATCTCTTTGTAATTTTAATTTCCTCTTATTTGCTCTTCTCACAATAAGTATATTAATTAGTCTCTTACATTAACTATCAGGTGTCAGAAATTAGAATATTTCCAAAGAAATGCTACTAAATTATCTATAATATTCTGCTTGTGACAGTATTAAGTGATATACTTTAAATTACCTTAATTATGAAATGAAATCAAAGACAATCAAAATCTTTAATATTTTAAAACAATATTATGAAGATTTATAAATCTATGCATCAAAATTAAAAAAAATATATATATAAGGGTCCAGCCCGTGCTAGCAGGAAAAGCTGACATTTAAACGATGATGATGATGATAAAAGGGTGAATTTCCATGGGTCCTGCTAGCATCTTTTATCTTTTAGCTGTTCCAGTTGATATGCAGAACATTTGAAGTTGATTTGTATTATATGGCAGTTAAAGAGGTTGAGATGTATATACCTTACATTAGGTCTCTCATCCACTATATTCCCATTAAATTTTCTTTTGTCTTGCTGAGGGTGATAAACCTTCTAGTGCTAATGCTATGATAAAATGCACCCAGTACACTCTATAAAAGGTTTGTTGTTAAGAAGGACATCCAACTATAGAAAACATGTCAAATGTTCAACTGAGCCATGGTGCTCTGACTTGTCTAGAAAGGCAATAACTCCAAATATGACCTAAGTTGCACAGCAATGACCTGTCCATTTCATACCAGTATTGAAAAAAAGTGGAGTAAAATGATGATGGTAGGTGTTAAAATATTTATTATTTGAATAACATCAGGTAAAAAGACTAAAACAAGATGAAAATAAATATATCTTGTGACATACTTTGTATATGTAGAACAAGTTTGTCATTTTTAATGTAAAAATGAGGCATTGTGATTATTATTAAGAATAATTAAGAAGTAGTAAATATATTTTCTAAAAGGTATTAGTGATATAAGTAAAAACTATTCTAATGGTACTTGAAACTAGTTTGCAAGCTTGGTTTACTGATACTTTTTTGTCACTCTTTAGTGCTCACTATGAAGAGTTTTATAATAACTTTTATGGCCTCATTTCTTTTCACTTCTAATGACTCATCTGACTTGTAAGTTATAATGTTTATTTAATTGTTTTATTAAGTCAACTTTTGATTACAAAAATGACAACTGTGCAGCTAACCAAACAAATTGCTGTCACGCATAAGAATAAAAGAACAATGTAGTTAGTTTACCTTAGTGCTAGATAACTTATACATCTATCATGTTTTATGTTAAGGCCTTTTATGTTCATGTCTGCCAGTACAACTTTCTGTGTGTGCCACATCACAATCCTTTTCCCACTGTTTCATTGAAACTTTGAAATAAATTGTTTGAAAGTTTAAACTGCTTTTTTTTTTGTTTTAGTTAGTAAATGGTTTGTCTAATCCTGTTGAACAAGGTTAGATAAACTTCCTTTAAACAGGTTTATAATTTTATCATTATAGTTCATATCAGTTCTTGTTCAGAGTTACTATCCACTCAAGATGGATCAAACGACCACATTTTACTCATACATTCCATTTTTATCCTGGCTTCTAGAGCTAAATGCCTATCATAACACCGACTACTTTACAGAGTGTACGTGGTGTATTTTTACCATGGAACCAGTTGTAGAGAGGTTGTCATGTCCTCTAGAAAACTAATGAGTTCTTTCTACATTGTCTCTATTTGATTATTAACCAACTTACCAACTTACAACGGTTACTGGGTGCATCTTATAATGGCACTAACACTAGAGAAGTTGCCTTGTTCACTGCAAGATTTAAGAGTCCTTTCTACTCTACATAGACTCTATTTTTTTGAAGACTTACCTGATTGAGAAGAGAAGATGGCCAAAAGTTTGAAAGAAGAGAAAGTATTAATATGAGTGTGAAGGAAGAAACAGTGATAGGATACTATAGGAAGAAAAGGGTGTTGATTTCTGAGAGTGAATAGGAGTTTGAGTAGAAAACAGCATGAGCAACATGATGGGATAGCAATAGTGATGTATCATGGTAGGAAACAGCAAGTGGTCTATACCAACAGGGAAATGTGATGGTGAGGGTGATAGATATTAGGTAAGATATATGTGGGGCAGAGAGAAAGATAGTTACCAGTAGAGGGTGATGGTATTAAATATAGGAAATGAGTGATAGATATCAACAGATATGGGTAATGTACTGGGTACATTTTATAATGGCACCAGCACTACCACATTACAGTTTCATGGGGATGGGGGTGAATGATGGTTAGTAGTAATGGGTGATGGACCGAATATGGATGAATGTAGTAATAGAAGGATGATGGTGAGAGAAATATAGAATGATATGTGGTGGTGTAATGATAGGATAAAAACTGATCAAATGTATGATAGAGTGAATAGATAGTGATAAGTAGTTGTTATAAATACAATTATTATCATAGTCACCACAAGGGTGCTGGATTGGCTGTATCAGTAGAGCATCAGACACCATGTTTCACAGCATAGTTACGTCCCTTTACTTTCTGATTTCAAATCTCGCCAAGGTTAGCTTTGCCTTTCATCCTTACATGTTCGATAAGGTAAAGTACCAGTAACGCACTGGGGTTGGTTTAATCAACTTTCCCCTCCCCAAAATTGTTGGCCTTGTGCTTAAATCAGAAACAACTGCCATGACTACCACTATGCTTAAGACTCTCATCATTATTGCTATCATTATTGTTATCATTATTGTTTTAATGTTTCTATATATTTCCCCATCTTGGCATGGGTTTGAGATGTCTAGAATAGTTGTCTCCATTCTTTTGATCTTATCTGAAAGGCTCCATGTTTTCAGTTCTGTCCTAATTACATTTACACAAGTTTTTGGCAGTCTCTATCTCCAGGTATCTTTCACAAACCACTAAAAGCAGATTTTAACTAAAATTAGTTACAATAGCAAAATCGATAGTATCCACCCATTCTAATTTTCTTCTCCTAGCAGGGAAAGATGACTTTAAATGATGAGGATGTTGATGATGGTGATAATGACGGTGATGTTGATGATGGTGATAATGACGGTGATGTTGATGATGGGGATGATGAGGAGGATGTTAATGATGATAATGTTGATGATGTTAATAATGATGGGGATGGTGATGTTAATAATGATGAGGATGATGTTAATGATGGTGATGATGTTAATGGTGATGATGATGATGACATTAATGATGGTGATAGCTCTTGTCTCATTCTATTTGATGTTATTATTTTATCAAATTTTATCAAAAGAGCGATGGATTGGTAGTAATCAGTAGAGCTTTAGACAACATGCTTTATGGCATATAGTTATGGCCCTTTACATTCAGAGTTCAAATCTTGCCGAGGTTAGCTTTGCCTTTCATCCTTATGGGGTTGATATAAAGTACCAGTAATGCACTGAGTTGATTTAATCGACTTTCTCCTCTCTCCCAAAATTGTTGGCCTTGTGTTTAAATCAGAAATCATTAATGGAGGTGGATTGGCTGAATCGGTAGAGCATCGGATAACGTTTTCTGGCATAGAGTTACAGCCTTTTGTGTTTGGATTTCAAATCTCACCGAGGTTTGCTTTGCCTTTCATCCTTACTTGGTTGATAAAATAAAGTACTAGTAATGCACTGGAGTTGATTTAATCAACTTTCCCTTCCCCCCAAAATTGTTGGCCTTGTGCCTAAATCAGAAACCATTATTTTATCAAATTTATCTCTTTGTATTCAGTTCTTTATCATTTTAATTCATTAACAATTTTCTATTAAACAGTCACATTTTAATGAATTATTATTACTATGTCCCTAATTGCACCTGATTATGTCTTAGTAAATATAGAATAACAACCATGTATTACCATCTGTCTTCACTACCAAATGAAGGAGCCTTTATTTAGATGCTTCAGCTTATACTCATTTGTTTTGGCATATTTCGGACATTAGCTTATATTCAGATCAGTTATCGGTTTATACATGACAATGTATTATATCTGTAAAATAGTGTATGTGGTTTAACTCCAGATTACACAATTGTCCTTCACATCATCATCATCATCAGCAGCAGCAGCAATTTTTGTAGGTTGTCTCTGTTGTTTTAAAAAAAAAAAACAGAATTAGCTGTTGATTGGGGGTGGGGACCTGAAAAAGGAATAAGTGGGGGTGGGGATGATTAATGGAGACCCAAGAGCACATATTTGATTTTGTGGTTTATTTAATTGAACGTAAGAATGACATACCTATTCATTAACTTTAAAATCACCAGCAGCATTATGTTAACCAGTTTACTAATGTGTGAGGGGTGGCAGATTGCAAAAGTCATTGCTTAAATTATTGTAGGTATGCTACAATAAAATCTTTTCTTTTGGATGAAAAATTGTCAATAGTGTTTTGTGACATGAATTTCAACCATCCATTTGCTTGATGAAATATCTCTTGCTTAATAATGTAAGTTGAGATTATACAAGAAATAGACTGAACCAGATAATGGACTATTCTGCACACAGAATATTATAAAAAAGGAAACAACACTTGCTGTGAGGGTTTTTATCTTTAGACAGCCTGTATATTGAAAGCCATTCAACATTATGTAAGACAGTACAACATTTTTTCCTGACAGTTTCCTGTTTAAAAAAGTTTTATTCTTTTTCACCACACAGTGCAATAACAATTTGCATCAAACATTGACTCTCTAAAAAAAAACAAGATAAGTAATTCATATACATCCTGTATAGCACATTTTCTGTATAGGAATCACTTGGTAAATACTGATAGACAAACATTTGTATATATATATACACATTTTTGTGAATATATTTTGTCTTGTTTTGTATAACATGAATTACTGCTTTTATATATATCATGTGAACTGTGTATATTACTTTGAAGTACTTTTTTGTATAATACTTGAAATGTTTTTTATTACTTTCAGTAATAACAATGACCCCACCATATACACCATATATTACAGTTGGAAAGTTTTAAATAAACATTTGTACATATGCAAATATTATTACAGTTTATAATTCTATATTCAGAATTCCAAAATCTGAAAGCCCAAATCCAAATTGCTTTACAGTGAGGGAATTTTTAATAAATGTTTCACACTTATGTTGGAGATCTTGGAGTATAATGAACCATTTTTACTTTTGTAAAAGTGGCTTTCACTTAGATTTGTTGTTTTGTAATGTAATGGAATTTTGATTTGCTGTAAATTACCCACATAAACTATGAGAGTAGGCTGACTATGAAGGAGTGATGCTAGAGCTGTGAAATTTTGCATGCATTAATTTCAACTCTTCTTAATAACTGTATTGTTTCCTTCCAGAGACTATTTTGAAAAACAAACCTCGTTTGGTCATTACATGAAAGTATCTTGGTCAGCCTATGAAGGAGTGATGCTAGAGCTGTGAAATCTTGCATGTATTAATTTCAACTCTTATTATTAATAACTGCATTGTTTCTTTTCAGGGACTATGTTGAAAAATAAACCTTATTTGGTCATTCCATGAGAGTTTCTTGGTCAGCCTCTGAACTTTTCACCTGATCCTTGTAGTTTGTGGTCAAACATTGGACAAATATTCTCTTCATTTTATATTTCCTTCATTTCTTTAAAATTACAATTGCATCAATAATATTGCCTTCATTGGTTTTAAAGTCTTAGTGTTATGTTATTATTTATGAAAATGAAAAGAAAGCATTATACTCTAAAATCAACATTGTGACAATAATCCTTTAGTTTCCATCATTATAAATACTTAAGAGAAAAATGGTGGGTGATAGATAAGTGACTTGATTTTTACTTCTTGTTCTGGGAGATTTGGCTGCTTTTTCTAGTTGATCAAGCAACCACTCTTTGTCAACTTTTGTAAATCAATATCAAATAGTTAAAATAAGATACATGATATATGGTAGGCAGATATGAAACGAGTGTAAAATACAAAAGTATGTGATTGACTAAGCTGAAATGAAAGTGTCATGGAATAGATTTGTTTAAGTGAAAACAGAAACTGTTTCCAAAAATGAATCTCTTACTCTCGGGTCTCGAATAATCGTTCCCCCCACCCATTAATTTCTCACTTATTGAATAAGTGGGTGAAGAAGAAGTTTGTTAATAATTCACTTTCATGTAGACTCCATAAATTGTTCAGAAATGGAGCTACTATTAGTAAGACCCATCTAAAGTCTGTTGACAGAGTAAAGATTATTGAATGTATTTATTATATACAACCTCTTAAATGTCCTGCTTCAAACCAATCTACCAGAATCTATTCTTAAGGTCAATTGAGAGAAGAAAAAAAAGCCAACTATTTTGCTTCTTACATATCATTGAATATTATTTGATGTTGAGAAGTTGGCTGGGAAAACGTTTGAATCTTTTCATTGAAATATATTTTATAATCAGCATTCGTTCTTAATTTACTTTCTTTTTCCTCCAAACAAATGGCATTGCACTATTGACACTCTCATAATGTTATGGGGTTATTATACTCACCATTACTCCAAGATTGTGAACTAATTTTATTTTTAGCTGTACCCAATACTGAAATGTTATTAAGGGTAAATGCCCAGAAACACAGTAACATGGCATACTTTTCAGAATGTCTGCTCCAATCAATCAAATAATATAAAGACTATTAACAACAATAAAGCCGAAGTGTTTTTTATTCCCAGATTCAAACAGTCGTCGTAGTATCAACTTCTCAGGTCTCAAATAATTGTCCCTCTCTCCCCCTTATTAATTTTTTCAGAATTTTTCAAATCCCACGCTCTTACCCCCCCCCCCCCCCCCCCCCCCCCACACACACACTCACTAATCTCACTAATTAAATTTTGCTAATCTATTTCTGGCAAAATTTTATTTTAAATGGTAGCATTCCTGTGACAATTTTTTTAATATATTAAAAACCATTATACACAACAAAAGAAGTACATTATCCTATATGTTATAAAATAAATAGAATGGGTTGGGGGTTTCAATAGGTAAACTAAATTAATAATTCCTGGTTTTTTTTTTTTATTAATGGAGACAACCTAGGAAAATTATCGATTCCCCCCCTCCCCTCGATGCAATGTAAATTATCATTTGTTGCACAATTAATATTCAAAGCTACTTCTTTACCATCTGAAT
>OZ024741.1:48557238-48794738 GCA_964016885.1 Eledone cirrhosa
TATGTTTACATTATTCTGTAATTGTATGCATCTTTCAATATATATCATCAGCATGTGCGTCAGTATTTGTAAAACTGTGTGTACGTACAATGAGTAAACCATTTAACTGTTTACTTTTGTAACTATTTATATGGGTATGTGGAATATAACTATGTAGCACTGAAAATAAAATGATCCTTGGAAAAGATGACAATAGATATTTGTTTCTTTTATGAATAAAATAATATTTAGAAAAAACTTTCCGTGAAACTGAATAAGACTAGTAATATGCACCCGTGTTAAGTCAGCAAGTTAGGCAGTTATCAATATAGCTTTTCATCTATCTTTCAGATATTTCAAGATATACACCCGTCACATCTATTTATCTATCATTAAGTCTAGCAATCTAACTAGGTATACAGGCATGTCTAATACTGAATCTATATAAATACTAATTTATCAAGCCATCGATTCATCTATCTGTCTATATCTCCAGTTATCAATCCATCCATCCGTCTGTCTATATCTACAGTTATTAACCCATCCATCTATCTGTCTGTCTATATCTCCAGTTATCAATTCACCCATTCATCTATCTGTCTGTCTGTATCTCCAGTTATCAATACATCCATTTATCTATCTGTCTATCCAGTTATCACTCCATCCATTCATCTGTCTAAATTTCCAGTTATAACTCCATCCATCCATCCTTGTGTGTCTCTCTATCCATAAATCCAGTTATCACTCCACCCATCCATCTATCTGTCTATCCATCCGTCCATCCATATCTCCAGTTATCACTCCATCCATCCATCTATCTGTGTCTCTCCATATCTCCAGTTATTAATTCATTCAGTTACCACTATTTCTTTTACGCAACCAGATAACTATTTTAATAATTTCACCCGAAGATGGAATCATAACGTTTAAAAATCTTTAATCGAAAATGAGAAGTTGAAGCGTGTATGCCTTTATCAAGAGTATTTATTACTGACATAAAATATCTAAAAGGTTTTCATATGGAGCTGGAATCTATTTGTAAACTTTGTTCACTGAACACACAAAAACCCTAAATTCTGAGGGAGACAGAGAGAAGAGAGGGGATAATATTTACAACTTTGTCCAAAGAATCTGCTGCATAATTCAACCGTGAATCGAAACCACAATGCCGAATAAACTCACCGATTGTGAACGTCTGTCTGTCTGTCTTGACAATCATTTTTTTTTAAATGAAAAAAACCACAACTATTTTCCTAAATAGCTAGATCATTTTTACACTAATTATTTATTACTGGTAATTTCTTTTAGACAGCGCAATAAATAAAGCCAATCAAATACAGCCCGAACAACCGTAGTTGAATATGATGAAATAAGTACCAAAATTAGGTGGGTACTGAATTAGAGGTACCGGTAGCATAGTGCTCTCTCGTGTTAGCTAGCAGAGAGGTATGTCTGTCTTTAAATCCATACATTGTCCAAAACGGTACAAGACCTCAGACTTTATTTAGAGAGAAAAAACATTACAAGAAATTAGTGTCATGAGATGGATAGTTCCAATATCAGAATCAATAGAAACCATCTCGCAGACTCGATTGCGTCGTCTCTACGGTGCTCGCTAGTTTAATGATAACAAAAAAGATACGATGAGAATAAAATTGTGTGTGTGTGTGGGAGGGGGGTTATGCATTGTTATTAGTTCTTTCTTTATTTACTGAATTAGAAAGCAAATCTTCTGAATTATATCGGAATCACTTTAAAATGTGTTCACAATAGTTTGGTAGTTCTCAGTTCTTTCTTGAAGAAAGAGATGCTAGGGTATTAATTTAGTGTATTTATTATTAGTGAAATTAGTAGCTTCAACTGGCTATTGAAACTAGGGTGTCAACTTGTTTCGCCGGTAACGCCACGCTGCAAGCTGTATAAAATATTTAACGATCGTAATAATAGTAATTCCGTCATACATTTTTTTTTTAATGTTATGTGCTTTCATTAATTTAAATGGCTTAATGGCTTCAAATAATTTGGTATGGTGATAAAAGAAATGTTACGTTTAAATAGAAAGCAGGGTGTGCGTTATACAAAAATAATGTAATAAAAGCTAAATATTAAATCTATATCTTTCAAAAATTCCTCCTCTTTTTATATATTTCATTACTATATTGTAATATTGCTACGTTATTTTTGTAGTTATGTTAAAACCTAAATTAATGTAGTGAAGAATACAAATGACAACACAGGAGGTAAATAAATATTTTCAAAAAAATTATTTCAGAATGTAAATGATGAATAAAGAGCGTAATTAATTTCTTATGGACGTCAATAACAATCATGCTATAAAGAAAACAGAATCTGTTAATTAAATCAAACCATGAAATTTTCTTACCTCTGTCCGGAAAACAAAATAAAAATGTTATCAGTTAATCGCCGCCTAGGCAAAGTGAATGAAGTATGCAAGTGTATGTGTAATAAATATATCGGTTTAGTGTGATGATGAAAAGAGAGACAACAAACAGTTTTACGTCTGCTCACGAACGAAGCTTGTCTGTTGTCGCTAGAGTTTATAAAATTATCTCCCTTTGATTCGCTAGCCTGGAAGACGTTTTTGTTCTTTTTCTCTCTCTACGTCTTTTTAAACAATTTTTCTATTGGTCACCAGACGGCGGTGTAAGCAACGTAATTCTACGTCTCCATTATTTTAGCCTTTTTTCTTTTATTTTAAAACCGCATTAGTTAATTAATTGTTCAAGAAATGATCTCAGTTTAATTAATAATATTTTTTATTTATAAAACAACTCTTTTTTTTCTTTATTCTAAACTCTCTCAGCTGATTTCTTTACTTTCTTAAGCATCTTTTTTAAAATCATTCTACACCAATCCACAAATTTATGAAGTATGGAAAATGAGACTTGGAAGTTTCTTAAATCTTTTTCGGGGTTATTAGTGACCCAATTAAAATGAAATGTCTATAACCGGGAATCGAAACCAGTTGACAGCCTTATCACTAATCTACAGCATCGTCACTGGCCCAATTATAACTATTATTAAAAACTGACAGTGAGTTAGAGCGCTCGGCTAACTTTATAGTGCTTGGTTTCGTCCCTCGACTTTCTCAATAAAAATCTTGCCTTGATTGGCTTGTTTCCTTCAGGTGTCGCTAAAGTAACGAAACGTTTCTCGGAAATATTTCAATTGGCTCGAGTATACTTTCGTCTTATAACAGTTTTGCTTCAGCTTGATTCATCTATACACACATACAATTAGCTACACATAGGGAAAATATTAACTAATTGTAATGTGAAAAATGCTAAGAATGAGACAGGCTCACAAGCAAATATCATTGGTTCAGATTAGTGTACGTTTCAGGATATTCAAAAGGATACAGTTGTACAATAGCTAGTTAACACTTCTCTAGCACAGTGACGATTATAATTTTTTGTTTACGGAAGATTATTAGTTTTTTTTTTGGGGGGGGGGGGTTACTTATGGAATAATTTTATTCACGGTTGTATAAATAACATTACAAATTGTTCACAATTCTTTCAGAATTAAACTATAAACACAATAAATACAATTAACTATTGCTAGGAACCTTACAAATACAACGCACCAAAATATACGATCAAAGAGAGTGAAAGAAAAAAAAAAGAGCAAACAAAAACAAAAACGACCATCAATTCACCACCAAGTCCGACAATCGGGGACACACCACATGAGTAAACATAAATTTTTTAGGTAAGCCAGCACGTTCGCAACATTACTGCGGGTGATGGTGAGTCTAAGGCGCTGAAACAACCAGGCACCCTCATGGGCATCACTTGACACCTCGGTAAAGCGAACCGCCAACGATGACAAGAACTTCGCTATCAGCGGCCCAACTCCACCAAACGTCTCGGCTGGAAAAAATTGTTTGATAGTTCCCGGTATTTTCGGATTTTATTCCGTTCGGCAATAGAAGCAGTGACCTCCACATTTACCGCGGTAGGAGGAAGCAAAAGAGTCACAGACTGTGGAATCCCAGATTAGACACCTGCCTCTTCCCATCAATTCTGAATGATCCAGCCGGCTCCAGAACTGAGGGGGATATTTACTCGAGCTAAGGCCCGATCAGGTTTAGCTTGGTGTGGCGGGCGAAGCGACCCGCATTTAGGCGGCAGGATAAACTATGGCGGTCTGTTAGGGAAGTTCGTAACAGGTGCTCAACATGGAATTTACAAGATTTTTTTTTCTTTTCGAAAAGAGGCACGTTTAAGTTCATTTTTGAATCCTTCTCCCTTACCTTTTATTTTTTTATTTAAAAAATTAAGGGACTTCCAATTTTATGTTTTGAATTTCGGAAATTCAGAATCAATAGACGTAATCTGTAAAAATAAAATTATTTTTTAAATCAGTTATTGATTCCAGTTATGGGATTCATAGGCGTCATTTTTTGTCATTATATTATTGTTTTGTTTGCGTTTGTAATTTTTTTTATTATAACTATCTATTTCAGTAGAATTCAACACATACACAGCTATATCTCTACATAAATATTTCACAAATAGAGAATCAAAAGGAAAGAAAATATTAAGTCAACACTAAGTGCGTTGATCAGTCACACACCTCAAGGGGTGCTGGAGCCTCTAATACTTTTTGATGCACTGACAGCATTACCACGGGTGATGGCGAGGCTAAGGTGTTGGAACAACCATGGAAACCTGTAGAGTCGAGGGGCGTACCACAGCGACATTTCAATCCCCCACAGACATCGGCTCCTACTCTGGGTGCAATGGAGATGCGGAGCTCATCCAGATTGTGTAGGCCTCGATGTTGGTACGGGAAGATTATCAACCAGTCCTACGAGAATTTTGCGCTCGCAGAAAATAGGCGACACCTTGAGAATTGATCAGATTGATGGAAGAGAGAGTTAAAGGTGTCTCAAATGTAGATTGTCCCAAACTCTCTATTTCAGTCTATCCGCCTCTGCATCAAGAACCGACAAACTTAGCTCCCTCCCCTGTAGTAGAGCTTCATCCATCTCCCTGTTGAAATTAGTCCATATTAAAGAAAAGAGGACGTTACCTACTAAAGGGGAACAAACATGTTTGGAGGAAAGAAAGCAGGCAAGAGGCAGAGACGGGCGTTTACGCAGACCTAGTTTAGTGGGGGTGTTTGACATTTAAGACATGGAATAGAGGCGGGCGGTCACTGATGGCGATGTTCTTGTTATTGTTGACGGCTCGCCGCACTAAAGTATCAGGTGAAGCTTGTTAGTGTCTTGGCTTGCCTCAAATCGTGTTATTAGTTGTACGTGTCTTTAAATTCTCTTATTAATTTCTATTGATTTGTCTCTTGTAAATCATTAATTATATAAAAAGGCCGGTGCCTTAGCAGTATCAGTAAAGTTTCAGACATGTTTTACGACATAGAGTTATGCCCCTTTACGTTCTAAGTTCAAATCTCGCTGGGATTGGCTTTACCTTTCATCTTTACGAGGTCGATAAAATAGAGCACTAGTAATGCAGTGAGATCGATTTAATTGACTTTCCCATTCCCATAAATTTGTTGGCCTTGTGCCTAAATAAAAAGAAATATATAAATAGGCATAACTATAGTTTAGCGTTGCTTTTATTTTTATTACTTCAGATTCGTGAAAAAAAGATTCTTTGGATCCCAAATAATAATAATAATCGGTAATTTTTCTAGGTTGTCTCCGTTGATTTTTAAAAAACCAGAATTAGTTGTTTAGTTTACATATTGAGACCTTAACTCATCCTATTTATTTTAAAGTATAGGATTTCTAGTTATGTACTTTTTTTGTCATATAACATTTTAAAAAATTGTTTAATGTATAAAGTAAATTAATTGTTGCAGGAATGCTACCCACTTAAGATAAAAAATTTAGCCAGGGATAGATTAGCAAAATTTAATAAGCATGTGGGGGATAAGAGCGGAGGTTCGAAAAAATCTGAAAAATTAATAAGCAAGGGTGGAGATACAATTATTCGAGACCTGCGAGTACATGCATGTTGTGATATTTTCTTTTACGAATAAAGAATGCAGCATCATCATCACTGTTTAACGTCCATTTTTCCATACTAGCATGAGTTAGACAGGTTGAAGCAAGTTGGGTCAGGTGACCATGTCTTGCTCACAGATCTGTTTCTGGATTGGTTTCTACGGCTGGATGCCCTTCCTAATGCCAACCACATTTACAGAGTGTGCTGGGTGCTTTTTGTTGTGACTCCTACATGACCACTTTACAGTGTGGGCTGGGTGCTTTTTGTTGTGACACCTACATAACCACTTACATTGTGGGCTGGGTGCTTTTTGCTGTGTTGCCATCATGACCACTTTACATTGTGATCTGGAAGCTTCACTGAATATACATAAACATATCAACATACTGACATCATTACCATGAGTGATGGCATGGCTAAGGTGTTGGAACAACCAAGCACCCTCAAGGACATCACCAGATTTCTCAGTAAGATGAGCAACCAATGATGACAGGAACTTTGTTGTCTGCAGCACAGCTCCTCCAAAACATCTTGAACATCATAGCTTTAATTGTATTGCTTTATTTTCATTTTCATTCTATTCTCTCATGTTGATATTACTGTAGAACTAGTTGCTGGAGATGTTTAATGAAAACAGGTAAAATAACTAAAACACAAAAGAAAAAAAATCATTCATGTTACTAAATATTACTTTAATTTCTGCATTGGATGAAGAAGTATCAAAATTGAAATAAGGTTTTTAGAATAATTGTACACAGAAGCATCTTGATATTAATAAACTTCTCTCTGAAAAGTTTAGTATCAATTCCATTAGACCAACCCAACAAATGGATTTTTTTAAAAATAAAAACAATTTAATAGAAAAAGGAAAAATAGATTGTGAAGAAAGAATGGAATATAAAATAAGAAAATATAAAAATGGAAAAGGAAGGGAAAAGCAAGGACTTTAGTGTCACAGAAGAATGGGGGTGGGGAAGGGGGTGATGGGCTCTGGTCCTAGTGTAATGGGGCTGCACTCCGCGGGCAAGACCACAAAAGCTTTCCCGCAGACAATGGTCAGTGAAACCTGCTACAACAGCCGCCCAACCTTGTGGGGCTCCTTCCGCAGACGGGCTGCTGACATTCCAATCTTGCAGAGGAGCTCAGCAGTACGGGGGTCTAAGTATGCCTGAGATCTCGATGGTGACTGGTGCAAAGAGGAAGCGGCCAGACAATCCCTGGTATTTGTTTATCTTCCTTTCCTCTGCAAGGCAGGCCATGGTACCGGGGTTTGTGGCTGAAGAGACTAAGCCGGAGGTGGAGAACATGTCACAACATGTGGCATCCCAGATGAAAATAGATTTTCAGCTGCATATATGAATTATTTTGATTTCTCTAAATATCCCCTCAATGCCAATCCAATGTTTTATGCATATTGTGGTGTATATGTGTATCTATGCATGAGTGTGTAAGGGTGCTTTTATTTTATTTTGAAGTGCAAAATTATTTTATTTCAAAATACTCATAATATATTCCTAGGATAAAATTGTATAAAAATAATAAAGAATCTAATATTTAGTCAAATATATAGAGAAAGAAAGCAGTATTGGAAAGGACTATAAATGCCATAAATGAGAGGAAAAGTGCAAGGACTATTAGACAACATAAGAAAAAAAAGGCGGTGGGAGAAGAGAAAGTGACAGACTCTACACCTAGGTCAGAGCAGTGTTTCGCCTCTGCCCCACAGACAAATTGGCAAAAGCATTGGTCAGCGACACAGCTGGGCTGCTATCATTCTGATTTTACGGAGGTCAGCTACATGGGGTCTGAAAACACCTGGGATCTCAACTGCAACTGATGAAGTGAGGAAACGGCTGTTCTCTGCATTGCGGGCTTCAGTACTGGCCGAAGCAACTAAGTTGGTGGCGGAGAGCAGGTCACAGCATGTCATATCCCAGATGAGGGATTTAACTCCTTTGACTGGGAAGAGGGTAATTCCGTCAGAGCACATGCCATCTCCTTGGTCAAGGCTTGTTGGTTCCAGTTGTGACAAGAAGCTGGCCACGTCCAGGCTCCTTCTCATTATGTGGTTGAGAGCTGCATGTTGGGGGAACTGGCCTGTGCTCTGGCGGCATGATAGCAGATGCAGGCCAAACTCAGCGACAACAGCTCCACAATGGCATTTGTATGGCTCACACATGTGGTGGACTGACTAAAAAATATTTCTGACAGAAAAGTGATACATTTCTAAGAATTTCAAAATTTTCTAGTTTGAACAAACATAAAAAATACAAAATGTTGACATTGTTTTCTTATACACACTTCACCATTATTTGGAAGTTTACATTGAAACTTTAGTTCAATTTGATTTTTTAAATTCTAACTTAAATAGGTCTTACGGTCTAAATATTCTCCACTATTAGGGTCTAAATATTCTCCACTATTACATTCTAAATATTCTCCGCTATTATGGTCTAAATATTCTCCACTATTAGGGTCTAAATATTCTCCACTATTACAGTCTAAATATTCTCCACTATTACGGTCAAAATATTCTCCACCATTAGGGTCTAAATATTCTCCACTCTTACAGTCTAAATATTCTCCGCTATTACAGTCTAAATAATCTCCACTATTACAGTCTAAATATTCTCCACTATTACAGTCTTAATATTCTTCACTACTACGGTCTAAATATTCTCCGCTATTACAGTCTAAATATTCTCCACTATTACAGTCTTAATATTCTTCACTACTACAGTCTAAATATTCACGGCTATTACAGTCTAAATATTCTCCACTATTACAGTCTAAATATTCTCCACTATTACAGTCTAAATATTCTCCACTATTACAGTCTAAATATTCTCCGCTATTACAGTCTAAATAATCTCCACTATTACAGTCTAAATATTCTCCGCTATTACAGTCTAAATATTCTCCCCTATTACAGTCTAAATATTCTCCGCTATTACAGTCTAAATATTCTCCGCTATTACAGTCTAAATATTCTCCACTATTACAGTCTAAATATTCTCCACTATTACAGTCTAACTATTCTCCACTATTACGGTCTAAATATTCTCCACTATTACGGTCTAAATATTCTCCACTATTACAGTCTAAATATTCTCCGCTATTACAGTCTAAATATTCTTCACTACTACGGTCTAAATATTCTCCACTATTACAGTCTAAATATTCTCCGCTATTACAGTCTAAATATTCTCCACTATTACAGTCTAAATATTCTCCACTATTACAGTCTAAATATTCTCCACTATTACAGTCTAAATATTCTTCACTACTACGGTCTAAATATTCTCCGTTATTACAGTCTAAATATTCTCCACTATTACAGTCTAAATATTCTCCACTATTACAGTCTAAATATTCTCCACTATTACAGTCTAAATATTCTTCACTACTACAGTCTAAATATTCTCCGCTATTACAGTCTAAATATTCTCCACTATTACAGTCTAAATATTCTCCACTATTACAGTCTAAATATTCTCCGCTATTACAGTCTAAATATTCTTCACTATTAGGGTCTAAATATTCTCCACTATTACAGTCTAAATATTCTCCGCTATTAGAGTCTAAATATTCTCCACTATTACAGTCTAAATATTCTCCGCTATTACAGTCTAGATATTCTCCACTATTACAGTTTAAATATTCTTCACTACTACGGTCTAAATATTCTCCGCTATTACAGTCTAAATATTCTCCGCTATTACAGTCTAAATATTCTCCACTATTACATTCTAAATATTCTCCACTATTACAGTCTAAATATTCTCCACTATTACAGTCTAAATATTCTTCACTACTACGGTTTAAATATTCTCCACTATTACAGTCTAAATATTCTCCACTATTACAGTCTAAATATTCTCCACTATTACAGTCTAAATATTCTTCACTACTACGGTTTAAATATTCTCCGCTATTACAGTCTAAATATTCTCCAATATTACAGTCTAAATATTCTTCATTACAACGTCTAAAAATTCTCCACTATTACAGTCTAAATATTCTCCACTACTACGGTCTAAATATTCTCCACTATTACCGTCTAAATATTCTCCACTATTACAGTCTAAATATTCTCTGCTATTACAGACTAAATATTCTCCACTATTACAGTCTAAATATTCTTCACTATTACAGTCTAAATATTCTCCGCTATTACAGTCTAAATATTCTCCACTATTACAGTCTAAATATTCTTCACTACTACGGTCTAAATATTCTTCACTACAACGTTCTAAATATTCTCCACTATTACAGTCTAAATATTCTCCACTATTACAGTCTAAATATTCTCCGCTATTACAGTCTAAATATTCTCCACTATTACAGTCTAAATATTCTTCACTATTACAGTCTAAATATTCTTCGATATTACAGTCTAAATATTCTCCACTATTACAGTCTAAATATTCTCCACTATTACAGTCTAAATATTCTCCGCTATTACAGTCTAAATATTCTCCACTATTACAGTCTAAATATTCTTCACTACTACGGTCTAAATATTCTCCACTATTACAGTCTAAATATTCACTATTACGGTGTAAATATTCTCCGCTATTACAGTCTAAATATTCTCCACTGTTACAGTCTAAATATTCTTCACTATTACAGTCTAAATATTCTCCGCTATTACAGTCTAAATATTCTCCACTATTACAGTCTAAATATTCTTCACTACTACGGTCTAAATATTCTTCACTACAACGTTCTAAATATTCTCCACTATTACAGTCTAAATATTCTCCACTATTACAGTCTAATTATTCTTCACTACTAAGGTCTAAATATTCTCCACTATTACAGTCTAAATATTCTCCACTGTTACAGTCTAAATATTCTCCACTATTACAGTCTAAATATTCTTCATTACTACGGTCTAAATATTCTCCACTATTACAGTCTAAATATTCTCCACTATTACAGTCTAAATATTCTCCACTATTACAGTCTAAATATTCTCCACTATTACAGTCTAAATATTCTTCATTACTACGTCTAAAAATTCTCCACTATTACAGTCTAAATATTCTCCACTATTACAGTCTAAATATTCTTCACTACTACGGTCTAAATATTCTCCACTATTACAGTCTAAATATTCTCCACTATTACAGTCTAAATATTCTCCACTATTACAGTCTAAATATTCTTCACTACTACGGTCTAAATATTCTCCGCTATTACAGTCTAAATATTATCCACTATTACAGTCTAACTATTCTCTACTATTACAGTCTAAATATTCTCCGCTATTACAGTCTAAATATTCTTCACTATTAGGGTCTAAATATTCTCCACTATTACAGTCTAAATATTCTCCACTATTACAGTCTAAATATTCTCCGCTATTACAGTCTAAATATTCTTCACTATTAGGGTGTAAATATTCTCCACTATTACAGTCTAAATATTCTCCGCTATTACAGTCAAAATATTCTCCACTATTACAGTCTAAATATTCTCCGCTATTACAGTCTAAATATTCTCCACTATTACAGTCTTAATATTCTTCACTACTACGGTCTAAATATTCTCCGCTATTACAGTCTAAATATTCTCCACTATTACAGTCTAAATATTCTCCACTATTACAGTCTAAATATTCTCCACTAGTACAGTCTAAATATTCTCCACTATTACAGTCTAAATATTCTACACTATTACAGTCTAAATATTCTCCACTATTACAGTCTAAATATTCTCCACTATTACAGTCTAAATATTCTTCATTACTACGTCTAAAAATTCTCCACTATTACAGTCTAAATATTCTCCACTATTACAGTCTAAATATTCTTCACTACTACGGTCTAAATATTCTCCACTATTACAGTCTAAATATTCTCCAATATTACAGTCTAAATATTCTTCACTACTACGATCTAAATATTCTCCGCTATTACAGTCTAAATATTCTCCACTATTACAGTCTAACTATTCTCCACTATTACAGTCTAAATATTCTCTGCTATTACAGTCTAAATATTCTTCACTATTAGGGTCTAAATATTCTCCACTATTACAGTCTAAATATTCTCCACTATTACAGTCTAAATATTCTCCGCTATTACAGTCTAAATATTCTTCACTATTAGGGTCTAAATATTCTCCACTATTACAGTCTAAATATTCTCCGCTATTACAGTCAAAATATTCTCCACTATTACAGTCTAAATATTCTCCGCTATTACAGTCTAAATATTCTCCACTATTACAGTCTTAATATTCTTCACTACTACGGTCTAAATGTTCTCCGCTATTACAGTCTAAATATTCTCCACTATTACAGTCTAAATATTCTCCACTATTACAGTCTAAATATTCTCCACTATTACAGTCTAAATATTCTCCACTATTACAGTCTAAATATTTTCCGCTATTACAGTCTAAATATTCTCCCCTATTACAGTCTAAATATTCTCCGCTATTACAGTCTAAATATTCTCCGCTATTACAATCTAAATATTCTCCGCTATTACAGTCTAAATATTCTCCGCTATTACAGTCTAAATATTCTCCGCTATTACAGTCTAAATATTCTCCGCTATTACAGTCTAAATATTCTCCGCTATTACAGTCTAAATATTCTCCGCTATTACAGTCTAAATATTCTCCGCTATTACAGTCTAAATATTCTCCGCTATTACAGTCTAGATATTCTCCACTATTACAGTTTAAATATTCTTCACTACTACGGTCTAAATATTCTCCGCTATTACAGTCTAAATATTCTCCACTATTACAGTCTAAATATTCTCCACTATTACAGTCTAAATATTCACAACTATTACAGTCTAAATATTTTCCGCTATTACAGTCTAAATATTCTCCCCTATTACAGTCTAAATATTCTCCGCTATTACAGTCAAAATATTCTCCGCTATTACAATCTAAATATTCTCCGCTATTACAGTCTAAATATTCTCCGCTATTACAGTCTAAATATTCTCCGCTATTACAGTCTAAATATTCTCCGCTATTACAGTCTAAATATTCTCCGCTATTACGGTCTAGATATTCTCCACTATTACAGTTTAAATATTCTTCACTACTACGGTCTAAATATTCTCCGCTATTACAGTCTAAATATTCTCCACTATTGCAGTCTAAATATTCTCCACTATTACAGTCTAAATATTCTCCACTATTACAGTCTAAATATTTTCCGCTATTACAGTCTAAATATTCTCCCCTAGTACAGTCTAAATATTCTCCACTATTACAGTCTAAATATTCTCCGCTATTACAGTCAAAATATTCTCCACTATTACAGTCTAAATATTCTCCGCTATTACAGTCTAAATATTCTCCACTATTACAGTCTTAATATTCTTCACTACTACGGTCTAAATGTTCTCCGCTATTACAGTCTAAATATTCTACGCTATTACAAACTAAATATTCTCCGCTATTGCAGTCTAAATATTCTCCGCTATTACAGTCTAAATATTCTCCGCTATTACAGTCTAAATATTCTCCGCTATTACAGTCTAAATATTCTCCGCTATTACAGTCTATATATTCTCTGCTATTACAGTCTAGATATTCTCCACTATTACAGTTTAAATATTCTTCACTACTACGGTCTAAATATTCTCCACTATTACAGTCTAAATATTCTCCACTATTACAGTCTAAATATTCTCCACTATTACAGTCTAAATATTCTCCACTATTACAGTCTAAATATTCTCCACTATTACAGTCTAAAAATTCTTCATTACTACGGTCTAAATATTCTCCACTATTACAGTCTAAATATTCTCCACTAATACAGTCTAAATATTCTCCACTATTACATTCTAAATATTCTTCACTATTACAGTCTAAATATTCTCCACTATTACAGTCTAAATATTCTCCACTATTACAGTCTAAATATTCTTCACTACTACGGTCTAAATATTCTCCACTATTACAGTCTAAATATTCTCCACTGTTACAGTCTAAATATTCTCCACTATTACAGTCTAAATATTCTTCACTACAACGGTCTAAATATTCTCCGCTATTACAGTCTAAAAATTCTCCACTATTACAGTCTAAATATTCTTCACAAATACGGTCTAAATATTCTCCACTATTACAGTCTAAATATTCTCCACTATTACAGTCTAAATATTCTTCATTACTACGTCTAAATATTCTCCACTATTACAGTCTAAATATTCTCCACTATTACAGTCTAAATATTCTCCACTATTACAGTCTAAATATTCTTTACTACTACGGTCTAAATATTCTCCACTATTACAGTCTAAATATTCTCCACTATTACAGTCTAAATATTCTCTGCTATTACAGTCTAAATATTCACTATTACAGTCTAAATATTCTCCGCTATTACAGTCTAAATATACTTCGCTATTACGGTCTAAATATTCTCCGCTATTACAGTCTAAATATTCTACACTATTACAGTCTAAATATTCTTCATTACTACGGTCTAAATATTCTCCACTATTACAGTCTAAATATTCTCCACTATTACAGTCTAAATATTCTTCATTACTACGTCTAAAAATTCTCCACTATTACAGTCTAAATATTCTCCACTATTACAGTCTAAATATTCTCCAATATTACAGTCTAAATATTCTCCACTACTACGGTCTAAATATTCTCCGCTATTACAGTCTAAATATTCTCCACTATTACAGTCTAACTATTCTCCACTATTACAGTCTAAATATTCTCCGCTATTACAGTCTAAATATTCTTCACTATTAGTGTCTAAATATTCTCCACTATTACAGTCTAAATATTCTCCGCTATTACAGTCTAAATATTCTCCACTATTACAGTCTAAATATTCTTCACTACTACGGTCTAAATATTCTCCGCTATTACAGTCTAAATATTCTCCACTATTACAGTCTAAATATTCTTCACTATTAGTGTCTAAATATTCTCCACTATTACAGTCTAAATATTCTCCGCTATTACAGTCTAAATATTCTCCACTATTACAGTCTAAATATTCTCCGCTATTACAGTCTAAATATTCTCCACTATTACAGTCTAAATATTCTCCACTATTACAGTCTAAATATTTTCCACTATTACAGTCTAAATATTCTCCACTATTACAGTCAAGATATTCTTCACTACTACGGTCTAAATATTCTCCACTATTACGGTCTAAATATTTTCCACTATTAGGGTGTAAATATTCTCCACTATTACAGTCTAAATATTCTACACTATTACAGTCTAAATATTCTCCACTATTACAGTCTAAATATTCTCCACTATTACAGTCTAATTATTCTTCACTACTACGGTCTAAATATTCTCCACTATTACAGTCTAAATATTCTCCACTATTACAGTTTAAATATTCTCCACTATTACAGTCTAAATATTCTTCACTACTACGGTCTAAATATTCTACGCTATTACAGTCTAAAAATTCTCCACTATTACAGTCTAAATATTCTTCACAAATACGGTCTAAATATTCTCCACTATTACAGTCTAAATATTCTCCACTATTACAGTCTAAATATTCTTCATTACTACGTCTAAATATTCTCCACTATTACAGTCTAAATATTCTCCACTATTACAGTCTAAATATTCTCCGCTATTACAGTCTAAATATACTTCGCTACTACGGTCTAAATATTCTCCGCTATTACAGTCTAAATATTCTCCACTATTACAGTCTAAATATACTTCGCTACTACGGTCTAAATATTCTCCGCTATTACAGTCTAACTATTCTCCACTATTACAGTCTAAATATTCTCCGCTATTACAGTCTAAAATTCTCCACTATTACAGTCTAAATATTCTCCACTATTACAATCTAAATATTCTTCACTACTACGGTCTAAATATTCTCCACTATTACAGTCTAAATATTCTCCAATATTACAGTCTAAATATTCTTCACTACTACGGTCTAAATATTCTCCGCTATTACAGTCTAAATATTCTTCACTATTAGTGTCTAAATATTCTCCACTATTACAGTCTAAATATTCTCCGCTATTACAGTCTAAATATTCTCCACTATTACAGTCTAAATATTCTTCACTACTATGGTCTAAATATTCTCCGCTATTACAGTCTAAATATTCTCCACTATTACAGTCCAAATATTCTTCACTATTAGGGTCTAAACATTCTCCACTATTACAGTCTAAATATTCTCCGCTATTACAGTCTAAATATTCTCCACTATTACAGTCTAAATATTCTCCGCTATTACAGTCTAAATATTCTCCACTATTACAGTCTAAATATTCTTCACTACTATGGTCTAAATATTCTCCGCTATTACAGTCTAAATATTCTCCACTATTACAGTCTAAATATTCTCCACTATTACAGTCTAAATATTTTACACTATTACAGTGTAAATATTCTGCACTATTACAGTCTAGATATTCTGCACTACTACGGTCTAAATATTCTCCACTATTACGGTGTAAATAATTTCCACTATTAGGGTGTAAATATTCTCCACTATTACAGTCTAAATATTCTCCACTATTACAGTCTAAATATTCTTCACTACTTTGGTCTAAATATTCTCCGCTATTACAGTCTAAATATTCTTCACTACTACGGTCTAAATATTCTTCACTATTACAGTCTAAATATTCTCCACTATTACAGTCTAAATATTCTCCACTATTACAGTCTAAATATTCTTCACTACTACGGTCTAAATATTCTCTGCTATTACAGTCTAAAAATTCTCCACTATTACAGTCTAAATATTCTTCACAAATACGGTCTAAATATTCTCCACTATTACAGTCTAAATATTCTCCACTATTACAGTCTAAATATTTTTCATTACTACGTCTAAATATTCTCCACTATTACAGTCTAAATATTCTGCACTATTACAGTCTAAATATTCTCCACTATTACAGTCTAAATATTCTTCACTACTACGGTGTAAATATTCTCCACTATTACAGTCTAAATATTTAACTATTACGGTCTAAATATTCTCCGCTATTACAGTCTTAATATACTTCGCTACTACGGTCTAAATATTCTCTGCTATTACAGTCGAAATATTCTCCACTATTACAGTCTAAATATTCTACATTACTACGGTCTATATATTCTCCACTATTACAGTCTAAATATTCTCCACTATTACAGTCTAAATATGCTTCATTACTACGTCTAGAAATTCTCCACTATTACAGTCTAAATATTCTCCACTATTACAGTCTAAATATTCTCCACTATTACAGTCTAAATATTCTTCACTACTACGGTCTAAATATTCTCCACTATTACAGTCTAAATATTCTCCAATATTACAGTCTAAATATTCTTCACTACTACGGTCTAAATATTCTCCGCTATTACAGTCTAAATATTCTCCACTATTACAGTCTAACTATTTTCCACTATTACAGTCTAAATATTCTCTGCTATTACAGTCTAAATATTCTTCACTATTAGTGTCTAAATATTCTCCACAATTACAGTCTAAATATTCTCCACAATTACAGTCTAAATATTCTCCACTATTACAGTCTAAATATTCTCCACTATTAGGGTCTAAATATTCTCCACTATTACAGTCTAAATATTCTCAACTATTACAGTCTAAATATTCTCAACTATTAAAGGCTAAATATTCTCCACTATTACAGTCTAAATATTCTCCACTATTACAGTCTAAATATTCTCCACTATTACAGTCTAGATATTCTCCACTATTACAGTCTAAGTATTCTCCGCTATTACAGTCTAAAGATTCTCCGCTATTACAGTCTAAATATTCTCCGCTATTACAGTCTAAATATTCTCCGCTATTACAGTCTAAATATTCTCCAATATTACAGTCTAATTATTCTCTACTATTACAGTCTAAATATTCTCAACTATTACAGTCTAAATATTCTCCACTATTACAGTCTAAATATTCTTCACTACTACGGTCTAAATATTCTCCACTATTACAGTCTAAATATTCTCCACTATTACAGTCTAAATATTATTCACTACTACGGTCTAAATATTCTCCGCTATTACAGTCTAAATATTCTCCACTATTACAGTCTAAATATTCTTCATTAATAGGGTCTAAATATTCTCCACAATTACAGTCTAAATATTCTCCGCTATTACAGTCTAAATATTCTCCACTATTACAGTCTAAATATTCTCCGCTATTACAGTCTAAATATTCTCCACTATTACAGTCTAAATATTCTTCACTACTACGGTCTAAATATTCTCCGCTATTACAGTCTAAATATTCTCCACTATTACAGTCTAAATATTCACCACTATTACAGTCTAAATATTCTCCACTATTACAGTCTAAATATTCTCCACTATTACAGTCTAGATATTCTCCACTATTACAGTCTAAATATTCTTCACTACTACGGTCTAAATATTCTCCACTATTACGGTCTAAATATTTTCCACTCTTAGGGTCTAAATATCCTCCACTATTACAGTCTAAATATTCTCCACTATTACAGTCTAAATATTCTCCGCTATTACAGTCTAAATATTCTTCACTACTACGGTCTAAATATTCTTCACTATTACAGTCTAAATATTCTCCACTATTACAGTCTAATTATTCTCCACCATTACAGTCTAAATATTCTTCACTACTACGGTCTAAATATTCTCTGCTATTACAGTCTAAATATTCTCCACTATTACAGTATAAATATTCTTCGCTACTACGGTCTAAATATTCTCCGCTATTACAGTCTAAATATTCTCCACTATTACAGTCTAAAAATTCTTCATTACTACGGTCTAAATATTCTCCACTACTACGGTCTAAATATTCTCCGCTATTACAGTCTAAATATTCTCCACTATTACAGTCTAAATATTCACCACTATTACAGTCTAAATATTCTCCACTATTACAGTCTAAATATTCTCCACTATTACAGTCTAGATATTCTCCACTATTACAGTCTAAATATTCTTCACTACTACGGTCTAAATATTCTCCACTATTACAGTCTAAATATTTTCCACTATTAGGGTCTAAATATTCTCCACTATTACAGTCTAAATATTCTCCACTATTACAGTCTAAATATTCTCCGCTATTACAGTCTAAATATTCTTCACTACTACGGTCTAAATATTCTTCACTATTACAGTCTAAATATTCTTCACTACTACGGTCTAAATATTCACCGCTATTACAGTCTAAATATTCTCCACTATTACAGTCTAAAAATTCTTCATTACTACGGTCTAAATATTCTCCACTATTACAGTCTAAATATTCTCCGCTATTACAGTCTAAATATTCTCCCATATTACAGTCTAAATATTCTCCACTATTACAGTCTAAATATTCTCAGCTATTACAATCTAAATATTCTCCGCTATTACAGTCTAAATATTCTCCGCTATTACAGTCTAAATATTCTCCGCTATTACAGTTTAAATATTCTCCGCTACTACAGTCTAAATATTCTCCGCTATTACAGTCTAAATATTCTCCACTATTACAGTCTAAATATTCTCCACTATTACAGTCTAAATATTCTCCAATATTACGATCTAAATATTCTCCACTATTACGGTCTAAATATTCTCCACTATTACAGTCTAAATATTCTTCACTACTATGGTCTAAATACTCTCCACTATTACAGTCTAAATATTCTTCACTACTACGGTCTAAATATTCTCCCCTATTACAGTCTAAATATTCTCCACTATTACAGTCTAAATATTCTCCATTATTACAGTCTAAATATTCTCCACTATTACAGTCTAAATATTCTTCACTACTACGGTCTAAATATTCTCCCCTATTACAGTCTAAATATTCTCCACTATTACAGTCTAAATATTCTTCACTACTACGGTCTAAATATTCTCCGCTATTACAGTCTAAATATTCTCCACTATTACAGTCTAAATATTCACCACTATTACAGTCTAAATATTCTCCACTATTACAGTCTAAATATTCTCCACTATTACAGTCTAGATATTCTCCACTATTACAGTCTAAATATTCTTCACTACTACGGTCTAAATATTTTCCACTATTAGGGTCTAAATATTCTCCACTATTACAGCCTAAATATTCTCCACTATTACAGTCTAAATATTCTCCGCTATTACAGTCTAAATATTCTTCACTACTACGGTCTAAATATTCTTCACTATTACAGTCTAAATATTCTTCACTACTACGGTCTAAATATTCACCGCTATTACAGTCTAAATATTCTCCACTATTACAGTCTAAATATTCTTCATTACTACGGTCTAAATATTCTCCACTATTACAGCCTAAATATTCTCCACTATTACAGTCTAGATATACTCCACTATTACAGTCTAAATATTCTTCACTACTACGGTCTAAATATTCTCCACTATTACGGTCTAAATATTTTCCACTATTAGGGTCTAAATATTCTCCACTATTACAGTCTAAATATTCTCCACTATTACAGTCTAAATATTCTCCGCTATTACAGTCTAAATATTCTTCACTACTACGGTCTAAATATTCTTCACTATTACAGTCTAAATATTCTCCACTATTACAGTCAAAATATTCTCCACTATTACAGTCTAAATATTCTTCACAACTACGGTCTAAATATTCTCCGCTATTACAGTCTAAATATTCTCCACTATTACAGTGTAAATATTCTTCGCTACGACGGTCTAAATATTCTCCGCTATTACAGTCTAAATATTCTCCACTATTACAGTCTAAAAATTCTTCATTACTACGGTCTAAATATTCTCCACTATTACAGTCTAAATATTCTCCGCTATTACAGTCTAAATATTCTCCCCTATTACAGTCTAAATATTCTCCACTATTACAGTCTAAATATTCTCCGCTATTACAATCTAAATATTCTCCGCTATTACAGTCTAAATATTCTCCGCTATTACAGTCTAAATATTCTCCGCTATTACAGTTTAAATATTCTCCGCTATTACAGTCTAAATATTCTCTACTATTACAGTCTAAATATTCTCCACTATTACAGTCTAAATATTCTCCACTATTACAGTCTAAATATTCTCCACTATTACGATCTAAATATTCTCCACTATTACGGTCTAAATATTCTCCACTATTACAGTCTAAATATTCTTCACTACTACGGTCTAAATACTCTCCACTATTACAGTCTAAATATTCCCACTATTACAGTCTAAATATTCTCCACTATTACATTCTAAGTATTATCCACTATTACAGTCTAAATATTCTCCACTATTACAGTCTAAATATTCTTCACTACTACGGTCTAAATATTCTCCGCTATTACAGTCTAAATATTCTCCACTATTACAGTCTAAATATTCACCACTATTACAGTCTAAATATTCTCCACTATTACAGTCTAAATATTCTCCACTATTACAGTCTAGATATTCTCCACTATTACAGTCTAAATATTCTTCACTACTACGGTCTAAATATTCTCCACTATTACAGTCTAAATATTTTCCACTATTAGGGTCTAAATATTCTCCACTATTACAGTCTAAATATTCTCCACTATTACAGTCTAAATATTCTCCGCTATTACAGTCTAAATATTCTTCACTACTACGGTCTAAATATTCTTCACTATTACAGTCTAAATATTCTTCACTACTACGGTCTAAATATTCACCGCTATTACAGTCTAAATATTCTCCACTATTACAGTCTAAAAATTCTTCATTACTACGGTCTAAATATTCTCCACTATTACAGTCTAAATATTCTCCGCTATTACAGTCTAAATATTCTCCCATATTACAGTCTAAATATTCTCCACTATTACAGTCTAAATATTCTCAGCTATTACAATCTAAATATTCTCCGCTATTACAGTCTAAATATTCTCCGCTATTACAGTCGAAATATTCTCCGCTATTACAGTTTAAATATTCTCCGCTACTACAGTCTAAATATTCTCCGCTATTACAGTCTAAATATTCTCCACTATTACAGTGTAAATATTCTCCACTATTACAGTCTAAATTTTCTCCATTATTACGATCTAAATATTCTCCACTATTACGGTCTAAATATTCTCCACTATTACAGTCTAAATATTCTTCACTACTATGGTCTAAATACTCTCCACTATTACAGTCTAAATATTCTTCACTACTACGGTCTAAATATTCTCCACTATTACAGTCTAAATATTCTCCAATATTACAGTCTAAATATTCTTCACTACTACGGTCTCAATATTCTCCGCTATTACAGTCTAAATATTCTCCACTATTACAGTCTAACTATTCTCCACTATTACAGTCTAAATATTCTCCACTATTACAGTCTAAATATTCTCCATTATTACAGTCTAAATATTCTCCACTATTACAGTCTAAATATTCTTCACTACTACGTTCTAAATATTCTCCCCTATTACAGTCTAAATATTCTCCACTATTACAGTCTAAATATTCTTCACTACTACGGTCTAAATATTCTCCGCTATTACAGTCTAAATATTCTCCACTATTACAGTCTAAATATTCACCACTATTACAGTCTAAATATTCTCCACTATTACAGTCTAAATATTCTCCACTATTACAGTCTAGATATTCTCCACTATTACAGTCTAAATATTCTTCACTACTACGGTCTAAATATTTTCCACTATTAGGGTCTAAATATTCTCCACTATTACAGCCTAAATATTCTCCACTATTACAGTCTAAATATTCTCCGCTATTACAGTCTAAATATTCTTCACTACTACGGTCTAAATATTCTTCACTATTACAGTCTAAATATTCTTCACTACTACGGTCTAAATATTCACCGCTATTACAGTCTAAATATTCTCCACTATTACAGTCTAAAAATTCTTCATTACTACGGTCTAAATATTCTCCACTATTACAGCCTAAATATTCTCCACTATTACAGTCTAGATATACTCCACTATTACAGTCTAAATATTCTTCACTACTACGGTCTAAATATTCTCCACTATTACGGTCTAAATATTTTCCACTATTAGGGTCTAAATATTCTCCACTATTACAGTCTAAATATTCTCCACTATTACAGTCTAAATATTCTCCGCTATTACAGTCTAAATATTCTTCACTACTACGGTCTAAATATTCTTCACTATTACAGTCTAAATATTCTCCACTATTACAGTCTAAATATTCTCCACTATTACAGTCTAAATATTCTTCACAACTACGGTCTAAATATTCTCCGCTATTACAGTCTAAATATTCTCCACTATTACAGTGTAAATATTCTTCGCTACGACGGTCTAAATATTCTCCGCTATTACAGTCTAAATATTCTCCACTATTACAGTCTAAAAATTCTTCATTACTACGGTCTAAATATTCTCCACTATTACAGTCTAAATATTCTCCGCTATTACAGTCTAAATATTCTCCCCTATTACAGTCTAAATATTCTCCACTATTACAGTCTAAATATTCTCCGCTATTACAATCTAAATATTCTCCGCTATTACAGTCTAAATATTCTCCGCTATTACAGTCTAAATATTCTCCGCTATTACAGTTTAAATATTCTCCGCTATTACAGTCTAAATATTCTCTACTATTACAGTCTAAATATTCTCCACTATTACAGTCTAAATATTCTCCACTATTACAGTCTAAATATTCTCCACTATTACGATCTAAATATTCTCCACTATTACGGTCTAAATATTCTCCACTATTACAGTCTAAATATTCTTCACTACTACGGTCTAAATACTCTCCACTATTACAGTCTAAATATTCCCACTATTACAGTCTAAATATTCTCCACTATTACATTCTAAGTATTATCCACTATTACAGTCTAAATATTCTCCACTATTACAGTCTAAATATTCTTCACTACTACGGTCGAAATACTCGCCTCTATTACAGTCTAAATATTCTCCACTATTACAGTCTAAATATTCTCCACTATTACAGTCTAAATATTCTCCACTATTACGATCTAAATATTCTCCACTATTACGGTCTAAATATTCTCCACTATTACAGTCTAAATATTCTTCACTACTACGGTCTAAATACTCTCCACTATTACAGTCTAAATATTCCCACTATTACAGTCTAAATATTCTCCACTATTACATTCTAAGTATTATCCACTATTACAGTCTAAATATTCTCCACTATTACAGTCTAAATATTCTTCACTACTACGGTCGAAATACTCTCCTCTATTACAGTCTAAATATTCTCCACTATTACAGTCTAAATATTCTCCACTATTACAGTCTATATATTCTTCACTACTACGGTCTAAATATTCTCCACTATTACGGTCTAAATATTTTCCACTATTAGGGTCGAAATATTCTCCACTATTACAGTCTAAATATTCTCCACTATTACAGTTTAAATATTCTCCGCTATTACAGTCTAAATATTCTTCACTACTACGGTCTAAATATTCTTCACTATTACAGTCTAAATATTCTCCACTATTACAGTCTAAATATTCTCCACTATTACAGTCTAAATATTCTTCACAACTACGGTCTAAATATTCTCCGCTATTACAGTCTAAATATTCTCCACTATTACAGTGTAAATATTCTTCGCTACGACGGTCTAAATATTCTCCGCTATTACAGTCTAAATATTCTCCACTATTACAGTCTAAAAATTCTTCATTACTACGGTCTAAATATTCTCCACTATTACAGTCTAAATATTCTCCGCTATTACAGTCTAAATATTCTCCCCTATTACAGTCTAAATATTCTCCACTATTACAGTCTAAATATTCTCCGCTATTACAATCTAAATATTCTCCGCTATTACAGTCTAAATATTCTCCGCTATTACAGTTTAAATATTCTCCGCTATTACAGTCTAAATATTCTCTACTATTACAGTCTAAATATTCTCCACTATTACAGTCTAAATATTCTCCACTATTACAGTCTAAATATTCTCCACTATTACGATCTAAATATTCTCCACTATTACGGTCTAAATATTCTCCACTATTACAGTCTAAATATTCTTCACTACTACGGTCTAAATACTCTCCACTATTACAGTCTAAATATTCCCACTATTACAGTCTAAATATTCTCCACTATTACATTCTAAGTATTATCCACTATTACAGTCTAAATATTCTCCACTATTACAGTCTAAATATTCTTCACTACTACGGTCGAAATACTCTCCTCTATTACAGTCTAAATATTCTCCACTATTACAGTCTAAATATTCTACACTATTACAGTCTATATATTCTTCACTACTACGGTCTAAATATTCTCCGCTATTACAGTCTAAAAATTCTCCACTATTACAGTCTAAATATTCTTCACAAATACGGTCTAAATATTCTCCACTATTACAGTCTAAATATTCTCCACTATTACAGTCTAAATATTCTTCATTACTACGTCTAAAAATTATCCACTATTACAGTCTAAATATTCTCCATTATTACAGTCTAAATATTCTCCACTATTACAGTCTAAATATTCTTCACTACTACGGTCTAAATATTCTCCGCTATTACAGTCTAAATATTCTCCACTATTACAGTCTAAATATTCACCACAATTACAGTCTAAATATTCTCCACTATTACCGTCTAAATATTCTCCACTATTACAGTCTAGATATTCTCCGCTATTACAGTCTAAATATTCTTCACTACTACGGTCAAAATATTCTCCACTATTACGGTCTAAATATTTTCCACTATTAGGGTCTAAATATTCTCCACTATTACCCTCTAAATATTCTCCACTATTACAGTCTAAATATTCTCCGCTATTACAGTCTAAATATTCTTCACTACTACGGTCTAAATATTCTTCACTATTACAGTCTAAATATTCTTCACTACTACGGTCTAAATATTCTCCGCTATTACAGTCTAAATATTCTCCTCTATTACAGTATAAATATTCTTCGCTACTACGGTCTAAATATTCTCCGTTATTACAGTCTAAATATTCTCCACTATTACAGTCTAAAAATTCTTCATTACTACGGTCTAAATATTCTCCACTATTACAGTCTAAATATTCTCCGCTATTACAGTCTAAATATTCTCCCCTATTACAGTCTAAATATTCTCCGCTATTACAGTTTAAATATTCTCCGCTACTACAGTCTAAATATTCTCCGCTATTACAGTCTAAATATTCTCCACTATTACAGTCTAAATATTCTCCACTATTACAGTCTAAATATTCTCCATTATTACGATCTAAATATTCTCCACTATTACGGTCTAAATATTCTCCACTATTACAGTCTAAATATTCTTCACTACTACGGTCTAAATACTCTCCACTATTACAGTCTAAATATTCTCCACTACTACGGTCTAAATATTCTCCACTATTACAGTCTAAATATTCTCCAATATTACAGTCTAAATATTCTTCACTACTACGGTCTCAATATTCTCCGCTATTACAGTCTAAATATTCTGCACTATTACAGTCTAACTATTCTCCACTATTACAGTCTAAATATTCTCCGCTATTACAGTCTAAATATTCTTCACTAATAGTGTCTAAATATTCTCCACTATTACAGTCTAAATATTCTCCGCTATTACAGTCTAAATATTCACAACTATTACAGTCTAAATATTCTTCACTACTACTGTCTAAATATTCTCCGCTATTACAATCTAAATGTTCTCCACTATTACAGTCTAAATATTCTCCACTATTACAGTCTAAATATTCTCCACTATTAGGGTCTAAATACTCTCCACTATTACAGTCTAAATATTCTCAACTATTACAGTCTAAATATTCTCAACTATTACGGTCTAAATATTTTCCACTATTAGGGTCTAAATATTCTCCACTATTACAGTCTAAATATTCTCCACTATTACAGTCTAAATATTCTCCGCTATTACAGTCTAAATATTCTTCACTACTACGGTCTAAATATTCTTCACTATTACAGTCTAAATATTCTCCACTATTACAGTCTAAATATTCTCCACTATTACAGTCTAAATATTCTCCACTACTACGGTCTAAATATTCTCCGCTATTACAGTCTAAATATTCTCCACTATTACAGTGTAAATATTCTTCGCTACGACGGTCTAAATATTCTCCGCTATTACAGTCTAAATATTCTCCACTATTACAGTCTAAAAATTCTTCATTACTACGGTGTAAATATTCTCCACTATTACAGTCTAAATATTCTCCGCTATTACAGTCTAAATATTCTCCCCTATTACAGTCTAAATATTCTCCACTATTACAGTCTAAATATTCTCCGCTATTACAATCTAAATATTCTCCGCTATTACAGTCTAAATATTCTCCGCTATTACAGTCTAAATATTCTCCGCTATTACAGTTTAAATATTCTCCGCTATTACAGTCTAAATATTTTCCACTATTACAGTCTAAATATTCTCCACTATTACAGTCTAAATAGTCTCCACTATTACAGTCTAAATATTCTCCACTATTACGATCTAAATATTCTCCACTATTACGGTCTAAATATTCTCCACTATTACAGTCTAAATATTATTCACTACTACGGTCTAAATACTCTCCACTATTACAGTCTAAATATTCTCCACTATTACAGTCTAAATATTCTCCACTATTACATTCTAAGTATTATCCACTATTACAGTCTAAATATTCTCCACTATTACAGTCTAAATATTCTTCACTACTACGGTCGAAATATTCTCCTCTATTACAGTCTAAATATTCTCCACTATTACAGTCTAAATATTCTCCACTATTACAGTCTAAATATTCTTCACTACTACGGTCTAAATATTCTCCGCTATTACAGTCTAAAAATTCTCCACTATTACAGTCTAAATATTCTTCACAAATACGGTCTAAATATTCTCCACTATTACAGTCTAAATATTCTCCACTATTACAGTCTAAATATTCTTCATTACTACGTCTAAAAATTATCCACTATTACAGTCTAAATATTCTCCATTATTACAGTCTAAATATTCTCCACTATTACAGTCTAAATATTCTCCACTATTACAGTCTAGATATTCTCCACTATTACAGTCTAAATATTCTTCACTACTACGGTCTAAATATTCTCCACTATTACGGTCTAAATATTTTCCACTATTAGGGTCTAAATATTCTCCACTATTACAGTCTAAATATTCTCCACTATTACAGTCTAAATATTCTCCGCTATTACAGTCTAAATATTCTTCACTACTACGGTCTAAATATTCTTCACTATTACAGTATAAATATTCTTCACTACTACGGTCTAAATATTCTCCACTATTACAGTCTAAAAATTCCTCATTACTACGGTCTAAATATTCTCCACTATTACAGTCTAAATATTCTCCGCTATTACAGTCTAAATATTCTCCCCTATTAGAGTCTAAATATTCTCCACTATTACAGTCTAAATATTCTCAGCTATTACAATCTAAATATTCTCCGCTATTACACTCTAAATATTCTCCGCTATTACAGTCTAAATATTCTCCGCTATTACAGTTTAAATATTCTCCGCTACTACAGTCTAAATATTCTCCGCTATTACAGTCTAAATATTCTCCACTCTTACAGTCTAAATATTCCCACTATTACAGTCTAAATATTCTCCACTATTACATTCTAAGTATTATCCACTATTACAGTCTAAATATTCTCCCCTATTACAGTCTAAATATTCTTCACTACTACGGTCGAAATACTCTCCTCTATTACAGTCTAAATATTCTCCACTATTACAGTCTAAATATTCTACACTATTACAGTCTATATATTCTTCACTACTACGGTCTAAATATTCTCCGCTATTACAGTCTAAAAATTCTCCACTATTACAGTCTAAATATTCTTCACAAATACGGTCTAAATATTCTCCACTATTACAGTCTAAATATTCTCCACTATTACAGTCTAAATATTCTTCATTACTACGTCTAAAAATTATCCCCTATTACAGTCTAAATATTCTCCATTATTACAGTCTAAATATTCTCCACTATTACAGTCTAAATATTCTTCACTACTACGGTCTAAATATTCTCCGCTATTACAGTCTAAATATTCTCCACTATTACAGTCTAAATATTCACCGCTATTACAGTCTAAATATTCTACACTATTACCGTCTAAATATTCTCCACTATTACAGTCTAGATATTCTCCACTATTACAGTCTAAATATTCTTCACTACTACGGTCAAAATATTCTCCACTATTACGGTCTAAATATTTTCCACTATTAGGGTCTAAATATTCTCCACTATTACAGTCTAAATATTCTCCACTATTACAGTCTAAATATTCTCCGCTATTACAGTCTAAATATTCTTCACTACTACGGTCTAAATATTCTTCACTATTACAGTCTAAATATTCTTCACTACTACGGTCTAAATATTCTCCGCTATTACAGTCTAAATATTCTCCACTATTACAGTGTAAATATTCTTCGCTACTACGGTCTAAATATTCTCCGTTATTACAGTCTAAATATTCTCCACTATTACAGTCTAAAAATTCTTCATTACTACGGTCTAAATATTCTCCACTATTACAGTCTAAATATTCTCCGCTATTACAGTCTAAAGATTCTCCCCTATTACAGTCTAAATATTCTCCGCTATTACAGTTTAAATATTCTCCGCTACTACAGTCTAAATGTTCTCCGCTATTACAGTCTAAATATTCTCCACTATTACAGTCTAAATATTCTCCACTATTACAGTCTAAATATTCTCCATTATTACGATCTAAATATTCTCCACTATTACGGTCTAAATATTCTCCACTATTACAGTCTAAATATTCATCACTACTACGGTCTAAATACTCTCCACTATTACAGTCTAAATATTCTTCACTACTACGGTCTAAATATTCTCCACTATTACAGTCTAAATATTCTCCAATATTACAGTCTAAATATTCTTCACTACTACGGTCTCAATATTCTCCGCTATTACAGTCTAAATATTCTGCACTATTACAGTCTAACTATTCTCCACTATTACAGTCTAAATATTCTCCGCTATTACAGTCTAAATATTCTTCACTAATAGTGTCTAAATATTCTCCACTATTACAGTCTAAATATTCTCCGCTATTACAGTCTAAATATTCACAACTATTACAGTCTAAATATTCTTCACTACTACTGTCTAAATATTGTCCGCTATTACAATCTAAATATTCTCCACTATTACAGTCTAAATATTCTCCACTATTACAGTCTAAATATTCTCCACTATTAGGGTCTAAATACTCTCCACTATTACAGTCTAAATATTCTCAACTATTACAGTCTAAATATTCTCAACTATTACGGTCTAAATATTTTCCACTATTAGGGTCTAATTATTCTCCACTATTACAGTCTAAATATTCTCCACTATTACAGTCTAAATATTCTCCGCTATTACAGTCTAAATATTCTTCACTACTACGGTCTAAATATTCTTCACTATTACAGTCTAAATATTCTCCACTATTACAGTCTAAATATTCTCCACTATTACAGTCTAAATATTCTCCACTACTACGGTCTAAATATTCTCCGCTATTACAGTCTAAATATTCTCCACTATTATAGTGTAAATATTCTTCGCTACGACCGTCTAAATATTCTCCGCTATTACAGTCTAAATATTCTCCACTATTACAGTCTAAAAATTCTTCATTACTACGGTGTAAATATTCTCCACTATTACAGTCTAAATATTCTCCGCTATTACAGTCTAAATATTCTCCCCTATTACAGTCTAAATATTCTCCACTATTACAGTCTAAATATTCTCCGCTATTACAATCTAAATATTCTCCGCTATTACAGTCTAAATATTCTCCGCTATTACAGTCTAAATATTCTCCGCTATTACAGTTTAAATATTCTCCGCTATTACAGTCTAAATATTTTCCACTATTACAGTCTAAATATTCTCCACTATTACAGTCTAAATAGTCTCCACTATTACAGTCTAAATATTCTCCACTATTACGATCTAAATATTCTCCACTATTACGGTCTAAATATTCTCCACTATTACAGTCTAAATATTATTCACTACTACGGTCTAAATACTCTCCACTATTACAGTCTAAATATTCTCCACTATTACAGTCTAAATATTCTCCACTATTACATTCTAAGTATTATCCACTATTACAGTCTAAATATTCTCCACTATTACAGTCTAAATATTCTTCACTACTACGGTCGAAATATTCTCCTCTATTACAGTCTAAATATTCTCCACTATTACAGTCTAAATATTCTCCACTATTACAGTCTAAATATTCTTCACTACTACGGTCTAAATATTCTCCGCTATTACAGTCTAAAAATTCTCCACTATTACAGTCTAAATATTCTTCACAAATACGGTCTAAATATTCTCCACTATTACAGTCTAAATATTCTCCACTATTACAGTCTAAATATTCTTCATTACTACGTCTAAAAATTATCCACTATTACAGTCTAAATATTCTCCATTATTACAGTCTAAATATTCTCCACTATTACAGTCTAAATATTCTCCACTATTACAGTCTAAATATTCTCCACTATTACAGTCTAGATATTCTCCACTATTACAGTCTAAATATTCTTCACTACTACGGTCTAAATATTCTCCACTATTACGGTCTAAATATTTTCCACTATTAGGGTCTAAATATTCTCCACTATTACAGTCTAAATATTCTCCACTATTACAGTCTAAATATTCTCCGCTATTACAGTCTAAATATTCTTCACTACTACGGTCTAAATATTCTTCACTATTACAGTATAAATATTCTTCACTACTACGGTCTAAATATTCTCCACTATTACAGTCTAAATATTCTCCGCTATTACAGTCTAAATATTCTCCCCTATTAGAGTCTAAATATTCTCCACTATTACAGTCTAAATATTCTCAGCTATTACAATCTAAATATTCTCCGCTATTACAGTCTAAATATTCTCCGCTATTACAGTCTAAATATTCTCCGCTATTACAGTTTAAATATTCTCCGCTACTACAGTCTAAATATTCTCCGCTATTACAGTCTAAATATTCTCCACTATTACAGTCTAAATATTCTCCACTATTACAGTCTAAATATTCTCCATTATTACGATCTAAATATTCTCCACTATTACGGTCTAAATATTCTCCACTATTACAGTCTAAATATTCTTCACTACTACGGTCTAAATACTCTCCACTATTACAGTCTAAATATTCTTCACTACTACGGTCTAAATATTCTCCACTATTACAGTCTAAATATTCTCCAATATTACTGTCTAAATATTCTTCACTACTACGGTCTCAATATTCTTCGCTATTACAGTCTAAATATTCTCCACTATTACAGTCTGACTATTCTCCACTATTACAGTCTAAATATTCTCCGCTATTACAGTCTAAATATACTTCACAATTAGTGTCTAAATATTCTCCACTATTAAAGTCTAAATATTCTCCGCTATTACAGTCTAAATATTGACAACTATTACAGTCTAAATATTCTTCACTACTACGGACTAAATATTCTCCGCTATTACAATCTAAATATTCTCCACTATTACAGTCTAAATATTCTCCACTATTACAGTCTAACTATTCTCCACTATTAGGGTCTAAATATTCTCCACTATTACAGTCTAAATATTCTCCACTATTACCGTCTAAATATTCTCCACTATTAGGGTCTAAATATTCTCCACTATTACAGTCTAAATATTCTCAACTATTACAGTCTAAATATTCTCAACTATTACAGGCTAAATATTCTCCACTATTACAGTCCAAATATTCTCCACTATTACAGTCTAAATATTCTCCACTATTACAGTCTAAATATTCTCCACTATTACAGTCTAAGTATTCTCCGCTATTACAGTCTAAATATTCTCCACTATTACAGTCTAAATATTCTTCACTACTACGTTCTAAATATTTTCCACTATTACGGTCTAAATCTTTTCCACTATTAGGGTGTAAATATTCTCCACTATTACAGTCTAAATATTCTACACTATTACAGTCTAAATATTCTCCGCTATTACAGTCTAAATATTCTTGACCACTACGGTCTAAATATTCTTCACTATTAAAGTCTAAATATTCTCCACTATTACAGTCTAAATATTCTCCACTATTACAGTCTAAATATTCTTCACTACTACGGTCTAAATATTCTCCGCTATTACAGTCTAAAAATTCTCCACTATTACAGTCTAAATATTCTTCACAAATACGGTCTAAATATTCTATTACATTCTAAATATTCTCCACTATTACAGTCTAAATATTCTCCACTATTACAGTCTAAATATTCTCCACTATTACAGTCTAAATATTCTTCACTACTACGGTCTAAATATTCTCCACTATTACAGTCTAAATATTCTCCACTATTACAGTCTAAATATTCTCCGCTATTACAGTCTAAATATTCACTATTACGGTCTAAATATTCTCCGTTATTACAGTCTAAATATACTTCGCTACTACGGTCTAAATATTCTCCGCTATTACAGTCTAAATATTCTCCACTATTACAGTCTAAATATTCTTCATTACTACATTCTAAATATTCTCCACTATAACAGTCTAAATATTCTCCACTATTACAGTCTAAATATTCTTCATTACTACGTCTCAAAATTCTCCACTATTACAGTCTAAATATTCTCCACTATTACAGTCTAAATATTCTCCACTATTACAGTCTAAATATTCTTCACTACTACGGTCTAAATATTCTCCAGTATTACAGTCTAAATATTCTCCAATATTACAGTCTAAATATTCTTCACTACTACGGTCTAAATATTCTCCGCTATTACAGTCTAAATATTCTCCACTATTACAGTCTAAATATTCTCCACTATAACAGTCTAAATATTCTCCACTATTACAGTCTAAATATTCTTCATTACTACGTCTCAAAATTCTCCACTATTACAGTCTAAATATTCTCCACTATTACAGTCTAAATATTCTCCACTATTACAGTCTAAATATTCTTCACTATTACGGTCTAAATATTTTCCACTATTAGGGTGTAAATATTCTCCACTATTACAGTCTAAATATTCTCCACTATTACAGTCTAAATATTCTCCGCTATTACAGTCTAAATATTCTTCACTACTACGGTCTAAATATTCTTCACTATTACAGTCTAAATATTCTTCACTATTACAGTCTAAATATTCTCCACTATTACAGTCTAAATATTCTTCACTACTACGGTCTAAATATTCTCCGCTATTACAGTCTAAAACTCTCCACTATTACAGTCTAAATATTCTTCACAAATACGGTCTAAATATTCTATTACAGTCTAAATATTCTCCACTATTACAGTCTAAATATTTTTCATCACTACGTCTAAATATTCTCCACTATTACAGTCTAAATATTCTCCACTATTACAGTCTATATATTCTTCACTACTACGGTCTAAATATTCTCCACTATTACAGTCTAAATATTCTCCACTATTACAGTCTAAATATTCTCCGCTATTACAGTCTAAATATTCACTATTACGGTCTAAATATTCACTATTACGGTCTAAATATTCTCCGTTATTACAGTCTAAATATACTTCGCTACTACGGTCTAAATATTCTCCGCTATTACAGTCTAAATATTCTCCACTATTACAGTCTAAATATTCTTCATTACTACGGTCTAAATATTCTCCACAATTACGGTCTAAATATTCTCCACTATTACAGTCTAAATATTCTTCATTACTACGTCTCAAAATTCTACACTATTACAGTCTAAATATTCTCCACTATTACAGTCTAAATATTCTCCACTATTACAGTCTAAATATTCTCCACTACTACGGTCTAAATATTCTCCGCTATTACAGTCTAAATATTCTCCACTATTACAGTCTAACTATTCTCCACTATTACAGTCTAAATATTCTCCGCTATTATAGTCTAAATATTCTTCACTATTAGTGTCTAAATATTCTCCACTATTACAGTCTAAATATTCTCCGCTATTACAGTCTAAATATTCTCCACTATTACAGTCTAAATATTCTTCACTACTACGGTCTAAATATTCTCCGCTATTACAATCTAAATATTCTCCACTATTACAGTCTAAATATTCTCCACTATTACAGTCTAAATATTCTCCACTATTACAGTCTAAATATTCTTCATTACTACGGTCTAAATATTCTCCACTATTACAGTCTAAATATTCTCCACTATTACAGTCTAAATATTCTTCATTACTACGTCTCAAAATTCTCCACTATTACAGTCTAAATATTCTCCACTATTACAGTCTAAATATTCTCCACTATTACAGTCTAAATATTCTTCACTACTACGGTCTAAATATTCTCCAGTATTACAGTCTAAATATTCTCCAATATTACAGTCTAAATATTCTTCACTACTACGGTCTAAATATTCTCCGCTATTACAGTCTAAATATTCTACACTATTACAGTCTAAATATTGTTCACTATTAGGGTCTAAATATTCTCCACTATTACAGTCTAAATATTCTCCGCTATTACAGTCTAAATATTCTCCACTATTACAGTCTAACTATTCTCCACTATTACAGTCTAAATATTCTCCGCTATTATAGTCTAAATATTCTTCACTATTAGTGTCTAAATATTCTCCACTATTACAGTCTAAATATTCTCCGCTATTACAGTCTAAATATTCTCCACTATTACAGTCTAAATATTCTTCACTACTACGGTCTAAATATTCTCCGCTATTACAATCTAAATATTCTCCACTATTACAGTCTAAATATTCTCCACTATTACAGTCTAAATATTCTCCACTATTACAGTCTAAATATTCTCCACTATTACAGTCTAAATATTCTCCACTATTACAGTCTAAATATTCTCCACTATTACAGTCTAAATATTCTCCACTATTAGGGTCTAAATATTCTCCACTATTACAGTCTAAATATTCCCAACTATTACAGTCTAAATATTCTCAACTATTACAGGCTAAATATTCTCCATAATTACAGTCTAAATATTCTCCACTATTACAGTCTAAATATTCTCCATTATTACAGTCTAAATATTCTCAACTATTACAGTCTAAATATTCTTCACTACTACGGTCTAAATATTCTCCACTATTACAGTGTAAATATTCTCCACTATTACAGTCTAAATATTCACCACTATTACAGTCTAAATATTCTCCACTATTACAGTCTAAATATTCTCCACTATTACAGTCTAGATATTCTCCACTATTACAGTCTAAATATTCTTCACTACTACGGTCTAAATATTCTCCACTATTACGGTCTAAATATTTTCCACTATTAGGGTCTAAATATTCTCCACTATTACAGTCTAAATATTCTCCACTATTACAGTCTAAATATTCTCCGCTATTACAGTCTAAATATTCTTCACTACTACGGTCTAAATATTCTTCACTATTACAGTCTAAATATTCTTCACTACTACGGTCTAAATATTCCCCGCTATTACAGTCTAAATATTCTCCACTATTACAGTGTAAATATTCTTCGCTACTACAGTCTAAATATTCTCCGTTATTACAGTCTAAATATTCTCCACTATTACAGTCTAAAAATTCTTCATTACTACGGTCTAAATACTCTCCACTATTACAGTCTAAATATTCTCCACTATTACAGTCTAAATATTCTCCACTATTACATTCTAAGTATTCTCCACTATTACAGTCTAAATATTCTCCACTATTACAGTCTAAATATTCTTCACTACTACGGTCCAAATATTCTCCACTATTACAGTCTAAATATTCTCCAATATTACAGTCTAAATATTCTTCACTACTACGGTCTAAATATTCTCCGCTATTACAGTCTAAATATTCTCCACTATTACAGTCTAACTATTCTCCACTATTAAAGTCTAAATATTCTCCGCTATTACAGTCTAAATATTCTCCACTATTACAGTCTAAATATTCTCCACTATTACAGTCTAAATATTCTCCACTATTAGGGTCTAAATATTCTCCACTCTTACAGTCTAAATATTCTCAACTATTACAGTCTAAATATTCTCAACTATTACAGGCTAAATATTCTCCACTATTACAGTCTAAATATTCTCCACTATTACAGCCTAAATATTCTCCACTATTACAGTCTAAATATTCTCCACTATTACAGTCTAAATATTCTCCGCTATTACAGTCTAAATATTCTCCACTATTACAGTCTAAATATTCTCCACTATTACAGTCTAAATATTTTCCACTATTACAGTCTAAATATTCTCCACTATTTCAGTCTAGATATGCTCCACTATTACAGTCTAAATATTCCTCACTACTACGGTCTAAATATTCTCCACTATTACAGTCTAAATATTCTCCGCTATTACAGTCTAAATATTCTTCACTATTAGTGTCTAAATATTCTCCACTATTACAGTCTAAATATTCTCCGCTATTACTGTCTAAATATTCTCAACTATTACAGTCTAAATATTCTTCACTACTACGGTCTAAATATTCTCCGCTATTACAATCTGAATATTCTCCACTATTACAGTCTAAATATTCTCCACTATTACGGTCTAAATATTCTCCACTATTACAGTCTAAATATTCTCCGTTATTACAGTCTAAATATTCTCCACTATTACAGTCTAAAAATTCTTCATTACTACGGTCTAAATATTCTCCACTATTACAGTCTAAATATTCTCCGCTATTACAGTCTAAATATTCTCCCCTATTACAATCTAAATATTCTCCGCTATTACAGTCTAAATATTCTCCGCTATTACAGTCTAAATATTCTCCGCTATTACAGTTTAAATATTCTCCGCTATTACAGTCTAAATATTCTCCACTATTACAGTCTAAATATTATCCACTATTACAGTCTAAATATACTCCACTATTACAGTCTAAATATTCTCCACTATTACAATCTAAATATTCTCCACTATTACGGTCTAAATATTCTTCACTACTACGGTCTAAATACTCTCCACTATTACAGTCTAAATATTCTCCACTATTACAGTCTAAATATTCTCCACTATTATATTCTAAGTATTCTCCACTATTACAGTCTAAATATTCTCCACTATTACAGTCTAAATATTCTCCACTATTACAGTCTAAATATTCTCCACTATTACAGTCTAAATATTCTCCACTATTAGGGTCTAAATATTCTCCACTCTTACAGTCTAAATATTCTCAACTATTACAGTCTAAATATTCTCAACTATTACAGGCTAAATATTCTCCACTATTACAGTCTAAATATTCTCCACTATTACAGTCTAAATATTCTCCACTATTACAGTCTAAATATTCTCCACTATTACAGTCTAAATATTCTCCGCTATTACAGTCTAAATATTCTCCACTATTACAGTCTAAATATTCTCCACTATTACAGTCTAAATATTTTCCACTATTACAGTCTAAATATTCTCCACTATTTCAGTCTAGATATTCTCCACTATTACAGTCTAAATATTCTTCACTACTACGGTCTAAATATTCTCCACTATTACAGTCTAAATATTCTCCGCTATTACAGTCTAAATATTCTCAACTATTACAGTCTAAATATTCTTCACTACTACGGTCTAAATATTCTCCGCTATTACAATCTAAATATTCTCCACTATTACAGTCTAAATATTCTCCACTATTACGGTCTAAATATTCTCCACTATTACAGTCTAAATATTCTCCACTATTACAGTCTAAATATTCTCCACTATTACAGTCGAAATATTCTTCACTACTACGGTCTAAATATTCATCACTATTACGGTCTAAATATTTTCCACTATTAGGGTCTAAATATTCTCCACTATTACAGTCTAAATATTCTCCACTATTACAGTCTAAATATTCTCCACTATTACAGTCTAAATATTCTCCACTATTAGGGTCTAAATATTCTCCGCTATTACAGACTAAATATTCTCTACTATTACAGTCTAAATATTCTCAACTATTACAGGCTAAATATTCTCCACTATTACAGTCTAACTATTCTCCGCTATTACAGTCTAAATATTCTTCACTATTAGTGTCTAAATATTCTCCACTATTACAATCTAAATATTCTCCGCTATTACAGTCTAAATATTCTCCACTATTACAGTCTAAATATTCTCCACTATTACAGTCTAAATATTCTCCACTATTAGGGTCTAAATATTCTCCACTCTTACAGTCTAAATATTCTCAACTATTACAGTCTAAATATTCTCAACTATTACAGGCTAAATATTCTCCACTATTACAGTCTAAATATTCTCCACTATTACAGTCTAAATATTCTCCACTATTACAGTCTAAATATTCTCCACTATTACAGTCTAAATATTCTCCGCTATTACAGTCTAAATATTCTCCACTATTACAGTCTAAATATTCTCCACTATTACAGTCTAAATATTTTCCACTATTACAGTCTAAATATTCTCCACTATTTCAGTCTAGATATTCTCCACTATTACAGTCTAAATATTCTTCACTACTACGGTCTAAATATTCTCCACTATTACAGTCTAAATATTCTCCGCTATTACAGTCTAAATATTCTTCACTATTAGTGTCTAAATATTCTCCACTATTACAGTCTAAATATTCTCCGCTATTACAGTCTAAATATTCTCAACTATTACAGTCTAAATATTCTTCACTACTACGGTCTAAATATTCTCCGCTATTACAATCTAAATATTCTCCACTATTACAGTCTAAATATTCTCCACTATTACGGTCTAAATATTCTCCACTATTACAGTCTAAATATTCTCCACTATTACAGTCTAAATATTCTCCACTATTACAGTCGAAATATTCTTCACTACTACGGTCTAAATATTCACCACTATTACGGTCTAAATATTTTCCACTATTAGGGTCTAAATATTCTCCACTATTACAGTCTAAATATTCTCCACTATTACAGTCTAAATATTCTCCACTATTACAGTCTAAATATTCTCCACTATTAGGGTCTAAATATTCTCCACTATTACAGACTAAATATTCTCTACTATTACAGTCTAAATATTCTCAACTATTACAGGCTAAATATTCTCCACTATTACAGTCTAAATATTCTCCACTATTACAGTCTAAATATTCTCCACTATTACAGTCTAAATATTCTCCGCTATTACAGTCTAAATATTCTCCGCTATTACAGTCTAAATATTCTCCGCTATTACAGTCTAAATATTCTCCGCTATTACAGTCTAAATATTCTCCACTATTACAGTCTAAATATTCTCTACTATTACAGTCTATATATTCTCCACTATTACAGTCTAAATATTCTCCACTATTACAGTCTAAATATTCTTCACTACTACGGTCTAAATATTCTCCACTATTACAGTCTAAATATACTCCACTATTACAGTCTAAATATTCTTCACTACTACGGTCTAAATATTCTCCGCTATTACAGTCTAAATATTCTCCACTATTACAGTCTAAATATTCTTCACTATTAGGGTCTAAATATTCTCCACTATTACAGTCTAAATATTCTCCACTATTACAGTCTAAATATTTTCCACTATTACAGTCTAAATATTCTCCACTATTTCAGTCTAGATATTCTCCACTATTACAGTCTAAATATTCTTCACTACTACGGTCTAAATATTCTCCACTATTACAGTCTAAATATTCTCCGCTATTACAGTCTAAATATTCTTCACTATTAGTGTCTAAATATTCTCCACTATTACAGTCTAAATATTCTCCGCTATTACTGTCTAAATATTCTCAACTATTACAGTCTAAATATTCTTCACTACTACGGTCTAAATATTCTCCGCTATTACAATCTGAATATTCTCCACTATTACAGTCTAAATATTCTCCACTATTACGGTCTAAATATTCTCCACTATTACAGTCTAAATATTCTCCGTTGTTACAGTCTAAATATTCTCCACTATTACAGTCTAAAAATTCTTCATTACTACGGTCTAAATATTCTCCACTATTACAGTCTAAATATTCTCCGCTATTACAGTCTAAATATTCTCCCCTATTACAGTCTAAATATTCTCCACTATTACAGTCTAAATATTCTCCGCTATTACAATCTAAATATTCTCCGCTATTACAGTCTAAATATTCTCCGCTATTACAGTCTAAATATTCTCCGCTATTACAGTTTAAATATTCTCCGCTATTACAGTCTAAATATTCTCCACTATTACAGTCTAAATATTATCGACTATTACAGTCTAAATATACTCCACTATTACAGTCTAAATATTCTCCACTATTACAATCTAAATATTCTCCACTATTACGGTCTAAATATTCTTCACTACTACGGTCTAAATACTCTCCACTATTACAGTCTAAATATTCTCCACTATTACAGTCTAAATATTCTCCACTATTATATTCTAAGTATTCTCCACTATTACAGTCTAACTATTCTCCACTATTACAGTCTAAATATTATCGACTATTACAGTCTAAATATACTCCACTATTACAGTCTAAATATTCTCCACTATTACAATCTAAATATTCTCCACTATTACGGTCTAAATATTCTTCACTACTACGGTCTAAATACTCTCCACTATTACAGTCTAAATATTCTCCACTATTACAGTCTAAATATTCTCCACTATTATATTCTAAGTATTCTCCACTATTACAGTCTAACTATTCTCCACTATTACAGTCTAAATATTCTCCGCTATTACAGTCTAAATATTCTTCACTATTAGTGTCTAAATATTCTCCACTATTACAATCTAAATATTCTCCGCTATTACAGTCTAAATATTCTCCACTATTACAGTCTAAATATTCTCCACTATTACAGTCTAAATATTCTCCACTATTAGGGTCTAAATATTCTCCACTCTTACAGTCTAAATATTCTCAACTATTACAGTCTAAATATTCTCAACTATTACAGGCTAAATATTCTCCACTATTACAGTCTAAATATTCTCCACTATTACAGTCTAAATATTCTCCACTATTACAGTCTAAATATTCTCCACTATTACAGTCTAAATATTCTCCGCTATTACAGTCTAAATATTCTCCACTATTACAGTCTAAATATTCTCCACTATTACAGTCTAAATATTTTCCACTATTACAGTCTAAATATTCTCCACTATTTCAGTCTAGATATTCTCCACTATTACAGTCTAAATATTCTTCACTACTACGGTCTAAATATTCTCCACTATTACAGTCTAAATATTCTCCGCTATTACAGTCTAAATATTCTTCACTATTAGTGTCTAAATATTCTCCACTATTACAGTCTAAATATTCTCCGCTATTACAGTCTAAATATTCTCAACTATTACAGTCTAAATATTCTTCACTACTACGGTCTAAATATTCTCCGCTATTACAATCTAAATATTCTCCACTATTACAGTCTAAATATTCTCCACTATTACGGTCTAAATATTCTCCACTATTACAGTCTAAATATTCTCCACTATTACAGTCTAAATATTCTCCACTATTACAGTCGAAATATTCTTCACTACTACGGTCTAAATATTCACCACTATTACGGTCTAAATATTTTCCACTATTAGGGTCTAAATATTCTCCACTATTACAGTCTAAATATTCTCCACTATTACAGTCTAAATATTCTCCACTATTACAGTCTAAATATTCTCCACTATTAGGGTCTAAATATTCTCCACTATTACAGACTAAATATTCTCTACTATTACAGTCTAAATATTCTCAACTATTACAGGCTAAATATTCTCCACTATTACAGTCTAAATATTCTCCACTATTACAGTCTAAATATTCTCCACTATTACAGTCTAAATATTCTCCGCTATTACAGTCTAAATATTCTCCGCTATTACAGTCTAAATATTCTCCGCTATTACAGTCTAAATATTCTCCGCTATTACAGTTTAAATATTCTCCGCTATTACAGTCTAAATATTCTCCACTATTACAGTCTAAGTATTATCCACTATTACAGTCTAAATATACTCAACTATTACAGTCTAAATATTCTCCACTATTACAATCTAAATATTCTCCACTATTACGGTCTAAATATTCTTCACTACTACGGTCTAAATACTCTCCACTATTACAGTCTAAATATTCTCCACTATTACAGTCTAAATATTCTCCGCTATTACTGTCTAAATATTCTCAACTATTACAGTCTAAATATTCTCCACTATTACAGTCTAAATATTCTCCGCTATTACTGTCTAAATATTCTCAACTATTACAGTCTAAATATTCTTCACTACTACGGTCTAAATATTCTCCGCTATTACAATCTGAATATTCTCCACTATTACAGTCTAAATATTCTCCACTATTACGGTCTAAATATTCTCCACTATTACAGTCTAAATATTCTCCGTTATTACAGTCTAAATATTCTCCACTATTACAGTCTAAAAATTCTTCATTACTACGGTCTAAATATTCTCCACTATTACAGTCTAAATATTCTCCGCTATTACAGTCTAAATATTCTCCCCTATTACAGTCTAAATATTCTCCACTATTACAGTCTAAATATTCTCCGCTATTACAATCTAAATATTCTCCGCTATTACAGTCTAAATATTCTCCGCTATTACAGTCTAAATATTCTCCGCTATTACAGTTTAAATATTCTCCGCTATTACAGTCTAAATATTCTCCACTATTACAGTCTAAATATTATCGACTATTACAGTCTAAATATACTCCACTATTACAGTCTAAATATTCTCCACTATTACAATCTAAATATTCTCCACTATTACGGTCTAAATATTCTTCACTACTACGGTCTAAATACTCTCCACTATTACAGTCTAAATATTCTCCACTATTACAGTCTAAATATTCTCCACTATTATATTCTAAGTATTCTCCACTATTACAGTCTAACTATTCTCCACTATTACAGTCTAAATATTATCGACTATTACAGTCTAAATATACTCCACTATTACAGTCTAAATATTCTCCACTATTACAATCTAAATATTCTCCACTATTACGGTCTAAATATTCTTCACTACTACGGTCTAAATACTCTCCACTATTACAGTCTAAATATTCTCCACTATTACAGTCTAAATATTCTCCACTATTATATTCTAAGTATTCTCCACTATTACAGTCTAACTATTCTCCACTATTACAGTCTAAATATTCTCCGCTATTACAGTCTAAATATTCTTCACTATTAGTGTCTAAATATTCTCCACTATTACAATCTAAATATTCTCCGCTATTACAGTCTAAATATTCTCCACTATTACAGTCTAAATATTCTCCACTATTACAGTCTAAATATTCTCCACTATTAGGGTCTAAATATTCTCCACTCTTACAGTCTAAATATTCTCAACTATTACAGTCTAAATATTCTCAACTATTACAGGCTAAATATTCTCCACTATTACAGTCTAAATATTCTCCACTATTACAGTCTAAATATTCTCCACTATTACAGTCTAAATATTCTCCACTATTACAGTCTAAATATTCTCCGCTATTACAGTCTAAATATTCTCCACTATTACAGTCTAAATATTCTCCACTATTACAGTCTAAATATTTTCCACTATTACAGTCTAAATATTCTCCACTATTTCAGTCTAGATATTCTCCACTATTACAGTCTAAATATTCTTCACTACTACGGTCTAAATATTCTCCACTATTACAGTCTAAATATTCTCCGCTATTACAGTCTAAATATTCTTCACTATTAGTGTCTAAATATTCTCCACTATTACAGTCTAAATATTCTCCGCTATTACAGTCTAAATATTCTCAACTATTACAGTCTAAATATTCTTCACTACTACGGTCTAAATATTCTCCGCTATTACAATCTAAATATTCTCCACTATTACAGTCTAAATATTCTCCACTATTACGGTCTAAATATTCTCCACTATTACAGTCTAAATATTCTCCACTATTACAGTCTAAATATTCTCCACTATTACAGTCGAAATATTCTTCACTACTACGGTCTAAATATTCACCACTATTACGGTCTAAATATTTTCCACTATTAGGGTCTAAATATTCTCCACTATTACAGTCTAAATATTCTCCACTATTACAGTCTAAATATTCTCCACTATTACAGTCTAAATATTCTCCACTATTAGGGTCTAAATATTCTCCACTATTACAGACTAAATATTCTCTACTATTACAGTCTAAATATTCTCAACTATTACAGGCTAAATATTCTCCACTATTACAGTCTAAATATTCTCCACTATTACAGTCTAAATATTCTCCACTATTACAGTCTAAATATTCTCCGCTATTACAGTCTAAATATTCTCCGCTATTACAGTCTAAATATTCTCCGCTATTACAGTCTAAATATTCTCCGCTATTACAGTTTAAATATTCTCCGCTATTACAGTCTAAATATTCTCCACTATTACAGTCTAAGTATTATCCACTATTACAGTCTAAATATACTCAACTATTACAGTCTAAATATTCTCCACTATTACAATCTAAATATTCTCCACTATTACGGTCTAAATATTCTTCACTACTACGGTCTAAATACTCTCCACTATTACAGTCTAAATATTCTCCACTATTACAGTCTAAATATTCTCCACTATTACATTCTAAGTATTCTCCACTATTACAGTCTAAATATTCTCCACTATTACAGTCTAAATATTCTCCACTATTACAGTCTAAATATTCTTCACTACTATGGTTTAAATATTCTCCACTATTACAGTCTAAATATTCTCCACTATTACAGTCTAAATATTCTCCACTATTACAGTCTAAATATTCTTCACTACTACGGTCTAAATATTCTCCACTATTACAGTCTAAATATTCTCCAATATTACAGTCTAAATATTCTTCACTACTACGGTCTAAATATTCTCCACTATTACAGTCTAAATATTCTCCACTATTACAGTCTAACTATTCTCCACTATTACAGTCTAAATATTCTCCGCTATTACAGTCTAAATATTCTTCACTATTAGTATCTAAATATTCTCCACTATTACAATCTAAATATTCTCCGCTATTACAGTCTAAATATTCTCCACTATTACAGTCTAAATATTCTCCACTATTACAGTCTAAATATTCTCCACTATTAGGGTCTAAATATTCTCCACTCTTACAGTGTAAATATTCTCAACTATTAAAGTCTAAATATTCTCAACTATTACAGGCTAAATATTCTCCACTATTACAGTCTAAATATTCTCCACTATTACAGTCTAAATATTCTCCACTATTACAGTCTAAATATTCTCCACTATTACAGTCTAAATATTCTCCGCTATTACAGTCTAAATATTCTCCACTATTACAGTCTAAATATTCTCCACTATTACAGTCTAAATATTTTCCACTATTACAGTCTAAATATTCTCCACTATTTCAGTCTAGATATTCTCCACTATTACAGTCTAAATATTCTTCACTACTACGGTCTAAATATTCTCCACTATTACAGTCTAAATATTCTCCGCTATTACAGTCTAAATATTCTTCACTATTAGTGTCTAAATATTCTCCACTATTACAGTCTAAATATTCTCCGCTATTACAGTCTAAATATTCTCAACTATTACAGTCTAAATATTCTTCACTACTACGGTCTAAATATTCTCCGCTATTACAATCTAAATATTCTCCACTATTACAGTCTAAATATTCTCCACTATTACGGTCTAAATATTCTCCACTATTACAGTCTAAATATTCTCCACTATTACAGTCGAAATATTCTTCACTACTACGGTCTAAATATTCACCACTATTACGGTCTAAATATTTTCCACTATTAGGGTCTAAATATTCTCCACTATTACAGTCTAAATATTCTCCACTATTACAGTCTAAATATTCTTCATTACTACGTCTCAAAATTCTCCACTATTACAGTCTAAATATTCTCCACTATTACAGTCTAAATATTCTCCACTATTACAGTCTAAATATTCTCCGCTATTACAGTCTAAATATTCTCCACTATTACAGTCTAAATATTCTCCACTATTACAGTCTAAATATTTTCCACTATTACAGTCTAAATATTCTCCACTATTTCAGTCTAAATATTCTCCACTATTACAGTCGAAATATTCTTCACTACTACGGTCTAAATATTCACCACTATTACAGTCTAAATATTCTTCATTACTACGGTCTAAATATTCTCCACTATTACAGTCTAAATATTCTCCACTATTACAGTCTAAATATTCTTCATTACTACGTCTCAAAATTCTCCACTATTACAGTCTAAATATTCTCCACTATTACAGTCTAAATATTCTTCACAAATACGGTCTAAATATTCTCCAGTATTACAGTCTAAATATTCTCCAATATTACAGTCTAAATATTCTTCACTACTACGGTCTAAATATTCTCCGCTATTACAGTCTAAATATTCTACACTATTACAGTCTAAATATTGTTCACTATTAGGGTCTAAATATTCTCCACTATTACAGTCTAAATATTCTCCGCTATTACAGTCTAAATATTCTCCACTATTACAGTCTAAATATTCTCCGCTATTACAGTCTAAATATTCTCCACTATTACAGTCTAAATATTCTTCACTACTACGGTCTAAATATTCTCCGCTATTACAGTCTAAATATTCTCCACTATTATAGTCTAAATATTCTTCACTACTACGGTCTAAATATTCTCCACTATTACGGTCTAAATATTTTCCACTATTAGGGTGTAAATATTCTCCACTATTACAGTCTAAATATTCTCCACTATTACAGTCTAAATATTCTCCACTATTACAGTCTAAATATTCTCCACTATTAGGGTCTAAATATTCTCCACTATTACAGACTAAATATTCTCTACTATTACAGTCTAAATATTCTCAACTATTACAGGCTAAATATTCTCCACTATTACAGTCTAAATATTCTCCACTATTACAGTCTAAATATTCTCCACTATTACAGTCTAAATATTCTCCGCTATTACAGTCTAAATATTCTCCGCTATTACAGTCTAAATATTCTCCGCTATTACAGTCTAAATATTCTCCGCTATTACAGTCTAAATATTCTCCACTATTACAGTCTAAATATTCTCTACTATTACAGTCTATATATTCTCCACTATTACAGTCTAAATATTCTCCACTATTACAGTCTAAATATTCTTCACTACTACGGTCTAAATATTCTCCACTATTACAGTCTAAATATACTCCACTATTACAGTCTAAATATTCTTCACTACTACGGTCTAAATATTCTCCGCTATTATAGTCTAAATATTCTCCACTATTACAGTCTAAATATTCTCCGCTATTACAGTCTAAATATTCTCCACTATTACAGTCTAAATATTCTCCGCTATTACAGTCTAAATATTCTCCACTATTACAGTCTAAATATTCTCCACTATTACAGTCTAAATATTCTCCACTATTACAGTCTATATATTTTCCACTATTACAGTCTAAATATTCTCCACTATTTCAGTCTAGATATTCTCCACTATTACAGTCTAAATATTCTTCACTACTACGGTCTAAATATTCTCCACTATTACAGTCTAAATATTCTCCGCTATTACAGTCTAAATATTCTTCACTATTAGTGTCTAAATATTCTCTACTATTACAGTCTAAATATTCTCCGCTATTACAGTCTAAATATTCTCAACTATTACAGTCTAAATATTCTTCACTACTACGGTCTAAATATTCTCCGCTATTACAATCTAAATATTCTCCACTATTACAGTCTAAATATTCTCCACTATTACGGTCTAAATATTCTCAACTATTACAGACTAAATATTCTTCACTACTACGGTCTAAATATTCTCCGCTATTACAATCTGAATATTCTCCACTATTACAGTCTAAATATTCTTCACTACTACGGTCTAAATATTCTCCACTACTACAGTCTAAATATTCTCCACTATTACAGTCTAAATATTCTCCGCTATTACAGTCTAAATATTCACTATTACGGTCTAAATATTCTCCGTTATTACAGTCTAAATATACTTTGCTACTACGGTCTAAATATTCTCCGCTATTACAGTCTAAATATTCTCCACTATTACAGTCTAAATATTCTTCATTACTACGGTCTAAATATTCTCCACTATTACAGTCTAAATATTCTCCAATATTACAGTCTAAATATTCTTCATTACTACGTCTCAAAATTCTCCACTATTACAGTCTAAATATTCTCCACTATTACAGTCTAAATATTCTCCACTATTACAGTCTAAATATTCTTCACTACTACGGTCTATATATTCTCCAGTATTACAGTCTAAATATTCTCCAATATTACAGTCTATATATTCTTCACTACTACGGTCTAAATATTCTCCGCTATTACAGTCTAAATATTCTCCACTATTACAGTCTAACTATTCTCCACTATTACAGTCTAAATATTCTCCGATATTATAGTCTAAATATTCTCCACTATTACAGTCTAAATATTCTCTACTATTACAGTCTATATATTCTCCACTATTACAGTCTAAATATTCTCCACTATTACAGTCTAAATATTCTTCACTACTACGGTCTAAATATTCTCCACTATTACAGTCTAAATATACTCCACTATTACAGTCTAAATATTCTTCACTACTACGGTCTAAATATTCTCCGCTATTACAGTCTAAATATTCTCCACTATTACAGTCTAAATATTCTCCGCTATTACAGTCTAAATATTCTCCACTATTACAGTCTAAATATTCTCCGCTATTACAGTCTAAATATTCTCCACTATTACAGTCTAAATATTCTCCACTATTACAGTCTAAATATTCTCCACTATTACAGTCTATATATTTTCCACTATTACAGTCTAAATATTCTCCACTATTTCAGTCTAGATATTCTCCACTATTACAGTCTAAATATTCTTCACTACTACGGTCTAAATATTCTCCACTATTACAGTCTAAATATTCTCCGCTATTACAGTCTAAATATTCTTCACTATTAGTGTCTAAATATTCTCTACTATTACAGTCTAAATATTCTCCGCTATTACAGTCTAAATATTCTCAACTATTACAGTCTAAATATTCTTCACTACTACGGTCTAAATATTCTCCGCTATTACAATCTAAATATTCTCCACTATTACAGTCTAAATATTCTCCACTATTACGGTCTAAATATTCTCAACTATTACAGTCTAAATATTCTTCACTACTACGGTCTAAATATTCTCCGCTATTACAATCTGAATATTCTCCACTATTACAGTCTAAATATTCTTCACTACTACGGTCTAAATATTCTCCACTACTACAGTCTAAATATTCTCCACTATTACAGTCTAAATATTCTCCGCTATTACAGTCTAAATATTCACTATTACGGTCTAAATATTCTCCGTTATTACAGTCTAAATATACTTTGCTACTACGGTCTAAATATTCTCCGCTATTACAGTCTAAATATTATCCACTATTACAGTCTAAATATTCTTCATTACTACGGTCTAAATATTCTCCACTATTACAGTCTAAATATTCTCCACTATTACAGTCTAAATATTCTTCATTACTACGTCTCAAAATTCTCCACTATTACAGTCTAAATATTCTCCACTATTACAGTCTAAATATTCTCCACTATTACAGTCTAAATATTCTTCACTACTACGGTCTATATATTCTCCAGTATTACAGTCTAAATATTCTCCAATATTACAGTCTATATATTCTTCACTACTACGGTCTAAATATTCTCCGCTATTACAGTCTAAATATTCTCCACTATTACAGTCTAACTATTCTCCACTATTACAGTCTAAATATTCTCCGCTATTATAGTCTAAATATTCTTCACTATTAGTGTCTAAATATTCTCCACTATTAGAGTCTAAATATTCTCCGCTATTACAGTCTAAATATTCTCCACTATTACAGTCTAAATATTCTTCACTACTACGGTCTAAATATTCTCCGCTATTACAATCTAAATATTCTCCACTATTACAGTCTAAATATTCTCCACTATTACAGTCTAAATATTCTCCACTATTACAGTCTAAATATTCTGCACTATTACAGTCTAAATATTCTCCACTATTACAGTCTAAATATTCTCCACTATTACAGTCTAAATATTCTCCACTATTAGGGTCTAAATATTCTCCACTATTACAGTCTAAATATTCTCAACTATTACAGTCTAAATATTCTCAACTATTACAGGCTAAATATTCTCCATAATTACAGTCTAAATATTCTCCACTATTACAGTCTAAATATTCTCCATTATTACAGTCTAAATATTCTCCACTATTACAGTCTAAATATTCTTCAATACTACGGTCTAAATATTCTCCACTATTATAGTGTAAATATTCTCCACTATTACAGTCTAAATATTCACCACTATTACAGTCTAAATATTCTCCACTATTACAGTCTAAATATTCTCCACTATTACAGTCTAGATATTCTCCACTATTACAGTCTAAATATTCTTCACTACTACGGTCTAAATATTCTCCACTATTACGGCCTAAATATTTTCCACTATTAGGGTCTAAATATTCTCCACTATTACAGTCCAAATATTCTCCACTATTACAGTCTAAATATTCTCCGCTATTACAGTCTAAATATTCTTCACTACTACGGTCTAAATATTCTTCACTATTACAGTCTAAATATTCTTCACTACTACGGTCTAAATATTCTCCGCTATTACAGTCTAAATATTCTCCACTATTACAGTGTAAATATTCTTCGCTACTACAGTCTAAATATTCTCCGTTATTACAGTCTAAATATTCTCCACTATTACAGTCTAAAAATTCTTCATTACTACGGTCTAAATACTCTCCACTATTACAGTCTAAATATTCTCCACTATTACAGTCTAAATATTCTCCACTATTACATTTTAAGTATTCTCCACTATTACAGTCTAAATATTCTCCACTATTACAGTCTAAATATTCTCCACTATTACAGTCTAAATATTCTTCACTACTATGGTTTAAATATTCTCCACTATTACAGTCTAAATATTCTTCACTACTACGGTCTAAATATTCTCCACTATTACAGTCAAAATATTCTCCAATATTACAGTGTAAATATTCTTCACTACTACGGTCTAAATATTCTCCGCTATTACAGTCTAAATAATCTCCACTATTACAGTCTAACTATTCTCCACTATTACAGTCTAAATATTCTCCGCTATTACAGTCTAAATATTCTCCACTATTACAGTCTAAATATTCTCCACTATTACAGTCTAAATATTCTCCACTATTAGGGTCTAAATATTCTCCACTCTTACAGTCTAAATATTCTCAACTATTACAGTCTAAATATTCTCAACTATTACAGGCTAAATATTCTCCACTATTACAGTCTAAATATTCTCCACTATTACAGTCTAAATATTCTCCACTATTACGGTCTAAATATTCTCCACTATTACAGTCTAAATATTCTCCGCTATTACAGTCTAAATATTCTCCACTATTACAGTCTAAATATTCTCCACTATTACAGTCTAAATAGTTTCCACTATTACAGTCTAAATATTCTCCACTATTTCAGTCTAGATATTCTCCACTATTACAGTCTAAATATTCTTCACTACTACGGTCTAAATATTCTCCACTATTACAGTCTAAATATTCTCCGCTATTACAGTCTAAATATTCTTCACTATTAGTGTCTAAATATTCTCCACTATTACAGTCTAAATATTCTCCGCTATTACAGTCTAAATATTCTCAACTATTACAGTCTAAATATTCTTCACTACTACGGTCTAAATATTCTCCGCTATTACAATCTGAATATTCTCCACTATTACAGTCTAAATATTCTCCACTATTACGGTCTAAATATTCTCCACTATTACAGTCTAAATATTCTCCGTTATTACAGTCTAAATATTCTCCACTATTACAGTCTAAAAATTCTTCATTACTACGGTCTAAATATTCTCCACTATTACAGTCTAAATATTCGCCGCTATTACAGTCTAAATATTCTCCCCTATTACAGTCTAAATATTCTCCACTATTACAGTCTAAATATTCTCCGCTATTACAATCTATATATTCTCCGCTATTACAGTCTAAATATTCTCCGCTATTACAGTCTAAATATTCTCCGCTATTACAGTTTAAATATTCTCCGCTATTACAGTCTAAATATTCTCCACTATTACAGTCTAAATATTATCCACTATTACAGTCTAAATATACTCCACTATTACAGTCTAAATATTCTCCACTATTACAATCTAAATATTCTCCACTATTACGGTCTAAATATTCTTCACTACTACGGTCTAAATACTCTCCACTATTACAGTCTAAATATTCTCCACTATTACAGTCTAAATATTCTCCACTATTACATTCTAAGTATTCTCCACTATTACGGTCTAAATATTCTCCACTATTACAGTCTAAATATTCTCCACTATTACAGTCTAAATATTCTTCACTACTATGGTTTAAATATTCTCCACTATTACAGTCTAAATATTCTCCACTATTACAGTCTAAATATTCTCCACTATTACAGTCTAAATATTCTTCACTACTACGGTCTAAATATTCTCCACTATTACAGTCTAAATATTCTCCAATATTACAGTCTAAATATTCTTCACTACTACGGTCTAAATATTCTCCGCTATTACAGTCTAAATATTCTCCACTATTACAGTCTAACTATTCTCCACTATTACTGTCTAAATATTCTCCGCTATTACAGTCTAAATATTCTTCACTATTAGTGTCTAAATATTCTCCACTATTACAATCTAAATATTCTCCGCTATTACAGTCTAAATATTCTCCACTATTACAGTCTAAATATTCTCCACTATTACAGTCTAAATATTCTCCACTATTAGGGTCTAAATATTCTCCACTCTTACAGGCTAAATATTCTCAACTATTACAGTCTAAATATTCTCAACTATTACAGGCTAAATATTCTCCACAATTACAGTCTAAATATTCTCCACTATTACAGTCTAAATATTCTCCACTATTACAGTCTAAATATTCTCCACTATTACAGTCCAAATATTCTCCGCTATTACAGTCTAAATATTCTCCACAATTACAGTCTAAATATTCTCCACTATTACAGTCTAAATATTTTCCACTATTACAGTCTAAATATTCTCCACTATTTCAGTCTAGATATTCTCCACTATTACAGTCTAAATATTCTTCACTACTACGGTCTAAATATTCTCCACTATTACAGTCTAAATATTCTCCGCTATTACAGTCTAAATATTCTTCACTATTAGTGTCTAAATATTCTCCACTATTACAGTCTAAATATTCTCCGCTATTACAGTCTAAATATTCTCAACTATTACAGTCTAAATATTCTTCACTACTACGGTCTAAATATTCTCCTCTATTACAATCTAAATATTCTCCACTATTACAGTCTAAATATTCTCCACTATTAAGGTCTAAATATTCTCCACTATTACAGTCTAAATATTCTCCACTATTACAGTCTAAATATTCTCCACTATTACAGTCGAAATATTCTTCACTACTACGGTCTAAATATTCACCACTATTACGGTCTAAATATTTTCCACTATTAGGGTCTAAATATTCTCCACTATTACAATCTAAATATTCTCCACTATTACAGTCTAAATATTCACCACTATTACAGTCTAAATATTCTCCACTATTAGGGTCTAAATATTCTCCACTATTACAGACTAAATATTCTCTACTATTACAGTCTAAATATTCTCAACTATTACAGGCTAAATATTCTCCACTATTACAGTCTAAATATTCTCCACTATTACAGTCTAAATATTCTCCACTATTACAGTCTAAATATTCTCCACTATTACAGTCTAAATATTCTCCGCTATTACAGTCTAAATATTCTCAACTATTACAGTCTAAATATTCTTCACTACTACGGTCTAAATATTCTCCTCTATTACAATCTAAATATTCTCCACTATTACAGTCTAAATATTCTCCACTATTAAGGTCTAAATATTCTCCACTATTACAGTCTAAATATTCTCCACTATTACAGTCTAAATATTCTCCACTATTACAGTCGAAATATTCTTCACTACTACGGTCTAAATATTCACCACTATTACGGTCTAAATATTTTCCACTATTAGGGTCTAAATATTCTCCACTATTACAATCTAAATATTCTCCACTATTACAGTCTAAATATTCACCACTATTACAGTCTAAATATTCTCCACTATTAGGGTCTAAATATTCTCCACTATTACAGACTAAATATTCTCTACTATTACAGTCTAAATATTCTCAACTATTACAGGCTAAATATTCTCCACTATTACAGTCTAAATATTCTCCACTATTACAGTCTAAATATTCTCCACTATTACAGTCTAAATATTCTCCACTATTACAGTCTAAATATTCTCCACTATTACAGTCTAAATATTCTCCGCTATTACAGTCTAAATATTCTCCACTATTAGGGTCTAAATATTCTCCACTCTTACAGGCTAAATATTCTCAACTATTACAGTCTAAATATTCTCAACTATTACAGGCTAAATATTCTCCACAATTACAGTCTAAATATTCTCCACTATTACAGTCTAAATATTCTCCACTATTACAGTCTAAATATTCTCCACTATTACAGTCTAAATATTCTCCGCTATTACAGTCTAAATATTCTCCACAATTACAGTCTAAATATTCTCCACTATTACAGTCTAAATATTTTCCACTATTACAGTCTAAATATTCTCCACTATTTCAGTCTAGATATTCTCCACTATTACAGTCTAAATATTCTTCACTACTACGGTCTAAATATTCTCCACTATTACAGTCTAAATATTCTCCGCTATTACAGTCTAAATATTCTTCACTATTAGTGTCTAAATATTCTCCACTATTACAGTCTAAATATTCTCCGCTATTACAGTCTAAATATTCTCAACTATTACAGTCTAAATATTCTTCACTACTACGGTCTAAATATTCTCCTCTATTACAATCTAAATATTCTCCACTATTACAGTCTAAATATTCTCCACTATTAAGGTCTAAATATTCTCCACTATTACAGTCTAAATATTCTCCACTATTACAGTCTAAATATTCTCCACTATTACAGTCGAAATATTCTTCACTACTACGGTCTAAATATTCACCACTATTACGGTCTAAATATTTTCCACTATTAGGGTCTAAATATTCTCCACTATTACAGTCTAAATATTCTCCACTATTACAGTCTAAATATTCACCACTATTACAGTCTAAATATTCTCCACTATTAGGGTCTAAATATTCTCCACTATTACAGACTAAATATTCTCTACTATTACAGTCTAAATATTCTCAACTATTACAGGCTAAATATTCTCCACTATTACAGTCCAAATATTCTCCACTATTACAGTCTAAATATTCTCCACTATTACAGTCTAAATATTCTCCACTATTACAGTCTAAATATTCTCCACTATTACAGTCTAAATATTCTCCGCTATTACAGTCTAAATATTCTCCGCTATTACAGTCTAAATATTCTCCACTATTACAGTCTAAATATTCTCTACTATTACAGTCTATATATTCTCCACTATTACAGTCTAAATATTCTCCACTATTACAGTCTAAATATTCTTCACTACTACGGTCTAAATATTCTCCACTATTACAGTCTAAATATTCTCCACTATTACAGTCTAAATATTCTTCACTACTACGGTCTAAATATTCTCCGCTATTACAGTCTAAATATTCTCCACTATTACAGTCTAAATATTCTTCACTATTAGGGTCTAAATATTCTCCACTATTACAGTCTAAATATTCTCCGGTATTACAGTCTAAATATTCTCCACTATTACAGTCTAAATATTCTCCGCTATTACAGTCTAAATATTCTCCACTATTACAGTCTAAATATTCTCCACTATTACAGTCTAAATATTCTCCACTATTACAGTCTATATATTTTCCACTATTACAGTCTAAATATTCTCCACTATTTCAGTCTAGATATTCTCCACTATTACAGTCTAAATATTCTTCACTACTACGGTCTAAATATTCTCCACTATTACAGTCTAAATATTCTCCGCTATTACAGTCTAAATATTCTTCACTATTAGTGTCTAAATATTCTCCACTATTACAGTCTAAATATTCTCCGCTATTACAGTCTAAATATTCTCAACTATTACGGTCTAAATATTCTTCACTACTACGGTCTAAATATTCTCCGCTATTACAATCTAAATATTCTCCACTATTACAGTCTAAATATTCTCCACTATTACGGTCTAAATATTCTCAACTATTACAGTCTAAATATTCTTCACTACTACGGTCTAAATATTCTCCGCTATTACAATCTGAATATTCTCCACTATTACAGTCTAAATATTCTCCACTATTACGGTCTAAATATTCTCCACTATTACAGTCTAAATATTCTCCGGTATTACAGTCTAAATATTCTCCACTATTACAGTCTAAAAATTCTTCATTACTACGGTCTAAATATTCTCCACTATTACAGTCTAAATATTCTCCGCTATTACAGTCTAAATATTCTCCCCTATTACAGTCTAAATATTCTCCACTATTACAGTCTAAATATTCTCCGCTATTACAATCTAAATATTCTCCGCTATTACAGTCTAAATATTCTCCGCTATTACAGTCTAAATATTCTCCGCTATTACAGTTTAAATATTCTCCGCTATTACAGTCTAAATATTCTCCACTATTACAGTCTAAATATTATCCACTATTACAGTCTAAATATACTCCACTATTACAGTCTAAATATTCTCCACTATTACAATCTAAATATTCTCCACTATTACGGTCTAAATATTCTTCACTACTACGGTCTAAATACTCTCCACTATTACAGTCTAAATATTCTCCACTATTACAGTCTAAATATTCTCCACTATTACATTCTAAGTATTCTCCACTATTACAGTCTAAATATTCTCCACTATTACAGTCTAAATATTCTCCACTATTACAGTCTAAATATTCTTCACTACTATGGTTTAAATATTCTCCACTATTACAGTCTAAATATTCTCCACTATTACAGTTTAAATATTCTCCACTATTACAGTCTAAATATTCTTCACTACTACGGTCTAAATATTCTCCACTATTACAGTCTAAATATTCTCCAATATTACAGTCTAAATATTCTTCACTACTACGGTCTAAATATTCTCCGCTATTACAGTCTAAATATTCTCCACTATTACAGTCTAACTATTCTCCACTATTACAGTCTAAATATTCTCCGCTATTACAGTCTAAATATTCTTCACTATTAGTATCTAAATATTCTCCACTATTACAATCTAAATATTCTCCGCTATTACAGTCTAAATATTCTCCACTATTACAGTCTAAATATTCTCCACTATTACAGTCTAAATATTCTCCACTATTAGGGTCTAAATATTCTCCACTCTTACAGTCTAAATATTCTCAACTATTAAAGTCTAAATATTCTCAACTATTACAGGCTAAATATTCTCCACTATTACAGTCTAAATATTCTCCACTATTACAGTCTAAATATTCTCCACTATTACAGTCTAAATATTCTCCACTATTACAGTCTAAATATTCTCCGCTATTACAGTCTAAATATTCTCCACTATTACAGTCTAAATATTCTCCACTATTACAGTCTAAATATTTTCCACTATTACAGTCTAAATATTCTCCACTATTTCAGTCTAGATATTCTCCACTATTACAGTCTAAATATTCTTCACTACTACGGTCTAAATATTCTCCACTATTACAGTCTAAATATTCTCCGCTATTACAGTCTAAATATTCTTCACTATTAGTGTCTAAATATTCTCCACTATTACAGTCTAAATATTCTCCGCTATTACAGTCTAAATATTCTCAACTATTACAGTCTAAATATTCTTCACTACTACGGTCTAAATATTCTCCGCTATTACAATCTAAATATTCTCCACTATTACAGTCTAAATATTCTCCACTATTACGGTCTAAATATTCTCCACTATTACAGTCTAAATATTCTCCACTATTACAGTCTAAATATTCTCCACTATTACAGTCGAAATATTCTTCACTACTACGGTCTAAATATTCACCACTATTACGGTCTAAATATTTTCCACTATTAGGGTCTAAATATTCTCCACTATTACAGTTTAAATATTCTCCACTATTACAGTCTAAATATTCTCCACTATTACAGTCTAAATATTCTCCACTATTAGGGTCTAAATATTCTCCACTATTACAGACTAAATATTCTCTACTATTACAGTCTAAATATTCTCAACTATTACAGGCTAAATATTCTCCACTATTACTGTCTAAATATTCTCCACTATTACAGTCTAAATATTCTCCACTATTACAGTCTAAATATTCTCCACTATTACAGTCTAAATATTCTCCGCTATTACAGTCTAAATATTCTCCGCTATTACAGTCTAAATATTATCCACTATTACAGTCTAAATATTCTCCGCTATTACAGTCTAAATATTCTCCACTATTACAGTCTAAATATTCTCTACTATTACAGTCTATATATTCTCCACTATTACAGTCTAAATATTCTCCACTATTACAGTCTAAATATTCTTCACTACTACGGTCTAAATATTCTCCGCTATTACAGTCTAAATATTCTCCACTATTACAGTCTAAATATTCTTCACTATTATGGTCTAAATATTCTCCACTATTACAGTCTAAATATTCTCCGCTATTACAGTCTAAATATTCTCCACTATTACAGTCTAAATATTCTCCGCTATTACAGTCTAAATATTCTCCACTATTACAGTCTAAATATTCTCCACTATTACAGTCTAAATATTCTCCACTATTACAGTCTATATATTTTCCACTATTACAGTCTAAATATTCTCCACATTTTCAGTCTAGATATTCTCCACTATTACAGTCTAAATATTCTTCACTACTACGGTCTAAATATTCTCCACTATTACAGTCTAAATATTCTCCGCTATTACAGTCTAAATATTCTTCACTATTAGTGTCTAAATATTCTCCACTATTACAGTCTAAATATTCTCCGCTATTACAGTCTAAATATTCTCAACTATTACAGTCTAAATATTCTTCACTACTACGGTCTAAATATTCTCCGCTATTACAATCTAAATATTCTCCACTATTACAGTCTAAATACTCTCCACTATTACGGTCTAAATATTCTCCACTATTACAGTCTAAATATTCTCCACTATTACAGTCTAAATATTCTCCACTATTACAGTCTAAATATTCTTCACTACTAAGGTCTAAATATTCTCCACTATTACAGTCTAAATATTCTCCGCTATTACAGTCTAAATATTCTTCACTATTAGTGTCTAAATATTCTCCGCTATTACAATCTAAATATTCTCCACTATTACAGTCTAAATATTCTCCACTATTACGGTCTAAATATTCTCCACTATTACAGTCTAAATATTCTCCACTATTACAGTCTAAATATTCTCCACTATTACAGTCGAAATATTCTTCACTACTACGGTCTAAATATTCACCACTATTACGGTCTAAATATTTTCCACTATTAGGGTCTAAATATTCTCCACTATTACAGTGTAAATATTCTCCACTATTACAGTCTAAATATTCTCCACTATTACAGTCTAAATATTCTCCACTATTAGGGTCTAAATATTCTCCACTATTACAGTCTAAATATTCTCAACTATTACAGTCTAAATATTCTCAACTATTACAGGCTAAATAATCTCCACTATTACAGTCTAAATATTCTCCACTATTACAGTATAAATATTCTCCACTATTACAGTCTAAATATTCTCCACTATTACAGTCTAAATATTCTCCGCTATTACAGTCTAAATATTCTCCGCTATTACAGTCTAAATATTCTCCACTATTACAGTCTAAATATTCTCTACTATTACAGTCTATATATTCTCCACTATTACAGTCTAAATATTCTCCACTATTACAGTCTAAATATTCTTCACTACTACGGTCTAAATATTCTCCGCTATTACAGTCTAAATATTCTCCACTATTACAGTCTAAATATTCTTCATTATTATGGTCTAAATATTCTCCACTATTACAGTCTAAATATTCTCCGCTATTACAGTCTAAATATTCTCCACTATTACAGTCTAAATATTCTCCGCTATTACAGTCTAAATATTCTCCACTATTACAGTCTAAATATTCTCCACTATTACAGTCTAAATATTCTCCACTATTACAGTCTATATATTTTCCACTATTACAGTCTAAATATTCTCCACATTTTCAGTCTAGATATTCTCCACTATTACAGTCTAAATATTCTTCACTACTACGGTCTAAATATTCTCCACTATTACAGTCTAAATATTCTTCACTACTACGGTCTAAATATTCTCCGCTATTACAATCTAAATATTCTCCACTATTACAGTCTAAATACTCTCCACTATTACGGTCTAAATATTCTCCACTATTACAGTCTAAATATTCTCCACTATTACAGTCTAAATATTCTCCACTATTACAGTCTAAATATTCTTCACTACTACGTTCTAAATATTCTCCACTATTACAGTCTAAATATTCTCCGCTATTACAGTCTAAATATTCTTCACTATTAGTGTCTAAATATTCTCCGCTATTACAATCTAAATATTCTCCACTATTACAGTCTAAATATTCTCCACTATTACGGTCTAAATATTCTCCACTATTACAGTCTAAATATTCTCCACTATTACAGTCTAAATATTCTCCACTATTACAGTCGAAATATTCTTCACTACTACGGTCTAAATATTCACCACTATTACGGTCTAAATATTTTCCACTATTAGGGTCTAAATATTCTCCACTATTACAGTGTAAATATTCTCCACTATTACAGTCTAAATATTCTCCACTATTACAGTCTAAATATTCTCCACTATTAGGGTCTAAATATTCTCCACTATTACAGTCTAAATATTCTCAACTATTACAGTCTAAATATTCTCAACTATTACAGGCTAAATAATCTCCACTATTACAGTCTAAATATTCTCCACTATTACAGTATAAATATTCTCCACTATTACAGTCTAAATATTCTCCACTATTACAGTCTAAATATTCTCCGCTATTACAGTCTAAATATTCTCCGCTATTACAGTCTAAATATTCTCCGCTATTACAGTCTAAATATTCTCCGCTATTACAGTCTAAATATTCTCCATATTACAGTCTAAATATTCTCTACTATTACAGTCTAAATATTCTCCACTATTACAGTCTAAATATTCTCCACTATTACAGCCTAAATATTCTCCGCTATTACAGTCTAAATATTCTCCACTATTACAGTCTAAATATTCTCCGCTATTACAGTATAAATAATCTCCACTATTACAGTCTAAATATTTTCCACTATTACAGTCTAAATATTCTCCACTATTTCAGTCTAGATATTCTCCACTATTACAGTCTAAATATTCTTCACTACTACGGTCTAAATATTCTCCAGTATTACGGTCTAAATATTTTCCACTATTAGGGTGTAAATATTCTCCACTATTACAGTGTAAATATTCTCCACTATTACAGTCTAAATATTCTCCGCTATTACAGTCTAAATATTCTTCACTACTACGGTCTAAATATTCTTCACTATTACAGAGTAAATATTCTCCACTATTACAGTCTAAATATTCTCCACTATTACAGTCTAAATATTCTTCACAAATACGGTCTAAATATTCTATTAAAATCTAAATATTCTCCACTATTACAGTCTAAATATTTTTCATCACTACGTCTAAATATTCTCCACTATTACAGTCTAAATATTCTCCACTATTACAGTCTAAATATTTTTCATCACTACGTCTAAATATTCTCCACTATTACAGTCTAAATATTCTCAACTATTACAGGCTAAATATTCTCCACTATTAAAGTCTAAATATTCTCCACTATTACAGTCTAAATATTCTCCACTATTACAGTCTAAATATTCTCCACTATTACAGTCTAAATATTCTCCGCTATTACAGTCTAAATATTCTCCACTATTACAGTCTAAATATTTTCCACTATTACAGTCTAAATATTCTCCACTATTTCAGTCTAGATATTCTCCGCTATTACAGTCTAAATATTCTTCACTACTACGGTCTAAATATTCTCCACTATTACAGTCTAAATATTCTCCGCCATTACAGTCTAAATATTCTTCACTATTAGGGTCTAAATATTCTCCACTATTACACTCTAAATATTCTCCGCTATTACAGTCTAAATATTCTCCACTATTACAGTCTAAATATTCTCCGCTATTACAGTCTAAATATTCTCCACTATTACAGTCTAAATATTCTCCACTATTACAGTCTAAATATTCTCCACTATTACAGTCTAAATATTCTCCGCTATTACAGTCTAAATATTCTCCACTATTACAGTCTAAATATTCTCCACTATTACAGTCTAAATATTCTCTACTATTACAGTCTAAATATTCTCCACTATTACAGTCTAAATATTCTCCACTATTACAGTCTAAATATTCTTCACTATTAGGGTCTAAATATTCTCCACTATTACAGCCTAAATATTCTCCGCTATTACAGTCTAAATATTCTCCACTATTACAGTCTAAATATTCTCCGCTATTACAGTATAAATAATCTCCACTATTACAGTCTAAATATTTTCCACTATTACAGTCTAAATATTCTCCACTATTTCAGTCTAGATATTCTCCACTATTACAGTCTAAATATTCTTCACTACTACGGTCTAAATATTCTCCAGTATTACGGTCTAAATATTTTCCACTATTAGGGTGTAAATATTCTCCACTATTACAGTCTAAATATTCTCCACTATTACAGTCTAAATATTCTCCGCTATTACAGTCTAAATATTCTTCACTACTACGGTCTAAATATTCTTCACTATTACAGAGTAAATATTCTCCACTATTACAGTCTAAATATTCTCCACTATTACAGTCTAAATATTCTTCACAAATACGGTCTAAATATTCTATTACAATCTAAATATTCTCCACTATTACAGTCTAAATATTTTTCATCACTACGTCTAAATATTCTCCACTATTACAGTCTAAGTATTCTCCACTATTACAGTCTAAATATTTTTCATCACTACGTCTAAATATTCTCCACTATTACAGTCTAAATATTCTCAACTATTACAGGCTAAATATTCTCCACTATTAAAGTCTAAATATTCTCCACTATTACAGTCTAAATATTCTCCACTATTACAGTCTAAATATTCTCCACTATTACAGTCTAAATATTCTCCGCTATTACAGTCTAAATATTCTCCACTATTACAGTCTAAATATTTTCCACTATTACAGTCTAAATATTCTCCACTATTTCAGTCTAGATATTCTCCGCTATTACAGTCTAAATATTCTTCACTACTACGGTCTAAATATTCTCCACTATTACAGTCTAAATATTCTCCGCCATTACAGTCTAAATATTCTTCACTATTAGGGTCTAAATATTCTCCACTATTACAGTCTAAATATTCTCCGCTATTACAGTCTAAATATTCTCCACTATTACAGTCTAAATATTCTCCGCTATTACAGTCTAAATATTCTCCACTATTACAGTCTAAATATTCTCCACTATTACAGTCTAAATATTCTCAACTATTACAGTCTATATATTTTCCACTATTACAGTCTAAATATTCTCCACATTTTCAGTCTATATATTCTCCACTATTACAGTCTAAATATTCTTCACTACTACGGTCTAAATATTCTCCACTATTACAGTCTAAATATTCTCCGCTATTACAGTCTAAATATTCTTCACTATTAGTGTCTAAATATTCTCCACTATTACAGTCTAAATATTCTCCGCTATTACAGTCTAAATATTCTCAACTATTACAGTCTAAATATTCTTCACTACTTCGGTCTAAATATTCTCCGCTATTACAATCTAAATATTCTCCACTATTACAGTCTAAATACTCTCCACTATTACGGTCTAAATATTCTCCACTATTACAGTCTAAATATTCTCCACTATTACAGTCTAAATATTCTCCACTATTACAGTCTAAATATTCTCCACTATTACAGTCGAAATATTCTTCACTACTACGGTCTAAATATTATCCGCTATTACAATCTAAATATTCTCCACTATTACAGTCTAAATATTCTCCACTATTACAGTCTAAATATTCTCCACTATTACAGTCTAAATATTCTCCACTATTACAGTCTAAATATTCTTCACTACTACGGTCTAAATATTCTCCACTATTACAGTCTAAATATTCTCCGCTATTACAGTCTAAATATTCTTCACTATTAGTGTCTAAATATTCTCCGCTATTACAATCTAAATATTCTCCACTATTACAGTCTAAATATTCTCCACTATTACGGTCTAAATATTCTCCACTATTACAGTCTAAATATTCTCCACTATTACAGTCTAAATATTCTCCACTATTACAGTCGAAATATTCTTCACTACTACGGTCTAAATATTCACCACTATTACGGTCTAAATATTTTCCACTATTAGGGTCTAAATATTCTCCACTATTACAGTGTAAATATTCTCCACTATTACAGTCTAAATATTCTCCACTATTACAGTCTAGATATTCTCCACTATTAGGGTCTAAATATTCTCCACTATTACAGTCTAAATATTCTCAACTATTACAGTCTAAATATTCTCAACTATTACAGGCTAAATAATCTCCACTATTACAGTCTAAATATTCTCCACTATTACAGTATAAATATTCTCCACTATTACAGTCTAAATATTCTCCACTATTACAGTCTAAATATTCTCCGCTATTACAGTCTAAATATTCTCCGCTATTACAGTCTAAATATTCTCCACTATTACAGTCTAAATATTCTCCACTATTACAGTCTAAATATTCTCTACTATTACAGTCTAAATATTCTCCACTATTACAGTCTAAATATTCTCCACTATTACAGTCTAAATATTCTTCACTATTAGGGTCTAAATATTCTCCACTATTACAGCCTAAATATTCTCCGCTATTACAGTCTAAATATTCTCCACTATTACAGTCTAAATATTCTCCGCTATTACAGTATAAATAATCTCCACTATTACAGTCTAAATATTTTCCACTATTACAGTCTAAATATTCTCCACTATTTCAGTCTAGATATTCTCCACTATTACAGTCTAAATATTCTTCACTACTACGGTCTAAATATTCTCCAGTATTACGGTCTAAATATTTTCCACTATTAGGGTGTAAATATTCTCCACTATTACAGTCTAAATATTCTCCACTATTACAGTCTAAATATTCTCCGCTATTACAGTCTAAATATTCTTCACTACTACGGTCTAAATATTCTTCACTATTACAGAGTAAATATTCTCCACTATTACAGTCTAAATATTCTCCACTATTACAGTCTAAATATTCTTCACAAATACGGTCTAAATATTCTATTACAATCTAAATATTCTCCACTATTACAGTCTAAATATTTTTCATCACTACGTCTAAATATTCTCCACTATTACAGTCTAAGTATTCTCCACTATTACAGTCTAAATATTTTTCATCACTACGTCTAAATATTCTCCACTATTACAGTCTAAATATTCTCAACTATTACAGGCTAAATATTCTCCACTATTAAAGTCTAAATATTCTCCACTATTACAGTCTAAATATTCTCCACTATTACAGTCTAAATATTCTCCACTATTACAGTCTAAATATTCTCCGCTATTACAGTCTAAATATTCTCCACTATTACAGTCTAAATATTTTCCACTATTACAGTCTAAATATTCTCCACTATTTCAGTCTAGATATTCTCCGCTATTACAGTCTAAATATTCTTCACTACTACGGTCTAAATATTCTCCACTATTACAGTCTAAATATTCTCCGCCATTACAGTCTAAATATTCTTCACTATTAGGGTCTAAATATTCTCCACTATTACAGTCTAAATATTCTCCGCTATTACAGTCTAAATATTCTCCACTATTACAGTCTAAATATTCTCCGCTATTACAGTCTAAATATTCTCCACTATTACAGTCTAAATATTCTCCACTATTACAGTCTAAATATTCTCAACTATTACAGTCTATATATTTTCCACTATTACAGTCTAAATATTCTCCACATTTTCAGTCTATATATTCTCCACTATTACAGTCTAAATATTCTTCACTACTACGGTCTAAATATTCTCCACTATTACAGTCTAAATATTCTCCGCTATTACAGTCTAAATATTCTTCACTATTAGTGTCTAAATATTCTCCACTATTACAGTCTAAATATTCTCCGCTATTACAGTCTAAATATTCTCAACTATTACAGTCTAAATATTCTTCACTACTTCGGTCTAAATATTCTCCGCTATTACAATCTAAATATTCTCCACTATTACAGTCTAAATACTCTCCACTATTACGGTCTAAATATTCTCCACTATTACAGTCTAAATATTCTCCACTATTACAGTCTAAATATTCTCCACTATTACAGTCTAAATATTCTCCACTATTACAGTCGAAATATTCTTCACTACTACGGTCTAAATATTATCCGCTATTACAATCTAAATATTCTCCACTATTACAGTCTAAATATTCTCCACTATTACAGTCTAAATATTCTCCACTATTACAGTCTAAATATTCTCCACTATTACAGTCTAAATATTCTTCACTACTACGGTCTAAATATTCTCCACTATTACAGTCTAAATATTCTCCGCTATTACAGTCTAAATATTCTTCACTATTAGTGTCTAAATATTCTCCGCTATTACAATCTAAATATTCTCCACTATTACAGTCTAAATATTCTCCACTATTACGGTCTAAATATTCTCCACTATTACAGTCTAAATATTCTCCACTATTACAGTCTAAATATTCTCCACTATTACAGTCGAAATATTCTTCACTACTACGGTCTAAATATTCACCACTATTACGGTCTAAATATTTTCCACTATTAGGGTCTAAATATTCTCCACTATTACAGTGTAAATATTCTCCACTATTACAGTCTAAATATTCTCCACTATTACAGTCTAGATATTCTCCACTATTAGGGTCTAAATATTCTCCACTATTACAGTCTAAATATTCTCAACTATTACAGTCTAAATATTCTCAACTATTACAGGCTAAATAATCTCCACTATTACAGTCTAAATATTCTCCACTATTACAGTATAAATATTCTCCACTATTACAGTCTAAATATTCTCCACTATTACAGTCTAAATATTCTCCGCTATTACAGTCTAAATATTCTCCGCTATTACATTCTAAATATTCTCCGCTATTACACTCTAAATATTCTCTACTATTACAGTCTAAATATTCTCCACTATTACAGTCTAAATATTCTCCACTATTACAGTCTAAATATTCTTCACTCTTAGGGTCTAAATATTCTCCACTATTACAGCCTAAATATTCTCCGCTATTACAGTCTAAATATTCTCCACTATTACAGTCTAAATATTCTCCGCTATTACAGTATAAATATTCTCCACTATTACAGTCTAAATATTCTTCACTACTACGGTCTAAATATTCTCCGCTATTACAGTCTAAATATTCTCCACTATTACAGTCTAAATATTCTCCACTATTACAGTCTAAATATTTTCCACTATTACAGTCTAAATATTCTCCACTATTTCAGTCTAGATATTCTCCACTATTACAGTCTAAATATTCTTCACTACTACGGTCTAAATATTCTCCAGTATTACGGTCTAAATATTTTCCACTATTACAGTCTAAATATTCTCCACTATTTCAGTCTAGATATTCTCCGCTATTACAGTCTAAATATTCTTCACTACTACGGTCTAAATATTCTCCACTATTACAGTCTAAATATTCTCCGCCATTACAGTCTAAATATTCTTCACTATTAGGGTCTAAATATTCTCCACTATTACAGTCTAAATATTCTCCGCTATTACAGTCTAAATATTCTCCACTATTACAGTCTAAATATTCTCCGCTATTACAGTCTAAATATTCTCCACTATTACAGTCTAAATATTCTCCACTATTACAGTCTAAATATTCTCAACTATTACAGTCTATATATTTTCCACTATTACAGTCTAAATATTCTCCACATTTTCAGTCTATATATTCTCCACTATTACAGTCTAAATATTCTTCACTACTACGGTCTAAATATTCTCCACTATTACAGTCTAAATATTCTCCGCTATTACAGTCTAAATATTCTTCACTATTAGTGTCTAAATATTCTCCACTATTACAGTCTAAATATTCTCCGCTATTACAGTCTAAATATTCTCAACTATTACAGTCTAAATATTCTTCACTACTTCGGTCTAAATATTCTCCGCTATTACAATCTAAATATTCTCCACTATTACAGTCTAAATACTCTCCACTATTACGGTCTAAATATTCTCCACTATTACAGTCTAAATATTCTCCACTATTACAGTCTAAATATTCTCCACTATTACAGTCTAAATATTCTCCACTATTACAGTCGAAATATTCTTCACTACTACGGTCTAAATATTATCCGCTATTACAATCTAAATATTCTCCACTATTACAGTCTAAATATTCTCCACTATTACAGTCTAAATATTCTCCACTATTACAGTCTAAATATTCTCCACTATTACAGTCTAAAATTCTTCACTACTACGGTCTAAATATTCTCCACTATTACAGTCTAAATATTCTCCGCTATTACAGTCTAAATATTCTTCACTATTAGTGTCTAAATATTCTCCGCTATTACAATCTAAATATTCTCCACTATTACAGTCTAAATATTCTCCACTATTACGGTCTAAATATTCTCCACTATTACAGTCTAAATATTCTCCACTATTACAGTCTAAATATTCTCCACTATTACAGTCGAAATATTCTTCACTACTACGGTCTAAATATTCACCACTATTACGGTCTAAATATTTTCCACTATTAGGGTCTAAATATTCTCCACTATTACAGTGTAAATATTCTCCACTATTACAGTCTAAATATTCTCCACTATTACAGTCTAGATATTCTCCACTATTAGGGTCTAAATATTCTCCACTATTACAGTCTAAATATTCTCAACTATTACAGTCTAAATATTCTCAACTATTACAGGCTAAATAATCTCCACTATTACAGTCTAAATATTCTCCACTATTACAGTATAAATATTCTCCACTATTACAGTCTAAATATTCTCCACTATTACAGTCTAAATATTCTCCGCTATTACAGTCTAAATATTCTCCGCTATTACATTCTAAATATTCTCCGCTATTACACTCTAAATATTCTCTACTATTACAGTCTAAATATTCTCCACTATTACAGTCTAAATATTCTCCACTATTACAGTCTAAATATTCTTCACTCTTAGGGTCTAAATATTCTCCACTATTACAGCCTAAATATTCTCCGCTATTACAGTCTAAATATTCTCCACTATTACAGTCTAAATATTCTCCGCTATTACAGTATAAATATTCTCCACTATTACAGTCTAAATATTCTTCACTACTACGGTCTAAATATTCTCCGCTATTACAGTCTAAATATTCTCCACTATTACAGTCTAAATATTCTCCACTATTACAGTCTAAATATTTTCCACTATTACAGTCTAAATATTCTCCACTATTTCAGTCTAGATATTCTCCACTATTACAGTCTAAATATTCTTCACTACTACGGTCTAAATATTCTCCAGTATTACGGTCTAAATATTTTCCACTATTACAGTCTAAATATTCTCCACTATTACAGTCTAAATATTCTCCGCTATTACAGTCTAAATATTCTTCACTACTACGGTCTAAATATTCTTCACTATTACAGTGTAAATAATCTCCACTATTACAGTCTAAATATTCTCCACTATTACAGTCTAAATATTCTTCACAAATACGGTCTAAATATTCTATTACAATCTAAATATTCTCCACTATTACAGTCTAAATATTTTTCATCACTACGTCTAAATATTCTCCACTATTACAGTCTAAATATTCTCCACTATTACAGTCTAAATATTTTTCATCACTACGTCTAAATATTCTCCACTATTACAGTCTAAATATTCTCAACTATTACAGGCTAAATATTCTCCACTATTAAAGTCTAAATATTCTCCACTATTACAGTCTAAATATTCTCCACTATTACAGTCTAAATATTCTCCACTATTACAGTCTAAATATTCTCCGCTATTACAGTCTAAATATTCTCCACTATTACAGTCTAAATATTTTCCACTATTACAGTCTAAATATTCTCCACTATTTCAGTCTAGATATTCTCCGCTATTACAGTCTAAATATTCTTCACTACTACGGTCTAAATATTCTCCACTATTACAGTCTAAATATTCTCCGCCATTACAGTCTAAATATTCTTCACTATTAGTGTCTAAATATTCTCCGCTATTACAATCTAAATATTCTCCACTATTACAGTCTAAATATTCTCCACTATTACGGTCTAAATATTCTCCACTATTACGGTCTAAATATTCTCCACTATTACAGTCTAAATATTCTTCACTATTACAGTCGAAATATTCTTCACTACTACGGTCTAAATATTCACCACTATTACGGTCTAAATATTTTCCACTATTAGGGTCTAAATATTCTCCACTATTACAGTCTAAATATTCTCCACTATTACAGTCTAAATATTCTCCACTATTACAGTCTAAATATTCCTCACTATTAGGGTCTAAATGTTCTCCACTATTACAATCTAAATATTCTCAACTATTACAGTCTAAATATTCTCAACTATTACAGGCTAAATAATCTCCACTATTACAGTCTAAATATTCTCCACTATTACAGTATAAATATTCTCCACTATTACAGTCTAATTATTCTCCACTATTACATTCTAAATATTCTCCGCTATTACAGTCTAAATATTCTCCGCTATTACAGTCTAAATATTCTCCGCTATTACAGTCTAAATATTCTCCACTATTACAGTCTAAATATTCTCTACTATTACAGTCTAAATATTCTCCACTATTACAGTCTAAATATTCTCCACTATTACAGTCGAAATATTCTTCACTACTACGGTCTAAATATTCACCACTATTACGGTCTAAATATTTTCCACTATTAGGGTCTAAATATTCTCCACTATTACAGTGTAAATATTCTCCACTATTACAGTCTAAATATTCTCCACTATTACAGTCTAAATATTCTCCACTATTAGGGTCTAAATATTCTCCACTATTACAGTCTAAATATTCTCAACTATTACAGTCTAAATATTCTCAACTATTACAGGCTAAATAATCTCCACTATTACAGTCTAAATATTCTCCACTATTACAGTATAAATATTCTCCACTATTACAGTCTAAATATTCTCCACTATTACAGTTTAAATATTCTCCACTATTAGGGTCTAAATATTTTCCACTATTACAGTCTAAATATTCTCCACTATTTCAGTCTAGATATTCTCCACTATTACAGTCTAAATATTCTTCACTACTACGGTCTAAATATTCTCCACTATTACAGTCTAAATATTCTACGCTATTACAGTCTAAATATTCTTCACTATTAGTGTCTAAATATTCTCCGCTATTACAATCTAAATATTCTCCACTATTACAGTCTAAATATTCTCCACTATTACGGTCTAAATATTCTCCACTATTACAGTCTAAATATTCTCCACTATTACAGTCTAAATATTCTTCACTATTACAGTCGAAATATTCTTCACTACTACGGTCTAAATATTCACCACTATTACGGTCTAAATATTTTCCACTATTAGGGTCTAAATATTCTCCACTATTACAGTGTAAATATTCTCCACTATTACAGTCTAAATATTCTCCACTATTAAAGTCTAAATATTCTCCACTATTAGTGTCTAAATATTCTCCACTATTACAGTCTAAATATTCTCAACTATTACAGTCTAAATATTCTCAACTATTACAGGCTAAATAATCTCCACTATTACAGTCTAAATATTCTCCACTATTACAGTATAAATATTCTCCACTATTACAGTCTAAATATTCTCCACTATTACAGTCTAAATATTCTCCGCTATTACAGTCTAAATATTCTCCGCTATTACAGTCTAAATATTCTCCGCTATTACAGTCTAAATATTCTCCGCTATTACAGTCTAAATATTCTCCACTATTACAGTCTAAATATTCTCTACTATTACAGTCTAAATATTCTTCACTATTACAGTCTAAATATTCTCCACTATTACAGTCTAAATATTCTTCACTACTACGGTCTAAATATTCTCCACTATTACAATCTTAATATTCTCCACTATTACAGTCTAAATAGTCTTCACTACTACGGTCTAAATATTCTCGGCTATTACAGTCTAAATATTCTCCACTATTACAGTCTAAATATTCTTCACTATTAGGGTCTAAATATTCTCCACTATTACAGCCTAAATATTCTCCGCTATTACAGTCTAAATATACTCCACTATTACAGTCTAAATATTCTCCGCTATTACAGTCTAAATATTCTCCACTATTACAGTCTAAATATTCTTCACTACTACGGTCTAAATATTCTCCGCTATTACAGTCTAAATATTCTCCACTATTACAGTCTAAATATTCTCCACTATTACAGTCTAAATATTTTCCACTATTACAGTCTAAATATTCTCCACTATTTCAGTCTAGATATTCTCCACTATTACAGTCTAAATATTCTTCACTACCACGGTCTAAATATTCTCCACTATTACGGTCTAAATATTTTCCACTATTAGGGTGTAAATATTCTCCACTATTACAGTCTAAATATTCTCCACTATTACAGTCTAAATATTCTCCGCTATTACAGTGTAAATATTCTTCGCTACTACGGTCTAAATATTCTTCACTATTACAGAGTAAATATTCTCCACTATTACAGTCTAAATATTCTCCACTATTACAGTCTAAATATTCTTCACAAATACGGTCTAAATATTCTATTACAGTCTAAATATTCTCCACTTTTACAGTCTAAATATTTTTCATCACTACGTCTAAATATTCTCCACTATTACAGTCTAAATATTCTCCACTATTACAGTCTAAATATTTTTCATCACTACGTCTAAATATTCTCCATAATTACAGTCTAAATATTCTCCACTATTACAGTCTAAATATTCTCCACTATTACAGTCTAAATATTCTCCACTATTAGGGTCTAAATATTCTCCACTCTTACAGTCTAAATATTCTCAACTATTACAGTCTAAATATTCTCAACTATTACAGGCTAAATATTCTCCACTATTAAAGTCTAAATATTCTCCACTATTACAGTCTAAATATTCTCCACTATTACAGTCTAAATATTCTCCACTATTACAGTCTAAATATTCTTCACTACTACGGTCTAAATATTCTCGGCTATTACAGTCTAAATATTCTCCACTATTACAGTCTAAATATTCTTCACTATTAGGGTCTAAATATTCTCCACTATTACAACCTAAATATTCTCCGCTATTACAGTCTAAATATTCTCCACTATTACAGTCTAAATATTCTCCGCTATTACAGTCTAAATATTCTCCACTATTACAGTCTAAATATTCTTCACTACTACGGTCTAAATATTCTCCGCTATTACAGTCTAAATATTCTCCACTATTACAGTCTAAATATTTTTCATCACTCCGTCTAAATATTCTCCACTATTACAGTCTAAATATTTTTCATCACTCCGTCTAAATATTCTCCACTATTACAGTCTAAATATTCTCCACTATTACAGTCTAAATATTCTCCACTATTACAGTCTAAATATTCTCCACTATTAGGGTCTAAATATTCTCCACTCTTACAGTCTAAATATTCTCAACTATTACAGTCTAAATATTCTCAACTATTACAGGCTAAATATTCTCCACTATTAAAGTCTAAATATTCTCCACTATTACAGTCTAAATATTCTCCACTATTACAGTCTTAATATTCTCCACTATTACAGTCTAAATATTCTTCACTACTACGGTCTAAATATTCTCGGCTATTACAGTCTAAATATTCTCCACTATTACAGTCTCAATATTCTTCACTATTAGGGTCTAAATATTCTCCACTATTACAGCCTAAATATTCTCCGCTATTACAGTCTAAATATTCTCCACTATTACAGTCTAAATATTCTCCGCTATTACAGTCTAAATATTCTCCACTATTACAGTCTAAATATTCTTCACTACTACGGTCTAAATATTCTCCGCTATTACAGTCTAAATATTCTCTACTATTACAGTCTAAATATTCTCCACTATTACAGTCTAAATATTTTCCACTATTACAGTCTAAATATTTTCCACTATTTCAGTCTAGATATTCTCCACTATTACAGTCTAAATATTCTTCACTACTTCGGTCTAAATATTCTCCACTATTACGGTCTAAATATTTTCCACTATTAGGGTGTAAATATTCTCCACTATTACAGTCTAAATATTCTCCACTATTACAGTCTAAATATTCTCCGCAATTACAGTCTAAATATTCTTCACTACTACGGTCTAAATATTCTTCACTATTACAGAGTAAATATTCTCCACTATTACAGTCTAAATATTCTCCACTATTACAGTCTAAATATTCTTCACAAATACGGTCTAAATATTCTATTACAGTCTAAATATTCTCCATTATTACAGTCTAAATATTTTTCATCACTACGTCTAAATATTCTCCACTATTACAGTCTAAATATTCTCCACTATTACAGTCTAAATATTTTTCATCACTACGTCTAAATATTCTCCACTATTACAGTCTAAATATTCTCCACTATTACAGTCTAAATATTCTCCACTATTAGGGTCTAAATATTCTCCACTCTTACAGTCTAAATATTCTCAACTATTACAGTCTAAATATTCTCAACTATTACAGGCTAAATATTCTCCACTATTAAAGTTTAAATATTTTCCACTATTACAGTCTAAATATTCTCCACTATTACAGTCTAAATATTCTCCACTATTACAGTCTAAATATTCTCCACTATTACAGTCTAAATATTCTCCACTATTACAGTCAAAATATTCCTCACTATTAGGGTCTAAATGTTCACCACTATTACAGTCTAAATATTCTCAACTATTACAGTCTAAATATTCTCAACTATTACAGGCTAAATAATCTCCACTATTACAGTATAAATATTCTCCACTATTACAGTCTAAATATTCTCCACTATTACAGTCTTAATATTCTTCACTACTACGGTCTAAATATTCTCCACTATTACAGTCTTAATATTCTCCACTATTACAGTCTAAATATTCTTCACTATTAGGGTCTAAATATTCTCCACTATTACAGTCTAAATATTCTCCGCTATTACAGTCTGAATATTCTCCACTATTACAGTCTATATATTCTCCGCTATTACAGTCTAAATATTCTCCACTATTACAGTCTAAATATTCTTCACTACTACGGTCTAAATATTCTCCGCTATTACAGTCTAAATATTCTCCACTATTACAGTCTAAATATTCTCAACTATTACAGTCTAAATATTCTCAACTATTACAGGCTAAATATTCTCCACTATTAAAGTCTAAATATTCTCCACTATTACAGTCTAAATATTCTCCACTATTACAGTCTAAATATTCTCCACTATTACAGTCTAAATATTCTTCACTACTACGGTCTAAATATTCTCGGCTATTACAGTCTAAATATTCTCCACTATTACAGTCTAAATATTCTTCACTATTAGGGTCTAAATATTCTCCACTATTACAACCTAAATATTCTCCGCTATTACAGTCTAAATATTCTCCACTATTACAGTCTAAATATTCTCCGCTGTTACAGTCTAAATATTCTCCACTATTACAGTCTAAATATTCTTCACTACTACGGTCTAAATATTCTCCGCTATTACAGTCTAAATATTCTCCACTATTACAGTCTAAATATTTTTCATCACTCCGTCTAAATATTCTCCACTATTACAGTCTAAATATTCTCCACTATTACAGTCTAAATATTCTTCACTATTACAGTCTAAATATTCTCCACTATTAGGGTCTAAATATTCTCCACTCTTACAGTCTAAATATTCTCAACTATTACAGTCTAAATATTCTCAACTATTACAGTCTAAATATTCTCCACTATTACAGTCTAAATATTCTCTACTATTACAGTCTAAATATTCTCCACTATTACAGTCTAAATATTCTCCACTATTACAGTCTAAATATTCTTCACTACTACGGTCTAAATATTCTCCACTATTACAGTCTTAATATTCTCCACTATTACAGTCTAAATAGTCTTCACTACTACGGTCTAAATATTCTCGGATATTACAGTCTAAATATTCTCCACTATTACAGTCTAAATATTCTTCACTATTAGGGTCTAAATATTCTCCACTATTACAGCCTAAATATTCTCCGCTATTACAGTCTAAATATTCTCCAATATTACAGTCTAAATATTCTCCGCTATTACAGTCTAAATATTCTCCACTATTACAGTCTAAATATTCTTCACTACTACGGTCTAAATATTCTCCGCTATTACAGTCTAAATATTCTCCACTATTACAGTCTAAATATTCTCCACTATTACAGTCTAAATATTTTCCACTATTACAGTCTAAATATTCTCCACTATTTCAGTCTAGATATTCTCCACTATTACAGACTAAATATTCTTCACTACTACGGTCTAAATATTCTCCACTATTACGGTCTAAATATTTTCCACTATTAGGGTGTAAATATTCTCCACTATTACAGTCTAAATATTCTCCACTATTACAGTCTAAATATTCTCCGCTATTACAGTCTAAATATTCTTCACTACTACGGTCTAAATATTCTTCACTATTACAGAGTAAATATTCTCCACTATTACAGTCTAAATATTCTCCACTATTACAGTCTAAATATTCTTCACAAATACGGTCTAAATATTCTATTACAGTCTAAATATTCTCCAGTTTTACAGTCTAAATATTTTTCATCACTACGTCTAAATATTCTCCACTATTACAGTCTAAATATTCTCCACTATTACAGTCTAAATATTTTTCATCACTACGTCTAAATATTCTCCACTATTACAGTCTAAATATTCTCCACTATTACAGTCTAAATATTCTCCACTATTACAGTCTAAATATTCTCCACTATTAGGGTCTAAATATTCTCCACTCTTACAGTCTAAATATTCTCAACTATTACAGTCTAAATATTCTCAACTATTACAGGCTAAATATTCTCCACTATTAAAGTCTAAATATTCTCCACTATTACAGTCTAAATATTCTCCACTATTACAGTCTAAATATTCTCCACTATTACAGTCTAAATATTCTTCACTACTACGGTCTAAATATTCTCGGCTATTACAGTCTAAATATTCTCCACTATTACAGTCTAAATATTCTTCACTATTAGGGTCTAAATATTCTCCACTATTACAACCTAAATATTCTCCGCTATTACAGTCTAAATATTCTCCACTATTACAGTCTAAATATTCTCCGCTATTACAGTCTAAATATTCTCCACTATTACAGTCTAAATATTCTTCACTACTACGGTCTAAATATTCTCCGCTATTACAGTCTAAATATTCTCCACTATTACAGTCTAAATATTTTTCATCACTCTGTCTAAATATTCTCCACTATTACAGTCTAAATATTCTCCACTATTACAGTCTAAATATTCTTCACTATTACAGTCTAAATATTCTCCACTATTAGGGTCTAAATATTCTCCACTCTTACAGTCTAAATATTCTCAACTATTACAGTCTAAATATTCTCAACTATTACAGGCTAAATATTCTCCACTATTAAAGTCTAAATATTCTCCACTATTACAGTCTAAATATTCTCGACTATTACAGTCTTAATATTCTCCACTATTACAGTCTAAATATTCTTCACTACTACGGTCTAAATATTCTCGGCTATTACAGTCTAAATATTCTCCACTATTACAGTCTCAATATTCTTCACTATTAGGGTCTAAATATTCTCCACTATTACAGCCTAAATATTCTCCGCTATTACAGTCTAAATATTCTCCACTATTACAGTCTAAATATTCTCCGCTATTACAGTCTAAATATTCTCCACTATTACAGTCTAAATATTCTTCACTACTACGGTCTAAATATTCTCCGCTATTACAGTCTAAATATTCTCCACTATTACAGTCTAAATATTCTCCACTATTACAGTCTAAATATTTTCCACTATTACAGTCTAAATATTTTCCACTATTTCAGTCTAGATATTCTCCACTATTACAGTCTAAATATTCTTCACTACTACGGTCTAAATATTCTCCACTATTACGGTCTAAATATTTTCCACTATTAGGGTGTAAATATTCTCCACTATTACAGTCTAAATATTCTCCACTATTACAGTCTAAATATTCTCCGCAATTACAGTCTAAATATTCTTCACTACTACGGTCTAAATATTCTTCACTATTACAGAGTAAATATTCTCCACTATTACAGTCTAAATATTCTCCACTATTACAGTCTAAATATTCTTCACAAATACGGTCTAAATATTCTATTACAGTCTAAATATTCTCCACTATTACAGTCTAAATATTTTTCATCACTACGTCTAAATATTCTCCACTATTACAGTCTAAATATTCTCCACTATTACAGTCTAAATATTTTTCATCACTACGTCTAAATATTCTCCACTATTACAGCCTAAATATTCTCCGCTATTACAGTCTAAATATTCTCAACTATTACAGGCTAAATAATCTCCACTATTACAGTATAAATATTCTCCACTATTACAGTCTAAATATTCTCCACTATTACAGTCTAAATATTCTCCGCTATTACAGTCTAAATATTCTCGGCTATTACAGTCTAAATATTCTCCGCTATTACAGTCTAAATATTCTCCACTATTACAGTCTAAATATTCTCCACTATTACAGTCTAAATATTCTCTACTATTACAGTCTTAATATTCTTCACTACTACGGTCTAAATATTCTCCACTATTACAGTCTTAATATTCTCCACTATTACAGTCTAAATATTCTTCACTATTAGGGTCTAAATATTCTCCACTATTACAGTCTAAATATTCTCCGCTATTACAGTCTGAATATTCTCCACTATTACAGTCTATATATTCTCCGCTATTACAGTCTAAATATTCTCCACTATTACAGTCTAAATATTCTTCACTACTACGGTCTAAATATTCTCCGCTATTACAGTCTAAATATTCTCCACTATTACAGTCTAAATATTCTCAACTATTACAGTCTAAATATTCTCAACTATTACAGGCTAAATATTCTCCACTATTAAAGTCTAAATATTCTCCACTATTACAGTCTAAATATTCTCCACTATTACAGTCTAAATATTCTCCACTATTACAGTCTAAATATTCTTCACTACTACGGTCTAAATATTCTCGGCTATTACAGTCTAAATATTCTCCACTATTACAGTCTAAATATTCTTCACTATTAGGGTCTAAATATTCTCCACTATTACAACCTAAATATTCTCCGCTATTACAGTCTAAATATTCTCCACTATTACAGTCTAAATATTCTCCGCTATTACAGTCTAAATATTCTCCACTATTACAGTCTAAATATTCTTCACTACTACGGTCTAAATATTCTCCGCTATTACAGTCTAAATATTCTCCACTATTACAGTCTAAATATTTTTCATCACTCCGTCTAAATATTCTCCACTATTACAGTCTAAATATTCTCCACTATTACAGTCTAAATATTCTTCACTATTACAGTCTAAATATTCTCCACTATTAGGGTCTAAATATTCTCCACTCTTACAGTCTAAATATTCTCAACTATTACAGTCTAAATATTCTCAACTATTACAGTCTAAATATTCTCCACTATTACAGTCTAAATATTCTCTACTATTACAGTCTAAATATTCTCCACTATTACAGTCTAAATATTCTCCACTATTACAGTCTAAATATTCTTCACTACTACGGTCTAAATATTCTCCACTATTACAGTCTTAATATTCTCCACTATTACAGTCTAAATAGTCTTCACTACTACGGTCTAAATATTCTCGGATATTACAGTCTAAATATTCTCCACTATTACAGTCTAAATATTCTTCACTATTAGGGTCTAAATATTCTCCACTATTACAGCCTAAATATTCTCCGCTATTACAGTCTAAATATTCTCCAATATTACAGTCTAAATATTCTCCGCTATTACAGTCTAAATATTCTCCACTATTACAGTCTAAATATTCTTCACTACTACGGTCTAAATATTCTCCGCTATTACAGTCTAAATATTCTCCACTATTACAGTCTAAATATTCTCCACTATTACAGTCTAAATATTTTCCACTATTACAGTCTAAATATTCTCCACTATTTCAGTCTAGATATTCTCCACTATTACAGACTAAATATTCTTCACTACTACGGTCTAAATATTCTCCACTATTACGGTCTAAATATTTTCCACTATTAGGGTGTAAATATTCTCCACTATTACAGTCTAAATATTCTCCACTATTACAGTCTAAATATTCTCCGCTATTACAGTCTAAATATTCTTCACTACTACGGTCTAAATATTCTTCACTATTACAGAGTAAATATTCTCCACTATTACAGTCTAAATATTCTCCACTATTACAGTCTAAATATTCTTCACAAATACGGTCTAAATATTCTATTACAGTCTAAATATTCTCCACTTTTACAGTCTAAATATTTTTCATCACTACGTCTAAATATTCTCCACTATTACAGTCTAAATATTCTCCACTATTACAGTCTAAATATTTTTCATCACTACGTCTAAATATTCTCCACTATTACAGTCTAAATATTCTCCACTATTACAGTCTAAATATTCTCCACTATTACAGTCTAAATATTCTCCACTATTAGGGTCTAAATATTCTCCACTCTTACAGTCTAAATATTCTCAACTATTACAGTCTAAATATTCTCAACTATTACAGGCTAAATATTCTCCACTATTAAAGTCTAAATATTCTCCACTATTACAGTCTAAATATTCTCCACTATTACAGTCTAAATATTCTCCACTATTACAGTCTAAATATTCTTCACTACTACGGTCTAAATATTCTCGGCTATTACAGTCTAAATATTCTCCACTATTACAGTCTAAATATTCTTCACTATTAGGGTCTAAATATTCTCCACTATTACAACCTAAATATTCTCCGCTATTACAGTCTAAATATTCTCCACTATTACAGTCTAAATATTCTCCGCTATTACAGTCTAAATATTCTCCACTATTACAGTCTAAATATTCTTCACTACTACGGTCTAAATATTCTCCGCTATTACAGTCTAAATATTCTCCACTATTACAGTCTAAATATTTTTCATCACTCTGTCTAAATATTCTCCACTATTACAGTCTAAATATTCTCCACTATTACAGTCTAAATATTCTTCACTATTACAGTCTAAATATTCTCCACTATTAGGGTCTAAATATTCTCCACTCTTACAGTCTAAATATTCTCAACTATTACAGTCTAAATATTCTCAACTATTACAGGCTAAATATTCTCCACTATTAAAGTCTAAATATTCTCCACTATTACAGTCTAAATATTCTCGACTATTACAGTCTTAATATTCTCCACTATTACAGTCTAAATATTCTTCACTACTACGGTCTAAATATTCTCGGCTATTACAGTCTAAATATTCTCCACTATTACAGTCTCAATATTCTTCACTATTAGGGTCTAAATATTCTCCACTATTACAGCCTAAATATTCTCCGCTATTACAGTCTAAATATTCTCCACTATTACAGTCTAAATATTCTCCGCTATTACAGTCTAAATATTCTCCACTATTACAGTCTAAATATTCTTCACTACTACGGTCTAAATATTCTCCGCTATTACAGTCTAAATATTCTCCACTATTACAGTCTAAATATTCTCCACTATTACAGTCTAAATATTTTCCACTATTACAGTCTAAATATTTTCCACTATTTCAGTCTAGATATTCTCCACTATTACAGTCTAAATATTCTTCACTACTACGGTCTAAATATTCTCCACTATTACGGTCTAAATATTTTCCACTATTAGGGTGTAAATATTCTCCACTATTACAGTCTAAATATTCTCCACTATTACAGTCTAAATATTCTCCGCAATTACAGTCTAAATATTCTTCACTACTACGGTCTAAATATTCTTCACTATTACAGAGTAAATATTCTCCACTATTACAGTCTAAATATTCTCCACTATTACAGTCTAAATATTCTTCACAAATACGGTCTAAATATTCTATTACAGTCTAAATATTCTCCACTATTACAGTCTAAATATTTTTCATCACTACGTCTAAATATTCTCCACTATTACAGTCTAAATATTCTCCACTATTACAGTCTAAATATTTTTCATCACTACGTCTAAATATTCTCCACTATTACAGCCTAAATATTCTCCGCTATTACAGTCTAAATATTCTCAACTATTACAGGCTAAATAATCTCCACTATTACAGTATAAATATTCTCCACTATTACAGTCTAAATATTCTCCACTATTACAGTCTAAATATTCTCCGCTATTACAGTCTAAATATTCTCGGCTATTACAGTCTAAATATTCTCCGCTATTACAGTCTAAATATTCTCCATTATTACAGTCTAAATATTCTCCACTATTACAGTCTAAATATTCTCTACTATTACAGTCTTAATATTCTTCACTACTACGGTCTAAATATTCTCCACTATTACAGTCTTAATATTCTCCACTATTACAGTCTAAATATTCTTCACTATTAGGGTCTAAATATTCTCCACTATTACAGTCTAAATATTCTCCGCTATTACAGTCTGAATATTCTCCACTATTACAGTCTATATATTCTCCGCTATTACAGTCTAAATATTCTCCACTATTACAGTCTAAATATTCTTCACTACTACGGTCTAAATATTCTCCGCTATTACAGTCTAAATATTCTCCACTATTACAGTCTAAATATTCTCAACTATTACAGTCTAAATATTCTCAACTATTACAGGCTAAATATTCTCCACTATTAAAGTCTAAATATTCTCCACTATTACAGTCTAAATATTCTCCACTATTACAGTCTAAATATTCTCCACTATTACAGTCTAAATATTCTTCACTACTACGGTCTAAATATTCTCGGCTATTACAGTCTAAATATTCTCCACTATTACAGTCTAAATATTCTTCACTATTAGGGTCTAAATATTCTCCACTATTACAACCTAAATATTCTCCGCTATTACAGTCTAAATATTCTCCACTATTACAGTCTAAATATTCTCCGCTATTACAGTCTAAATATTCTCCACTATTACAGTCTAAATATTCTTCACTACTACGGTCTAAATATTCTCCGCTATTACAGTCTAAATATTCTCCACTATTACAGTCTAAATATTTTTCATCACTCCGTCTAAATATTCTCCACTATTACAGTCTAAATATTCTCCACTATTACAGTCTAAATATTCTCCACTATTACAGTCTAAATATTCTCCACTATTAGGGTCTAAATATTCTCCACTCTTACAGTCTAAATATTCTCAACTATTACAGTCTAAATATTCTCAACTATTACAGGCTAAATATTCTCGACTATTAAAGTCTAAATATTCTCCACTATTACAGTCTAAATATTCTCCACTATTACAGTCTTAATATTCTCCACTATTACAGTCTAAATATTCTTCACTACTACGGTCTAAATATTCTCGGCTATTACAGTCTAAATATTCTCCACTATTATAGTCTCAATATTCTTCACTATTAGGGTCTAAATATTCTCCACTATTACAGCCTAAATATTCTCCGCTATTACAGTCTAAATATTCTCCACTATTACAGTCTAAATATTCTCCGCTATTACAGTCTAAATATTCTCCACTATTACAGTCTAAATATTCTTCACTACTACGGTCTAAATATTCTCCGCTATTACAGTCTAAATATTCTCCACTATTACAGTCTAAATATTCTCCACTATTACAGTCTAAATATTTTCCACTATTACAGTCTAAATATTTTCCACTATTTCAGTCTAGATATTCTCCACTATTACAGTCTAAATATTCTTCACTACTACGGTCTAAATATTCTCCACTATTACGGTCTAAATATTTTCCACTATTAGGGTGTAAATATTCTCCACTATTACAGTCTAAATATTCTCCGCAATTACAGTCTAAATATTCTTCACTACTACGGTCTAAATATTCTTCACTATTACAGAGTAAATATTCTCCACTATTACAGTCTAAATATTCTCCACTATTACAGTCTAAATATTCTTCACAAATACGGTCTAAATATTCTATTACAGTCTAAATATTCTCCACTATTACAGTCTAAATATTTTTCATCACTACGTCTAAATATTCTCCACTATTACAGTCTAAATATTCTCCACTATTACAGTCTAAATATTTTTCATCACTACGTCTAAATATTCTCCACTATTACAGTCTAAATATTCTCAACTATTACAGTCTAAATATTCTCCACTATTACAGTCTAAATATTCTCCACTATTAGGGTCTAAATATTCTCCACTCTTACAGTCTAAATATTCTCAACTATTACAGTCTAAATATTCGCAACTATTACAGGCTAAATATTCTCCACTATTAAAGTTTAAATATTTTCCACTATTACAGTCTAAATATTCTCCACTATTACAGTCTAAATATTCTCCACTATTACAGTCTAAATATTCTCCACTATTATAGTCTAAATATTCTCCACTATTACAGTCTAAATATTCCTCACTATTAGGGTCTAAATGTTCTCCACTATTACAGTCTAAATATTCTCAACTATTACAGTCTAAATATTCTCAACTATTACAGGCTAAATAATCTCCACTATTACAGTCTAAATATTCTGCACTATTACAGTATAAATATTCTCCACTATTACAGTCTAAATATTCTCCACTATTACAGTCTAAATATTCTTCACTAATACGGTCTAAATATTCTCCGCTATTACAGTCTAAATATTCTCCACTATTACAGTCTAAATATTCTCAACTATTACAGTCTAAATATTCTCAACTATTACAGGCTAAATATTCTCCACTATTAAAGTCTAAATATTCTCCACTATTACAGTCTAAATATTCTCAACTATTACAGTCTAAATATTCTCAACTATTACAGGCTAAATATTCTCCACTATTAAAGTCTAAATATTCTCCACTATTACAGTCTAAATATTCTCCACTATTACAGTCTAAATATTCTCCACTATTACAGTCTAAATATTCTTCACTACTACGGTCTAAATATTCTCGGCTATTACAGTCTAAATATTCTCCACTATTATAGTCTCAATATTCTTCACTATTAGGGTCTAAATATTCTCCACTATTACAGCCTAAATATTCTCCGCTATTACAGTCTAAATATTCTCCACTATTACAGTCTAAATATTCTCCGCTATTACAGTCTAAATATTCTCCACTATTACAGTCTAAATATTCTTCACTACTACGGTCTAAATATTCTCCGCTATTACAGTCTAAATATTCTCCACTATTACAGTCTAAATATTCTCCACTATTACAGTCTAAATATTTTCCACTATTACAGTCTAAATATTTTCCACTATTTCAGTCTAGATATTCTCCACTATTACAGTCTAAATATTCTTCACTACTACGGTCTAAATATTCTCCACTATTACGGTCTAAATATTTTCCACTATTAGGGTGTAAATATTCTCCACTATTACAGTCTAAATATTCTCCGCAATTACAGTCTAAATATTCTTCACTACTACGGTCTAAATATTCTTCACTATTACAGAGTAAATATTCTCCACTATTACAGTCTAAATATTCTCCACTATTACAGTCTAAATATTCTTCACAAATACGGTCTAAATATTCTATTACAGTCTAAATATTCTCCACTATTACAGTCTAAATATTTTTCATCACTACGTCTAAATATTCTCCACTATTACAGTCTAAATATTCTCCACTATTACAGTCTAAATATTTTTCATCACTACGTCTAAATATTCTCCACTATTACAGTCTAAATATTCTCAACTATTACAGTCTAAATATTCTCCACTATTACAGTCTAAATATTCTCCACTATTAGGGTCTAAATATTCTCCACTCTTACAGTCTAAATATTCTCAACTATTACAGTCTAAATATTCGCAACTATTACAGGCTAAATATTCTCCACTATTAAAGTTTAAATATTTTCCACTATTACAGTCTAAATATTCTCCACTATTACAGTCTAAATATTCTCCACTATTACAGTCTAAATATTCTCCACTATTATAGTCTAAATATTCTCCACTATTACAGTCTAAATATTCCTCACTATTAGGGTCTAAATGTTCTCCACTATTACAGTCTAAATATTCTCAACTATTACAGTCTAAATATTCTCAACTATTACAGGCTAAATAATCTCCACTATTACAGTCTAAATATTCTGCACTATTACAGTATAAATATTCTCCACTATTACAGTCTAAATATTCTCCACTATTACAGTCTAAATATTCTTCACTAATACGGTCTAAATATTCTCCGCTATTACAGTCTAAATATTCTCCACTATTACAGTCTAAATATTCTCAACTATTACAGTCTAAATATTCTCAACTATTACAGGCTAAATATTCTCCACTATTAAAGTCTAAATATTCTCCACTATTACAGTCTAAATATTCTCAACTATTACAGTCTAAATATTCTCAACTATTACAGGCTAAATATTCTCCACTATTAAAGTCTAAATATTCTCCACTATTACAGTCTAAATATTCTCCACTATTACAGTCTAAATATTCTCCACTATTACAGTCTAAATATTCTTCACTACTACGGTCTAAATATTCTCGGCTATTACAGTCTAAATATTCTCCACTATTACAGTCTAAATATTCTTCACTATTAGGGTCTAAATATTCTCCACTATTACAACCTAAATATTCTCCGCTATTACAGTCTAAATATTCTCCACTATTACAGTCTAAATATTCTCCGCTATTACAGTCTAAATATTCTCCACTATTACAGTCTAAATATTCTTCACTACTACGGTCTAAATATTCTCCGCTATTACAGTCTAAATATTCTCCACTATTACAGTCTAAATATTCTCCACTATTACAGTCTAAATATTCTCCACTATTACAGTCTAAATATTCTCCACTATTAGGGTCTAAATATTCTCCACTCTTACAGTCTAAATATTCTCAACTATTACAGTCTAAATATTCTCAACTATTACAGGCTAAATATTCTCCACTATTAAAGTCTAAATATTCTCCACTATTACAGTCTAAATATTCTCCACTATTACAGTCTTAATATTCTCCACTATTACAGTCTAAATATTCTTCACTACTACGGTCTAAATATTCTCGGCTATTACAGTCTAAATATTCTCCACTATTATAGTCTCAATATTCTTCACTATTAGGGTCTAAATATTCTCCACTATTACAGCCTAAATATTCTCCGCTATTACAGTCTAAATATTCTCCACTATTACAGTCTAAATATTCTCCGCTATTACAGTCTAAATATTCTCCACTATTACAGTCTAAATATTCTTCACTACTACGGTCTAAATATTCTCCGCTATTACAGTCTAAATATTCTCCACTATTACAGTCTAAATATTCTCCACTATTACAGTCTAAATATTTTCCACTATTACAGTCTAAATATTTTCCACTATTTCAGTCTAGATATTCTCCACTATTACAGTCTAAATATTCTTCACTACTACGGTCTAAATATTCTCCACTATTACGGTCTAAATATTTTCCACTATTAGGGTGTAAATATTCTCCACTATTACAGTCTAAATATTCTCCGCAATTACAGTCTAAATATTCTTCACTACTACGGTCTAAATATTCTTCACTATTACAGAGTAAATATTCTCCACTATTACAGTCTAAATATTCTCCACTATTACAGTCTAAATATTCTTCACAAATACGGTCTAAATATTCTATTACAGTCTAAATATTCTCCACTATTACAGTCTAAATATTTTTCATCACTACGTCTAAATATTCTCCACTATTACAGTCTAAATATTCTCCACTATTACAGTCTAAATATTTTTCATCACTACGTCTAAATATTCTCCACTATTACAGCCTAAATATTCTCCGCTATTACAGTCTAAATATTCTCAACTATTACAGGCTAAATAATCTCCACTATTACAGTATAAATATTCTCCACTATTACAGTCTAAATATTCTCCACTATTACAGTCTAAATATTCTCCGCTATTACAGTCTAAATATTCTCGGCTATTACAGTCTAAATATTCTCCGCTATTACAGTCTAAATATTCTCCACTATTACAGTCTAAATATTCTCCACTATTACAGTCTAAATATTCTCTACTATTACAGTCTTAATATTCTTCACTACTACGGTCTAAATATTCTCCACTATTACAGTCTTAATATTCTCCACTATTACAGTCTAAATATTCTTCACTATTAGGGTCTAAATATTCTCCACTATTACAGTCTAAATATTCTCCGCTATTACAGTCTGAATATTCTCCACTATTACAGTCTATATATTCTCCGCTATTACAGTCTAAATATTCTCCACTATTACAGTCTAAATATTCTTCACTACTACGGTCTAAATATTCTCCGCTATTACAGTCTAAATATTCTCCACTATTACAGTCTAAATATTCTCAACTATTACAGTCTAAATATTCTCAACTATTACAGGCTAAATATTCTCCACTATTAAAGTCTAAATATTCTCCACTATTACAGTCTAAATATTCTCCACTATTACAGTCTAAATATTCTCCACTATTACAGTCTAAATATTCTTCACTACTACGGTCTAAATATTCTCGGCTATTACAGTCTAAATATTCTCCACTATTACAGTCTAAATATTCTTCACTATTAGGGTCTAAATATTCTCCACTATTACAACCTAAATATTCTCCGCTATTACAGTCTAAATATTCTCCACTATTACAGTCTAAATATTCTCCGCTATTACAGTCTAAATATTCTCCACTATTACAGTCTAAATATTCTTCACTACTACGGTCTAAATATTCTCCGCTATTACAGTCTAAATATTCTCCACTATTACAGTCTAAATATTTTTCATCACTCCGTCTAAATATTCTCCACTATTACAGTCTAAATATTCTCCACTATTACAGTCTAAATATTCTCCACTATTACAGTCTAAATATTCTCCACTATTAGGGTCTAAATATTCTCCACTCTTACAGTCTAAATATTCTCAACTATTACAGTCTAAATATTCTCAACTATTACAGGCTAAATATTCTCGACTATTAAAGTCTAAATATTCTCCACTATTACAGTCTAAATATTCTCCACTATTACAGTCTTAATATTCTCCACTATTACAGTCTAAATATTCTTCACTACTACGGTCTAAATATTCTCGGCTATTACAGTCTAAATATTCTCCACTATTATAGTCTCAATATTCTTCACTATTAGGGTCTAAATATTCTCCACTATTACAGCCTAAATATTCTCCGCTATTACAGTCTAAATATTCTCCACTATTACAGTCTAAATATTCTCCGCTATTACAGTCTAAATATTCTCCACTATTACAGTCTAAATATTCTTCACTACTACGGTCTAAATATTCTCCGCTATTACAGTCTAAATATTCTCCACTATTACAGTCTAAATATTCTCCACTATTACAGTCTAAATATTTTCCACTATTACAGTCTAAATATTTTCCACTATTTCAGTCTAGATATTCTCCACTATTACAGTCTAAATATTCTTCACTACTACGGTCTAAATATTCTCCACTATTACGGTCTAAATATTTTCCACTATTAGGGTGTAAATATTCTCCACTATTACAGTCTAAATATTCTCCGCAATTACAGTCTAAATATTCTTCACTACTACGGTCTAAATATTCTTCACTATTACAGAGTAAATATTCTCCACTATTACAGTCTAAATATTCTCCACTATTACAGTCTAAATATTCTTCACAAATACGGTCTAAATATTCTATTACAGTCTAAATATTCTCCACTATTACAGTCTAAATATTTTTCATCACTACGTCTAAATATTCTCCACTATTACAGTCTAAATATTCTCCACTATTACAGTCTAAATATTTTTCATCACTACGTCTAAATATTCTCCACTATTACAGTCTAAATATTCTCAACTATTACAGTCTAAATATTCTCCACTATTACAGTCTAAATATTCTCCACTATTAGGGTCTAAATATTCTCCACTCTTACAGTCTAAATATTCTCAACTATTACAGTCTAAATATTCGCAACTATTACAGGCTAAATATTCTCCACTATTAAAGTTTAAATATTTTCCACTATTACAGTCTAAATATTCTCCACTATTACAGTCTAAATATTCTCCACTATTACAGTCTAAATATTCTCCACTATTATAGTCTAAATATTCTCCACTATTACAGTCTAAATATTCCTCACTATTAGGGTCTAAATGTTCTCCACTATTACAGTCTAAATATTCTCAACTATTACAGTCTAAATATTCTCAACTATTACAGGCTAAATAATCTCCACTATTACAGTCTAAATATTCTGCACTATTACAGTATAAATATTCTCCACTATTACAGTCTAAATATTCTCCACTATTACAGTCTAAATATTCTTCACTAATACGGTCTAAATATTCTCCGCTATTACAGTCTAAATATTCTCCACTATTACAGTCTAAATATTCTCAACTATTACAGTCTAAATATTCTCAACTATTACAGGCTAAATATTCTCCACTATTAAAGTCTAAATATTCTCCACTATTACAGTCTAAATATTCTCAACTATTACAGTCTAAATATTCTCAACTATTACAGGCTAAATATTCTCCACTATTAAAGTCTAAATATTCTCCACTATTACAGTCTAAATATTCTCCACTATTACAGTCTAAATATTCTCCACTATTACAGTCTAAATATTCTTCACTACTACGGTCTAAATATTCTCGGCTATTACAGTCTAAATATTCTCCACTATTATAGTCTCAATATTCTTCACTATTAGGGTCTAAATATTCTCCACTATTACAGCCTAAATATTCTCCGCTATTACAGTCTAAATATTCTCCACTATTACAGTCTAAATATTCTCCGCTATTACAGTCTAAATATTCTCCACTATTACAGTCTAAATATTCTTCACTACTACGGTCTAAATATTCTCCGCTATTACAGTCTAAATATTCTCCACTATTACAGTCTAAATATTCTCCACTATTACAGTCTAAATATTTTCCACTATTACAGTCTAAATATTTTCCACTATTTCAGTCTAGATATTCTCCACTATTACAGTCTAAATATTCTTCACTACTACGGTCTAAATATTCTCCACTATTACGGTCTAAATATTTTCCACTATTAGGGTGTAAATATTCTCCACTATTACAGTCTAAATATTCTCCGCAATTACAGTCTAAATATTCTTCACTACTACGGTCTAAATATTCTTCACTATTACAGAGTAAATATTCTCCACTATTACAGTCTAAATATTCTCCACTATTACAGTCTAAATATTCTTCACAAATACGGTCTAAATATTCTATTACAGTCTAAATATTCTCCACTATTACAGTCTAAATATTTTTCATCACTACGTCTAAATATTCTCCACTATTACAGTCTAAATATTCTCCACTATTACAGTCTAAATATTTTTCATCACTACGTCTAAATATTCTCCACTATTACAGTCTAAATATTCTCAACTATTACAGTCTAAATATTCTCCACTATTACAGTCTAAATATTCTCCACTATTAGGGTCTAAATATTCTCCACTCTTACAGTCTAAATATTCTCAACTATTACAGTCTAAATATTCGCAACTATTACAGGCTAAATATTCTCCACTATTAAAGTTTAAATATTTTCCACTATTACAGTCTAAATATTCTCCACTATTACAGTCTAAATATTCTCCACTATTACAGTCTAAATATTCTCCACTATTATAGTCTAAATATTCTCCACTATTACAGTCTAAATATTCCTCACTATTAGGGTCTAAATGTTCTCCACTATTACAGTCTAAATATTCTCAACTATTACAGTCTAAATATTCTCAACTATTACAGGCTAAATAATCTCCACTATTACAGTCTAAATATTCTGCACTATTACAGTATAAATATTCTCCACTATTACAGTCTAAATATTCTCCACTATTACAGTCTAAATATTCTTCACTAATACGGTCTAAATATTCTCCGCTATTACAGTCTAAATATTCTCCACTATTACAGTCTAAATATTCTCAACTATTACAGTCTAAATATTCTCAACTATTACAGGCTAAATATTCTCCACTATTAAAGTCTAAATATTCTCCACTATTACAGTCTAAATATTCTCAACTATTACAGTCTAAATATTCTCAACTATTACAGGCTAAATATTCTCCACTATTAAAGTCTAAATATTCTCCACTATTACAGTCTAAATATTCTCCACTATTACAGTCTAAATATTCTCCACTATTACAGTCTAAATATTCTTCACTACTACGGTCTAAATATTCTCGGCTATTACAGTCTAAATATTCTCCACTATTACAGTCTAAATATTCTTCACTATTAGGGTCTAAATATTCTCCACTATTACAACCTAAATATTCTCCGCTATTACAGTCTAAATATTCTCCACTATTACAGTCTAAATATTCTCCGCTATTACAGTCTAAATATTCTCCACTATTACAGTCTAAATATTCTTCACTACTACGGTCTAAATATTCTCCGCTATTACAGTCTAAATATTCTCCACTATTACAGTCTAAATATTTTTCATCACTCCGTCTAAATATTCTCCACTATTACAGTCTAAATATTCTCCACTATTACAGTCTAAATATTCTCCACTATTACAGTCTAAATATTCTCCACTATTAGGGTCTAAATATTCTCCACTCTTACAGTCTAAATATTCTCAACTATTACAGTCTAAATATTCTCAACTATTACAGGCTAAATATTCTCCACTATTAAAGTCTAAATATTCTCCACTATTACAGTCTAAATATTCTCCACTATTACAGTCTTAATATTCTCCACTATTACAGTCTAAATATTCTTCACTACTACGGTCTAAATATTCTCGGCTATTACAGTCTAAATATTCTCCACTATTATAGTCTCAATATTCTTCACTATTAGGGTCTAAATATTCTCCACTATTACAGCCTAAATATTCTCCGCTATTACAGTCTAAATATTCTCCACTATTACAGTCTAAATATTCTCCGCTATTACAGTCTAAATATTCTCCACTATTACAGTCTAAATATTCTTCACTACTACGGTCTAAATATTCTCCGCTATTACAGTCTAAATATTCTCCACTATTACAGTCTAAATATTCTCCACTATTACAGTCTAAATATTTTCCACTATTACAGTCTAAATATTTTCCACTATTTCAGTCTAGATATTCTCCACTATTACAGTCTAAATATTCTTCACTACTACGGTCTAAATATTCTCCACTATTACGGTCTAAATATTTTCCACTATTAGGGTGTAAATATTCTCCACTATTACAGTCTAAATATTCTCCGCAATTACAGTCTAAATATTCTTCACTACTACGGTCTAAATATTCTTCACTATTACAGAGTAAATATTCTCCACTATTACAGTCTAAATATTCTCCACTATTACAGTCTAAATATTCTTCACAAATACGGTCAAAATATTCTATTACAGTCTAAATATTCTCCACTATTACAGTCTAAATATTTTTCATCACTACGTCTAAATATTCTCCACTATTACAGTCTAAATATTCTCAACTATTACAGTCTAAATATTCTCCACTATTACAGTCTAAATATTCTCCACTATTAGGGTCTAAATATTCTCCACTCTTACAGTCTAAATATTCTCAACTATTACAGTCTAAATATTCGCAACTATTACAGGCTAAATATTCTCCACTATTAAAGTTTAAATATTTTCCACTATTACAGTCTAAATATTCTCCACTATTACAGTCTAAATATTCTCCACTATTACAGTCTAAATATTCTCCACTATTATAGTCTAAATATTCTCCACTATTACAGTCTAAATATTCCTCACTATTAGGGTCTAAATGTTCTCCACTATTACAGTCTAAATATTCTCAACTATTACAGTCTAAATATTCTCAACTATTACAGGCTAAATAATCTCCACTATTACAGTCTAAATATTCTGCACTATTACAGTATAAATATTCTCCACTATTACAGTCTAAATATTCTCCACTATTACAGTCTAAATATTCTTCACTAATACGGTCTAAATATTCTCCGCTATTACAGTCTAAATATTCTCCACTATTACAGTCTAAATATTCTCAACTATTACAGTCTAAATATTCTCAACTATTACAGGCTAAATATTCTCCACTATTAAAGTCTAAATATTCTCCACTATTACAGTCTAAATATTCTCAACTATTACAGTCTAAATATTCTCAACTATTACAGGCTAAATATTCTCCACTATTAAAGTCTAAATATTCTCCACTATTACAGTCTAAATATTCTCCACTATTACAGTCTAAATATTCTCCACTATTACAGTCTAAATATTCTTCACTACTACGGTCTAAATATTCTCGGCTATTACAGTCTAAATATTCTCCACTATTACAGTCTAAATATTCTTCACTATTAGGGTCTAAATATTCTCCACTATTACAACCTAAATATTCTCCGCTATTACAGTCTAAATATTCTCCACTATTACAGTCTAAATATTCTCCGCTATTACAGTCTAAATATTCTCCACTATTACAGTCTAAATATTCTTCACTACTACGGTCTAAATATTCTCCGCTATTACAGTCTAAATATTCTCCACTATTACAGTCTAAATATTCTCCACTATTACAGTCTAAATATTTTCCACTATTACAGTCTAAATATTTTCCACTATTTCAGTCTAGATATTCTCCACTATTACAGTCTAAATATTCTTCACTACTACGGTCTAAATATTCTCCACTATTACGGTCTAAATATTTTCCACTATTAGGGTGTAAATATTCTCCACTATTACAGTCTAAATGTTCTCCGCAATTACAGTCTAAATATTCTTCACTACTACAGTCTAAATATTCTTCACTATTACAGAGTAAATATTCTCCACTATTACAGTCTAAATATTCTCCACTATTACAGTCTAAATATTCTTCACAAATACGGTCTAAATATTCTATTACAGTCTAAATATTCTCCACTATTACAGTCTAAATATTTTTCATCACTACGTCTAAATATTCTCCACTATTACAGTCTAAATATTCTCCACTATTACAGTCTAAATATTTTTCATCACTACGTCTAAATATTCTCCACTATTACAGTCTAAATATTCTCCACTATTACAGTCTAAATATTCTCCACTATTACAGTCTAAATATTCTCCACTATTAGGGTCTAAATATTCTCCACTCTTACAGTCTAAATATTCTCAACTATTACAGTCTAAATATTCCTCACTATTAGGGTCTAAATGTTCTCCACTATTACAGTCTAAATATTCTCAACTATTACAGTCTAAATGTTCTCAACTATTACAGGCTAAATAATCTCCACTATTACAGTCTAAATATTCTGCACTATTACAGTATAAATATTCTCCACTATTACAGTCTAAATATTCTCCACTATTACAGTCTAAATATTCTCCGCTATTACAGTCTAAATATTCTCCGCTATTACAGTCTAAATATTCTCCGCTATTACAGTCTAAATATTCTCCACTATTACAGTCTAAATATTCTCTACTATTACAGTCTAAATATTCTCCACTATTACAGTCTAAATATTCTCCACTATTACAGTCTTAATATTCTTCACTACTACGGTCTAAATATTCTCCACTATTACAGTCTTAATATTCTCCACTATTACAGTCTAAATATTCTTCACTACTACGGTCTAAATATTCTCGGCTATTACAGTCTAAATATTCTCCACTATTACAGTCTAAATATTCTTCACTATTAGGGTCTAAATATTCTCCACTATTACAGTCTAAATATTCTCCGCTATTACAGTCTGAATATTCTCCACTATTTCAGTCTAAATATTCTCCGCTATTACAGTCTAAATATTCTCCACTATTACAGTCTAAATATTCTTCACTACTACGGTCTAAATATTCTCCGCTATTACAGTCTAAATATTCTCCACTATTACAGTCTAAATATTCTCCATAATTACGGTCTAAATATTCTCCACTATTACAGTCTAAATATTCTCCACTATTACAGTTTAAATATTCTCCACTATTAGGGTCTAAATATTTTCCACTATTACAGTCTAAATATTCTCCACTATTTCAGTCTAGATATTCTCCACTATTACAGTCTAAATATTCTTCACTACTACGGTATAAATATTCTCCACTATTACAGTGTAAATATTCTCCGCTATTACAGTCTAAATATTCTTCACTATTAGTGTCTAAATATTCTCCGCTATTACAATCTAAATATTCTCCACTATTACAGTCTAAATATTCTCCACTATTACGGTCTAAATATTCTCCACTATTACAGTCTAAATATTCTCCACTATTACAGTCTAAATATTCTTCACTATTACAGTCGAAATATTCTTCACTACTACGGTCTAAATATTCATCACTATTACGGTCTAAATATTTTCCACTATTAGGGTCTAAATATTCTCCACTATTACAGTGTAAATATTCTCCACTATTACAGTCTAAATATTCTCCACTATTACAGTCTAAATATTCTCCACTATTAGGGTCTAAATATTCTCCACTATTACAGTCTAAATATTCTCAACTATTACAGTCTAAATATTCTCAACTATTACAGGCTAAATAATCTCCACTATTACAGTCTAAATATTCTCCACTATTACAGTATAAATATTCTCCACTATTACAGTCTAAATATTCTCCACTATTACAGTCTAAATATTCTCCGCTATTACAGTCTAAATATTCTCCGCTATTACAGTCTAAATATTCTCCGCTATTACAGTCTAAATATTCTCCGCTATTACAGTCTAAATATTCTCCACTATTACAGTCTAAATATTCTCTACTATTACAGTCTAAATATTCTCCACTATTACAGTCTAAATATTCTCCACTATTACAGTCTAACTATTCTTCACTACTACGGTCTAAATATTCTCCACTATTACAGTCTTAATATTCTCCACTATTACAGTCTAAATATTATTCACTACTACGGTCTAAATATTCTCGGCTATTACAGTCTAAATATTCTCCACTATTACAGTCTAAATATTCTTCACTATTAGGGTCTAAATATTCTCCACTATTACAGCCTAAATATTCTCCGCTATTACAGTCTAAATATTCTCCACTATTACAGTCTAAATATTCTCCGCTATTACAGTCTAAATATTCTCCACTATTACAGTCTAAATATTCTTCACTACTACGGTCTAAATATTCTCCGCTATTACAGTCTAAATATTCTCCACTATTACAGTCTAAATATTCTCCACTATTACAGTCTAAATATTTTCCACTATTACAGTCTAAATATTCTCCACTATTTCAGTCTAGATATTCTCCACTATTACAGTCTAAATATTCTTCACTACTACGGTCTAAATATTCTCCACTATTACGGTCTAAATATTTTCCACTATTAGGGTGTAAATATTCTCCACTATTACAGTCTAAATATTCTCCACTATTACAGTCTAAATATTCTCCGCTATTACAGTCTAAATATTCTTCACTACTACGGTCTAAATATTCTTCACTATTACAGAGTAAATATTCTCCACTATTACAGTCTAAATATTCTCCACTATTACAGTCTAAATATTCTTCACAAATACGGTCTAAATATTCTATTACAGTCTAAATATTCTCCACTATTACAGTCTAAATATTTTTCATCACTACGTCTAAATATTCTCCACTATTACAGTCTAAATATTCTCCACTATTACAGTCTAAATATTTTTCATCACTACGTCTAAATATTCTCCACTATTACAGTCTAAATATTCTCCACTATTACAGTCTAAATATTCTCCTCTATTAGGGTCTAAATATTCTTCATTACTACGTCTAAATATTCTCCACTATTACAGTCTAAATATTCTCAACTATTACAGGCTAAATATTCTCCACTATTAAAGTCTAAATATTCTCCACTATTACAGTCTAAATATTCTCCACTATTACAGTCTAAATATTCTCCACTATTACAGTCTAAATATTCTTCACTACTACGGTCTAAATATTCTCGGCTATTACAGTCTAAATATTCTCCACTATTACAGTCTAAATATTCTTCACTATTAGGGTCTAAATATTCTCCACTATTACAACCTAAATATTCTCCGCTATTACAGTCTAAATATTCTCCACTATTACAGTCTAAATATTCTCCGCTATTACAGTCTAAATATTCTCCACTATTACAGTCTAAATATTCTTCACTACTACGGTCTAAATATTCTCCGCTATTACAGTCTAAATTTTCTCCACTATTACAGTCTTAATATTCTCCACTATTACAGTCTAAATATTCTTCACTACTACGGTCTAAATATTCTCGGCTATTACAGTCTAAATATTCTCCACTATTACAGTCTCAATATTCTTCACTATTAGGGTCTAAATATTCTCCACTATTACAGCCTAAATATTCTCCGCTATTACAGTCTAAATATTCTCCACTATTACAGTCTAAATATTCTCCGCTATTACAGTCTAAATATTCTCCACTATTACAGTCTAAATATTCTTCACTACTACGGTCTAAATATTCTCCGCTATTACAGACTAAATATTCTCCACTATTACAGTCTAAATATTCTCCACTATTACAGTCTAAATATTTTCCACTATTACAGTCTAAATATTTTCCACTATTTCAGTCTAGATATTCTCCACTATTACAGTCTAAATATTCTTCACTACTACGGTCTAAATATTCTCCACTATTACGGTCTAAATATTTTCCACTATTAGGGTGTAAATATTCTCCACTATTACAGTCTAAATATTCTCCACTATTACAGTCTAAATATTCTTCACAAATACGGTCTAAATATTCTATTACAATCTAAATATTCTCCACTATTACAGTCTAAATATTTTTCATCACTACGTCTAAATATTCTCCACTATTACAGTCTAAATATTCTCCACTATTACAGTCTAAATATTTTTCATCACTACGTCTAAATATTCTCCACTATTACAGTCTAAATATTCTCCACTATTACAGTCTAAATATTCTCCACTATTACAGTCTAAATATTCTCCACTATTAGGGTCTAAATATTCTCCACTCTTACAGTCTAAATATTCTCAACTATTACAGTCTAAATATTCTCAACTATTACAGGCTAAATATTCTCCACTATTAAAGTTTAAATATTTTCCACTATTACAGTCTAAATATTCTCCACTATTACAGTCTAAATATTCTCCACTATTACAGTCTAAATATTCTTCGCTATTACAGTCTAAATATTCTCCACTATTACAGTCTAAATATTCTCCACTATTACAGTCTAAATATTTTCCACTATTACAGTCTAAATATTCTCCACTATTTCAGTCTAGATATTCTCCACTATTACAGTCTAAATATTCTTCACTATTACAGTCTAAATATTCTTCACTATTAGTGTCTAAATATTCTCCGCTATTACAATCTAAATATTCTCCACTATTACAGTCTAAATATTCTCCACTATTACGGTCTAAATATTCTCCACTATTACAGTCTAAATATTCTCCACTATTACAGTCTAAATATTCTTCACTATTACAGTCGAAATATTCTTCACTATTTCAGTCTAAATATTCTACACTATTACAGTCTAAATATTCTCCGCTATTACAGTCTAAATATTCTTCACTATTAGTGTCTAAATATTCTCCGCTATTACAATCTAAATATTCTCCACTATTACAGTCTAAATATTCTCCACTATTACGGTCTAAATATTCTCCACTATTACAGTCTAAATATTCTCCACTATTACAGTCTAAATATTCTTCACTATTACAGTCGAAATATATTTCACTACTACGGTCTAAATATTCACCACTATTACGGTCTAAATATTTTCCACTATTAGGGTCTAAATATTCTCCACTATTACAGTCTAAATATTCTCCACTATTACAGTCTAAATATTCTCCACTATTACAGTCTAAATATTCCTCACTATTAGGGTCTAAATATTCTCCACTATTACAGTCTAAATATTCTCAACTATTACAGTCTAAATATTCTCAACTATTACAGGCTAAATAATCTCCACTATTACAGTCTAAATATTCTCCACTATTACAGTATAAATATTCTCTACTATTACAGTCTAAATATTCTCCACTATTACAGTCTAAATATTCTCCGCTATTACAGTTTAAATATTCTCCGCTATTACAGTCTAAATATTCTCCGCTATTACAGTCTAAATATTCTCCGCTATTACAGTCTAAATATTCTCCACTATTACAGTCTAAATATTCTCTACTATTACAGTCTGAATATTCTCCACTATTACAGTCTAAATATTCTCCACTATTACAGTCTTAATATTCTTCACTACTACGGTCTAAATATTCTCCACTATTACAGTCTTAATATTCTCCACTATTACAGTCTAAATATTCTTCACTACTACGGTCTAAATATTCTCGGCTATTACAGTCTAAATATTCTCCCCTATTACAGTCTAAATATTCTTCACTATTAGGGTCTAAATATTCTCCACTATTACAGTCTAAATATTCTCCGCTATTACAGTCTAAATATTCTCCACTATTACAGTCTAAATATTCTCCGCTATTACAGTCTAAATATTCTCCACTATTACAGTCTAAATATTCTTCACTACTACGGTCTAAATATTCTCCGCTATTACAGTCTAAATATTCTCCACTATTACAGTCTAAATATTCTCCACTATTACAGTCTAAATATTTTCCACTATTACAGTCTAAATATTCTCCACTATTTCAGTCTAGATATTCTCCACTATTACAGTCTAAATATTCTTCACTACTACGGTCTAAATATTCTCCACTATTACGGTCTAAATATTTTCCACTATTAGGGTGTAAATATTCTCCACTATTACAGTCTAAATATTCTCCACTATTACAGTCTAAATATTCTCCGCTATTACAGTCTAAATATTCTTCACTACTACGGTCTAAATATTCTTCACTATTACAGACTAAATATTCTCCACTATTACAGTCTAAATATTCTCCACTATTACAGTCTAAATATTCTTCACTACTACGGTCTAAATATTCTCCGCTATTACAGTCTAAAGATTCTCCACTATTACAGTCTAAATATTCTTCACAAATACTGTCTAAATATTCTATTACAGTCTAAATATTCTCCACTATTACAGTCTAAATATTTTTCATCACTACGTCTAAATATTCTCCACTATTACAGTCTAAATATTCTCCACTATTACAGTCTAAATATTCTCCACTATTACAGTCCAAATATTCTTCACTACTACGGTCTAAATATTCTCCACTATTACAGTCTAAATATTCTCCACTATTACAGTCTAAATATTCTCCGCTATTACAGTCTAAATATCCACTATTACGGTCTAAATATTCTCCGTTATTACAGTCTAAATATTCTTCACTACTACGGTCTAAATATTCACCACTATTACGGTCTAAATATTTTCCACTATTAGGGTCTAAATATTCTCCACTATTACAGTGTAAATATTCTCCACTATTACAATCTAAATATTCTCCACTATTACAGTCTAAATATTCTCCACTATTAGGGTCTAAATATTCTCCACTATTACAGTCTAAATATTCTCAACTATTACAGTCTAAATATTCTCAACTATTACAGGCTAAATAATCTCCACTATTACAGTCTAAATATTCTCCACTATTACAGTATAAATATTCTCCACTATTACAGTCTAAATATTCTCCACTATTACAGTCTAAATATTCTCCGCTATTACAGTCTAAATATTCTCCGCTATTACAGTCTAAATATTCTCCGCTATTACAGTCTAAATATTCTCCGCTATTACAGTCTAAATATTCTCCACTATTACAGTCTAAATATTCTCTACTATTACAGTCTAAATATTCTCCACTATTACAGTCTAAATATTCTCCACTATTACAGTCTAACTATTCTTCACTACTACGGTCTAAATATTCTCCACTATTACAGTCTTAATATTCTCCACTATGACAGTCTAAATATTCTTCACTACTACGGTCTAAATATTCTCGGCTATTACAGTCTAAATATTCTCCACTATTACAGTCTAAATATTCTTCAATATTAGGGTCTAAATATTCTCCACTATTACAGCCTAAATATTCTCCGCTATTACAGTCTAAATATTCTCCACTATTACAGTCTAGATATTCTCCGCTATTACAGTCTAAATATTCTCCACTATTACAGTCTAAATATTCTTCACTACTACGGTCTAAATATTCTCCGCTATTACAGTCTAAATATTCTCCACTATTACAGTCTAAATATTCTCCACTATTACAGTCTAAATATTTTCCACTATTACAGTCTAAATATTCTCCACTATTTCAGTCTAGATATTCTCCACTATTACAGTCTAAATATTCTTCACTACTACGGTCTAAATATTCTCCACTATTACGGTCTAAATATTTTCCACTATTAGGGTGTAAATATTCTCCACTATTACAGTCTAAATATTCTCCACTATTACAGTCTAAATATTCTCCGCTATTACAGTCTAAATATTCTTCACTACTACGGTCTAAATATTCTTCACTATTACAGAGTAAATATTCTCCACTATTACAGTCTAAATATTCTCCACTATTACAGTCTAAATATTCTTCACAAATACGGTCTAAATATTCTATTACAGTCTAAATATTCTCCACTATTACAGTCTAAATATTTTTCATCACTACGTCTAAATATTCTCCACTATTACAGTCTAAATATTCTCCACTATTACAGTCTAAATATTCTCCACTATTACAGTCTAAATATTCTCCACTATTAGGGTCTAAATATTCTCCACTCTTACAGTCTAAATATTCTCAACTATTACAGTCTAAATATTCTCAACTATTACAGGCTAAATATTCTCCACTATTAAAGTCTAAATATTCTCCACTATTACAGTCTAAATATTCTCCACTATTACAGTCTAAATATTCTCCACTATTACAGTCTAAATATTCTTCACTACTACGGTCTAAATATTCTCGGCTATTACAGTCTAAATATTCTCCACTATTACAGTCTAAATATTCTTCACTATTAGGGTCTAAATATTCTCCACTATTACAACCTAAATATTCTCCGCTATTACAGTCTAAATATTCTCCACTATTACAGTCTAAATATTCTCCGCTATTACAGTCTAAATATTCTCCACTATTACAGTCTAAATATTCTTCACTACTACGGTCTAAATATTCTCCGCTATTACAGTCTAAATATTCTCCACTATTACAGTCTAAATATTTTTCATCACTCCGTCTAAATATTCTCCACTATTACAGTCTAAATATTCTCCACTATTACAGTCTAAATATTCTCCACTATTACAGTCTAAATATTCTCCACTATTAGGGTCTAAATATTCTCCACTCTTACAGTCTAAATATTCTCAACTATTACAGTCTAAATATTCTCAACTATTACAGGCTAAATATTCTCCACTATTAAAGTCTAAATATTCTCCACTATTACAGTCTAAATATTCTCCACTATTACAGTCTTAATATTCTCCACTATTACAGTCTAAATATTCTTCACTACTACGGTCTAAATATTCTCGGCTATTACAGTCTAAATATTCTCCACTATTACAGTCTCAATATTCTTCACTATTAGGGTCTAAATATTCTCCACTATTACAGCCTAAATATTCTCCGCTATAACAGTCTAAATATTCTCCACTATTACAGTCTAAATATTCTCCGCTATTACAGTCTAAATATTCTCCACTATTACAGTCTAAATATTCTTCACTACTACGGTCTAAATATTCTCCGCTATTACAGACTAAATATTCTCCACTATTACAGTCTAAATATTCTCCACTATTACAGTCTAAATATTTTCCACTATTACAGTCTAAATATTTTCCACTATTTCAGTCTAGATATTCTCCACTATTACAGTCTAAATATTCTTCACTACTACGGTCTAAATATTCTCCACTATTACGGTCTAAATATTTTCCACTATTAGGGTGTAAATATTCTCCACTATTACAGTCTAAATATTCTCCACTATTATAGTCTAAATATTCTTCACAAATACGGTCTAAATATTCTATTACAGTCTAAATATTCTCCACTATTACAGTCTAAATATTTTTCATCACTACGTCTAAATATTCTCCACTATTACAGTCTAAATATTCTCCACTATTACAGTCTAAATATTTTTCATCACTACGTCTAAATATTCTCCACTATTACAGTCTAAATATTCTCCACTATTACAGTCTAAATATTCTCCACTATTACAGTCTAAATATTCTCCACTATTAGGGTCTAAATATTCTCCACTCTTACAGTCTAAATATTCTCAACTATTACAGTCTAAATATTCTCAACTATTACAGGCTAAATATTCTCCACTATTAAAGTTTAAATATTTTCCACTATTACAGTCTAAATAATCTCCACTATTACAGTCTAAATATTCTCCACTATTACAGTCTAAATATTCTCCACTATTACAGTCTAAATATTCTTCACTATTACAGTCTAAATATTCTTCACTATTAGTGTCTAAATATTCTCCGCTATTACAATCTAAATATTCTCCACTATTACAGTCTAAATATTCTCCACTATTACGGTCTAAATATTCTCCACTATTACAGTCTAAATATTCTCCACTATTACAGTCTAAATATTCTTCACTATTACAGTCGAAATATTCTTCACTATTTCAGTCTAAATATTCTACACTATTACAGTCTAAATATTCTCCGCTATTACAGTCTAAATATTCTTCACTATTAGTGTCTAAATATTCTCCGCTATTACAATCTAAATATTCTCCACTATTACAGTCTAAATATTCTCCACTATTACGGTCTAAATATTCTCCACTATTACAGTCTAAATATTCTCCACTATTACAGTCTAAATATTCTTCACTATTACAGTCGAAATATTCTTCACTACTACGGTCTAAATATTCACCACTATTACGGTCTAAATATTTTCCACTATTAGGGTCTAAATATTCTCCACTATTACAGTCTAAATATTCTCCACTATTACAGTCTAAATATTCTCCACTATTACAGTCTAAATATTCCTCACTATTAGGGTCTAAATATTCTCCACTATTACAGTCTAAATATTCTCAACTATTACAGTCTAAATATTCTCAACTATTACAGGCTAAATAATCTCCACTATTACAGTCTAAATATTCTCCACTATTACAGTATAAATATTCTCCACTATTACAGTCTAAATATTCTCCACTATTACAGTCTAAATATTCTCCGCTATTACAGTCTAAATATTCTCCGCTATTACAGTCTAAATATTCTCCGCTATTACAGTCTAAATATTCTCCGCTATTACAGTCTAAATATTCTCCACTATTACAGTCTAAATATTCTCTACTATTACAGTCTAAATATTCTCCACTATTACAGTCTAAATATTCTCCACTATTACAGTCTTAATATTCTTCACTACTACGGTCTAAATATTCTCCACTATTACAGTCTTAATATTCTCCACTATTACAGTCTAAATATTCTTCACTACTACGGTCTAAATATTCTCGGCTATTACAGTAAAAATATTCTCCCCTATTACAGTCTAAATATTCTTCACTATTAGGGTCTAAATATTCTCCACTATTACAGTCTAAATATTCTCCGCTATTACAGTCTAAATATTCTCCACTATTACAGTCTAAATATTCTCCGCTATTACAGTCTAAATATTCTCCACTATTACAGTCTAAATATTCTTCACTACTATGGTCTAAATATTCTCCGCTATTACAGTCTAAATATTCTCCACTATTACAGTTTAAATATTCTCCACTATTACAGTCTAAATATTTTCCACTATTACAGTCTAAATATTCTCCACTATTTCAGTCTAGATATTCTCCACTATTACAGTCTAAATATTCTTCACTACTACGGTCTAAATATTCTCCACTATTACGGTCTAAATATTTTCCACTATTAGGGTGTAAATATTCTCCACTATTACAGTCTAAATATTCTCCACTATTACAGTCTAAATATTCTCCGCTATTACAGTCTAAATATTCTTCACTACTACGGTCTAAATATTCTTCACTATTACAGACTAAATATTCTCCACTATTACAGTCTAAATATTCTCCACTATTACAGTCTAAATATTCTTCACTACTACGGTCTAAATATTCTCCGCTATTACAGTCTAAAGATTCTCCACTATTACAGTCTAAATATTCTTCACAAATACTGTCTAAATATTCTATTACAGTCTAAATATTCTCCACTATTACAGTCTAAATATTTTTCATCACTACGTCTAAATATTCTCCACTATTACAGTCTAAATATTCTCCACTATTACAGTCTAAATATTCTCCACTATTACAGTCCAAATATTCTTCACTACTACGGTCTAAATATTCTCCACTATTACAGTCTAAATATTCTCCACTATTACAGTCTAAATATTCTCCACTATTACAGTCTAAATATTCTCCACTATTACAGTCTAAATATTCTCCACTATTAGGGTCTAAATATTCTCCACTCTTACAGTCTAAATATTCTCAACTATTACAGTCTAAATATTCTCAACTATTACAGGCTAAATATTCTCCACTATTAAAGTTTAAATATTTTCCACTATTACAGTCTAAATAATCTCCACTATTACAGTCTAAATATTCTCCACTATTACAGTCTAAATATTCTCCACTATTACAGTCTAAATATTCTTCACTATTACAGTCTAAATATTCTTCACTATTAGTGTCTAAATATTCTCCGCTATTACAATCTAAATATTCTCCACTATTACAGTCTAAATATTCTCCACTATTACGGTCTAAATATTCTCCACTATTACAGTCTAAATATTCTCCACTATTACAGTCTAAATATTCTTCACTATTACAGTCGAAATATTCTTCACTATTTCAGTCTAAATATTCTACACTATTACAGTCTAAATATTCTCCGCTATTACAGTCTAAATATTCTTCACTATTAGTGTCTAAATATTCTCCGCTATTACAATCTAAATATTCTCCACTATTACAGTCTAAATATTCTCCACTATTACGGTCTAAATATTCTCCACTATTACAGTCTAAATATTCTCCACTATTACAGTCTAAATATTCTTCACTATTACAGTCGAAATATTCTTCACTACTACGGTCTAAATATTCACCACTATTACGGTCTAAATATTTTCCACTATTAGGGTCTAAATATTCTCCACTATTACAGTCTAAATATTCTCCACTATTACAGTCTAAATATTCTCCACTATTACAGTCTAAATATTCCTCACTATTAGGGTCTAAATATTCTCCACTATTACAGTCTAAATATTCTCAACTATTACAGTCTAAATATTCTCAACTATTACAGGCTAAATAATCTCCACTATTACAGTCTAAATATTCTCCACTATTACAGTCTAAATATTCTCCACTATTACAGTCTAAATATTCTCCACTATTACAGTCTAAATATTCTCCGCTATTACAGTCTAAATATTCTCCGCTATTACAGTCTAAATATTCTCCGCTATTACAGTCTAAATATTCTCCGCTATTACAGTCTAAATATTCTCCACTATTACAGTCTAAATATTCTCTACTATTACAGTCTAAATATTCTCCACTATTACAGTCTAAATATTCTCCACTATTACAGTCTTAATATTCTTCACTACTACGGTCTAAATATTCTCCACTATTACAGTCTTAATATTCTCCACTATTACAGTCTAAATATTCTTCACTACTACGGTCTAAATATTCTCGGCTATTACAGTAAAAATATTCTCCCCTATTACAGTCTAAATATTCTTCACTATTAGGGTCTAAATATTCTCCACTATTACAGTCTAAATATTCTCCGCTATTACAGTCTAAATATTCTCCACTATTACAGTCTAAATATTCTCCGCTATTACAGTCTAAATATTCTCCACTATTACAGTCTAAATATTCTTCACTACTATGGTCTAAATATTCTCCGCTATTACAGTCTAAATATTCTCCACTATTACAGTTTAAATATTCTCCACTATTACAGTCTAAATATTTTCCACTATTACAGTCTAAATATTCTCCACTATTTCAGTCTAGATATTCTCCACTATTACAGTCTAAATATTCTTCACTACTACGGTCTAAATATTCTCCACTATTACGGTCTAAATATTTTCCACTATTAGGGTGTAAATATTCTCCACTATTACAGTCTAAATATTCTCCACTATTACAGTCTAAATATTCTCCGCTATTACAGTCTAAATATTCTTCACTACTACGGTCTAAATATTCTTCACTATTACAGACTAAATATTCTCCACTATTACAGTCTAAATATTCTCCACTATTACAGTCTAAATATTCTTCACTACTACGGTCTAAATATTCTCCGCTATTACAGTCTAAAGATTCTCCACTATTACAGTCTAAATATTCTTCACAAATACTGTCTAAATATTCTATTACAGTCTAAATATTCTCCACTATTACAGTCTAAATATTTTTCATCACTACGTCTAAATATTCTCCACTATTACAGTCTAAATATTCTCCACTATTACAGTCTAAATATTCTCCACTATTACAGTCCAAATATTCTTCACTACTACGGTCTAAATATTCTCCACTATTACAGTCTAAATATTCTCCACTATTACAGTCTAAATATTCTCCGCTATTACAGTCTAAATATCCACTATTACGGTCTAAATATTCTCCGTTATTACAGTCTAAATATACTTCGCTTCTACGGTCTAAATATTCTCCGCTATTACAGTCTAAATATTCTCCACTATTACAGTCTAAATATTCTTCATTACTACGTCTCAAAATTCTCCACTATTACAGTCTAAATATTCTACACTATTACAGTCTAAATATTCTCCACTACTACAGTCTAAATATTCTTCACTACTACGGTCTAAATATTCTCCACTATTACAGTCTAAATATTCTCCAATATTACAGTCTAAATATTCTTCACTACTACGGTCTAAATATTCTCCGCTATTACAGTCTAAATATTCTCCACTATTACAGTCTAACTATTCTCCACTATTACAGTCTAAATATTCTCCGCTATTACAGTCTAAATATTCTTCACTATTAGTGTCTAAATATTCTCCACTATTACAGTCTAAATATTCTCCGCTATTACAGTCTAAATATTCTCCACTATTACAGTCTATATATTCTTCACTACTACGGTCTAAATATTCTCCGCTATTACAATCTAAATATTCTCCACTATTACAGTCTAAATATTCTCCACTATTACAGTCTAAATATTCTCCACTATTACAGTCTAAATATTCTCCACTATTACAGTCTAAATATTCTCCACTATTACAGTCTAAATATTCGCCACTATTAGGGTCTAAATATTCTCCACTATTACAGTCTAAATATTCTCAACTATTACAGTCTAAATATTCTCAACTATTACAGGCTAAATATTCTCCATAGTTACACTCTAAATATTCTCCACTATTACAGTCTAAATATTCTCCAATATTACAGTCTATATATTCTCCACTATTCCAGTCTAAATATTGTCCGCTATTACAGTCTAAATATTCTCCGCTATTACAGTCTAAATATTCTCCGCTATTACAGTCTAAATATTCTCCGCTATTACAGTCTAAATATTCTCCACTATTACAGTCTAAATATTCTTCATTACTACGGTCTAAATATTCTCCACTATTACGATCTAAATATTCTCCACTATGACTGTCTAAATATTCTCCACTACTACAGTCTAAATATTCTTCACTACTAGGTCTAAATATTCTCCGCTATTACAGTCTAAAAATTCTCCACTATTACAGTCTAAATATTCTTCACAAATACGGTCTAAATATTCTCCACTATTACAGTCTAAATATTCTCCACTATTACAGTCTAAATATTCTTCATTACTACGTCTAAATATTCTCCACTATTACAGTCTAAATATTCTCTACTATTACAGTCTAAATATTCTCCACTATTACAGTCTAAATATTCTCCGCTATTACAGACTAAATATTCACTATTACGGTCTAAATATTCTCCGCTATTACAGTCTAAATATACTTCGCTACTACGGTCTAAATATTCTCCGCTATTACAGTCTAAAAATTCTCCACTATTACAGTCTAAATATTCTCCATTATTACAGTCTAAATATTCTCCACTATTACAGTCTAAATATTCTTCACTACTACGGTCTAAATATTCTCCCCTATTACAGTCTAAATATTCTCCACTATTACAGTCTAAATATTCTTCACTACTACGGTCTAAATATTCTCCGCTATTACAGTCTAAATATTCTCCACTATTACAGTCTAAATATTCACCACTATTACAGTCTAAATATTCTCCACTATTGCAGTCTAAATATTCTCCACTATTACAGTCTAGATATTCTCCACTATTACAGTCTAAATATTCTCCACTATTACAGTCTAAATATTCTTCACTACTACGGTCTAAATATTCTTCACTATTACAGTTTAAATATTCTCCACTATTACAGTCTAAATATTCTCCACTATTACAGTCTAAATATTCTTCACTACTACGGTCTAAATATTCTCCGCTATTACAGTCTAAATATTCTCCACTATTACAGTCTAAATATTCTCCACTATTACAGTCTAAATATTCTCCACTATTACAGTCTAAATATTCTCCACTATTACAGTCTAGATATTCTCCACTATTACAGTCTAAATATTCTTCACTACTACGGTCTAAATATTCTCCACTATTACGGTCTAAATATTTTCCACTATTAGGGTTTAAATATTCTCCACTATTACAGTCTAAATATTCTCCACTATTACAGTCTAAATATTCTCCACTATTACAGTCTAAATATTCTTCACTACTACGGTCTAAATATTCTCCGCTATTACAGTCTAAATATTCTCCACTATTACAGTCTAAATATTCTCCACTATTACAGTCTAAATATTCTCCACTATTACAGTCTAAATATTCTCCACTATTACAGTCTAGATATTCTCCACTATTACAGTCTAAATATTCTTCACTACTACGGTCTAAATATTCTCCACTATTACGGTCTAAATATTTTCCACTATTAGGGTTTAAATATTCTCCACTATTACAGTCTAAATATTCTCCACTATTACAGTCTAAATATTCTCCACTATTACAGTGTAAATATTCTTCGCAACTACGGTCTAAATATTCTCCGCTATTACAGTCTAAATATTCTCCACTACTACGGTCTAAATATTCTCCACTATTACAGTCTAAATATTCTCCGCTATTACAATCTAAATATTCTCCCCTATTACAGTCTAAATATTCTCCACTATTACAGTCTAAATATTCTCCGCTATTACAATCTAAATATTCTCCGCTATTACAGTCTAAATATTCTCCGCTATTACAGTCTAAATATTCTCCGCTATTACAGTTTAAATATTCTCCGCTATTACAGTCTAAATATTCTCCACTATTACAGTCTAAATATTCTCCACTATTCCAGTCTAAATATTGTCCGCTATTACAGTCTAAATATTCTCCGCTATTACAGTCTAAATATTCTCCGCTATTACAGTCTAAATATTCTCCGCTATTACAGTCTAAATATTCTCCACTATTACAGTCTAAATATTCTTCATTACTACGGTCTAAATATTCTCCACTATTACGATCTAAATATTCTCCACTATTACGGTGTAAATATTCTCCACTACTACAGTCTAAATATTCTTCACTACTAGGTCTAAATATTCTCCGCTATTACAGTCTAAAAATTCTCCACTATTACAGTCTAAATATTCTTCACAAATACGGTCTAAATATTCTCCACTATTACAGTCTAAATATTCTCCACTATTACAGTCTAAATATTCTTCATTACTACGTCTAAATATTCTCCACTATTACAGTCTAAATATTCTCTACTATTATAGTTTAAATATTCTCCACTATTACAGTCTAAATATTCTCCGCTATTACAGACTAAATATTCACTATTACGGTCTAAATATTCTCCGCTATTACAGTCTAAATATACTTCGCTACTACGGTCTAAATATTCTCCGCTATTACAGTCTAAAAATTCTCCACTATTACAGTCTAAATATTCTCCATTATTACAGTCTAAATATTCTCCACTATTACAGTCTAAATATTCTTCACTACTACGGTCTAAATATTCTCCCCTATTACAGTCTAAATATTCTCCACTATTACAGTCTAAATATTCTTCACTACTACGGTCTAAATATTCTCCGCTATTACAGTCTAAATATTCTCCACTATTACAGTCTAAATATTCACCACTATTACAGTCTAAATATTCTCCACTATTGCAGTCTAAATATTCTCCACTATTACAGTCTAGATATTCTCCACTATTACAGTCTAAATATTCTCTGCTATTACAGTCTAAATATTCTTCACTACTACGGTCTAAATATTCTTCACTATTACAGTCTAAATATTCTCCACTATTACAGTCTAAATATTCTCCACTATTACAGTCTAAATATTCTTCACTACTACGGTCTAAATATTCTCCGCTATTACAGTCTAAATATTCTCCGCTATTACAGTCTAAATATTCTCCGCTATTACAGTCTAAATATACTTCGCTACTACGGTCTAAATATTCTCCGCTATTACAGTCTAAAAATTCTCCACTATAACAGTCTAAATATTCTCCATTATTACAGTCTAAATATTCTCCACTATTACAGTCTAAATATTCTTCACTACTACGGTCTAAATATTCTCCCCTATTACAGTCTAAATATTCTCCACTATTACAGTCTAAATATTCTTCACTACTACGGTCTAAATATTCTCCGCTATTACAGTCTAAATATTCTCCACTATTACAGTCTAAATATTCACCACTATTACAGTCTAAATATTCTCCACTATTGCAGTCTAAATATTCTCCACTATTACAGTCTAGATATTCTCCACTATTACAGTCTAAATATTCTCTGCTATTACAGTCTAAATATTCTTCACTACTACGGTCTAAATATTCTTCACTATTACAGTCTAAATATTCTCCCCTATTACAGTCTAAATATTCTCCACTATTACAGTCTAAATATTCTTCACTACTACGGTCTAAATATTCTCGGCTATTACAGTCTAAATATTCTCCACTATTACAGTCTAAATATTCACCACTATTACAGTCTAAATATTCTCCACTATTGCAGTCTAAATATTCTCCACTATTACAGTCTAGATATTCTTCACTATTACAGTCTAAATATTCTCTGCTATTACAGTCTAAATATTCTTCACTACTACGGTCTAAATATTCTTCACTATTACAGTCTAAATATTCTCCACTATTACAGTCTAAATATTCTCCACTATTACAGTCTAAATATTCTTCACTACCACGGTCTAAATATTCTCCGCTATTACAGTCTAAATATTCTCCACTATTACAGTCTAAATATTCTCCACTATTACAGTCTAAATATTCTCCACTATTACAGTCTAAATATTCTCCACTATTACAGTCTAGATATTCTCCACTATTACAGTCTAAATATTCTTCACTACTACGGTCTAAATATTCTCCACTATTACGGTCTAAACATTTTCCACTATTAGGGTTTAAATATTCTCCACTATTACAGTCTAAATATTCTCCACTATTACAGTCTAAATATTCTCCACTATTACAGTGTAAATATTCTTCGCTACTACGGTCTAAATATTCTCCGCTATTACAGTCTAAATATTCTCCACTACTACGGTCTAAATATTCTCCACTATTACAGTCTAAATATTCTCCGCTATTACAGTCTAAATATTCTCCCCTATTACAGTCTAAATATTCTCCACTATTACAGTCTAAATATTCTCCGCTATTACAATCTAAATATTCTCCGCTATTACAGTCTAAATATTCTCCGCTATTACAGTCTAAATATTCTCCGCTATTACAGTTTAAATATTCTCCGCTATTACAGTCTAAATATTCTCCACTATTACAGTCTAAATATTCTCCACTATTCCAGTCTAAATATTGTCCGCTATTACAGTCTAAATATTCTCCGCTATTACAGTCTAAATATTCTCCGCTATTACAGTCTAAATATTCTCCGCTATTACAGTCTAAATATTCTCCACTATTACAGTCTAAATATTCTTCATTACTACGGTCTAAATATTCTCCACTATTACGATCTAAATATTCTCCACTATTACGGTGTAAATATTCTCCACTACTACAGTCTAAATATTCTTCACTACTAGGTCTAAATATTCTCCGCTATTACAGTCTAAAAATTCTCCACTATTACAGTCTAAATATTCTTCACAAATACGGTCTAAATATTCTCCACTATTACAGTCTAAATATTCTCCACTATTACAGTCTAAATATTCTTCATTACTACGTCTAAATATTCTCCACTATTACAGTCTAAATATTCTCTACTATTATAGTTTAAATATTCTCCACTATTACAGTCTAAATATTCTCCGCTATTACAGACTAAATATTCACTATTACGGTCTAAATATTCTCCGCTATTACAGTCTAAATATACTTCGCTACTACGGTCTAAATATTCTCCGCTATTACAGTCTAAAAATTCTCCACTATTACAGTCTAAATATTCTCCATTATTACAGTCTAAATATTCTCCACTATTACAGTCTAAATATTCTTCACTACTACGGTCTAAATATTCTCCCCTATTACAGTCTAAATATTCTCCACTATTACAGTCTAAATATTCTTCACTACTACGGTCTAAATATTCTCCGCTATTACAGTCTAAATATTCTCCACTATTACAGTCTAAATATTCACCACTATTAGAGTCTAAATATTCTCCACTATTGCAGTCTAAATATTCTCCACTATTACAGTCTAGATATTCTCCACTATTACAGTCTAAATATTCTCTGCTATTACAGTCTAAATATTCTTCACTACTACGGTCTAAATATTCTTCACTATTACAGTCTAAATATTCTCCACTATTACAGTCTAAATATTCTCCACTATTACAGTCTAAATATTCTTCACTACTACGGTCTAAATATTCTCCGCTTTTACAGTCTAAATATTCTCCACTATTACAGTCTAAATATTCTCCACTATTACAGTCTAAATATTCTCCACTATTACAGTCTAAATATTCTCCACTATTACAGTCTAGATATTCTCCACTATTACAGTCTAAATATTCTTCACTACTACGGTCTAAATATTCACTATTACGGTCTAAATATTCTCCGCTATTACAGTCTAAACATACTTCGCTACTACGGTCTAAATATTCTCCGCTATTACAGTCTAAAAATTCTCCACTATTACAGTCTAAATATTCTCCATTATTACAGTCTAAATATTCTCCACTATTACAGTCTAAATATTCTTCACTACTACGGTCTAAATATTCTCCCCTATTAGAGTCTAAATATTCTCCACTATTACAGTCTAAATATTCTTCACTACTACGGTCTAAATATTCTCCGCTATTACAGTCTAAATATTCTCCACTATTACAGTCTAAATATTCACCACTATTACAGTCTAAATATTCTCCACTATTGCAGTCTAAATATTCTCCACTATTACAGTCTAGATATTCTCCACTATTACAGTCTAAATATTCTCTGCTATTACAGTCTAAATATTCTTCACTACTACGGTCTAAATATTCTTCACTATTACAGTCTAAATATTCTCCACTATTACAGTCTAAATATTCTCCACTATTACAGTCTAAATATTCTTCACTACTACGGTCTAAATATTCTCCGCTATTACAGTCTAAATATTCTCCACTATTACAGTCTAAATATTCTCCACTATTACTGTCTAAATATTCTCCACTATTACAGTCTAAATATTCTCCACTATTACAGTCTAGATATTCTCCACTATTACAGTCTAAATATTCTTCACTACTACGGTCTAAATATTCTCCACTATTACGGTCTAAATATTTTCCACTATTAGGGTTTAAATATTCTCCACTATTACAGTCTAAATATTCTCCACTATTACAGTCTAAATATTCTCCACTATTACAGTGTAAATATTCTTCGCTACTACGGTCTAAATATTCTCCGCTATTACAGTCTAAATATTCTCCACTACTACGGTCTAAATATTCTCCACTATTACAGTCTAAATATTCTCCGCTATTACAGTCTAAATATTCTCCCCTATTACAGTCTAAATATTCTCCACTATTACAGTCTAAATATTCTCCGCTATTACAATCTAAATATTCTCCGCTATTACAGTCTAAATATTCTCCGATATTACAGTCTAAATATTCTCCGCTATTACAGTTTAAATATTCTCCGCTATTACAGTCTAAATATTCTCCACTATTACAGTCTAAATATTCTCCACTATTCCAGTCTAAATATTGTCCGCTATTACAGTCTAAATATTCTCCGCTATTACAGTCTAAATATTCTCCGCTATTACAGTCTAAATATTCTCCGCTATTACAGTCTAAATATTCTCCACTATTACAGTCTAAATATTCTTCATTACTACGGTCTAAATATTCTCCACTATTACGATCTAAATATTCTCCACTATTACGGTGTAAATATTCTCCACTACTACAGTCTAAATATTCTTCACTACTAGGTCTAAATATTCTCCGCTATTACAGTCTAAAAATTCTCCACTATTACAGTCTAAATATTCTTCACAAATACGGTCTAAATATTCTCCACTATTACAGTCTAAATATTCTCCACTATTACAGTCTAAATATTCTTCATTACTACGTCTAAATATTCTCCACTATTACAGTCTAAATATTCTCTACTATTACAGTCTAAATATTCTCCACTATTACAGTCTAAATATTCTCCGCTATTACAGACTAAATATTCACTATTACGGTCTAAATATTCTCCGCTATTACAGTCTAAATATACTTCGCTACTACGGTCTAAATATTCTCCGCTATTACAGTCTAAAAATTCTCCACTATTACAGTCTAAATATTCTCCATTATTACAGTCTAAATATTCTCCACTATTACAGTCTAAATATTCTTCACTACTACGGTCTAAATATTCTCCCCTATTACAGTCTAAATATTCTCCACTATTACAGTCTAAATATTCTTCACTACTACGGTCTAAATATTCTCCGCTATTACAGTCTAAATATTCTCCACTATTACAGTCTAAATATTCACCACTATTACAGTCTAAATATTCTCCACTATTGCAGTCTAAATATTCTCCACTATTACAGTCTAGATATTCTCCACTATTACAGTCTAAATATTCTCTGCTATTACAGTCTAAATATTCTTCACTACTACGGTCTAAATATTCTTCACTATTACAGTCTAAATATTCTCCACTATTACAGTCTAAATATTCTCCACTATTACAGTCTAAATATTCTTCACTACTACGGTCTAAATATTCTCCGCTATTACAGTCTAAATATTCTCCACTATTACAGTCTAAATATTCTCCACTATTACAGTCTAAATATTCTCCACTATTACAGTCTAAATATTCTCCACTATTACAGTCTAGATATTCTCCACTATTACAGTCTAAATATTCTTCACTACTACGGTCTAAATATTCACTATTACGGTCAAAATATTCTCCGCTATTACAGTCTAAATATACTTCGCTACTACGGTCTAAATATTCTCCGCTATTACAGTCTAAAAATTCTCCACTATTACAGTCTAAATATTCTCCATTATTACAGTCTAAATATTCTCCACTATTACAGTCTAAATATTCTTCACTACTACGGTCTAAATATTCTCCCCTATTACAGTCTAAATATTCTCCACTATTACAGTTTAAATATTCTTCACTACTACGGTCTAAATATTCTCCGCTATTACAGTCTAAATATTCTCCACTATTACAGTCTAAATATTCACCACTATTACAGTCTAAATATTCTCCACTATTGCAGTCTAAATATTCTCCACTATTACAGTCTAGATATTCTCCACTATTACAGTCTAAATATTCTCTGCTATTACAGTCTAAATATTCTTCACTACTACGGTCTAAATATTCTTCACTATTACAGTCTAAATATTCTCCACTATTACAGTCTAAATATTCTTCACTACTACGGTCTAAATATTCTCCGCTATTACAGTCTAAATATTCTCCACTATTACAGTCTAAATATTCTCCACTATTACAGTCTAAATATTCTCCACTATTACAGTCTAAATATTCTCCACTATTACAGTCTAGATATTCTCCACTATTACAGTCTAAATATTCTTCACTACTACGGTCTAAATATTCTCCACTATTACGGTCTAAATATTTTCCACTATTAGGGTTTAAATATTCTCCACTATTACAGTCTAAATATTCTCCACTATTACAGTCTAAATATTCTCCACTATTACAGTGTAAATATTCTTCGCTACTACGGTCTAAATATTCTCCGCTATTACAGTCTAAATATTCTCCACTACTACGGTCTAAATATTCTCCACTATTACAGTCTAAATATTCTCCGCTATTACAGTCTAAATATTCTCCCCTATTACAGTCTAAATATTCTCCACTATTACAGTCTAAATATTCTCCGCTATTACAATCTAAATATTCTCCGCTATTACAGTCTAAATATTCTCCGCTAGTACAGTCTAAATATTCTCCGCTATTACAGTTTAAATATTCTCCGCTATTACAGTCTAAATATTCTCCACTATTACAGTCTAAATATTCTCCACTATTCCAGTCTAAATATTGTCCGCTATTACAGTCTAAATATTCTCCGCTATTACAGTCTAAATATTCTCCGCTATTACAGTCTAAATATTCTCCGCTATTACAGTCTAAATATTCTCCACTATTACAGTCTAAATATTCTTCATTACTACGGTCTAAATATTCTCCACTATTACGATCTAAATATTCTCCACTATTTCGGTCTAAATATTCTCCACTACTACAGTCTAAATATTCTTCACTACTAGGTCTAAATATTCTCCGCTATTACAGTCTAAAAATTCTCCACTATTACAGTCTAAATATTCTTCACAAATACGGTCTAAATATTCTCCACTATTACAGTCTAAATATTCTCCACTATTACAGTCTAAATATTCTCTACTATTACAGTCTATAATATTCTCCACTATTACGGTCTAAATATTCTCCGCTATTACAGTCTAAATATACTTCGCTACTACGGTCTAAATATTCTCCGCTATTACAGTCTAAATATTCTCCACTATTACAGTCTAAATATTCTCCATTATTACAGTCTAAATATTCTCCACTATTACAGTCTAAATATTCTTCACTACTACGGTCTAAATATTCTCCCCTATTACAGTCTAAATATTCTCCACTATTACAGTCTAAATATTCTTCACTACTACGGTCTAAATATTCTCCGCTATTACAGTCTAAATATTCTCCACTATTACAGTCTAAATATTCACCACTATTACAGTCTAAATATTCTCTGCTATTACAGTCTAAATATTCTTCACTACTACGGTCTAAATATTCTTCACTATTACAGTCTAAATATTCTCCACTATTACAGTCTAAATATTCTCCACTATTACAGTCTAAATATTCTTCACTACTACGGTCTAAATATTCTCCTCTATTACAGTCTAAATATTCTCCACTATTACAGTCTAAATATTCTCCACTATTACAGTCTAAATATTCTCCAATTTTACAGTTTAAATATTCTCCACTATTACGGTCTAAATATTTTCCACTATTAGGGTTTAAATATTCTCCACTATTACAGTCTAAATATTCTCCACTATTACAGTCTAAATATTCTCCACTATTACAGTGTAAATATTCTTCGCTACTACGGTCAAAATATTCTCCGCTATTACAGTCTAAATATTCTCCACTATTACAGTGTAAATATTCTTCGCTACTACGGTCAAAATATTCTCCATTATTACAGTCTAAATATTCTCCACTATTACAGTCTAAATATTCTTCGCTACTACGGTCAAAATATTCTCCATTATTACAGTCTAAATATTCTCCACTATTACAGTCTAAATATTCTCAACTATTACAGTCTAAATATTCTTCACTACTACGGTCTAAATATTCTCCGCTATTACAATCTGAATATTCTCCACTATTACAGTCTAAATATTCTTCACTACTACGGTCTAAATATTCTCCACTACTACAGTCTAAATATTCTCCACTATTACAGTCTAAATATTCTCCGCTATTACAGTCTAAATATTCACTATTACGGTCTAAATATTCTCCGTTATTACAGTCTAAATATACTTTGCTACTACGGTCTAAATATTCTCCGCTATTACAGTCTAAATATTATCCACTATTACAGTCTAAATATTCTTCATTACTACGGTCTAAATATTCTCCACTATTACAGTCTAAATATTCTCCGCTATTACAATCTAAATATTCTCCGCTATTACAGTCTAAATATTCTCCGCTATTACAGTCTAAATATTCTCCGCTATTACAGTTTAAATATTCTCCGCTATTACAATCTAAATATTCTCCACTATTGCAGTCTAAATATTCTCCACTATTACGATCTAAATATTCTCCACTATTCCGGTCTAAATATTCTCCACTATTACAGTCTAAATATTATTCACTACTACGGTCTAAATACTCTCCACTATTACAGTCTACATATTCTCCACTATTACAGTCTAAATATTCTCCACTATTACATTCTAAGTATTCTCCACTATTACAGTCTAAATATTCTCCACTATTACAGTCTAAATACTCTCCACTATTACAGTCTAAATATTCTTCATTACTACGGTGTAAATATTCTCCACTATTACGATCTAAATATTCTCCACTATTACGGTCTAAATATTCTCCACTATTACAGTCTAAATATTCTCCACTACTACAGTCTAAATATTCTTCACTACTAGGTCTAAATATTCTCCGCTATTACAGTCTAAAAATTCTCCACTCTTACAGTCTAAATATTCTCCACAAATACGGTCTAAATATTCTCCACTATTACAGTCTAAATATTCTCTACTATTACAGTCTAAATATTCTTCATTACTACGTCTAAATATTCTCCACTATTACAGTCTAAATATTCTCCACTATTACAGTCTAAATATTCTCCACTATTACAGTCTAAATATTCTCCACTATTACAGTGTAAATATTCTTCGCTACTACGGTCTAAATATTCTCCGCTATTACAGTCTAAATATACTTCGCTACTACGGTCTAAATATTCTCCGCTATTACAGTCTAAAAATTCCCCCACTATTACAGTCTAAATATTCTCCATTATTACAGTCTAAATATTCTCCACTATTACAGTCTAAATATTCTTCACGACTACGGTCTAAATACTCTCCCCTATTACAGTCTAAATATTCTCCACTATTACAGTCTAAATATTCTTCACTACTACGGTCTCAATATTCTCCGCTATTACAGTCTAAATATTCTCCACTATTACAGTCTAAATATTCACCACTATTACAGTCTAAATATTCTCCACTATTACAGTCTAAATATTCTTCACTACTACGGTCTAAATATTCTCCACTATTACGGTCTAAATATTTTCCACTATTAGGGTTTAAATATTCTCCACTATTACAGTCTAAATATTCTCCACTATTACAGTCTAAATATTCTCCACTATTACAGTGTAAATATTCTTCGCTACTACGGTCTAAATATTTTCCGCTATTAAAGTCTAAATATTCTCCACTACTACGGTCTAAATATTCTCCACTATTACAGTCTAAATATTCTCCGCTATTACAGTCTAAATATTCTCCCCTATTACAGTCTAAATATTCTCCACTATTACAGTCTAAATATTATCCGATATTACAATCTAAATATTCTCCGCTATTACAGTCTAAATATTCTCCGCTATTACAGTCTAAATATTCTCCGCTATTACAGTTTAAATATTCTCCGCTATTACAGTCTAAATATTCTCCACTATTACAGTCTAAATATTCTCCACTACTACAGTCTAAATATTCTCCACTATTGCAGTCTAAATATTCTCCACTATTACGATCTAAATATTCTCCACTATTCCGGTCTAAATATTCTCCACTATTACAGTCTAAATATTCTTCACTACTACGGTCTAAATACTCTCCACTATTACAGTCTACATATTCTCCACTATTACAGTCTAAATATTCTCCACTATTACATTCTAAGTATTCTCCACTATTACAGTCTAAATATACTCCACTATTACAGTCTAAATATTCTCCACTATTACAGTCTAAATATTCTTCATTACTACGGTCTAAATATTCTCCACTATTACGATCTAAATATTCTCCACTATTACGGTCTAAATATTCTCCACTATTACAGTCTAAATATTCTCCACTACTACAGTCTAAATATTCTTCACTACTAGGTCTAAATATTCTCCGCTATTACAGTCTAAAAATTCTCCACTATTACAGTCTAAATATTCTCCACAAATACGGTCTAAATATTCTCCACTATTACAGTCTAAATATTCTCCACTATTACAGTCTAAATATTCTTCATTACTACGTCTAAATATTCTCCACTATTACAGTCTAAATATTCTCCACTATTACAGTCTAAATATTCTCCACTATTACAGTCTAAATATTCACTATTACGGTCTAAATATTCTCCGCTATTACAGTCTAAATATACTTCGCTACTACGGTCTAAATATTCTCCGCTATTACAGTCTAAAAATTCTCCACTATTACAGTCTAAATATTCTCCATTATTACAGTCTAAATATTCTCCACTATTACAGTCTAAATATTCTTCACGACTACGGTCTAAATATTCTCCCCTATTACAGTCTAAATATTCTCCACTATTACAGTCTAAATATTCTTCACTGCTACGGTCTAAATATTCTCCGCTATTACAGTCTAAATATTCTCCACTATTACAGTCTAAATATTCACCACTATTACAGTCTAAATATTCTCCACTATTACAGTCTAAATATTCTCCACTATTACAGTGTAAATATTCTTCGCTACTACGGTCTAAATATTCTCCGCTATTACAGTCTAAATATTCTCCACTACTACGGTCTAAATATTCTCCACTATTACAGTCTAAATATTCTCCGCTATTACAGTCTAAATATTCTCCCCTATTACAGTCTAAATATTCTCCACTATTACAGTCTAAATATTCTCCGCTATTACACTCTAAATATTCTCCGCTATTACAGTCTAAATATTCTCCGCTATTACAGTCTAAATATCCTCCGCTATTACAGTTTAGATATTCTCCGCTATTACAGTCTAAATATTCTCCACTATTACAGTCTAAATATTCTCCACTACTACAGTCTAAATATTCTCCACTATTACAGTCTAAATATTCTCCACTATTACGATCTAAATATTTTCCACTATTCCGGTCTAAATATTCTCCACTATTACAGTCTAAATATTCTCCACTATTACAGTCTAAATATTCTCCACTATTACATTCTAAGTATTCTCCACTATTACAGTCTAAATATTCTCCACTATTACAGTCTAAATATTCTCCACTATTACAGTCTAAATATTCTCCACTATTACAGTCTAAATATTCTCCACTATTACATTCTAAGTATTCTCCACTATTACAGTCTAAATATTCTTCACTACTACGGTCTAAATATTCTCCACTATTACGGTCTAAATATTTTCCACTATTAGGGTCTAAATATTCTCCACTATTACAGTCTAAATATTCTCCACTATTACAGTCTAAATATTCTCCAATATTACAGTCTAAATATTCACCACTATTACAGTCTAAATATTCTCCACTATTACAGTCTAAATATGCTTCACTACTACGGTCTAAATACTCTCCACTATTACAGTCTAAATATTCTCCACTATTACAGTCTAAATATTCTCCACCATTACAGTCTAAATATTCACCACTATTACAGTCTAAATATTCTCCACTATTACAGTCTAAATATTCTCCACTATTACAGTCTAGATATTCTCCACTATTAAAGTCTAAATATTCTTCACTACTACGGTCTAAATATTCTCCACTATTACGGTCGAAATATTTTCCACTATTAGGGTCTAAATATTCTCCACTATTACAGTCTAAATATTCTCCACTATTACAGTCTAAATATTCTCCGCTATTACAGTCTAAATATTCTTCACTACTACGGTCTAAATATTCTCCACTATTACGATCTAAATATTCTCCACTATTCCGGTCTAAATATTCTCCACTATTACAGTCTAAATATTCTCCACTATTACAGTCTAAATATTCTCCACTATTACATTCTAAGTATTCTCCACTATTACAGGCTAAATATTCTCCACTATTACAGTCTAAATATTCTCCACTATTACAGTCTAAATATTCTTCATTACTACGGTCTAAATATTCTCCACTATTACGATCTAAATATTCTCCACTATTCGGCCTAAATATTCTCCACTGTTACAGTCTAAATATTCTCCACTACTACAGTCTAAATATTCTTCACTACTAAGTCTAAATATTCTCCGCTATGACAGTCTAAAAATTCTCCACTATTACAGTCTAAATATTCTTCATAAATACGGTCTAAATATTCTCCACTATTACAGTCTAAATATTCTCCGCTATTACAGTCTAAATATTCTTCACTACTACGGTCTAAATATTCTCCACTATTACGATCTAAATATTCTCCACTATTCCGGTCTAAATATTCTCCACTATTACAGTCTAAATATTCTCCACTATTACAGTCTAAATATTCTCCACTATTACATTCTAAGTATTCTCCACTATTACAGTCTAAATATTCTCCACTATTACAGTCTAAATATTCTCCACTATTACAGTCTAAATATTCTCCACTATTACAGTCTAAATATTCTCCACTATTACAGTCTAAATATTCTCCACTATTACAGTCTAAATATTCTCCACTATTACATTCTAAGTATTCTCCACTATTACAGTCTAAATATTCTTCACTACTACGGTCTAAATATTCTCCACTATTACGGTCTAAATATTTTCCACTATTAGGGTCTAAATATTCTCCACTATTACAGTCTAAATATTCTCCACTATTACAGTCTAAATATTCTCCACTATTACAGTCTAAATATTCACCACTATTACAGTCTAAATATTCTCCACTATTACAGTCTAAATATGCTTCACTACTACGGTTTAAATACTCTCCACTATTACAGTCTAAATATTCTCCACTATTACAGTCTAAATATTCTCCACCATTACAGTCTAAATATTCACCACTATTACAGTCTAAATATTCTCCACTATTACAGTCTAAATATTCTCCACTATTACAGTCTAGATATTCTCCACTATTAAAGTCTAAATATTCTTCACTACTACGGTCTAAATATTCTCCACTATTACGGTCTAAATATTTTCCACTATTAGGGTCTAAATATTCTCCACTATTACAGTCTAAATATTCTCCACTATTACAGTCTAAATATTCTCCGCTATTACAGTCTAAATATTCTTCACTACTACGGTCTAAATATTCTCCACTATTACGATCTAAATATTCTCCACTATTCCGGTCTAAATATTCTCCACTATTACAGTCTAAATATTCTCCACTATTACAGTCTAAATATTCTCCACTATTACATTCTAAGTATTCTCCACTATTACAGGCTAAATATTCTCCACTATTACAGTCTAAATATTCTCCACTATTACAGTCTAAATATTCTTCATTACTACGGTCTAAATATTCTCCACTATTACGATCTAAATATTCTCCACTATTCGGCCTAAATATTCTCCACTATTACAGTCTAAATATTCTCCACTACTACAGTCTAAATATTCTTCACTACTAAGTCTAAATATTCTCCGCTATTACAGTCTAAAAATTCTCCACTATTACAGTCTAAATATTCTTCATAAATACGGTCTAAATATTCTCCACTATTACAGTCTAAATATTCTCCACTATTACAGTCTAAATATTCTTCATTACTACGTCTAAATATTCTCCACTATTACAGTTTAAATATTCTCCACTATTACAGTCTAAATATTCTCCACTATTACAGTCTAAATATTCTCCGCTATTACAGTCTAAATATTCACTATTACGGTCTAAATATTCTCCGCTATTACAGTCTAAATATACTTCGCTACTACGGTCTAAATATTCTCCGCTATTACAGTCTAAAAATTCTCCACTATTACAGTATAAATATTCTCCATTATTACAGTCTAAATATTCTCCACTATTACACTCTAAATATTCTTCACTACTACGGTCTAAATATTCTCCCCTATTACAGTCTAAATATTCTCCACTATTACAGTCTAAATATTCTTCACTACTACGGTCTAAATATTCTCCGCTATTACAGTCTAAATATTCTCCACTATTACAATCTAAATATTCACCACTATTACAGTCTAAATATTCTCCACTATTACAGTCTAAATATTCTCCACTATTACAGTCTAGATATTCTCCACTATTAAAGTCTAAATATTCTTCACTACTACGGTCTAAATATTCTCCACTATTACGGTCTAAATATTTTCCACTATTAGGGTCTAAATATTCTCCACTATTACAGTCTAAATATTCTCCACTATTACAGTCTAAATATTCTCCGCTATTACAGTCTAAATATTCTTCACTACTACGGTCTAAATATTCTTCACTATTACAGTCTAAATATTCTCCACTATTACAGTCTAAATATTCTCCACTATTACAGTCTAAATATTCTTCACTACTACGGTCTAAATATTCTCCGCTTTTACTGTCTAAATATTCTCCACTATTACAGTCTAAAAATTCTTCATTACTACGGTCTAAATATTCTCCACTATTACAGTCTAAATATTCTCCGCTATTACAGTCTAAATATTCTCCACCATTACAGTCTAAATATTCTCCACTATTACAGTCTAAATATTCTCCGCTATTAGAATCTAAATATTCTCCGCTATTACAGTCTAAATATTCTCCGCTATTACAGTCTAAATATTCTCCGCTATTACAGTTTAAATATTCTCCGCTATTACAGTCTAAATATTCTCCACTATTACAGTCTTAATATTCTCCACTATTACAGTCTAAATATTCTCCACTATTACAGTCTAAATATTCTCCACTATTACGATCTAAATATTCTCCACTATTACGGTCTAAATATTCTCCACTATTACAGTCTAAATATTCTTCACTACTACGGTCTAAATATTCTCCACTATTACATTCTAAGTATTCTCCACTATTACAGTCTAAATATTCTTCACTATTACAGTCTAAATATTCTCCACTATTACAGTCTAAATATTCTTCACTACTACGGCCTAAATATCCTCCACTATTACAGTCTAAATATTCTCCACTATTACAGTCTAAATATTCTCCACTATTACAGTCTAAATATTCTTCACTACTACGGTCTAAATATTCTCCGCTATTACAGTCTAAAAATTCTCCACTATTAGAGTCTAAATATTCTTCACAAATACAGTCTAAATATCCTCCACTATTACAGTCTAAAAATTGTCCACTATTACAGTCTAAATATTCTTCATTACTACGTCTAAATATTCTCCACTATTACAGTCTAAATATTCTCCACTATTACAGTCTAAATATTCTCCACTATTACAGTCTAAATATTCTTCGCTACTACGGTCTAAATATTCTCCGCTATTACAGTCTAAATATTCTCCACTATTACAGTCTAAATATTCTTCATTACTACGGTCTAAATATTCTCCACTATTAGAGTCTAAATATTCTCCACTATTACAGTCTAAATATTCTTCATTACTAGGTCTAAAAATTCTCCACTATTACAGTCTAAATATTCTCCATTATTACAGTCTAAATATTCTCCACTATTACAGTCTAAATATTCTTCACTACTACGGTCTAAATATTCTCCCCAATTACAGTCTAAATATTCTCCACTATTACAGTCTAAATATTCTCCGCTATTACAGTCTAAATATTCACTATTACGGTCTAAATATTCTGCGCTATTACAGTCTAAATATACTTCGCTACTACGGTCTAAATATTCTCCACTATTACAGTCTAAATATTCTCCACTATTGCAGTCTAAATATTCTTCATTACTACGTCTAAATATTCTCCACTATTACAGTCTAAATATTCTCCACTATTACAGTCTAAAAATTCTCCACAATTACAGTCTAAATATTCTTCACAAATACGGTCTAAATATTCTCCACTATTACAGTCTAAATATTCTCCACTATTACAGTCTAAATATTCTTCATTACTACGTCTAAATATTCTCCACTATTACAGTCTAAATATTCTCCACTATTACAGTCTAAACATTCTCCACTATTACAGTCTAAATATTCTCCGCTATTACAGTCTAAATATTCACTATTACGGTCTAAATATTCTCCGCTATTACAGTCTAAATATACTTCGCTACTACGGTGTAAATATTCTCCGCTAATACAGTCTAAAAATTCTCCACTATTACAGTCTAAATATTCTCCATTATTACAGTCTAAATATTCTCCACTATTACAGTCTAAATATTCTTCACTACTACGGTCTAAATATTCTCCCCTATTACAGTCTAAATATTCTCCACTATTACAGTCTAAATATTCTTCACTACTACGGTCTAAATATTCTCCGCTATTACAGTCTAAATATTCTCCACTATTACAGTCTAAATATTCACCACTATTACAGTCTAAATATTCTCCACTATTACAATCTAAATATTCTCCACTATTACAGTCTAGATATTCTCCACTATTAAAGTCTAAATATTCTTCACTACTACGGTCTAAATATTCTCCACTATTACGGTCTAAATATTTTCCACTATTAGGGTCTAAATATTCTCCACTATTACAGTCTAAATATTCTCCACTATTACAGTCTAAATATTCTCCGCTATTACAGTCTAAATATTCTTCACTACTACGGTCTAAATATTCTTCACTATTACAGTCTAAATATTCTCCACTATTACAGTCTAAATATTCTCCACTATTACAGTCTAAATATTCATCACTACTACGGTCTAAATATTCTCCGCTATTACAGTCTAAATATTCTCCACTATTACAGTGTAAATATTCTTCGCTACTACGGTCTAAATATTCTCCGCTATTACAGTCTAAATATTCTCCACTATTACAGTCCAAAAATTCTTCATTACTACGGTCTAAATATTCTCCACTATTACAGTCTAAATATTCTCCGCTATTACAGTCTAAATATTCTCCACCATTACAGTCTAAATATTCTCCACTATTACAGTCTAAATATTCTCCGCTATTAGAATCTAAATATTCTCCGCTATTACAGTCTAAATATTCTCCGCTATTACAGTCTAAATATTCTCCACTATTACAGTCTAAATATTCTCCACTATTACGATCTAAATATTCTCCACCATTACAGTCTAAATATTCTTCACTACTACTGTCTAAATACTCTCCACTATTACAGTCTAAATATTCTCAACTATTACAGTCTAAATATTCTCCACTATTACATTCTAAGTATTCTCCACTATTACAGTCTAAATATTCTTCACTATTACACTCTAAATATTCTCCACTATTACAGTCTAAATATTCTTCACTACTACGGTCTAAATATCCTCCACTATTACAGTCTAAATATTCTCCACTATTACAGTCTAAATATTCTCCACTATTACAGTCTAAATATTCTTCACAAATACAGTCTAAATATTCTCCACTATTACAGTCTAAAAATTGTCCACTATTACAGTCTAAATATTCTTCATTACTACGTCTAAATATTCTCCACTATTACAGTCTAAATATTCTCCACTATTACAGTCTAAATATTCTCCACTATTACAGCCTAAATATTCTTCGCTACTACGGTCTAAATATTCTCCGCTATTACGGTCTAAATATTCTCCACTATTACAGTCTAAATATTCTTCATTACTACGGTCTAAATATTCTCCATTATTAGAGTCTAAATATTCTCCACTATTACAGTCTAAATATTCTCCATTATTACAGTCTAAATATTCTCCACTATTACAGTCTAAATATTCTTCACTACTACGGTCTAAATATTCTCCCCAATTACAGTCTAAATATTCTCCACTATTACAGTCTAAATATTCTCCGCTATTACAGTCTAAATATTCACTATTACGGTCTAAATCTTCTCCGCTATTACAGTCTAAATATACTTCGCTACTACGGTCTAAATATTCTCCACTATTACTGTCTAAATATTCTCCACTATTACAGTCTAAATATTCTTCATTACTACGGTCTAAATATTCTCCACTATTACAGTCTAAATATTCTCCACTATTACCGTCTAAATATTCTCCACTATTACAGTCTAAATATTCTTCATTACTACGTCTAAAAATTTTCCACTACTACAGTCTAAATATTCTCCACTATTACAGTCTAAATATTCTCCACTATTACAGTCTAAATATTCTTCACTACTACGGTCTAAATATTCTCCACTATTACAGTCTAAATATTCTCCAATATTACAGTCTAAATATACTTCGCTACTACGGTCTAAATATTCTCCGCTATTACAGTCTAAATATTCTCCACTATTACAGTCTAAATATTCTTCATTACTACGGTCTAAATATTCTCCACTATTAGAGTCTAAATATTCTCCACTATTACAGTCTAAATATTCTTCATTACTACCTCTAAAAATTCTCCACTATTACAGTCTAAATATTCTCCATTATTACAGTCTAAATATTCTCCACTATTACAGTCTAAATATTCTTCACTACTACGGTCTAAATATTCTCCCCTATTACAGTCTAAATATTCTCCACTATTACAGTCTAAATATTCTCCGCTATTACAGTCTAAATATTCACTATTACGGTCTAAATATTCTCCGCTATTACAGTCTAAATATACTTCGCTACTACGGTCTAAATATTCTCCACTATTACAGTGTAAATATTCTCCACTATTACAGTCAAAATATTCTTCATTACTACGGTCTAAATATTCTCCACTATTACAGTCTAAATATTCTCCACTATTACCGTCTAAATAATCTCCACTATTACAGTCTAAATATTCTTCATTACTACGTCTAAAAATTTTCCACTACTACAGTCTAAATATTCTCCACTATTACAGTCTAAATATTCTCCACTATTACAGTCTGAATATTCTTCACTACTACGGTCTAAATATTCTCCACTATTACAGTCTAAATATTCTCCAATATTACAGTCTAAATATTCTTCACTACTACGGTCTAAATATTCTCCACTATTACAGTCTAAATATTCTCCACTATTACAGTCTAAATATTCTCCACTATTACAGTCTAAATATTCTTCACTACTACGGTCTAAATATTCTCCGCTATTACAGTCTAAATATTCTCAACTATTACAGTGTAAATATTCTTCGCTACTACGGTCTAAATATTCTCCGCTATTACAGTCTAAATATTCTCCACTATTACAGTCTAAAAATTCTTCATTACTACGGTCTAAATATTCTCCACTATTACAGTCTAAATATTCTCCACTATTACCGTCTAAATAATCTCCACTATTACAGTCTAAATATTCTTCATTACTACGTCTAAAAATTTTCCACTACTACAGTCTAAATATTCTCCACTATTACAGTCTAAATATTCTCCACTATTACAGTCTGAATATTCTTCACTACTACGGTCTAAATATTCTCCACTATTACAGTCTAAATATTCTCCAATATTACAGTCTAAATATTCTTCACTACTACGGTCTAAATATTCTCCACTATTACAGTCTAAATATTCTCCACTATTACAGTCTAAATATTCTCCACTATTACAGTCTAAATATTCTTCACTACTACGGTCTAAATATTCTCCGCTATTACAGTCTAAATATTCTCAACTATTACAGTGTAAATATTCTTCGCTACTACGGTCTAAATATTCTCCGCTATTACAGTCTAAATATTCTCCACTATTACAGTCTAAAAATTCTTCATTACTACGGTCTAAATATTCTCCACTATTACAGTCTAAATATTCTCCGCTATTACAGTCTAAATATTCTCCACCATTACAGTCTAAATATTCTCCACTATTACAGTCTAAATATTCTCCGCTATTAGCATCTAAATATTCTCCGCTATTACAGTCTAAATATTCTCCGCTATTACAGTCTAAATATTCTCCGCTATTACAGTTTAAATATTCTCCGCTATTACAGTCTAAATATTCTCCACTATTACAGTCTAAATATTCTCCACTATTACGAACTAAATATTCTCCACTATTACAGTTTAAATATTCTTCACTACTACGGTCTAAATACTCTCCACTATTACAGTCTAAATATTCTCCACTATTACAGTCTAAATATTCTCCACTATTACATTCTAAGTATTATCCACTATTACAGTCTAAACATTCTTCACTATTACAGTCTAAATATTCTCCACTATTACAGTCTAAATATTCTTCACTACTACGGTCTAAATATCCTCCACTATTACAGTCTAAATATTCTCCACTATTACAGTCTAAATATTCTCCACTATTACAGTCTAAATATTCTTCACAAATACAGTCTAAATATTCTCCACTATTACAGTCTAAAAATTGTCCACTATTACAGTCTAAATATTCTTCATTACTACGTCTAAATATTCTCCACTATTACAGTCTAAATATTCTCCACTATTACAGTCTAAATATTCTCCACCATTACAGCCTAAATATTCTTCGCTACTACGGTCTAAGTATTCTCCGCTATTACAGTCTAAATATTCTCCACTATTACAGTCTAAATATTCTTCATTACTACGGTCTAAATATTCTCCACTATTAGAGTCTAAATATTCTCCACTATTACAGTCTAAATATTCTTCATTACTACGTCTAAAAATTCTCCACTATTACAGTCTAAATATTCTCCATTATTACAGTCTAAATATTCTCCACTATTACAGTCTAAATATTCTTCACTACTACGGTCTAAATATTCTCCCCAATTACAGTCTAAATATTCTCCACTATTACAGTCTAAATATTCTCCGCTATTACAGTCTAAATATTCACTATTACGGTCTAAATATTCTCCGCTATTACAGTCTAAATATACTTCGCTACTACGGTCTAAATATTCTCCACTATTACAGTCTAAATATTCTCCACTATTACAGTCTAAATATTCTTCATTACTACGGTCTAAATATTCTCCACTATTACAGTCTAAATATTCTCTACTATTACCGTCTAAATATTCTCCACTATTACAGTCTAAATATTCTTCATTACTACGTCTAAAAATTTTCCACTACTACAGTCTAAATATTCTCCACTATTACAGTCTAAATATTCTCCACTATTACAGTCTAAATATTCTTAACTACTACGGTCTAAATATTCTCCACTATTACAGTCTAAATATTCTCCAATATTACAGTCTAAATATACTTCGCTACTACGGTCTAAATATTCTCCGCTATTACAGTCTAAATATTCTCCACTATTACAGTCTAAATATTCTTCATTACTACGGTCTAAATATTCTCCACTATTAGAGTCTAAATATTCTCCACTATTACAGTCTAAATATTCTTCATTACTACGTCTAAAAATTCTCCACTATTACAGTCTAAATATTCTCCATTATTACAGTGTAAATATTCTCCACTATTACAGTCTAAATATTCTTCACTACTACGGTCTAAATATTCTCCCCTATTACAGTCTAAATATTCTCCACTATTACAGTCTAAATATTCTCCGCTATTACATTCTAAATATTCACTATTACGGTCTAAATATTCTCCGCTATTACAGTCTAAATATACTTCGCTACTAAGGTCTAAATATTCTCCACTATTACAGTGTAAATATTCTCCACTATTACAGTCTAAATATTCTTCATTACTACGTCTAAAAATTTTCCACTACTACAGTCTAAATATTCTCCACTATTACAGTCTAAATATTCTCCACTATTACAGTCTGAATATTCTTCACTACTACGGTCTAAATATTCTCCACTATTACAGTCTAAATATTCTCCAATATTACAGTCTAAATATTCTTCACTACTACGGTCTAAATATTCTCCACTATTACAGTCTAAATATTCTCCACTATTACAGTCTAAATATTCTCCACTATTACAGTCTAAATATTCTTCACTACTACGGTCTAAATATTCTCCGCTATTACAGTCTAAAAATTCTCCACTATTAGAGTCTAAATATTCTTCACAAATACAGTCTAAAATTTCTCCACTATTACAGTCTAAATATTCTCCATTATTACAGTCTAAATATTCTCCACTATTACAGTCTAAATATTCTTCACTACTACGGTCTAAATATTCTCCACTATTACAGTTTAAATATTCTTCATTACTACGGTCTAAATATTCTCCACTATTACAGTCTAAATATTCTACACTATTACCGTCTAAATAATCTCCACTATTACAGTCTAAATATTCTTCATTACTACGTCTAAAAATTTTCCACTAGTACAGTCTAAATATTCTCCACTATTACAGTCTAAATATTCTCCACTATTACAGTCTGAATATTCTTCACTACTACGGTCTAAATATTCTCCACTATTACAGTCTAAATATTCTCCAATATTACAGTCTAAATATTCTTCACTACTACGGTCTAAATATTCTCCGCTATTACAGTCTAAATATTCTCCACTATTACAGTCTAACTATTCTCCACTATTACAGTCTAAATATTCTCCGCTATTACAGTCTAAGTATTCTTCACTATTAGGGTCTAAATATTCTCCGCTATTACAGTCTAAATATTCTCCACTATTACAGTCTAAATATTCTTCGCTATTAGAATCTAAATATTCTCCGCTATTACAGTCTAAATATTCTCCGCGATTACAGTCTAAATATTCTCCGCTATTACAGTTTAAATATTCTCCGCTATTACAGTCTAAATATTCTCCACTATTACAGTCTAAATATTCTCCACTATTACAGTCTAAATATTCTCCACTATTACAGTCTAAATATTCTTCACTACTACGGTCTAAATATTCTCCGCTATTACAGTCTAAATATTCTCCACTATTACAGTGTAAATATTCTTCGCTACTACGGTCTAAATATTCTCCGCTATTACAGTCTAAATATTCTCCACTATTACAGTCTAAAAATTCTTCATTACTACGGTCTAAATATTCTCCACTATTACAGTCTAAATATTCTCCGCTATTAGAGTCTAAATATTCACCACTATTACAGTCTAAATATTCTCCACTATTACAGTCTAAATATTCTCCGCTATTAGAATCTAAATATTCTCCGCTATTACAGTCTAAATATTCTCCGCTATTACAGTCTAAATATTCTCCGCTATTACAGTTTAAATATTCTCCGCTATTACAGTCTAAATATTCTCCACTATTACAGTCTAATTATTCTCCACTATTACAGTCTAAATATTCTCCACTATTACAGTCCAAATATTCTCCACTATTACGATCTGAATATTCTCCACTATTACGGTCTAAATATTCTCCACTATTACAGTCTAAATATGCTTCACTACTACGGTCTAAATACTCTCCACTATTACAGTCTAAATATTCTCCACTATTACAGTCTAAATATTCTCCACTATTACATTCTAAGTATTCTCCACTATTACAGTCTAAATATTCTTCACTATTACAGTCTAAATATTCTCCACTATTACAGTCTAAATATTCTTCACTACTACGGTCTAAATATTCTCCACTATTACAGTCTAAATATTCTCCACTATTAAAGTCTAAATATTCTCCACTATTACAGTCTAAATATTCTTCACTACTACGGTCTAAATATTCTCCGCTATTACAGTCTAAAAATTCTCCACTATTAGAGTCTAAATATTCTTCACAAATACAGTCTAAATATTCTCCACTATTACAGTCTAAATATTGTCCACTATTACAGTCTAAATATTCTTCATTACTACGTCTAAATATTCTCCACTATTACAGTCTAAATATTCTCCACTATTACAGTCTAAATATTCGCCACTATTACAGTCTAAATATTCTTTACTACTACGGCCTAAATATTCTCCGCTATTACAGTCTAAATATTCTCCACTATTACAGTCTAAATATTCTTCATTACTACGGTCTAAATATTCTCCACTATTAGAGTCTAAATATTCTCCACTATTACAGTCTAAATATTCTTCATTACTACGTCTAAAATTTCTCCACTATTACAGTCTAAATATTCTCCATTATTACAGTCTAAATATTCTCCACTATTACAGTCTAAATATTCTTCACTACTACGGTCTAAATATTCTCCCCTATTACAGTCTAAATATTCTCCACTATTACAGTCTAAATATTCTCCGCTATTACATCTAAATATTCACTATTACGGTCTAAATATTCTCTGCTATTTCAGTCTAAATATACTTCGCTACTACGGTCTAAATATTCTCCACTATTACAGTCTAAATATTCTCCACTATTACAGTCTAAATATTCTTCATTACTACGGTCTAAATATTCTCCACTATTACAGTCTAAATATTCTCCACTATTACCGTCTAAATATTCTCCACTATTACAGTCTAAATATTCTTCATTACTACGTCTAAAAATTTTCCACTACTACAGTCTAAATATTCTCCACTATTACAGTCTAAATATTCTCCACTATTACAGTCTAAATATTCTTCACTACTACGGTCTAAATATTCTCCACTATTAGAGTCTAAATATTCTCCACTATTACAGTCTAAATATTCTTCATTACTACGTCTAAAAATTCTCCACTATTACAGTCTAAATATTCTCCATTATTAAAGTCTAAATATTCTCCACTATTACAGTCTAAATATTCTTCACTACTACGGTCTAAATGTTCTCCCCTATTACAGTCTAAATATTCTCCACTATTACAGTCTAAATATTCTCCGCTATTACAGTCTAAATATTCACTATTACGGTCTAAATATTCTCCGCTATTACAGTCTAAATATACTTCGCTACTACGGTCTAAATATTCTCCACTATTACAGTCTAAATATTCTCCACTATTACAGTCTAAATATTCTTCATTACTACGGTCTAAATATTCTCCACTATTACAGTCTAAATATTCTCCACTATTACCGTCTAAATATTCTCCACTATTACAGTCTAAATATTCTTCATTACTACGTCTAAAAATTTTCCACTACTACAGTCTAAATATTCTCCACTATTACAGTCTAATTATTCTCCACTATTACAGTCTAAATATTCTTCACTACTACAGTCTAAATATTCTACACTATTACAGTCTATATATTCTCCAATATTACAGTCTAAATATTCTTCACTACTACGGTCTAAATATTCTCCGCTATTACAGTCTAAATATTCTCCACTATTACAGTCTAACTATTCTCCACTATTACAGTCTAAATATTCTCCGCTATTACAGTCTAAGTATTCTTCACTATTAGGGTCTAAATATTCTCCGCTATTACAGTCTAAATATTCTCCACTATTACAGTCTAAAAATTCTTCATTACTACGGTCTAAATATTCTCCAATATTACAGTCTAAAATTCTCCGCTATTACAGTCTAAATATTCTCCCCTATTACAGTCTAAATATTCTCCACTATTACAGTCTAAATATTCTCCGCTATTACAATCTAAATATTCTGCGCTATTACAGTCCAAATATTCTCCGCTATTACAGTCTAAATATTCTCCGCTATTACAGTTTAAATATTCTCCGCTATTACAGTCTAAATATTCTCCACTATTACATTCTAAATATTCTCCACTATTACAGTCTAAATATTCTCCACTATTACAGTCTAAATATTCTCCACTATTACAGTTTAAATATTCTTCATTACTACGGTCTAAATATTCTCCACTATTACAGTCTAAATATTCTCCACTATTACAGTCTAAATATTCTCCACTATTACAGTCTAAATATTCTTCATTACTACGTCTAAATATTCTCCACTATTACAGTCTAAATATTCTCCACTATTACAGTCTAAATATTCTCCACTATTACAGTCTAAATATTCTTCACTACTACGGTCTAAATATTCTCCACTATTACAGTCTAAATATTCTCCGCTATTACAGTCTAAATATTCACTATTACGGTCTAAATATTCTCCGCTATTACAGTCTAAATATACTTCGCTACTACGGTCTAAATATTCTCCGCTATTACAGTCTAAATATTCTCCACTATTACAGTCTAAATATTCTTCATTACTACGGTCTAAATATTCTCCACTATTAGAGTCTAAATATTCTCCACTATTAAAGTCTAAATATACTTCATCACTACGTCTAAAAATTCTCCACTATTACAGTCTAAATATTCTCCACTATTACAGTCTAAATATTCTCCACTATTACAGTCTAAATATTCTTCACTACTACGGTCTAAATATTCTCCACTATTACAGTCTAAATATTCTCCAATATTACAGTCTAAATATTCTTCACTACTACAGTCTAAATATTCTCCGCTATTACAGTCTAAATATTCTCCACTATTACAGTCTAACTATTCTCCACTATTACAGTCTAAATATTCTCCGCTATTACAGTCTAAATATTCTCCACTATTAAAGTCTAAATATTCTTCACTACTACGGTCTAAATATTGACCACTATTACGGTCTAAATATTTTCCACTATTAGGGTCTAAATCTTCTCCAATATTACAATCAAAATATTCTCCACTATTACAGTCAAAATATTCTCCACTATTACAGTCTAAATATTCTCCACTATTACAGTCTAAATATTCTTCATTACTACGTCTAAATATTCTCCACTATTACAGTCTAAATATTCTCCACTATTACAGTCTAAATATTCTCCGCTATTACAATCTAAATATTCTGCGCTATTACAGTCCAAATATTCTCCGCTATTACAGTCTAAATATTCTCCGCTATTACAGTTTAAATATTCTCCGCTATTACAGTCTAAATATTCTCCACTATTACATTCTAAATATTCTCCACTATTACAGTCTAAATATTCTCCACTATTACAGTCTAAATATTCTCCACTATTACAGTTTAAATATTCTTCATTACTACGGTCTAAATATTCTCCACTATTACAGTCTAAATATTCTCCACTATTACAGTCTAAATATTCTCCACTATTACAGTCTAAATATTCTTCATTACTACGTCTAAATATTCTCCACTATTACAGTCTAAATATTCTCCACTATTACAGTCTAAATATTCTCCACTATTACAGTCTAAATATTCTTCACTACTACGGTCTAAATATTCTCCACTATTACAGTCTAAATATTCTCCGCTATTACAGTCTAAATATTCACTATTACGGTCTAAATATTCTCCGCTATTACAGTCTAAATATACTTCGCTACTACGGTCTAAATATTCTCCGCTATTACAGTCTAAATATTCTCCACTATTACAGTCTAAATATTCTTCATTACTACGGTCTAAATATTCTCCACTATTAGAGTCTAAATATTCTCCACTATTAAAGTCTAAATATACTTCATCACTACGTCTAAAAATTCTCCACTATTACAGTCTAAATATTCTCCACTATTACAGTCTAAATATTCTCCACTATTACAGTCTAAATATTCTTCACTACTACGGTCTAAATATTCTCCACTATTACAGTTTAAATATTCTCCAATATTACAGTCTAAATATTCTTCACTACTACAGTCTAAATATTCTCCGCTATTACAGTCTAAATATTCTCCACTATTACAGTCTAACTATTCTCCACTATTACAGTCTAAATATTCTCCGCTATTACAGTCTAAATATTCTCCACTATTAAAGTCTAAATATTCTTCACTACTACGGTCTAAATATTGACCACTATTACGGTCTAAATATTTTCCACTATTAGGGTCTAAATCTTCTCCAATATTACAATCAAAATATTCTCCACTATTACAGTCAAAATATTCTCCACTATTACAGTCTAAATATTCTCCACTATTACAGTCTAAATATTCTTCATTACTACGTCTAAATATTCTCCACTATTACAGTCTAAATATTCTCCACTATTACAGTCTAAATATTCTTTATTACCACGTATAAAAAGTTTCCACTACTACAGTCTAAATATTCTCCACTATTACAGTCTAAATATTCTCCACTATTACAGTCTAAATATTCTTCACTACTACGGTCTAAATATTCTCCACTATTACAGTCTAAATATTCTCCAATATTACAGTCTAAATATTCGTCACTACTACGGTCTAAATATTCTCCGCTATTACAGTCTAAATATTCTCCACTATTACAGTCTAACTATTCTCCACTATTAAAGTCTAAATATTCTCCGCTATTACAGTCTAAGTATTCTTCACTACTAGGGTCTAAATATTCTCCACTATTACAGTCTAAATATTCTCCGCTATTACAGTCTAAATATTCTCCACTATTACAGTCTAAAAATTCTTCATTACTACGGTCTAAATATTCTCCACTATTACAGTCTAAATATTCTCCGCTATTACAATCTAAATATTCTGCGCTATTACAGTCTAAATATTCTCCGCTATTACAGTCTAAATATTCTCCGCTATTACAGTTTAAATATTCTCCGCTATTACAGTCTAAATATTCTCCACTATTACAGTCTAAATATTCTCCACTATTACAGTCTAAATATTCTCCACTATTACAGTCTAAATATTCTCCACTATTACGATCTAAATATTCTCCACTATTACGGTCTAAATATTCTCCACTATTACAGTCTAAATATTCTCCGCTATTACAGTCTAAATATTCTTCACTACTTCGGTCTAAATACTCTCCACTATTACAGTCTAAATATTCTCCACTATTACAGTCTAAATATTCTCCACTATTACATTCTAAATATTCTCCACTATTACAGTCTAAATATTCTCCACTATTACAGTCTAAATATTCTTCACTACTACGGTCTAAATATTCTCCACTATTTCAGTCTAAATATTCTTCACTATTACAGTCTAAATATTCTCCACTATTACAGTCTAAATATTCTTCACTACTACGGTCTAAATATTCTCCGCTATTACAGTCTAAAAATTCTCCACTATTACAGTCCAAATATTCTTCACAAATACGGTCTAAATATTCTCCACTATTACAGTCTAAATATTCTCCACTATTACAGTCTCAATATTTTTCATTACTACGTCTAAATATTCTCCACTATTACAGTCTAAATATTCTTCACTACTACGGTCTAAATATTCTCCACTATTACAGTCTAAATATTCTCCACTATTACAGTCTAAATATTCTCCGCTATTACAGTCTAAATATTCACTATTACGGTCTAAATATTCTCCGCTATTACAGTCTAAATATTCTCCACTATTACAGTCTAAATATTCTTCATTACTACGGTCTAAATATTCTGCACTATTAGAGTCTAAATATTCTCCACTATTACAGTCTAAATATTCTTCATTACTACGTCTAAAAATTCTCCACTATTACAGTCTAAATATTCTCCAGTATTACAGTCTAAATATTCTCCACTATTACAGTCTAAATATTCTTCACTAGTACGGTCTAAATATGCTCCACTATTACAGTCTAAATATTCTCCAATATTACAGTCTAAATATTCTTCACTACTACGGTCTAAATATTCTCCGCTATTACAGTCAAAATATTCTCCACTATTACAGTCTAAATATTCTCCACTATTACAGTCTAAATATTCTCCACTACTACGGTCTAAATATTCTCCGCTATTACTGTCTAAATATTCTCCACTATTACAGTTTAAATATTCTCCATTATTACAGTTTAAATATTCTCATCTATTACAGTCTAAATATTCTCCACTATTACATTATAAATATTCTCCACTATTACAGTCTAAATATTCTCCACTATTACAGTCTAAATATTCTCCACTATTACAGTCTAAATATTCTTCACTACTACGGTCTAAATATTCTCCACTATTACAGTCTAAATATTCTCCACTATTACAGTCTAAATATACTCCACTATTACAGTCTAAATATTCTTCACTACTACGGTCTAAATATTCTCCGCTATTACAGTCTAAATATTCTCCGCTATTACAGTCTAAATATTCTTCACAAATACGGTCTAAATATTCTCCACTATTACAGTCTAAATAGTCTCCACTATTACAGTCTAAATATTCTTCATTACTACGTCTAAAAATTCTCCACTATTACAGTCTAAATATTCTCCATTGTTACAGTCTAAATATTCTCCACTATTACAGTCTAAATATTCTTCACTACTACGGTCTAAATATTCTCCACTATTACAGTCTAAATATTCTCCACTATTACAGTCTAAATATTCTCCGCTATTACAGTCTAAATATTCACTATTACGGTCTAAATATTCTCCGCTATTACAGTCTAAATATACTTCGCTACTACGGTCTAAATGTTCTCCACTATTACAGTCTAAATATTCTCCACTATTACAGTCTAAATATTCTTCATTACTACGGTTTAAATATTTTCCACTATTACAGTCTAAATATTCTTCATTAATACGTCTAAAAATTTTCCACTACTACAATCTAAGTATTCTCCACTATTACAGTCTAAATATTCTCCACTATTACAGTGTAAATATTCTTCACTACTACGGTCTAAATATTCTCCACTATTACAGTCTAAATATTCTCCAATATTACAGTCTAAATATTCTCCACTACTACAGTCTAACTATTCTCCACTATTACAGTCTAAATATTCTCCGCTATTACAGTCTAAGTATTCTTCACTATTAGGGTCTAAATATTCTCCACTATTACAGTCTAAATATTCTCCGCTATTACAGTCTAAATATTCTCCACTATTACAGTCTAAATATTCTTCACTACTACGGTCTAAATATTCTCCGCTATTACAGTCTAAATATTCTCCACTATTACAGTCTAAATATTCTCCACTATTACAGTCTAAATATTCTCCACTATTACAGTCTAAATATTCTCCACTATTACAGTCTAAATATTCTCCACTATAACAGTCTAAATATTCTTCACTATTACGGTCTAAATATTTTCCACTATTGGGGTCTAAATATTGTCCACTATTACAGTCTAAATATTTTCCACTATTGGGGTCTAAATATTCTCCACTATTACAGTCTAAATATTCTTCACTATTACAGTCTAAATATTCTCCGCTTTTACAATCTAAATATTCTCCGCTATTACAGTCTAAATATTCTCCGCTATTACAGTCTAAATATTCTCCACTATTACAGTCTAAATATTCTCCACTATTACAGTCTAAATATTATCCACTATTACAGTCTAAATATTTTCCGCTATTACAGTCTAAATATTCTTCACTACTACGGTCTGAATATTCTTCACTATTACAGTCTAAATATTCTCCACTATTACAGTCTAAATATTCTCCGCTATTACAGTCTAAATATTCTCCCCTATTACAGTCTAAATATTCTCCACTATTACAGTCTAAATATTCTCCGTTATTACAATCTAAATATTCTCCGCTATTACAGTCTAAATATTCTCCGCTATTACAGTCTAAATATTCTCCGCTATTACAGTCTAAATATTCTCCACTATTACAGTCTAAATATTCTCCACTATTACAGTCTAAATATTCTCCACTATTACACTCTAAATATTCTCCACTATTACAGTCTAAATATTCTCCACTATTACGATCTAAATATTCTCCACTATTACGGTCTAAATATTCTCCACTATTACGGTCTAAATATTCTCCGCTATTACAGTCTAAATATTCTTCACTACTACGGTCTAAATACTCTCCACTATTACGGTCTAAATATTCTCCACTATTACAGTCTAAATATTCTCCGTTATTACAGTCTAAATATTCTCCAATATTACAGTCTAAATATTCTTCACTACTACGGTCTAAATATTCTCCGCTATTACAGTCAAAATATTCTCCACTATTACAGTCTAAATATTCTCCACTATTACAGTCTAAATATTCTCCACTATTACAGTCTAAATATTCTCCACTACTACGGTCTAAATATTCTCCGCTATTACTGTCTAAATATTCTCCACTATTACAGTCTAAATATTCTCCAATATTACAGTTTAAATATTCTCATCTATTACAATCTAAATATTCTCCACTATTACATTATAAATATTCTCCACTATTACAGTCTAAATATTCTCCACTATTACAGTCTAAATATTCTCCACTATTACAGTCTAAATATTCTTCACTACTACGGTCTAAATATTCTCCACTATTACAGTCTAAATATACTCCACTATTACAGTCTAAATATTCTTCACTACTACGGTCTAAATATTCTCCGCTATTACAGTCTAAATATTCTCCGCTATTACAGTCTAAATATTCTTCACAAATACGGTCTAAATATTCTCCACTATTACAGTCTAAATAGTCTCCACTATTAAAGTCTAAATATTCTTCATTACTACGTCTAAAAATTCTCCACTATTACAGTCTAAATATTCTCCATTGTTACAGTCTAAATATTCTCCACTATTACAGTCTAAATATTCTTCACTACTACGGTCTAAATATTCTCCACTATTACAGTCTAAATATTCTCCACTATTACAGTCTAAATATTCTCCGCTATTACAGTCTAAATATTCACTATTACGGTCTAAATATTCTCCGCTATTACAGTCTAAATATACTTCGCTACTACGGTCTAAATGTTCTCCACTATTACAGTCTAAATATTCTCCACTATTACAGTCTAAATATTCTTCATTACTACGGTTTAAATATTCTCCACTATTACAGTCTAAATATTCTTCATTACTACGTCTAAAAATTTTCCACTACTACAGTCTAAATATTCTCCACTATTACAGTCTAAATATTCTCCACTATTACAGTGTAAATATTCTTCACTACTACGGTCTAAATATACTCCACTATTACAGTCTAAATATTCTCCAATATTACAGTCTAAATATTCTCCACTACTACAGTCTAACTATTCTCCACTATTACAGTCTAAATATTCTCCGCTATTACAGTCTAAGTATTCTTCACTATTAGGGTCTAAATATTCTCCACTATTACAGTCTAAATATTCTCCGCTATTACAGTCTAAATATTCTCCACTATTACAGTCTAAATATTCTTCACTACTACGGTCTAAATATTCTCCGCTATTACAGTCTAAATATTCTCCACTATTACAGTCTAAATATTCTCCACTATTACAGTCTAAATATTCTCCACTATTACAGTCTAAATATTCTCCACTATTACAGTCTAAATATTCTCCACTATAACAGTCTAAATATTCTTCACTATTACGGTCTAAATATTTTCCACTATTGGGGTCTAAATATTCTCCACTATTACAGTCTAAATATTTTCCACTATTGGGCTCTAAATATTCTCCACTATTACAGTCTAAATATTCTTCACTATTACAGTCTAAATATTCTCCGCTTTTACAATCTAAATATTCTCCGCTATTACAGTCTAAATATTCTCCGCTATTACAGTCTAAATATTCTCCACTATTACAGTCTAAATATTCTCCACTATTACAGTCTAAATATTATCCACTATTACAGTCTAAATATTCTCCGCTATTACAGTCTAAATATTCTTCACTACTACGGTCTGAATATTCTTCACTATTACAGTCTAAATATTCTCCACTATTACAGTCTAAATATTCTCCGCTATTACAGTCTAAATATTCTCCCCTATTACAGTCTAAATATTCTCCACTATTACAGTCTAAATATTCTCCGTTATTACAATCTAAATATTCTCCGCTATTACAGTCTAAATATTCTCCGCTATTACAGTCTAAATATTCTCCGCTATTACAGTCTAAATATTCTCCGCTATTACAGTCTAAATATTCTCCACTATTACAGTCTAAATATTCTCCGCTATTACAGTCTAAATATACTTCGCTACTACGGTCTAAATGTTCTCCACTATTACAGTCTAAATATTCTCCACTATTACAGTCTAAATATTCTTCATTACTACGGTTTAAATATTTTCCACTATTACAGTCTAAATATTCTTCATTAATACGTCTAAAAATTTTCCACTACTACAATCTAAGTATTCTCCACTATTACAGTCTAAATATTCTCCACTATTACAGTGTAAATATTCTTCACTACTACGGTCTAAATATTCTCCACTATTACAGTCTAAATATTCTCCAATATTACAGTCTAAATATTCTCCACTACTACAGTCTAACTATTCTCCACTATTACAGTCTAAATATTCTCCGCTATTACAGTCTAAGTATTCTTCACTATTAGGGTCTAAATATTCTCCACTATTACAGTCTAAATATTCTCCGCTATTACAGTCTAAATATTCTCCACTATTACAGTCTAAATATTCTTCACTACTACGGTCTAAATATTCTCCGCTATTACAGTCTAAATATTCTCCACTATTACAGTCTAAATATTCTCCACTATTACAGTCTAAATATTCTCCACTATTACAGTCTAAATATTCTCCACTATTACAGTCTAAATATTCTCCACTTTAACAGTCTAAATATTCTTCACTATTACGGTCTAAATATTTTCCACTATTGGGGTCTAAATATTGTCCACTATTACAGTCTAAATATTTTCCACTATTGGGGTCTAAATATTCTCCACTATTACAGTCTAAATATTCTTCACTATTACAGTCTAAATATTCTCCGCTTTTACAATCTAAATATTCTCCGCTATTACAGTCTAAATATTCTCCGCTATTACAGTCTAAATATTCTCCACTATTACAGTCTAAATATTCTCCACTATTACAGTCTAAATATTATCCACTATTACAGTCTAAATATTTTCCGCTATTACAGTCTAAATATTCTTCACTACTACGGTCTGAATATTCTTCACTATTACAGTCTAAATATTCTCCACTATTACAGTCTAAATATTCTCCGCTATTACAGTCTAAATATTCTCCCCTATTACAGTCTAAATATTCTCCACTATTACAGTCTAAATATTCTCCGTTATTACAATCTAAATATTCTCCGCTATTACAGTCTAAATATTCTCCGCTATTACAGTCTAAATATTCTCCGCTATTACAGTCTAAATATTCTCCGCTATTACAGTCTAAATATTCTCCACTATTACAGTCTAAATATTCTCCACTATTACACTCTAAATATTCTCCACTATTACAGTCTAAATATTCTCCACTATTACGATCTAAATATTCTCCACTATTACGGTCTAAATATTCTCCACTATTACGGTCTAAATATTCTCCGCTATTACAGTCTAAATATTCTTCACTACTACGGTCTAAATACTCTCCACTATTACGGTCTAAATATTCTCCACTATTACAGTCTAAATATTCTCCGTTATTACAGTCTAAATATTCTTCACTACTACGGTTTAAATATTCTCCTCTATTACAGTCTAAAAAGTCTCCACTATTACAGTCTAAATATTCTTCACAAATACGGTCTAAATATTCTCCACTATTACGGTCTAAATATTCTCCACTATTACAGTCTAAATATTCTTCATTACTATGTCTAAATATTCTCCACTATTACAGTCTAAATATTCTCCACTATTACAGTCTAAATATTCTCCACTATTACAGTCTAAATATTCTCCGCTATTACAGTCTAAATATTCACTATTACGGTCTAAATATTCTCCGCTATTACAGTCTAAATATTCTCCACTATTACAGTCTAAATATTCTTCATTACTACGGTCTAAATATTCTGCACTATTAGAGTCTAAATATTCTCCACTATTACAGACTAAATATTCTTCATTACTACGTCTAAAAATTCTCCACTATTACAGTCTATATATTCTCCAGTATTACAGTCTAAATATTCTCCACTATTACAGTCTAAATATTCTTCACTAGTACGGTCTAAATATGCTCCACTATTACAGTCTAAATATTCTCCAATATTACAGTCTAAATATTCTTCACTACTACGGTCTAAATATTCTCCGCTATTACAGTCAAAATATTCTCCACTATTACAGTCTAAATATTCTCCACTATTACAGTCTAAATATTCTCCACTATTACAGTCTAAATATTCTCCACTACTACGGTCTAAATATTCTCCGCTATTACTGTCTAAATATTCTCCACTATTACAGTCTAAATATTCTCCAATATTACAGTTTAAATATTCTCATCTATTACAATCTAAATATTCTCCACTATTACATTATAAATATTCTCCACTATTACAGTCTAAATATTCTCCACTATTACAGTCTAAATATTCTCCACTATTACAGTCTAAATATTCTTCACTACTACGGTCTAAATATTCTCCACTATTACAGTCTAAATATACTCCACTATTACAGTCTAAATATTCTTCACTACTACGGTCTAAATATTCTCCGCTATTACAGTCTAAATATTCTCCGCTATTACAGTCTAAATATTCTTCACAAATACGGTCTAAATATTCTCCACTATTACAGTCTAAATAGTCTCCACTATTAAAGTCTAAATATTCTTCATTACTACGTCTAAAAATTCTCCACTATTACAGTCTAAATATTCTCCATTGTTACAGTCTAAATATTCTCCACTATTACAGTCTAAATATTCTTCACTACTACGGTCTAAATATTCTCCACTATTACAGTCTAAATATTCTCCACTATTACAGTCTAAATATTCTCCGCTATTACAGTCTAAATATTCACTATTACGGTCTAAATATTCTCCGCTATTACAGTCTAAATATACTTCGCTACTACGGTCTAAATGTTCTCCACTATTACAGTCTAAATATTCTCCACTATTACAGTCTAAATATTCTTCATTACTACGGTTTAAATATTCTCCACTATTACAGTCTAAATATTCTTCATTACTACGTCTAAAAATTTTCCACTACTACAGTCTAAATATTCTCCACTATTACAGTCTAAATATTCTCCACTATTACAGTGTAAATATTCTTCACTACTACGGTCTAAATATTCTCCACTATTACAGTCTAAATATTCTCCAATATTACAGTCTAAATATTCTCCACTACTACAGTCTAACTATTCTCCACTATTACAGTCTAAATATTCTCCGCTATTACAGTCTAAGTATTCTTCACTATTAGGGTCTAAATATTCTCCACTATTACAGTCTAAATATTCTCCGCTATTACAGTCTAAATATTCTCCACTATTACAGTCTAAATATTCTTCACTACTACGGTCTAAATATTCTCCGCTATTACAGTCTAAATATTCTCCACTATTACAGTCTAAATATTCTCCACTATTACAGTCTAAATATTCTCCACTATTACAGTCTAAATATTCTCCACTATTACAGTCTAAATATTCTCCACTATAACAGTCTAAATATTCTTCACTATTACGGTCTAAATATTTTCCACTATTGGGGTCTAAATATTCTCCACTATTACAGTCTAAATATTTTCCACTATTGGGCTCTAAATATTCTCCACTATTACAGTCTAAATATTCTTCACTATTACAGTCTAAATATTCTCCGCTTTTACAATCTAAATATTCTCCGCTATTACAGTCTAAATATTCTCCGCTATTACAGTCTAAATATTCTCCACTATTACAGTCTAAATATTCTCCACTATTACAGTCTAAATATTATCCACTATTACAGTCTAAATATTCTCCGCTATTACAGTCTAAATATTCTTCACTACTACGGTCTGAATATTCTTCACTATTACAGTCTAAATATTCTCCACTATTACAGTCTAAATATTCTCCGCTATTACAGTCTAAATATTCTCCCCTATTACAGTCTAAATATTCTCCACTATTACAGTCTAAATATTCTCCGTTATTACAATCTAAATATTCTCCGCTATTACAGTCTAAATATTCTCCGCTATTACAGTCTAAATATTCTCCGCTATTACAGTCTAAATATTCTCCGCTATTACAGTCTAAATATTCTCCACTATTACAGTCTAAATATTCTCCACTATTACACTCTAAATATTCTCCACTATTACAGTCTAAATATTCTCCACTATTACAGTCTAAATATTCTCCACTATTACAGTCTAAATATTCTTCATTACTACGGTTTAAATATTCTCCACTATTACAGTCTAAATATTCTTCATTACTACGTCTAAAAATTTTCCACTACTACAGTCTAAATATTCTCCACTATTACAGTCTAAATATTCTCCACTATTACAGTGTAAATATTCTTCACTACTACGGTCTAAATATTCTCCACTATTACAGTCTAAATATTCTCCAATATTACAGTCTAAATATTCTCCACTACTACAGTCTAACTATTCTCCACTATTACAGTCTAAATATTCTCCGCTATTACAGTCTAAGTATTCTTCACTATTAGGGTCTAAATATTCTCCACTATTACAGTCTAAATATTCTCCGCTATTACAGTCTAAATATTCTCCACTATTACAGTCTAAATATTCTTCACTACTACGGTCTAAATATTCTCCGCTATTACAGTCTAAATATTCTCCACTATTACAGTCTAAATATTCTCCACTATTACAGTCTAAATATGCTCCACTATTACAGTCTAAATATTCTCCACTATTACAGTCTAAATATTCTCCACTATAACAGTCTAAATATTCTTCACTATTACGGTCTAAATATTTTCCACTATTGGGGTCTAAATATTCTCCACTATTACAGTCTAAATATTTTCCACTATTGGGCTCTAAATATTCTCCACTATTACAGTCTAAATATTCTTCACTATTACAGTCTAAATATTCTCCGCTTTTACAATCTAAATATTCTCCGCTATTACAGTCTAAATATTCTCCGCTATTACAGTCTAAATATTCTCCACTATTACAGTCTAAATATTCTCCACTATTACAGTCTAAATATTATCCACTATTACAGTCTAAATATTCTCCGCTATTACAGTCTAAATATTCTTCAATACTACGGTCTGAATATTCTTCACTATTACAGTCTAAATATTCTCCACTATTACAGTCTAAATATTCTCCGCTATTACAGTCTAAATATTCTCCCCTATTACAGTCTAAATATTCTCCACTATTACAGTCTAAATATTCTCCGTTATTACAATCTAAATATTCTCCGCTATTACAGTCTAAATATTCTCCGCTATTACAGTCTAAATATTCTCCGCTATTACAGTCTAAATATTCTCCGCTATTACAGTCTAAATATTCTCCACTATTACAGTCTAAATATTCTCCGCTATTACAGTCTAAATATTCTCCCCTATTACAGTCTAAATATTCTCCACTATTACAGTCTAAATATTCTCCGTTATTACAATCTAAATATTCTCCGCTATTACAGTCTAAATATTCTCCGCTATTACAGTCTAAATATTCTCCGCTATTACAGTCTAAATATTCTCCGCTATTACAGTCTAAATATTCTCCACTATTACAGTCTAAATATTCTCCACTATTACACTCTAAATATTCTCCACTATTACAGTCTAAATATTGTCCACTATTACGATCTAAATATTCTCCACTATTACGGTCTAAATATTCTCCACTATTACGGTGTAAATATTCTCCGCTATTACAGTCTAAATATTCTTCACTACTACGGTCTAAATACTCTCCACTATTACGGTCTAAATATTCTCCACTATTACAGTCTAAATATTCTCCGTTATTACAGTCTAAATATTCTTCACTACTACGGTTTAAATATTCTCCTCTATTACAGTCTAAAAAGTCTCCACTATTACAGTCTAAATATTCTTCACAAATACGGTCTAAATATTCTCCACTATTACGGTCTAAATATTCTCCACTATTACAGTCTAAATATTCTTCATTACTATGTCTAAATATTCTCCACTATTACAGTCTAAATATTCTCCACTATTACAGTCTAAATATTCTCCACTATTACAGTCTAAATATTCTCCGCTATTACAGTCTAAATATTCACTATTACGGTCTAAATATTCTCCGCTATTACAGTCTAAATATTCTCCACTATTACAGTCTAAATATTCTTCATTACTACGGTCTAAATATTCTGCACTATTAGAGTCTAAATATTCTCCACTATTACAGTCTAAATATTCTTCATTACTACGTCTAAAAATTCTCCACTATTACAGTCTAAATATTCTCCAGTATTACAGTCTAAATATTCTCCACTATTACAGTCTAAATATTCTTCACTAGTACGGTCTAAATATGCTCCACTATTACAGTCTAAATATTCTCCAATATTACAGTCTAAATATTCTTCACTACTACGGTCTAAATATTCTCCGCTATTACAGTCAAAATATTCTCCACTATTACAGTCTAAATATTCTCCACTATTACAGTCTAAATATTCTCCACTATTACAGTCTAAATATTCTCCACTACTACGGTCTAAATATTCTCCGCTATTACTGTCTAAATATTCTCCACTATTACAGTCTAAATATTCTCCAATATTACAGTTTAAATATTCTCATCTATTACAATCTAAATATTCTCCACTATTACATTATAAATATTCTCCACTATTACAGTCTAAATATTCTCCACTATTACAGTCTAAATATTCTCCACTATTACAGTCTAAATATTCTTCACTACTACGGTCTAAATATTCTCCACTATTACAGTCTAAATATACTCCACTATTACAGTCTAAATATTCTTCACTACTACGGTCTAAATATTCTCCGCTATTACAGTCTAAATATTCTCCGCTATTACAGTCTAAATATTCTTCACAAATACGGTCTAAATATTCTCCACTATTACAGTCTAAATAGTCTCCACTATTACAGTCTAAATATTCTTCATTACTACGTCTAAAAATTCTCCACTATTACAGTCTAAATATTCTCCATTGTTACAGTCTAAATATTCTCCACTATTACAGTCTAAATATTCTTCACTACTACGGTCTAAATATTCTCCACTATTACAGTCTAAATATTCTCCACTATTACAGTCTAAATATTCTCCGCTATTACAGTCTAAATATTCACTATTACGGTCTAAATATTCTCCGCTATTACAGTCTAAATATACTTCGCTACTACGGTCTAAATGTTCTCCACTATTACAGTCTAAATATTCTCCACTATTACAGTCTAAATATTCTTCATTACTACGGTTTAAATATTCTCCACTATTACAGTCTAAATATTCTTCATTACTACGTCTAAAAATTTTCCACTACTACAGTCTAAATATTCTCCACTATTACAGTCTAAATATTCTCCACTATTACAGTGTAAATATTCTTCACTACTACGGTCTAAATATTCTCCACTATTACAGTCTAAATATTCTCCAATATTACAGTCTAAATATTCTCCACTACTACAGTCTAACTATTCTCCACTATTACAGTCTAAATATTCTCCGCTATTACAGTCTAAGTATTCTTCACTATTAGGGTCTAAATATTCTCCACTATTACAGTCTAAATATTCTCCGCTATTACAGTCTAAATATTCTCCACTATTACAGTCTAAATATTCTTCACTACTACGGTCTAAATATTCTCCGCTATTACAGTCTAAATATTCTCCACTATTACAGTCTAAATATTCTCCACTATTACAGTCTAAATATTCTCCACTATTACAGTCTAAATATTCTCCACTATTACAGTCTAAATATTCTCCACTATAACAGTCTAAATATTCTTCACTATTACGGTCTAAATATTTTCCACTATTGGGGTCTAAATATTCTCCACTATTACAGTCTAAATATTTTCCACTATTGGGCTCTAAATATTCTCCACTATTACAGTCTAAATATTCTTCACTATTACAGTCTAAATATTCTCCGCTTTTACAATCTAAATATTCTCCGCTATTACAGTCTAAATATTCTCCGCTATTACAGTCTAAATATTCTCCACTATTACAGTCTAAATATTCTCCACTATTACAGTCTAAATATTATCCACTATTACAGTCTAAATATTCTCCGCTATTACAGTCTAAATATTCTTCACTACTACGGTCTGAATATTCTTCACTATTACAGTCTAAATATTCTCCACTATTACAGTCTAAATATTCTCCGCTATTACAGTCTAAATATTCTCCCCTATTACAGTCTAAATATTCTCCACTATTACAGTCTAAATATTCTCCGTTATTACAATCTAAATATTCTCCGCTATTACAGTCTAAATATTCTCCGCTATTACAGTCTAAATATTCTCCGCTATTACAGTCTAAATATTCTCCGCTATTACAGTCTAAATATTCTCCACTATTACAGTCTAAATATTCTCCACTATTACACTCTAAATATTCTCCACTATTACAGTCTAAATATTCTCCACTATTACAGTCTAAATATTCTCCACTATTACAGTCTAAATATTCTTCATTACTACGGTTTAAATATTCTCCACTATTACAGTCTAAATATTCTTCATTACTACGTCTAAAAATTTTCCACTACTACAGTCTAAATATTCTCCACTATTACAGTCTAAATATTCTCCACTATTACAGTGTAAATATTCTTCACTACTACGGTCTAAATATTCTCCACTATTACAGTCTAAATATTCTCCAATATTACAGTCTAAATATTCTCCACTACTACAGTCTAACTATTCTCCACTATTACAGTCTAAATATTCTCCGCTATTACAGTCTAAGTATTCTTCACTATTAGGGTCTAAATATTCTCCACTATTACAGTCTAAATATTCTCCGCTATTACAGTCTAAATATTCTCCACTATTACAGTCTAAATATTCTTCACTACTACGGTCTAAATATTCTCCGCTATTACAGTCTAAATATTCTCCACTATTACAGTCTAAATATTCTCCACTATTACAGTCTAAATATGCTCCACTATTACAGTCTAAATATTCTCCACTATTACAGTCTAAATATTCTCCACTATAACAGTCTAAATATTCTTCACTATTACGGTCTAAATATTCTCCACTATTACAGTCTAAATATTCTCCGTTATTACAGTCTAAATATTCTTCACTACTACGGTTTAAATATTCTCCTCTATTACAGTCTAAAAAGTCTCCACTATTACAGTCTAAATATTCTTCACAAATACGGTCTAAATATTCTCCACTATTACGGTCTAAATATTCTCCACTATTACAGTCTAAATATTCTTCATTACTATGTCTAAATATTCTCCACTATTACAGTCTAAATATTCTCCACTATTACAGTCTAAATATTCTCCACTATTACAGTCTAAATATTCTCCGCTATTACAGTCTAAATATTCACTATTACGGTCTAAATATTCTCCGCTATTACAGTCTAAATATTCTCCACTATTACAGTCTAAATATTCTTCATTACTACGGTCTAAATATTCTGCACTATTAGAGTCTAAATATTCTCCACTATTACAGACTAAATATTCTTCATTACTACGTCTAAAAATTCTCCACTATTACAGTCTATATATTCTCCAGTATTACAGTCTAAATATTCTCCACTATTACAGTCTAAATATTCTTCACTAGTACGGTCTAAATATGCTCCACTATTACAGTCTAAATATTCTCCAATATTACAGTCTAAATATTCTTCACTACTACGGTCTAAATATTCTCCGCTATTACAGTCAAAATATTCTCCACTATTACAGTCTAAATATTCTCCACTATTACAGTCTAAATATTCTCCACTATTACAGTCTAAATATTCTCCACTACTACGGTCTAAATATTCTCCGCTATTACTGTCTAAATATTCTCCACTATTACAGTCTAAATATTCTCCAATATTACAGTTTAAATATTCTCATCTATTACAATCTAAATATTCTCCACTATTACATTATAAATATTCTCCACTATTACAGTCTAAATATTCTCCACTATTACAGTCTAAATATTCTCCACTATTACAGTCTAAATATTCTTCACTACTACGGTCTAAATATTCTCCACTATTACAGTCTAAATATACTCCACTATTACAGTCTAAATATTCTTCACTACTACGGTCTAAATATTCTCCGCTATTACAGTCTAAATATTCTCCGCTATTACAGTCTAAATATTCTTCACAAATACGGTCTAAATATTCTCCACTATTACAGTCTAAATAGTCTCCACTATTAAAGTCTAAATATTCTTCATTACTACGTCTAAAAATTCTCCACTATTACAGTCTAAATATTCTCCATTGTTACAGTCTAAATATTCTCCACTATTACAGTCTAAATATTCTTCACTACTACGGTCTAAATATTCTCCACTATTACAGTCTAAATATTCTCCACTATTACAGTCTAAATATTCTCCGCTATTACAGTCTAAATATTCACTATTACGGTCTAAATATTCTCCGCTATTACAGTCTAAATATACTTCGCTACTACGGTCTAAATGTTCTCCACTATTACAGTCTAAATATTCTCCACTATTACAGTCTAAATATTCTTCATTACTACGGTTTAAATATTCTCCACTATTACAGTCTAAATATTCTTCATTACTACGTCTAAAAATTTTCCACTACTACAGTCTAAATATTCTCCACTATTACAGTCTAAATATTCTCCACTATTACAGTGTAAATATTCTTCACTACTACGGTCTAAATATTCTCCACTATTACAGTCTAAATATTCTCCAATATTACAGTCTAAATATTCTCCACTACTACAGTCTAACTATTCTCCACTATTACAGTCTAAATATTCTCCGCTATTACAGTCTAAGTATTCTTCACTATTAGGGTCTAAATATTCTCCACTATTACAGTCTAAATATTCTCCGCTATTACAGTCTAAATATTCTCCACTATTACAGTCTAAATATTCTTCACTACTACGGTCTAAATATTCTCCGCTATTACAGTCTAAATATTCTCCACTATTACAGTCTAAATATTCTCCACTATTACAGTCTAAATATTCTCCACTATTACAGTCTAAATATTCTCCACTATTACAGTCTAAATATTCTCCACTATAACAGTCTAAATATTCTTCACTATTACGGTCTAAATATTTTCCACTATTGGGGTCTAAATATTCTCCACTATTACAGTCTAAATATTTTCCACTATTGGGCTCTAAATATTCTCCACTATTACAGTCTAAATATTCTTCACTATTACAGTCTAAATATTCTCCGCTTTTACAATCTAAATATTCTCCGCTATTACAGTCTAAATATTCTCCGCTATTACAGTCTAAATATTCTCCACTATTACAGTCTAAATATTCTCCACTATTACAGTCTAAATATTATCCACTATTACAGTCTAAATATTCTCCGCTATTACAGTCTAAATATTCTTCACTACTACGGTCTGAATATTCTTCACTATTACAGTCTAAATATTCTCCACTATTACAGTCTAAATATTCTCCGCTATTACAGTCTAAATATTCTCCCCTATTACAGTCTAAATATTCTCCACTATTACAGTCTAAATATTCTCCGTTATTACAATCTAAATATTCTCCGCTATTACAGTCTAAATATTCTCCGCTATTACAGTCTAAATATTCTCCGCTATTACAGTCTAAATATTCTCCGCTATTACAGTCTAAATATTCTCCACTATTACAGTCTAAATATTCTCCACTATTACACTCTAAATATTCTCCACTATTACAGTCTAAATATTCTCCACTATTACAGTCTAAATATTCTCCACTATTACAGTCTAAATATTCTTCATTACTACGGTTTAAATATTCTCCACTATTACAGTCTAAATATTCTTCATTACTACGTCTAAAAATTTTCCACTACTACAGTCTAAATATTCTCCACTATTACAGTCTAAATATTCTCCACTATTACAGTGTAAATATTCTTCACTACTACGGTCTAAATATTCTCCACTATTACAGTCTAAATATTCTCCAATATTACAGTCTAAATATTCTCCACTACTACAGTCTAACTATTCTCCACTATTACAGTCTAAATATTCTCCGCTATTACAGTCTAAGTATTCTTCACTATTAGGGTCTAAATATTCTCCACTATTACAGTCTAAATATTCTCCGCTATTACAGTCTAAATATTCTCCACTATTACAGTCTAAATATTCTTCACTACTACGGTCTAAATATTCTCCGCTATTACAGTCTAAATATTCTCCACTATTACAGTCTAAATATTCTCCACTATTACAGTCTAAATATGCTCCACTATTACAGTCTAAATATTCTCCACTATTACAGTCTAAATATTCTCCACTATAACAGTCTAAATATTCTTCACTATTACGGTCTAAATATTTTCCACTATTGGGGTCTAAATATTCTCCACTATTACAGTCTAAATATTTTCCACTATTGGGCTCTAAATATTCTCCACTATTACAGTCTAAATATTCTTCACTATTACAGTCTAAATATTCTCCGCTTTTACAATCTAAATATTCTCCGCTATTACAGTCTAAATATTCTCCGCTATTACAGTCTAAATATTCTCCACTATTACAGTCTAAATATTCTCCACTATTACAGTCTAAATATTATCCACTATTACAGTCTAAATATTCTCCGCTATTACAGTCTAAATATTCTTCAATACTACGGTCTGAATATTCTTCACTATTACAGTCTAAATATTCTCCACTATTACAGTCTAAATATTCTCCGCTATTACAGTCTAAATATTCTCCCCTATTACAGTCTAAATATTCTCCACTATTACAGTCTAAATATTCTCCGTTATTACAATCTAAATATTCTCCGCTATTACAGTCTAAATATTCTCCGCTATTACAGTCTAAATATTCTCCGCTATTACAGTCTAAATATTCTCCGCTATTACAGTCTAAATATTCTCCACTATTACAGTCTAAATATTCTCCGCTATTACAGTCTAAATATTCTCCCCTATTACAGTCTAAATATTCTCCACTATTACAGTCTAAATATTCTCCGTTATTACAATCTAAATATTCTCCGCTATTACAGTCTAAATATTCTCCGCTATTACAGTCTAAATATTCTCCGCTATTACAGTCTAAATATTCTCCGCTATTACAGTCTAAATATTCTCCACTATTACAGTCTAAATATTCTCCACTATTACACTCTAAATATTCTCCACTATTACAGTCTAAATATTCTCCACTATTACGATCTAAATATTCTCCACTATTACGGTCTAAATATTCTCCACTATTACGGTCTAAATATTCTCCGCTATTACAGTCTAAATATTCTTCACTACTACGGTCTAAATACTCTCCACTATTACGGTCTAAATATTCTCCACTATTACAGTCTAAATATTCTCCGTTATTACAGTCTAAATATTCTTCACTACTACGGTTTAAATATTCTCCTCTATTACAGTCTAAAAAGTCTCCACTATTACAGTCTAAATATTCTTCACAAATACGGTCTAAATATTCTCCACTATTACGGTCTAAATATTCTCCACTATTACAGTCTAAATATTCTTCATTACTATGTCTAAATATTCTCCACTATTACAGTCTAAATATTCTCCACTATTACAGTCTAAATATTCTCCACTATTACAGTCTAAATATTCTCCGCTATTACAGTCTAAATATTCACTATTACGGTCTAAATATTCTCCGCTATTACAGTCTAAATATTCTCCACTATTACAGTCTAAATATTCTTCATTACTACGGTCTAAATATTCTGCACTATTAGAGTCTAAATATTCTCCACTATTACAGTCTAAATATTCTTCATTACTACGTCTAAAAATTCTCCACTATTACAGTCTAAATATTCTCCAGTATTACAGTCTAAATATTCTCCACTATTACAGTCTAAATATTCTTCACTAGTACGGTCTAAATATGCTCCACTATTACAGTCTAAATATTCTCCAATATTACAGTCTAAATATTCTTCACTACTACGGTCTAAATATTCTCCGCTATTACAGTCAAAATATTCTCCACTATTACAGTCTAAATATTCTCCACTATTACAGTCTAAATATTCTCCACTATTACAGTCTAAATATTCTCCACTACTACGGTCTAAATATTCTCCGCTATTACTGTCTAAATATTCTCCACTATTACAGTCTAAATATTCTCCAATATTACAGTTTAAATATTCTCATCTATTACAATCTAAATATTCTCCACTATTACATTATAAATATTCTCCACTATTACAGTCTAAATATTCTCCACTATTACAGTCTAAATATTCTCCACTATTACAGTCTAAATATTCTTCACTACTACGGTCTAAATATTCTCCACTATTACAGTCTAAATATACTCCACTATTACAGTCTAAATATTCTTCACTACTACGGTCTAAATATTCTCCGCTATTACAGTCTAAATATTCTCCGCTATTACAGTCTAAATATTCTTCACAAATACGGTCTAAATATTCTCCACTATTACAGTCTAAATAGTCTCCACTATTACAGTCTAAATATTCTTCATTACTACGTCTAAAAATTCTCCACTATTACAGTCTAAATATTCTCCATTGTTACAGTCTAAATATTCTCCACTATTACAGTCTAAATATTCTTCACTACTACGGTCTAAATATTCTCCACTATTACAGTCTAAATATTCTCCACTATTACAGTCTAAATATTCTCCGCTATTACAGTCTAAATATTCACTATTACGGTCTAAATATTCTCCGCTATTACAGTCTAAATATACTTCGCTACTACGGTCTAAATGTTCTCCACTATTACAGTCTAAATATTCTCCACTATTACAGTCTAAATATTCTTCATTACTACGGTTTAAATATTCTCCACTATTACAGTCTAAATATTCTTCATTACTACGTCTAAAAATTTTCCACTACTACAGTCTAAATATTCTCCACTATTACAGTCTAAATATTCTCCACTATTACAGTGTAAATATTCTTCACTACTACGGTCTAAATATTCTCCACTATTACAGTCTAAATATTCTCCAATATTACAGTCTAAATATTCTCCACTACTACAGTCTAACTATTCTCCACTATTACAGTCTAAATATTCTCCGCTATTACAGTCTAAGTATTCTTCACTATTAGGGTCTAAATATTCTCCACTATTACAGTCTAAATATTCTCCGCTATTACAGTCTAAATATTCTCCACTATTACAGTCTAAATATTCTTCACTACTACGGTCTAAATATTCTCCGCTATTACAGTCTAAATATTCTCCACTATTACAGTCTAAATATTCTCCACTATTACAGTCTAAATATTCTCCACTATTACAGTCTAAATATTCTCCACTATTACAGTCTAAATATTCTCCACTATAACAGTCTAAATATTCTTCACTATTACGGTCTAAATATTTTCCACTATTGGGGTCTAAATATTCTCCACTATTACAGTCTAAATATTTTCCACTATTGGGCTCTAAATATTCTCCACTATTACAGTCTAAATATTCTTCACTATTACAGTCTAAATATTCTCCGCTTTTACAATCTAAATATTCTCCGCTATTACAGTCTAAATATTCTCCGCTATTACAGTCTAAATATTCTCCACTATTACAGTCTAAATATTCTCCACTATTACAGTCTAAATATTATCCACTATTACAGTCTAAATATTCTCCGCTATTACAGTCTAAATATTCTTCACTACTACGGTCTGAATATTCTTCACTATTACAGTCTAAATATTCTCCACTATTACAGTCTAAATATTCTCCGCTATTACAGTCTAAATATTCTCCCCTATTACAGTCTAAATATTCTCCACTATTACAGTCTAAATATTCTCCGTTATTACAATCTAAATATTCTCCGCTATTACAGTCTAAATATTCTCCGCTATTACAGTCTAAATATTCTCCGCTATTACAGTCTAAATATTCTCCGCTATTACAGTCTAAATATTCTCCACTATTACAGTCTAAATATTCTCCACTATTACACTCTAAATATTCTCCACTATTACAGTCTAAATATTCTCCACTATTACAGTCTAAATATTCTCCACTATTACAGTCTAAATATTCTTCATTACTACGGTTTAAATATTCTCCACTATTACAGTCTAAATATTCTTCATTACTACGTCTAAAAATTTTCCACTACTACAGTCTAAATATTCTCCACTATTACAGTCTAAATATTCTCCACTATTACAGTGTAAATATTCTTCACTACTACGGTCTAAATATTCTCCACTATTACAGTCTAAATATTCTCCAATATTACAGTCTAAATATTCTCCACTACTACAGTCTAACTATTCTCCACTATTACAGTCTAAATATTCTCCGCTATTACAGTCTAAGTATTCTTCACTATTAGGGTCTAAATATTCTCCACTATTACAGTCTAAATATTCTCCGCTATTACAGTCTAAATATTCTCCACTATTACAGTCTAAATATTCTTCACTACTACGGTCTAAATATTCTCCGCTATTACAGTCTAAATATTCTCCACTATTACAGTCTAAATATTCTCCACTATTACAGTCTAAATATGCTCCACTATTACAGTCTAAATATTCTCCACTATTACAGTCTAAATATTCTCCACTATAACAGTCTAAATATTCTTCACTATTACGGTCTAAATATTTTCCACTATTGGGGTCTAAATATTCTCCACTATTACAGTCTAAATATTTTCCACTATTGGGCTCTAAATATTCTCCACTATTACAGTCTAAATATTCTTCACTATTACAGTCTAAATATTCTCCGCTTTTACAATCTAAATATTCTCCGCTATTACAGTCTAAATATTCTCCGCTATTACAGTCTAAATATTCTCCACTATTACAGTCTAAATATTCTCCACTATTACAGTCTAAATATTATCCACTATTACAGTCTAAATATTCTCCGCTATTACAGTCTAAATATTCTTCAATACTACGGTCTGAATATTCTTCACTATTACAGTCTAAATATTCTCCACTATTACAGTCTAAATATTCTCCGCTATTACAGTCTAAATATTCTCCCCTATTACAGTCTAAATATTCTCCACTATTAGAGTCTAAATATTCTCCGTTATTACAATCTAAATATTCTCCGCTATTACAGTCTAAATATTCTCCGCTATTACAGTCTAAATATTCTCCGCTATTACAGTCTAAATATTCTCCGCTATTACAGTCTAAATATTCTCCACTATTACAGTCTAAATATTCTCCACTATTACACTCTAAATATTCTCCACTATTACAGTCTAAATATTCTCCACTATTACGATATAAATATTCTCCACTATTACGGTCTAAATATTCTCCACTATTACAGTCTAAATATTCTCCGCTATTACAGTCTAAATATTCTTCACTACTACGGTCTAAATACTCTCCACTATTACGGTCTAAATATTCTCCACTATTACAGTCAAAATATTCTCCGTTATTACAGTCTAAATATTCTTCACTACTACGGTCTAAATATTCTCCGCTATTACAGTCTAAAAATTCTCCACTATTACAGTCTAAATATTCTTCACAAATACGGTCTAAATGTTCTCCACTATTACGGTCTAAATATTCTCCACTATTACAGTCTAAATATTCTTCATTACTACGTCTAAATATTCTCCACTATTACAGTCTAAATATTCTCCACTATTACAGTCTAAATATTCTCCGCTATTACAGTCTAAATATTCTCCACTATTACAGTCTAAATATTCTCCACTATTACACTCTAAATATTCTCCACTATTACAGTCTAAATATTCTCCACTATTACGATCTAAATATTCGCCACTATTACGATCTAAATATTCTCCACTATTACAGTCTAAATATTCTCCGCTATTACAGTCTAAATATTCTTCACTACTACGGTCTAAATACTCTCCACTATTACAGTCTAAATATTCTCCACTATTACAGTCTAAATATTCTCCACTATTACAGTCTAAATATTCTCCGCTATTACAGTCTAAATATTCTCCGCTATTACAGTCTAAATACTCTCCACTATTACAGTCTAAATATTCTCCACTATTAGTCTAAATATTCTCCACTATTACAGTCTAAATATTCTCCACTATTACACTCTAAATATTCTCCACTATCACAGTCTAAATATTCTCCACTATTACGATCTAAATATTCTCCACTATTACGGTCTAAATATTCTCCACTATTACAGTCTAAATATTCTCCGCTATTACAGTCTAAATATTCTTCACTACTACGGTCTAAATACTCTCCACTATTACAGTCTAAATATTCTCCACTATTACAGTCTAAATATTCTCCACTATTACATTCTAAATATTCTCCACTATTACAGTCTAAATATTCTCCACTATTACAGTCTAAATATTCTCCACTATTACAGTCTAAATATTCTTCACTACTACGGTCTAAATATTCTCCACTATTACAGTCTAAATATTCTCCACTATTACAGTCTAAATATTCTCCGTTATTACAGTCTAAATATTCTTCACTACTACGGTCTAAATATTCTCCGCTATTACAGTCTAAAAATTCTCCACTATTAAAGTCTAAATATTCTTCACAAATACGGTCTAAATATTCTCCACTATTACAGTCTAAATATTCTTCATTACTACGTCTAAATATTCTCCACTATTACAGTCTAAATATTCTCCACTATTACAGTCTAAATATTCTCCGCTATTACAGTCTAAATATTCACTATTACGGTCTAAATATTCTCCGCTATAACAGTCTAAATATACTTCGCTACTACGGTCTAAATATTCTCCGCTATTACAGTCTAAATATTCTCCACTATTACAGTCTAAATATTCTTCATTACTACGGTCTAAATATTCTCCACTATTACAGTCTAAATATTCTCCACTATTACAGTCTAAATATTCTTCATTACTACGTCTAAAAATTCTCCACTATTACAGTCGAAATATTCTCCACTATTACAGTCTAAATATTCTTCACTATTACAGTCTAAATATTCTCCGCTTTTACAATCTAAATATTCTCCGCTATTACAGTCTAAATATTCTCCGCTATTACAGTCTAAATATTCTCCACTATTACAGTCTAAATATTCTCCACTATTACAGTCTAAATATTATCCACTATTACAGTCTAAATATTCTTCACTACTACGGTCTGAATATTCTTCACTATTACAGTCTAAATATTCTCCACTATTACAATCTAAATATTCTCCGCTATTACAGTCTAAATATTCTCCCCTATTACAGTCTAAATATTCTCCACTATTACAGTCTAAATATTCTCCACTATTACAGTCTAAATATTCTCCGCTATTACAGTCTATATATTCACTATTACGGTCTAAATATTCTCCGCTATAACAGTCTAAATATACTTCGCTACTACGGTCTAAATATTCTCCGCTATTACAGTCTAAATATTCTCCACTATTACAGTCTAAATATTCTTCATTACTACGGTCTAAATATTCTCCACTATTACAGTCTAAATATTCTCCACTATTACAGTCTAAATATTCTTCATTACTACGTCTAAAAATTCTCCACTATTACAGTCTAAATATTCTCCACTATTACAGTCTAAATTTTCTCCACTATTACAGTCTAAATATTCTTCACTACTACGGTCTAAATATTCTCCACTATTACAGTCTAAATATTCTCCAATATTACAGTCTAAATATTCTGCACTACTACGGTCTAAATATTCTCCGCTATTACAGTCTAAATATCCTCCACTATTACAGTCTAACTATTCTCCACTATTACAGTCTACATATTCTCCGCTATTACAGTCTAAATATTCTCCACTATTACAGTCTAAATATTCTTCACTACTACGGTCTAAATATTCTCCGCTATTACAGTCTAAATATTCTCCACTATTACAGTCTAAATATTCTCCACTATTACAGTCTAAATATTCTCCACTATTACAGTCTAAATATTCTCCACTATTACAGTCTAAATATTCTCCACTATTACAGTCTAAATATTCTTCACTACTACGGTCTATATATTCACCACTATTACGGTCTAAATATTTTCCACTATTAGAGTCTAAATATTCTCCACTATTACAGTCTAAATATTCTCCACTATTACAGTCTAAATATTCTCCACTATTACAGTCTAAATATTCTTCACTATTAGGGTCTAAATATTCTCCACTATTACAGTCTAAATATTCTCAACTATTACAGTCTAAATATTCTCAACTATTACAGGCTAAATATTCTCCACTATTACAGTCTAAATATTCTCCATTATTACAGTCTAAATATTCTCCACTATTACAGTCTAAATATTTGCCACTATTACAATCTAAATATTCTCCACTATTACAGTCTAAATATTCTCCGCTATTACAGTCTAAATATTCTCCGCTATTACAGTCTAAATATTCTCCGCTATTACAGTCTAAATATTCTCCGCTATTACAGTCTAAATATTCTCCGCTATTACAGTCTAAATATTCTCCACTATTACAGTCTAAATATTCTTAACTATTACAGTCTAAATATTCTTCACTACTACGGTCTAAATATTCTCCGCTATTACAGTCTAAATATTCTCCGCTATTACAGTCTAAATATTCTTCAAAAATACGGTCTAAATATTCTCCACTATTACAGTCTAAATATTCCTCATTACTACGTCTAAAAATTCTCCACTATTACAGTCTAAATATTCTCCACTATTACAGTCTAAATATTCTCCACTATTACAGTCTAAATATTCTTCACTACTACGGTCTAAATATTCTCCACTATTACAGTCTAAATATTCTCCACTATTACAGTCTAAATATTCTCCGCTACTACAGTCTAAATATTCACTATTACGGTCTAAATATTCTCCGCTATTACAGTCTAAATATACTTCGCTACTATGGTCTAAATATTCTCCACTATTACAGTCTAAATATTCTCCACTATTACAGTCTAAATATTCTTCATTACTACGGTCTAAATATTCTCCACTATTACAGTCTAAATATTCTCCACTATTACAGTCTAAATATTCTCCACTATTACAGTCTAAATAATCTTCATTACTACGTCTAAAAATTTTCCACTATTACAGTCTAAATATTCTCCACTATTACAGTCTAAATATTCTCCACTATTACAGTCTAAATATTCTTCACTACTACGGTCTAAATATTCTCCACTATTACAGTCTAAATATTCTCCAATATTACAGTCTAAATATTCTCCACTATTACAGTCTAAATATTCTCCACAATTACAACCTAAATATTCTCCACTATTAGGGTCTAAATATTCTCCACTATTACAGTCTAAATATTCTCCACTATTAGGGTCTAAATATTCTCCGCTATTAGGGTCTAAATATTCTCCACTATTAGGGTCTAAATATTCTCCACTATTACAGTCTAAGTATTCTCCACTATTACAGTCTAAATATTCTCCACTATTACAGTCTAAACATTCTCCACTATTACAGTCTAAATATTCTCCACTATTAGAGTCTAAATAGTCTTCACTACTATGGTCTAAATATTCTCCACTATTACAGTCTAAATATTCTCCACTATTACAGTCTAAATATTCTCCACTATTACAGTCTAAATATTCTCCACTATTACAGTCTAAATATTCTTCACTACTACGGTCTAAATATTCTCCGGTATTACAGTCTAAATATTCTCCACTATTACAGTCTAAATATTCTCCACTATTACAGTCAAAATATTCTCCACTATTACAGTCTAAATATTCTCCACTATTACAGTCTAAATATTCTCCACTATTACAGTCTAAATATTCTCCACTATTAGTCTAAATATTGGGCGGTGGATTGGCAGTATCGGTAGAGGGTCGGACGCCATGCTTTCCAGCATAGTTACGTCCCTTTACGGCCTGAGTTCAAATCCCGCCGAGGTTGACTTTGCCTTTCATCCTTACGGGGTCGTTAAATAAAGTACCAGTAATGTACTGGGTAATTGCTGGCCTTGTGCCAAAAGTAGAAACAACTATTAGTCTAAATATTCTTCACTACTACGGTCTAAATATTGTCCGCTATTACAGTCTAAATATTCTCCACTATTACAGTCTAAATATTCTCCGCTATTAGGGTCTAAATATTCTCCACTATTAGGGTCTAAATATTCTCAACTATTGCAGTCTAAATATTCTCCGCTATTACAGTCTAAATATTCTTCACTACTACGGTCTAAATATTCTCCCCTATTACACTCTAAATATTCTTCACTACTACGGTCTAAATATTCTCCACTATTACAGTCTAAATATTCTCTGCTATTACAGTCTAAATATTCTCCACTATTACAGTCTAAATATTCTCCACTACTACAGTCTAAATATTCTCCACTATTACAGTCTAAATATTCTTCACTACTACAGTCTAAATATTCTCCGCTATTATAGTATAAATATTCTCCACTATTACAGTCTCAATATTCTCCACTATTACAGTCTAAATATTCTTCACTACTATGGTCTAAATATTCTCCGCTATTACAGTCTAAATATTCTCCACTATTACATTCTAAATATTCTTCACTACTATGGTCTAAATATTCTCCGCTATTACAGTCTAAATATTCTCCACTATTACAGTCTAAATATTCTCCACTATTACAGTCTAAATATTCTTCACTACTATGGTCTAAATATTCTCCACTATTACAGTCTAAATATTCTCCACTATTAGGGTCTAAATATTTTCCACTATTACAGTCTAAATATTCTCCACTATTCCAGTCTAAATATTCTCCGCTATTACAGTCTAAATATTCTCCACTATTACAGTGTAAATATTCTCCACTATTACAGTCTAAATATTCCTCATTACTACGTCTAAATATTCTCCGCTATTACAGTCTAAATATTCTCCACTATTACAGTCTCGATATTCTCCACTATTACAGTCTAAATATTCTTCACTACTACGGTCTAAATATTCTCCGCTATTACAGTCTAAATATTCTCCACTATTACAGTCTAAATATTCTCCACTATTACAGTCTAAATATTCTCCACTATTAGGGTCTAAATATTCTCCACTATTACAGTCTAAATATTCTCCACTATTAGGGTCTAAATATTCTCCACTATTAGGGTCTAAATATTCTTCACTATTAGGGTCTAAATATTCTCCACTATTACAGTCTAGAAATTCTCCACTATTACGGTCTAAATATTCTCCACAATTACAATCTAAATATTCTCCACTATTAGGGTCTAAATATTCTCCGCTATTACAGTCTAAATATTCTCCACTATTAGGGTCTAAATATTCTGCACTATTAGGGTCTAAATATTCTCCACTATTACAGTCTACATATTCTCCACTATTACAGTCTAAATATTCTCCACTATTACAGTCTAAATATTCTCCACTATTAGGGTCTAAATATTCTCCACTATTAGGGTCTAAATATTCTCCACTATTACGGTCTAAATATTCTCCGCTATTACAGTCTAAATATTCTCCACTATTACGGTCTAAATATTCTCCACTATTACAGTCTAAATATTCTCCACTATTACAGTCTAAATATTCTCCGCTATTAGGGTCTAAATATTCTCCACTATTAGGGTCTAAATATTCTCCACTACTACGGTCTAAATATTCTCCATATTAGGGTCTAAATATTCTCCACTATTAGGGTCTAAATATTCTCCACTATTACAGTCTAAATATTCTCCACTATTACAGTCTATATATTCTCCACAATTACAACCTAAATATTCTCCACTATTAGGGTCTAAATATTCTCCACTATTACAGTCTAAATATTCTCCACTATTAGGGTCTAAATATTCTCCGCTATTAGGGTCTAAATATTCTCCACTATTAGGGTCTAAATATTCTCCACTATTACAGTCTAAGTATTCTCCACTATTACAGTCTAAATATTCTCCACTATTACAGTCTAAACATTCTCCGCTATTACAGTCTAAATATTCTCTACTATTACAGTCTAAATATTCTCCACTATTACAGTCTAAATATTCTCCACTATTACAGTCTAAATATTCTTCACTACTACGGTCTAAATATTCTCCGGTATTACAGTCTAAATATTCTCCACTATTACAGTCTAAATATTCTCCACTATTACGATCTAAATATTCTCCACTATTACAGTCTAAATATTCTTCACTATTACAGTCTAAATATTCTTCACTACTACGGTCTAAATATTGTTTGCTATTACAGTCTAAATATTCTCCACTATTACAGTCTAAATATTCTCCGCTATTAGGGTCTAAATATTCTCCACTATTAGGGTCTAAATATTCTCCACTATTACAGTCTAAATATTCTTCACTACTACGGTCTAAATATTCTCCACTATTACAGTCTAAATATTCTCTGCTATTACAGTCTAAATATTCTCCACTATTACAGTCTAAATATTCTTCACTACTACAGTCTAAATATTCTCTGCTATTACAGTCTAAATATTCTCCACTATTACAGTCTCAATATTCTCCACTATTACAGTCTAAATATTCTTCACTACTATGGTCTAAATATTCTCCGCTATTACAGTCTAAATATTCTCCACTATTACAGTCTAAATATTCTTCACTACTATGGTCTAAATATTCTCCACTATTACAGTCTAAATATTCTCCACTATTAGGGTCTAAATATTTCCCACTAATACAGTCTAAATATTCTCCACTATTCCAGTCTAAATATCCTCCGCTATTACAGTCTAAATATTCTTCACTACTACGGTCTAAATATTCTCCACTATTACAGTCTAAATATTCTCCACTATTACAGTCTAAATATTCTTCACTACTACGGTCTAAACATTCTCCGCTATTACAATCTAAATATTCTCCACTACTACAGTCTAAATATTCTCCACTATTACAGTCTAAATATTCTCCGCTATTACAGTCTAAATATTCTTCACTACTACGTTCTAAATATTCTCCCCTATTACAGTCTAAATATTCTTCACTACTACGGTCTGAATATTCTCCACTATTACAGTCTAAATATTCTCTGCTATTACAGTCTAAATATTCTCCACTATTACGGTCTAAATATTCTCCACTATTACAGTCTAAATATTCTCCACTATTACAGTCTAAACATTCTCCGCTATTAGGGTCTAAATATTCTCCACTATTAGGGTCTAAATATTCTCCACTATTAGGGTCTAAATATTCTCCACTATTACAGTCTAAATATTCTCCACTATTACAGTCTAAATATTCTCCACAATTACAATCTAAATATTCTCCACTATTAGGGTCTAAATATTCTCCACTAATACAGTCTAAATATTCTCCACTATTAGGGTCTAAATATTCTCCGCTATTAGGGTCTAAATATTCTCCACTATTAGGGTCTAAATATTCTCCACTATTACAGTCTAAGTATTCTCTACTATTACAGTCTAAATATTCTCCACTATTACGGTCTAAACATTCTCCGCTATTACAGTCTAAATATTCTTCACTACTACGGTCTAAATATTCTCCACTATTACAGTATAAATATTCTCCGGTATTACAGTCTAAATATTCTCCACTATTACAGTCTAAATATTCTCCACTATTACAGTCTAAATATTCTCCACTATTACATTCTAAATATTCTCCACTATTACAGTCTAAATATTCTCCACTATTACAGTCTAAATATTCTTCACTACTACGGTCTAAATATTCTCCGGTATTACAGTCTAAATATTCTCCACTATTACAGTCTAAATATTCTCCACTATTACAGTCTAAATATTCTCTACTATTACAGTCTAAATATTCTCCACTATTACAGTCTAAATATTCTTCACTACTACGGTCTAAATATTGTCCGCTATTACAGTCTAAATATCTTCCACTATTACAGTCTAAATATTCTCCGCTATTAGGGTCTAAATATTCTCCACTATTAGGGTCTAAATATTCTCCACTACTACGGTCTAAATATTCTCCACTATTAGGTTCTAAATATTCTCCACTATTAGGGTCTAAATATTCTCCACTATTACAGTCTAAATATTCTCCACATTTACAGTCTAAATATTCTCCACTATTACAGTCTAAATATTCTCCACTATTAGGGTCTAAATATTCTCCACTATTAGGGTCTAAATATTCTCCACTATTACAGTCTAAATATTCTCCGCTATTACAGTCTAAATATTCTTCACTACTACGTTCTAAATATTCTCCCCTATTACAGTCTAAATATTCTTCACTACTACGGTCTAAATATTCTCCACTATTACAGTCTAAATATTCTCTGCTATTACAGTCTAAATATTCTCCACTACTACAGTCTAAATATTCTCCACTATTACATTCTAAATATTCTTCACTACTACAGTATAAATATTCTCCACTATTACAGTCTAAATATTCTCCACTATTACAGTCTAAATATTCTCCACTATTGCAGTCTAAATATTCTTCACTACTTCGGTCTAAATATTCTCCACTATTACAGTCTAAATATTCTCCACTATTAGGGTCTAAATATTTTCCACTATTACAGTCTAAATATTCTCCACTATTACAGTCTAAATATCCTCCACTATTACAGTCTAAATATTCTTCACTACTACGGTCTAAATATTGTCTGCTATTACAGTCTAAATATTCTCCACTATTACAGTCTAAATATTCTTCACTACTACGGTCTAAATATTCTCCACTATTACAGTCTAAATATTCTCCACTATTACGGTCTAAATATTCTCCACTATTACGGTCTAAATATTCTCCACTATTACAGTCTAGATATTCTCCACTATTACAGTCTAAATATTCTCCACTACTACAGTCTAAATATTCTCCACTATTAGGGTCTAAATATTCTCCACTATTACAGTCTAAATATTCTCCACTATTAGGGTCTAAATATTTCCCACTAATACAGTCTAAATATTCTCCACTATTCCAGTCTAAATATCCTCCGCTATTACAGTCTAAATATTCTTCACTACTACGGTCTAAATATTCTCCACTATTACAGTCTAAATATTCTCCACTATTACAGTCTAAATATTCTTCACTACTACGGTCTAAACATTCTCCGCTATTACAATCTAAATATTCTCCACTACTACAGTCTAAATATTCTCCACTATTACAGTCTAAATATTCTCCGCTATTACAGTCTAAATATTCTTCACTACTACGTTCTAAATATTCTCCCCTATTACAGTCTAAATATTCTTCACTACTACGGTCTAAATATTCTCCACTATTACAGTCTAAATATTCTCTGCTATTACAGTCTAAATATTCTCCACTATTACGGTCTAAATATTCTCCACTATTACAGTCTAAATATTCTCCACTATTACAGTCTAAACATTCTCCGCTATTAGGGTCTAAATATTCTCCACTATTAGGGTCTAAATATTCTCCACTATTAGGGTCTAAATATTCTCCACTATTACAGTCTAAATATTCTCCACTATTACAGTCTAAATATTCTCCACAATTACAATCTAAATATTCTCCACTATTAGGGTCTAAATATTCTCCACTAATACAGTCTAAATATTCTCCACTATTAGGGTCTAAATATTCTCCGCTATTAGGGTCTAAATATTCTCCACTATTAGGGTCTAAATATTCTCCACTATTACAGTCTAAGTATTCTCTACTATTACAGTCTAAATATTCTCCACTATTACGGTCTAAACATTCTCCGCTATTACAGTCTAAATATTCTTCACTACTACGGTCTAAATATTCTCCACTATTACAGTCTAAATATTCTCCGGTATTACAGTCTAAATATTCTCCACTATTACAGTCTAAATATTCTCCACTATTACAGTCTAAATATTCTCCACTATTACATTCTAAATATTCTCCACTATTACAGTCTAAATATTCTCCACTATTACAGTCTAAATATTCTTCACTACTACGGTCTAAATATTCTCCGGTATTACAGTCTAAATATTCTCCACTATTACAGTCTAAATATTCTCCACTATTACAGTCTAAATATTCTCTACTATTACAGTCTAAATATTCTCCACTATTACAGTCTAAATATTCTTCACTACTACGGTCTAAATATTGTCCGCTATTACAGTCTAAATATCTTCCACTATTACAGTCTAAATATTCTCCGCTATTAGGGTCTAAATATTCTCCACTATTAGGGTCTAAATATTCTCCACTACTACGGTCTAAATATTCTCCACTATTAGGTTCTAAATATTCTCCACTATTAGGGTCTAAATATTCTCCACTATTACAGTCTAAATATTCTCCACATTTACAGTCTAAATATTCTCCACTATTACAGTCTAAATATTCTCCACTATTAGGGTCTAAATATTCTCCACTATTAGGGTCTAAATATTCTCCACTATTACAGTCTAAATATTCTCCGCTATTACAGTCTAAATATTCTTCACTACTACGTTCTAAATATTCTCCCCTATTACAGTCTAAATATTCTTCACTACTACGGTCTAAATATTCTCCACTATTACAGTCTAAATATTCTCTGCTATTACAGTCTAAATATTCTCCACTACTACAGTCTAAATATTCTCCACTATTACATTCTAAATATTCTTCACTACTACAGTATAAATATTCTCCACTATTACAGTCTAAATATTCTCCACTATTACAGTCTAAATATTCTCCACTATTGCAGTCTAAATATTCTTCACTACTTCGGTCTAAATATTCTCCACTATTACAGTCTAAATATTCTCCACTATTAGGGTCTAAATATTTTCCACTATTACAGTCTAAATATTCTCCACTATTACAGTCTAAATATCCTCCACTATTACAGTCTAAATATTCTTCACTACTACGGTCTAAATATTGTCTGCTATTACAGTCTAAATATTCTCCACTATTACAGTCTAAATATTCTTCACTACTACGGTCTAAATATTCTCCACTATTACAGTCTAAATATTCTCCACTATTACGGTCTAAATATTCTCCACTATTACGGTCTAAATATTCTCCACTATTACAGTCTAGATATTCTCCACTATTACAGTCTAAATATTCTCCACTACTACAGTCTAAATATTCTCCACTATTAGGGTCTAAATATTCTCCACTATTACGGTCTAAATATTCTCCACTATTAGGGTCTAAATATTCTCCACTATTACAGTCTAAATATTCTCCACTATTAGGGTCTAAATATTCTTCACTACTACGGTTTAAATATTCTCCACTATAACGGTCTAAATATTCGCCACTATTACGGTCTAAATATTTTCCACTATTAGGGTCTAAATATTCTCCACTATTACAGTCTAAATATTCTCCACTATTACAGTCTAAATATTCTCCACTATTACAGTCTAAATATTCTCCGCTATTACAGTCTAAATATTCTTCACTACTACGTTCTAAATATTCTCCCCTATTACAGTCTAAATATTCTTCACTACTACGGTCTAAATATTCTCCACTATTACAGTCTAAATATTCTCTGCTATTAGAGTCTAAATATTCTCCACTATTACAGTCTAAATATTCTTCACTACTACGGTCTAAATATTGTCTGCTATTACAGTCTAAATATTCTCCACTATTACAGTCTAAATATTCTTCACTACTACGGTCTAAATATTCTCCACTATTACAGTCTAAATATTCTCCACTATTACGGTCTAAATATTCTCCACTATTACGGTCTAAATATTCTCCACTATTACAGTCTAGATATTCTCCACTATTACAGTCTAAATATTCTCCACTACTACAGTCTAAATATTCTCCACTATTAGGGTCTAAATATTCTCCACTATTACGGTCTAAATATTCTCCACTATTAGGGTCTAAATATTCTCCACTATTACAGTCTAAATATTCTCCACTATTAGGGTCTAAATATTCTTCACTACTACGGTTTAAATATTCTCCACTATAACGGTCTAAATATTCGCCACTATTACGGTCTAAATATTCTCCACTATTACGGTCTAAATATTCTCCACTATTACAGTCTAAATATTCTCCACTACTACAGTCTAAATATTCTCCACTATTAGGGTCTAAATATTCTCCACTATTACGGTCTAAATATTCTCCACTATTACGGTCTAAATATTCTCCACTATTAGGGTCTAAATATTCTCCACTATTACAGTCTAAATATTCTCCACTATTACAGTCTAAATATTCTCCACTATTACAGTCTAAATATTCTCCACTATTAGGGTCTAAATATTCTCCACTATTAGGGTCTAAATATTCTCCACTATTACAGTCTAAATATTCTCCGCTATTACAGTCTAAATATTCTTCACTACTACGTTCTAAATATTCTCCCCTATTACAGTCTAAATATTCTTCACTACTACGGTCTAAATATTCTCCACTATTACAGTCTAAATATTCTCTGCTATTAGAGTCTAAATATTCTCCACTATTACAGTCTAAATATTCTCCACTACTACAGTCTAAATATTCTCCACTATTACATTCTAAATATTCTTCACTACTACAGTATAAATATTCTCCACTATTACAGTCTAAATATTCTCCACTATTACAGTCTAAATATTCTCCACTATTGCAGTCTAAATATTCTTCACTACTTCGGTCTAAATATTCTCCACTATTACAGTCTAAATATTCTCCACTATTAGGGTCTAAATATTTTCCACTATTACAGTCTAAATATTCTCCACTATTACAGTCTAAATATCCTCCACTATTACAGTCTAAATATTCTTCACTACTACGGTCTAAATATTGTCTGCTATTACAGTGTAAATATTCTCCACTATTACAGTCTAAATATTCTTCACTACTACGTTCTAAATATTCTCCCCTATTACAGTCTAAATATTCTTCACTACTACGGTCTAAATATTCTCCACTATTACAGTCTAAATATTCTCTGCTATTAGAGTCTAAATATTCTCCACTATTACAGTCTAAATATTCTTCACTACTACGGTCTAAATATTGTCTGCTATTACAGTCTAAATATTCTCCACTATTACAGTCTAAATATTCTTCACTACTACGGTCTAAATATTCTCCACTATTACAGTCTAAATATTCTCCACTATTACGGTCTAAATATTCTCCACTATTACGGTCTAAATATTCTCCACTATTACAGTCTAGATATTCTCCACTATTACAGTCTAAATATTCTCCACTACTACAGTCTAAATATTCTCCACTATTAGGGTCTAAATATTCTCCACTATTACGGTCTAAATATTCTCCACTATTAGGGTCTAAATATTCTCCACTATTACAGTCTAAATATTCTCCACTATTAGGGTCTAAATATTCTTCACTACTACGGTTTAAATATTCTCCACTATAACGGTCTAAATATTCGCCACTATTACGGTCTAAATATTCTCCACTATTACGGTCTAAATATTCTCCACTATTACAGTCTAAATATTCTCCACTACTACAGTCTAAATATTCTCCACTATTAGGGTCTAAATATTCTCCACTATTACGGTCTAAATATTCTCCACTATTACGGTCTAAATATTCTCCACTATTAGGGTCTAAATATTCTCCACTATTACAGTCTAAATATTCTCCACTATTACAGTCTAAATATTCTCCACTATTACAGTCTAAATATTCTCCACTATTAGGGTCTAAATATTCTCCACTATTAGGGTCTAAATATTCTCCACTATTACAGTCTAAATATTCTCCGCTATTACAGTCTAAATATTCTTCACTACTACGTTCTAAATATTCTCCCCTATTACAGTCTAAATATTCTTCACTACTACGGTCTAAATATTCTCCACTATTACAGTCTAAATATTCTCTGCTATTAGAGTCTAAATATTCTCCACTATTACAGTCTAAATATTCTCCACTACTACAGTCTAAATATTCTCCACTATTACATTCTAAATATTCTTCACTACTACAGTATAAATATTCTCCACTATTACAGTCTAAATATTCTCCACTATTACAGTCTAAATATTCTCCACTATTGCAGTCTAAATATTCTTCACTACTTCGGTCTAAATATTCTCCACTATTACAGTCTAAATATTCTCCACTATTAGGGTCTAAATATTTTCCACTATTACAGTCTAAATATTCTCCACTATTACAGTATAAATATCCTCCACTATTACAGTCTAAATATTCTTCACTACTACGGTCTAAATATTGTCTGCTATTACAGTGTAAATATTCTCCACTATTACAGTCTAAATATTCTTCACTACTACGTTCTAAATATTCTCCCCTATTACAGTCTAAATATTCTTCACTACTACGGTCTAAATATTCTCCACTATTACAGTCTAAATATTCTCTGCTATTAGAGTCTAAATATTCTCCACTATTACAGTCTAAATATTCTTCACTACTACGGTCTAAATATTGTCTGCTATTACAGTCTAAATATTCTCCACTATTACAGTCTAAATATTCTTCACTACTACGGTCTAAATATTCTCCACTATTACAGTCTAAATATTCTCCACTATTACGGTCTAAATATTCTCCACTATTACGGTCTAAATATTCTCCACTATTACAGTCTAGATATTCTCCACTATTACAGTCTAAATATTCTCCACTACTACAGTCTAAATATTCTCCACTATTAGGGTCTAAATATTCTCCACTATTACGGTCTAAATATTCTCCACTATTAGGGTCTAAATATTCTCCACTATTACAGTCTAAATATTCTCCACTATTAGGGTCTAAATATTCTTCACTACTACGGTTTAAATATTCTCCACTATAACGGTCTAAATATTCGCCACTATTACGGTCTAAATATTCTCCACTATTACGGTCTAAATATTCTCCACTATTACAGTCTAAATATTCTCCACTACTACAGTCTAAATATTCTCCACTATTAGGGTCTAAATATTCTCCACTATTACGGTCTAAATATTCTCCACTATTACGGTCTAAATATTCTCCACTATTAGGGTCTAAATATTCTCCACTATTACAGTCTAAATATTCTCCACTATTACAGTCTAAATATTCTCCACTATTACAGTCTAAATATTCTCCACTATTAGGGTCTAAATATTCTCCACTATTAGGGTCTAAATATTCTCCACTATTACAGTCTAAATATTCTCCGCTATTACAGTCTAAATATTCTTCACTACTACGTTCTAAATATTCTCCCCTATTACAGTCTAAATATTCTTCACTACTACGGTCTAAATATTCTCCACTATTACAGTCTAAATATTCTCTGCTATTAGAGTCTAAATATTCTCCACTATTACAGTCTAAATATTCTCCACTACTACAGTCTAAATATTCTCCACTATTACATTCTAAATATTCTTCACTACTACAGTATAAATATTCTCCACTATTACAGTCTAAATATTCTCCACTATTACAGTCTAAATATTCTCCACTATTGCAGTCTAAATATTCTTCACTACTTCGGTCTAAATATTCTCCACTATTACAGTCTAAATATTCTCCACTATTAGGGTCTAAATATTTTCCACTATTACAGTCTAAATATTCTCCACTATTACAGTCTAAATATCCTCCACTATTACAGTCTAAATATTCTTCACTACTACGGTCTAAATATTGTCTGCTATTACAGTGTAAATATTCTCCACTATTACAGTCTAAATATTCTTCACTACTACGGTCTAAATATTCTCCACTATTACAGTCTAAATATTCTCCACTATTACAGTCTAAATATTCTCCACTATTAGAGTCTAAATATTCTTCACTACTACGGTCTAAATATTCTCCACTATTACAGTCTAAATATTCTCCACTATTACGGTCTAAATATTCTCCACTATTACGGTCTAAATATTCTCCACTATTACAGTCTAGATATTCTCCACTATTACAGTCTAAATATTCTCCACTACTACAGTCTAAATATTCTCCACTATTAGGGTCTAAATATTCTCCACTATTACGGTCTAAATATTCTCCACTATTAGGGTCTAAATATTCTCCACTATTACAGTCTAAATATTCTCCACTATTAGGGTCTAAATATTCTTCACTACTACGGTTTAAATATTCTCCACTATAACGGTCTAAATATTCTCCACTATTACGGTCTAAATATTCTCCACTATTACGGTCTAAATATTCTCCACTATTACAGTCTAAATATTCTCCACTACTACAGTCTAAATAATCTCCACTATTAGGGTCTAAATATTCTCCACTATTACGGTCTAAATATTCTCCACTATTACGATCTAAATATTCTCCACTATTACGGTCTAAATATTCTCCACTATTACAGTCTAAATATTCTCCACTATTACAGTCTAAATATTCTCCGCTACTACAGTCTAAATATTCTCCACTATTAGGGTCTAAATATTCTTCACTACTACGGTTTAAATATTCTCCACTATTACGGTCTAAATATTCTCCACTATTACGGTCTAAATATTCTCCACTATTACGGTCTAAATATTCTCCGCTATTACAAGCCAGGACGGTGAATTGGCAGTATCAGTCGGACGCCATGCTTTCCAGCACAGTTACGTCCCTTTACGATCTGACTTCAAATCCCGTTGAGGTTAACTTTGCCTTTCATCCTTACGGCGTCGAGAAAATAAAGTACCAGTAATGCAATGGGATAATTGCTGGCCTTGTGCCAAAAGTAGAAACAACTATTACAAGTCACTTCATCAATTTCTGTGGCTGGTAATTTTACTTTAATCCCAGCAGGTTCATTAAGACGTTTCACATGTCCAGCTAATGTGAGCCTCCTATGCCTCATGTTGTCAGAAAGGTGAAGGTATGAGATGTAGAATGATTTCTTTGCTATGTGTTCTCTAAGATATCTTCTGGACTATCTCAGTATTCGTGTGAATGTGCTATTAATTTGAGGAAGGCAGAGTTTGAATGAACTCAGGGAGAAGCTGGGTCTAAGAGGAATCTAAGGTAGTATGCAAAAGAGAAGACTTCATTGATACAGACATGTGATGCGCATGGATGATGATCGATGATTGCAGAGGTGAGAGGAAATGCCAGTGAATGGAAGCCACAGTAGAGGTAGACTGCAAAAGACCTAGGCTGAGGTGGTGAGAACTGACCTCAAATCACTGAGACTCACAGAGGAGATGATGAAATGTGGCAGATGGAGAGATGCTATACTGAAAAGACCCATCTAACCCATATAAGCATGGAAAAATGGACGTAAAACGATGATGAGGATGATGATGACTGTATTTCATTAAAAATGAGGTATTTAAATAACAAATGTATCATTTTATTTTCATTGGAATACATTTCATAAAATATTTCAGCAGTATAGTACTTTTCAATATTTCCAATAAGGGTGGTGGACTGGCCAAATTGGTAGAGCGTCAGACAACCTGCTTTGTGGTATAGAGTTATGTCTCTTTACATTCTGAGTTCAAATCCCGCCGAGGTTAGCTTTGCCTTCCATCCTTATGGGGGCGATAAAATAAAGTACCTGTAATGCACTGGTGTCGATTTAATTGACTTCCCTCACCCCGCAAAAAAAATTGAGGCCTTGTGCCTAAATCAGAAACCAATATTTCCCATAATTTCAAAATCAGTTTTTATTTCAAACCAATTTATTATTATTTTCCCTCAACTAGTTCAATAGATAAGCACTCAGTTTTACAGTTCATAATTATTTTTAATAGGTTTTTTCCATCATATAGTCTGGTATAGGTTTTTAATAAGCTAGTTCTTATCCCTTAACATTTAAACTGGCCATATCCAAGGGCGGATTGGGACTTAAAATCGGCCCTGGTAAATCCGAAGCAACCGGCCCTATAAACAAAATTAAATAAATGTTTTTTTGAAAAAGAATGTTTTTTAAAAGAAAACAATTTACACAAAGCAGTTAAAAAGTCAAGTTTTTCTTAAGTAGGTCACTGTTTTCAGCGACTTTGTCAATAACATCCTGGCAGTCCACCTGACTAAGCACATCTTTTTCTACACACATGAGCATGAGAGCATCCAAATGCTTTTCAGTTAGTGTACTTCTTAGACGGTTCTTCACAAACTTCAAAGTTGAGAAGGAACATTCACAGGCAACTTGCGTCATTGATAGAGTCAGCATCAATTTATAAGCTAATCCTATTAGTCCATATGCATCAGTCAAAAGGTTGTAAGCCTGCAGAGTCTGATAAACGCACACTGCACAATTTTTACAACGCTTACAAACCATTGAAACCACTTACTCACCTTCATCTTCATCATATTGTCTGGCAGTGGCAGCGGCATATTCTTCAGGAAGTCCTTTGTGAAGGCTGCTCCAATTTTTTGCAAGATTAATCAGTTCAAGTTGTAAGTTCTCTTTCATTGTACTCAATTCAAAACGAAGAAGTAGGCTACTTAATGTTTCCAATGCATCCTGAGTCAGACAGGTGGCTATATCACTAAAATTCAGTGGCGATAAACATGCCATATCTCTGTAAATTGAACCATTCAATTCAAATCTCGATTTCAAGCTTTGGACTACTTGATCTGTGATCTTATGTACAATCACAGCAAAATCTTCCATTGCGTCTTTTCCATTTTCTACTGGCACTCTCTTTTTTCTGGAAAGGAGTCTTGAGGCTTCAAAACAGTTTCAATCCCATCAGCTTCACAACGTTCTTCCAGTTTTTTGGAAGTCCAGTCAATAAATTCTGACACAGCACGATGAACCCCTTCTACATCTCTCTGTATGTTTTGCACTTCAGTTACTGTGCTCATTACAAACCGATGTGCTTTAAGAACATCCATGCCACTAGTCTGGAGATACTTTGACAACGGTGTGGTCAATTCAAATATTCTAAGATACGTAAAAGCTGTCATAACAGTTTCATACTTCAATAGTGAATCGTTGAGGGATCTGGCCTTTGCTCGTATATCTGGCTGGGCTTGTTCATTCTCTTCAATAGACAAAAGTGCTAGCACTATGTCCACGTAATGATTATTATCAGGGTTAGCGTTTGTGAAACAGCCAAATACTTTGGAAATAGCAGCATGTTTAGCCCACCACATTGTTTCTCCAATCATCTGAAGACGCTTCTTTCTGGGATTTTTGCTGATGTTCTCCCAAATATCCATGCATTTGTACGATTGTCGGAAAAAGACAGCAACTTGATTCATCAGTGAAAATAGAGATGACAAAGCCAGAAAATTCTGAGTAGCATCATGTATGACCAAATTTAGTATATGTGCGCAGCACCATGTATGAATCTGTCCAGGAGCTTCTTTCGTCAACCAAGCTGTAAAACCATTATATATGCCTTGCATGTTTGATGCTCCATCAGTTGAATTTGAGACGCAATTCCCAATACCAATATTATTCTCCTCCAGTGTCTTTTTCAGCAGTTCGCACATCCCTTTTCCGGTGGAATCCGAGGTGTTCACAACTGCGATTAGTCTTTCATAAATCTGATTTTCAAAGACGTATCGAAGAATTATGGAGCATTGGTCTTTCACTGAAACATCTTGGGTTGTATCCAGTTGAACCGAAACCATGCCAGCTTGTCGAACTTCATCAACAATAACACTTTTAATCAGGGAAGAATTGGCCATAATGACAAGATTAACTGTTGTCTTTGAAATCAGAGTCAAAGAACTACCATGACCTTTACTGCCTGCGTCATGTGCTTTCTTACTCTGTTTGATCACCTTTTCCAGATGATCTTTTAGGAGGATGTCATACTTACTGAGAAGCAAAACAAGTTCTAAGAAGGTGCCGTGATCAAGAATAGGATTATCTAACCCATATGCTGACTCAGATTCAGAAGATGATCCACGGTAGCTAAGACCCCGTTTTCCAATTACTTTAACAATGTCAACTACACGTTGCATTACTTCCCTACTGTTCTGAATTTTTTTTTTGCGTTCTAAAATATGTCTCCAATATTGTTCTTCTTGTTTTATTAGACGAGCATTTTCCTCATCAATTGATGCATTTCTGTTTAATCGCAAATCCAATTCTTTCCTTGTTATTAAAGTTTTCAAAATGTTCAGTTGATTTTTCATGAGATGATAGTATAGCTGACATATTTTTCCAATCTGCAGATCCATGTACTGCAAGAGTTGATAGACTAGCTATTTTTTTACTAAACAATTTACAGCAAAAGCAGAACACACAGTCTTGTAATACTGAATATTGTAACCAATTACGATTAATTTCTTCACCATTAATTAACTTTCTAGTATAATGAATGTTTGAAAATTTTCTCCGATTCTTATCTTTAGGAAACTTTATATTTTTAACTTGTTCCGGTCCATGTTGAACTAGTAGCCTTCTAACATTATCATTACACTTTGTTTGCCAGGTGGCAGGATCACTGTAACTTAGATTTAAAACTTCATTTTCGATTGATCCATCATCCTTACACTCTGTTTCTGAATTTTCATGTCTTTCATCAAAGATATCTTCATTTCCTGGTTGTATGGTACTTACATCATAGAATTCATCAATAGAAACAGAAATAGAGTTATTTTCATCATCATCATCACCTTCAGTCTCTCTCCCTTTGCAAAGGTATTTTAGAAATGATCCTTTTTGCTTTGCAAGTTCCCTTTCTTTTTCAAGTTTGTGTTTGCGATACTGAGCACCAGATGGTCGTTTACTGTCTGCCATGCTAAAAAAATAATAGTTTAGTGCAATATGATATACTAAAAAATAACTTGTCCTTATTCCTATCCTCATCCCTAAATGAATTATTTATATCATCTGAAAAAAGAATTATTTTTTAACAAATTATTATTAAGCCATATTAATTTAAATTATATTATTTTATATATATTAAATAAAAATTTTAATATGGTAAATTATAATTAAAAAAATAAAGTACATGAACTTTTAAAAGTTCATTTCACATATCAATACATTTATCGAAAATTGCCATTGTAGTGAATGAACCATAACATCCAATATAGTATATTAGCCAGTATAGAAAATGCATGGTTTTGGTTATTTTACTATCTTGTTTGACTCCAAATTAGAAATAGTATCAGAAGGCTTTAGGCTGCGTTAAACGTTAATTGTATTGGAACAACAAAATCTAGTCAAAGTGTTTTTGAACATATATTTATTGTATGAACGCATTCTCCAAGTGTGTTTACAGATGTCATCAAAGAAATACATATTTGTGTGGCAAAGTTTATAAGGTGTATGCGTAGGATACAAGATTACTTTGGTTAGTTGTTGACAGTTTGTAGACGTAGTATTTTCTGTATGAATGTTACATAGAGATTTGTTGGGTTATAATCGAAACCAAATCGTTCAGTGAGGACAACAGATTATCCCGTATTCTCGTTTGAGAACTATCTGTTGAACGAAATACATGTTGGGAACGACTAATATGCGTGTCTTTCAGTGTTAAGACTTTCTGTTGCACTGAAAATCCGCGCCTGGTCGCAATTGGTCAGTTTGTCAGTAAGGTCTGTGAAAATCAGCAGCAACCAATATTCCGAGAATTCGCAAGTAGTCAGTTTCTACGAATTCGAGGGAGAATTTATGTACGCTACACATTAAAACAAAATAAGTTATTATTGTAATTTTTAATAAAAATAACTGTTGTAAATAACTTTTTAATAATTATTATATCATAACACGTTTCTCATTTGTAGTATTTTTTTGCGCCCCTCTAAATCCTGCACCCTAGGCAAGTGCCTAGTTCACCTAACAGTAGCGCCGGCCCTGCCAATGACCATGCTACACAACATAGTACTAACATTCTTCAGCATGCAGGCAGGTCGGCCACACTGCAAGCTGCAGGTCGGCCACACTGCAAGCTGCAGTGTCAGTGACCAAAAATATTGTTAAAAATTTTCACAGCAGCACCAGCCCTCTGGCACACTGGCCATTCTGGCATTTGCCCGGTTACCCGATAGGCCAATCCGCCAGTGGCCATATTCTCTTTCTGTTCAAACCGACCATAATCAGCTGCTTGTACTTATGTTAAGGTATTGTTCTCAATATAGATATCAAAATCTCATAGATTCGATATTATGTGAGATGATTATGTGAAATAAAGTGTTTACTGTGAAAATTTAATAGTAAATATAGAGTAATGTAAATGCTAAAGGGTTAATGTTAAAAGAGAAAACCATTTGTGTGTTTCTGATATAAGAAATTTCAAATGTCTTGTTAAACTGTCCTCAGAAGCATGAGACTTCTAACTGAAGTGGATGACATTCATCAGTGGCCTTCAAACTTTTTTTTTATGATACAAAGAACCCGTAAACTTTATAAAATATTACAGCGTATTAGAGTAGAGAAGAATCTAATCTTAAAACAATGAAATAACAAGAGTCTAAAGATACGTACGCGTACATACACGAGTATAAGCCAAGGAATATGTGACCCGCCAAAAAATCAATGGGAAAATGAGGGGGGGGGAGGGCTTATATATACCATCTAAACAATGTGTTGATTAGCTGCCTCAATTTATAAATGGGGTTTGGATTTTTGCCTATTTCTCAGACAAAGTTCTTATCTATGAGGGTCGGCTGAAAAGTTCATAAGCTGATTATGAAGGAGTGATGCTAGTGTTGTGAAATCTTGCATGCATTCATTTCAACTCTTATTATTAACAACTGCTTTGTTTCTTTCTAGGGACTATGTTGTTTAGCTGTGACCATCACATCTTTTTTCTGATCCAGCAGTATTGTGCAGCTGTGACCATTTTTCTCTAATCCAACAGTATTACTCAGTGTATTCTTCATGTTTTAAGACAGCAGTGTGTGATTCAAGAAAGATTTGAATCAGAGGATTCATGTTCTGTTCTACTTAATACTATTGAATCTAATGTTAAACATTGGCCTTTATGAAACCATGTTGTTCAAGAGGTTACATAACCATTTTATTGTTTATTTTATTTTAGCAGATTTATAATGATGATAATAACATATTAAGCATGAATCATTTATTTTGAAATGGCATGTTGCTTTGCACAAAAACATGACACAATCCAGCAACATGTTCTTTCTTTTCTTGTAACTCCTGATGGAGTCATAGGGGTGCCATATTGACATACAGCATTTAAAAAAAAATCCTGGCAGAGCCCATCCCCTTTCCAGGTCTGAATACAGCAGATGTCTTCTAGAAAGGGATAGAAAGTGAGAGAATGGAAGTGACAGAGAGATATAGAGGAAGAATCGGCTCTAGTAATTGACTGGTACTTTTTTTATCGACCTCAAATGGGTGAAAGGCAAAGTCCAGTAACATGTTACATATATTTAAACCATAAGACACTACTCTGATACTTCATTCAGCTATTGTGCTGGTTCATACCCTTCATAAGAACAACAGCATTTCAACAATATTTATATAGGTTTTTTGGGTTTTTTTCAATACATTTTTTTCATATAGTTGAACAAAAAGAAAATGCTGGCTTACAACCTATCTCTCATGCTGCCACTCCTACAGCATTTAATATGAAACTTTCTCCTACATATTTTATCTTATACCTTCATGACCTTCCCACACTGACACAAAATATGCACAGATGACATCACACTTAACTTCTTCCACCACCACCACCACCGGACATAGTTGCACATTATTTCAGTTTTACATCAAACAACTTCAAATCAAACATCAAACAAACATTGCTATGAGCCAACAAGGTGACCTCACTGAAGACATTCAACAGGCTAAAAATAGTAGTCAAATATCTCTTGAATTACACATTACCATTAAAAAAAATAGATTCCTCAGATAATGTCTAACCTGCCAACCTCTAAAAACCCAAACGAGGAGTACCATGAAAAAAAGTACCCCAAAACTGGGAGAAATGAGGTGAAATGGGGAGATTTTACATAATGAAAGCTAAAGTGTGTGGGAGATCTGCCTGTTGGACAGGAAGAGTATTGTAGTCCTACATTCATTATTTTTGGAAAAAGATAAGCTAGTTATTGTCAGAAAAGTGTCATTCCAGCTATGACCACCCTGTTTATTTCTATATGCAAGGAACCACATTATACAACCACATTATACAACATTCTTTTCTAAAACGGTGGGGCATAATTTCTGGGAGATTTGGTTGCAATTTCTAGTAGGTCAAGCAACCTTATAGAGATTCCCATGTGAGCTTGTAGTTATAAATCATTCCCAAAACGAAACATAGCAAGACATGGTCCTCTGACCCATCTAAGTGAGCAATAGTTCTAAGTTGAACTGTGATGACCTGTCCAACCCATGCCTGTATAGAAAGTGGACATACGAGGGTGGGCTGAAAAGTTCATAGGCTGACTGTGAAGGAGTGATGCTAGAGCTGTGAAATCTGCAATGCATTAATTTCAACTCTTCTTATTAATAACTGTATTTTTTTTTTCAGTGACTATGTTGAAAAATAAACCTCATTTGGTCATTCCATGGCAGTATCTTGGTCAGCCTATGAAAGAGTGATGCTAGAGCTGTGAAATCTTGCATGCATTAATTTCAACTCTTCTTATTAATAACTGCATTGTTCTTTTTTGTGTTTTTTCAGGGACTATTTTGAAAAATAAACCTCATTTGGTCATTCCATGAGAGTATATTGGTCAGCCTCTGAACTTTTCAGCTGACCCTTGTAAAGTGATAATGATGATTATGACCTGGGAACTAAATTGAAAGTAGTAATGAAGCCACAAGGCCACAAATCCTTAACTGTAGCCTAATAAGACAGGGCAGACCCAACGACAAATTAAAACTATCCAATATATAAACCTACAACATTAATATAATAAATATACAAATTACACAATAATCAATGCTATGTTCAAATAATTTTATTGCTGACAATCGTTTCTTCCAAACTATCGTTTGGAATCATTGGAGCATTAGCAATGTTTGTACATATAATTAACCTCTTATTCAACGGAACAATTATATAGATACATGGATATTAATGTTGCTAACAATAGTTTCGTATTTACAGAGTGGAATGGATGCGACGCAGATTTCAAGAGAATTGTACAATAATTAAAATTAAAAATTAAAAGTTAAAAAGGCACAGAGTGGAATGCATGCGACAGAGATTAGTATAACAATTATAGACATTAAGGTAGAAAGTTACTCGTGAAACGAGGACACTAGCAGTACATATGCAAGGGTATAGAGAGTGTGAATGCAATAGGCATATACAGGAAGGAACAAGCAATGGTACTAGGCATATATAATTTCTGCGAGGCAAAGGTATCACATAAAACAACATATGTTTACAAGCAGGCAAAGCTGTTTTTGTATTAAAATTATTACACCCACCATAAACTAATAATTTTAATACAAAAACAGCTTTACCTGCTTGTAACAAATGTTGTTTTATGTGATACCTTTGCCTCGCAGAAATTATATATGCCTAGTACCATTGCTTGTTCCTTCCTGTATATGCCTATTGCATTCACACTCTCTATACCCTTGCATATGTACTGCTAGTGTCCTCGTTTCACGAGTAACTTTCTACCTTAATGTCTATAATTGTTATACTAATCTCTGTCGCATGCATTCCACTCTGTGCCTTTTTAACTTTTAATTTTTAATTTTAATTATTGTACAATTCTCTTGAAATCTGCGGCGCATCCATTCCACTCTGTAAAACTGTTGTTAGCAACATTAATATCCATGTATCTATATAATTGTTCAGTTGAATAGGAGGTTAATTATATGTACAAACATTGCTAATGCTCCAATGATTCCAAACGATAGTTTGGAAGAAACAATTGTCAGCAATAAAATTATTTGAACATAGCTTTGATTATTGTGTAATTTATATTCCGGCTCTGTAAAACATCTCATGTATTTACATTGAGCTATTTTTCTTACTGATAATAAGGTAGTAATAAATTACTGACCTTTCCTGTTTATAGTTGTATATAGTGTATACATAACTATAAATAATATTATTATAATAAATATTCATAATTTCCACTAGACTACACACGACTACAATACTCTAAAGCACCACCATTGAATTTGACTTCAACGCACACAACATATCTTGGTGAAATAAAAAAAAATATATCAACCATAGTTATATGCCAAATCCTCATCATCATTATCATTACTATTTAACCCTTTACATTTACGTTACTCTATATATACTATTGTATTTTTGTGGTAAAGTCTTTACCTCACATAATTATCTCACATGATATCAAATCTATGAGATTTTGATATCATTTATGTTGAGAACAATACCTTAATCTCAGTATGAGTAGCTGGTTACAGCTGGTTTGAACAGAAAGAGGTGAGAGAATTCTGGCCGGATATGGCTGGTTTAAATACTAAAGGGTTAAAGATAGTAGTTTTGAGAGATTTGGCTACTATTTATAGTAGACGAAGCCACCATTTTGAGTTTCTCTTCTTGTTCAATATCAGCTGTTTCTGTTTTCTAAAGTCATCTTCAGTGCAATGAGCATTGACAGGACTATCTTTAGTCCACACTGTTATCTTTGGTGTATCCAAATGTCTCTATATTAATGGTATTACTTGCTGTTTCTTCTAATGCTAAAGCGTTAACAAGTCAGGTGATTATGCTTTGCTCATATGTTATTTTGGGCTAGGTTTCTATGACTGAATAATCTTCCTAATGCTAATCACTCTATAGAGTGTACTAGGAGCTTTATCTTGGTATCAGCACTACTACCTTACAAGATGGACTGGATGCTTTTTATCAAGGCACCAGTAAACCACCTTGCAGGGTGAACTGTGTGCTTTTCATTGTGGTGCCAGCACTACTACCTCATAAGGTGGAGTGGGTACTTTTCGTTGTGGCACCAGCTCTACCACTTTATGGGATGGACTGGGTACATTTCACTGTGGCATCAGCACAACCACCTAACAGGGTGGATTAGGTGCTTTTCAGTTGGAATTTATTCAAGTGTAATTAATAATGTCAGTTAATTTTCTCCAATCAGACACATTCCCTGAGCCCTCAACTCCTGATGAGTTGTAGGAGTGCCATTGTGACATAATCATCATCATCATCATATCATTTTACCTTCCTTTTTTCCATGCTAGCATGAGTTGGACAGATCATTACAGACCATGTCAGTACTTAACTGAAACTACCATCCTCCTAGATAGGCTGAGTAGGATGAGGGGGGGGGGGGGCATTTCTCTCTTACATACATTTTAGTTTTGGCATGGAGATAAAATGATTCAATCAAGAAACTTAGGATTAGAGTTAGGTTTTGAATTTGGTGGAGCTTATCACTCACAAGGCTTGACCTCTGTTGATTTTTACCAGAGAGTAAAAGAAATGAAGAAAGAACTACAGTACTGCACTGGCACTACACACCATGTGTGTTTGTGTGAACACACACACACACATATATATATATATATATATATATATATATATATAGAGAGAGAGAGAGAGAGAGAGAGAGATAGATATGTTTCTTTATTAGCCACAGGGGCACAAAAGAAGGGGACAAATACAAAGGGGGAAGTTTACATACAATAAAAACGTGTAAAATGTTATCACAAATGCAATTTAAAAATTAGTCGATTTTCCCCAATAGTGGGAGACAGTTTATATGGGTAACACATACCCCCGAAAAAATGTGAAACCCTCATCTCCAGGAGTACGAAGAGTTTGTACTCCTTTCCTCTCCTCCTCCTTTTCCTCAACCTACAGGCTGATATAGAGAGAAGGCCCATTCACTCGGGCCATTCTCGCCACTTTCATCCACCTTTCATAAAACTTGCTGGGGTACAGCACCTCTCTCTCCATCCTGATTCTTCTTCCAAAGTGGTATTTGAAAAAAAGAATCAGTTGTTGGCCGGAGAGAAAGGTGTCTGACCTCAGCCCTTTCAACCTTGTCCACCATACAACCTCTTTCGCCATAGCTATCACACAAAGGAAAACCGCCTCTCCTTCGTTTTTGAAGGAGGGTGGCGGTTTGATCATGACAATGGACTCAGTGGTTAACCGGATTGGTCCGACCCACGACAATAGTCGTTCTACATAGTCCCACAGGTCAGTGACGCCCGGGCAGTGTATGAATGCGTGCGCGATGGTTTCTTCGTCTCGCACGCACCTCGGGCGCCCATGTCTGTAGAGCTTGTCTCGAACTGGTAGAGCTCCTCGGTAGCACTGTCAGACCAGCGACTTTTGGAAGTTGTCCATCGGTCCCGAGCGGAAGGTCCTACTGAACAGACTGGCCAGTTCATCTTCCTCTACGCCTAGAGTTTCACCGAGCGCGTCGGCGCACTTGCTGCGGACCAACCCTCTATAGAATGACGAAGTGGAGTCTCCACTGATCGCCGGGTCCGCCTGCCAGAGGGCTGTGAGCACCTGAGCACATTCGATGTGCCAGTCGCCCATTTTCCTCGGTCTTTGCTTGACCCAGGACTGCAGCTCGGTCAGCGAGACGAGTCGTAGGAAGGCTCTCCTCACGAACGGGGCCCACACCGGTTGTCCGGTGAGGAATACGTATAGATGCTGCCGCCTGAGCGCGTGTTTGCGCATCGTCAACCACGGCATCCCCAGCCCTCCGTTAGAAGGGTGTAGGCAGCAGATGGATCTTCTCACCAAAGGAACCCGCCTCTTCCAAATGAATTGGAAGAGCGCACACTCCATTTTGGCGAGCGTTTTGGCTGGACAAGGCACGACGGTCAAGCGGTAGTAGATGGCAGACGCTATAAAAGTGTTCGTCACCTCCGCTCGACCTTTCAAGGATAGTTTGCACTCGGCCCACTTCTGGGTGAGTGCAAACACCTTGGCCGTCACTTCGTTCCAGTTCTTCTCCACCTGGAGGTCTGGACCAAACCAGACCCCGAGCAGCTTTACCGGTCCTTCCGTCCAGCGTCCGACGACGCCATCGGAAGGCATCGGTTTGCTTCTCCACGATCCGAGTTGCAAACCGATGGACTTGTCCCGGTTCAGCTTTGCTCCTGTGAAACTTTCGTATTCCTTCAGTAAGGTGCCGACTTCCTTGATTTGCGAGGCGCTCGACACCATTACTGTCACGTCGTCGGCGTAGGCCAACGCCGCTTTCCGCAGTCCCGGTTCCAGAGGGATGCCCTGCAATAGCTCCAACTTCCGCAGTAGTGGCTCGTGAGTCAGTACGTACAGAAGGGAGGAGAGAGGGCATCTCTGTCGAATGGATCGCGTAATATGGAACGGCTCCGAGAGGTAACCGTTCACCTTGACCCATGAGCAGATGTTGCTGTTGTGCATTGCAGCAATCCAGCCCCTGAACACGGGTTCGAAGCCTGCCGCCTCGAGCACCACATCCAGGTAACGATGGTCAACCTTATCGAAAGCCTTAGACTGATCCAAGTTAATCAGGGCCCCACCGAAGCCGGGTTTACACCCTACCCTCCCTTTGATGTATCGCATGAGGTAGAGGTTGTCGTGTATGGACCTGGTCGGGATTGCGCATGTCTGCGCTTCTCCCACTAGGTTCTCGATGACAAGCGCCAGCCTCTTTGCCAACACCTTGGCCAAAATCTGTAACTCTGTGTTTAGCAGAGTTATGGGCCGGAAGTTGCCTATGTCATCCCCCTTATTCTCGTCCTTCCTGATTAGTGTGACTACGCCCCCGGTTACAGAACTGGGAATTCTCCCGTTCTGTTGCCAGTTGCAGTAGACCGCTTCCAGGAGACTGGAGAATAAGTCTGGCATTGCTACGTAAAATTCGTAGGGTAGACCGTCGAGACCTGGAGATTTGCGTTTGCCGCATTGGCTCAGCACGTCCCCTATCTCAGCGGCTGAAATCGGCTTTTTGCAGAACTTTGCCTCGCTGTCCGAGAGTCGCGGTAGGCCGTCGAGGTATGGACCGAAATCCATAGCCCCTCCCGGCGCGCCGCCCCGCCTGAACAGTTGAGCAAAGTGCCGCTGAAAGGCCACACACATCTGCTTCGGCTCACGTATCACGTGTCCGTTTTGGTCCTTCAAAGACCGAATCATGGACTTGTTGCCACTTTTTGCCTCCGTCACTCGGGCCCAGCTAACAGCTTTGGCTCCCTCGTTTCCCAGAGCACGTATTTTGCTTCTGACAACGCAGCCCTCGTGCTTTGCGTCGAAGAACTGGTCCAAGGCCGTTCTCGTTGCTAGCACGCTGGCTACGTTGCCACTTCTAATTGCCTCTTCTACTTTATCTACCAGTTCCTTCTCGGTTCTATTTCTATCTAACGCTAATTCTTTACTAAAAACTAACGAGTCTAATCTAACTGCCCTCTTGTGAGAGTACCACCATCTGTTGTTGACAATGGCCCCTGTCAAGTGCTGTTTAACTAAATTGCTAATCCGTCTACTGTAGGCTTTGCTTGTCGGTAACGACAAGTTCAGCTTCCAGTAGCCGGGTCCTTGTCTATGGGTTCTATCAAGGTTGGCCATGCAGGTCACTAGTTTGTGATCTGAATAGGCAACCATGAACATTTGTGGACAGCTTAACATGTCCCTATCCTTATTTCTAACTAGAACCCTATCTAGGTACGATCTAGATGTTCCTCTACGATTAGTCCACGTCCACAGTGGCGCAGTCGGAAAATCTAGTCGATATCTATTGGCCAGGTCAAATCGGTCGATTAACTGTTTGAGGCTGTTACACCCCCCCCCCTTTATCGGGACATGCTCCCACATAGTCCCAGCGTGCATCTAGGATTCCATTCCAGCCCCCCACTAAAAGCAAGGAGTGGGACGTTCCCAAAGTCTGGCCGTGGTGTCCCGGATGGGGCATATGTGGCCACCAGCCTGAAGGCTCCACCTTCACTACCGTCAACGTCTAGGACCACCAGTCGACCCTCCGGGTCCAGATGTACCGTCTGTGTTACGAGGCTCAGGTGTTTCCGCAGCAAAACGGCAACTCCGCCCCCACCCCCCGGTTGACAGAGAGATGCGTAGATCTCAAAGTCATCGAAGATGGGGGCCAGCTGTCGCTCGCTGTGGATCCTGGACTCGCAAATGGCTACCACATCCATACTGTGCGACCTGAGGTCGTTTAAGAGTTTGCCCTGTTTCCAGGGCATCCACAGGCCACGTACGTTCACACATCCAACTCTTATATTGGCCATGTTGGTGCTGAAAAGTTAAAAGAGGAAAAGAGATCACTCACCCTTCGTCTCCTGGGGACCAGGCCGCACGATTTCCATGGGGGTGTTGGAGGGGTTGTCTGGATGGGTGGTGGTTTCCGGCGGGGTGGGGACGGAGATGTTTGGTGGGGTGGGGTCTGGTGGGATGGGGGTGTCTGGGGTGGGGAGACATTTAAGAAGGACGCGGTTAAGTGGTTTCACGCAGGAATTCCCCACATCCTTCTCAAATGTTTCTTTTAGGGACCTATAAGTTTGTATAGGGACCCTAATCAGTTTTAGGTTCAGTTTTTTGTTATTTTTAATAGAGTGGGCGAAAGTTTTCCCTTCGGTCTCCATTAGTGTTTTGTTTTCAGTGTTTATGTAAGTGTAAGTGTAATTTTTTTGTGTTGTGTTTGTTTTTGTCTGTAGTTCTTGTGTGTGCTTTCGTTTTGTTGTAGGTATTTTGTTTTCAGGAGGTGGGGGTTTTGTTTGTGATGTTTTTGTTGTTTGTGTTGGTGGTTGTATGTTTGTGGTAGTGTTTGCTGGTTTTTTGCTTTTGTGATGTCTTTTCTTTCTTTTCGAGCGATTGGGTTCTCCCTCGTCTTCACTGGGTGATGGCGAGATAGCCTCATCTGTTGTATCGTCTGTGTGATTGGGGAGGGGTATGTCTTGGGGAGCTGTTGTGTCTGTATGTGATTTTGCAGTGGTTTTAGGTGGAGTGGGGTTGGGTGGGACTGTGTTTGTTGTGGTTATTTTTGTGTGTTGGTGTTGTTGTTGTTGTGGTGGTGTTGGTGGTTGTGTTGTTTTGATGGGTGTCGGCAGAAGAGCCTTTTTTTTTACTCATTAATTTAGGACAGGAAGCCCTCAGGTGACCCCTGCTAAAGCAATGGTAACATGAAGGCCGCCTACCCTCAACCGAAAAGTTTATGTAGGTGAGTCCGTCCAGGAGTACACGTTGTGGGATCATAGCTATTCGCTCTGGGCTCATTTGCACCAGAATTTCAATGCTAGTCCCATTGAATACATCTCTGGGGGACTTTCCTTCTGACAGTATTCTGTCTTCATCAACATTGATGAAGCCGTACAGTATCCACCATATGTTCACCTTTGGTGTGACACTCGGGATTTTGATCTTTTGTGTCCTTTTTCCCATGTATGTAGGAAAAAAGGTGTACAGGTTGGATACAATTGGCGACACAGAGTAATTTTGGGCCGTCAATTGATCCTTCATGAGTACCGAAATACTCCCAAAAAGTTTGCTTCTTTGAATGACTGCAATATCATTCATTGAATTTTTGAAAACCAGTTCAATTTCTTTCTGTGACAATTGGACTGGTTTTCGGGTAGAATTGGAAACTGTCCTAAAAACTATCGTTTTAAGAGCAGTTTCCTTGCGAATTTCTACCGGAGAATTGATGCTGAAAGCACCATTTTTTTCGAAAGTGACATATCTCCTAGCGTTCTTTAAAAGTTGTTCGGCATTTGTTATGTCGAGATATATCAGTTCCTCCTTTTTTTGAACTGTCTGTGCAAAGGAGATTTTGGTTTCTTTGTGGAATTATCAGTGTTGGTGGTGTTGTTATTATTGTTGTTATTCTTGTTGTTATTCTTGTTGTCACTGATGTTGATATTATTCGTATTTTCCTTGGTGTTGGTGTTGGTGTTGTTGTTGTCTTTGATACTGGTGTTATTGGTGTTGTCTTTATTTTTTTCTTCGTTGTTATTGTCATTGTTGTTTTTATCATCATTATTAGTGTTGTTATTTTTGTTGTCATTGAACTGTTTGGTGTCATTTGTGTTGTTTGGATATGAATTTGTTTTTACATTTTCATTTCGTCTTTCCATCTCTATAGTATCTAGGGAAGACGATGTTGACTGTGAGCTCTGTAGTCTTACAGACTCTCCACCACCATTATCGTTGAACGCAGCGTTCATAACGTAATCAAACTTTTTACAATATTTTTTCCAAAATTCGATGGAGAAAAAAATTTTCAAACGAATATTTCGCCCCTGTAGGGGCGAGAATGAGTTGACCCACCACCTGAAGGTCCAGACGGGGGGTCAAGTTACACAATGATATAAAATTTAACTGAAAACTCACGTTTTTTTCTTACATAAAATAACGGAAACTTCTCCGCGAAGTTACACACGTCTGATAGAGAGAGAGATAGATAGATAGATAAATAGACAGATATCAATATATGTATCTTCTTCTTCACTTACTTATTCCTGAGAGGGTTGTGGGGGCAGAGTCTTTAAACACTCCTTCCAGCAGGTCCTGTCAGAAGCAGTCATCTTCAAGCGAGACCAGCCAAGCTCATGCATCTTATCCAATCATCTTTCTTGGGATCTACCCCTGGATCTCCTGCCGCTTGGTTTTGCCGGTAAAATCTGTTCAGCGATTCTTTCCTGAAACATTCTATCCACATGCCTGTAATATCGGAGCTGTGATCTTTCAATTCGGAGAAGAATCGGCTCTACCTGATCTCCAAGCTACACATTCTATTAAGTAATATTACTCCAAACACCCTTCAGAGGAACCCCATTTCAGCCACTTGTATTTGCGATTGTATTCTTTCAGTTATTACCCAAGATTCATGTTCATAGGTAAGGGTTGTCACAAATACTGAATTGAAGATAGCAAGTTTGGCTTTTACACCTAACTCCATTCTTCTGATTACAGAATGCTAAAGCTGGGGAATTACTGTACCAGCTCCTGCAATTCATGCACTTAATTCAACCTCCTGCTTTCAATCATAGCATCCAGATACTTTAACTTCTACACCTTATATTCTAAGGTAAAGGCACTTAACTAATGATGGAGTCATACAGGTGTCGTCCTGACTCACACCAGGCCTTGGGCATTCCAAACCTGGCAGTGCCCATCCTTCTCCAGGCTGGAGAACAGCTGATTTCTTCCAGAGAATGAGAGAGACACAGAGAAGGGGTGGGGGTAAAAAATCGAACCCAGTACTAGATTGATAATTTATAGGACTGAGCCCTGATGAACACTTACCTGTACATTGAATTCTTAACTAAATACATTAATTACCTTCTCTCATTTTACTGACAATGCCTCTGTATATAGCTTGCATTGCTCTTATAAGCCATTCCTCTACACCCAGTTTCCTTAAAGACCACTAGATGAGAGACCATGGTATTTTGTTAAAAACCTTTTTCAGATGTAGAGGGGCTAGGTATAGTAGCTAACACTTAACTAGGGATTTCTCTTGTAGTTGTCTCATTATAAAAGTGCAGCTGTGGTACTCCTTCCTGAAGCAAAGCCAAACTGCATTGCAACTATTTGACTCTTTCCCTACTTAGGTAATACTAACACTTTTTTCATAACTTGATCTCTCAGTTTTTTGCCTCTGTAGTTGTTCCTTTCTAGAGCATCACCTTTTCCATTGTAACAATTGATGAGTATACTGCTATGCCTGTGATTGGGTATAACCTCATCATGTATTACTTGACTAATTATGCAGGTAATTAGCTCGACACCTACTACCCCTAGTAATTTCAAAATCTCAGCAACTATTTCTGGTAAGACCACCAACTTTCCCATTTTTCATTTTCTGGTTGCCTCTTTGACCCTATAACTGTTTATTTTGATAGTTGGCTCTTTTGTTGAGTTTACTGAGAGTAATCCTTTCTTACCTTCTCCACATTCATCAACCTCTCATAGTAGCATTTCCAGGCTTCTTTCTTTTGAGCATCAGTGAGGCTTAGTGCACCAAAGTAATTTCAAACACATTTCTCTGCAACAACATTCTGATTTGCATTGGTACATTGCTTTGCGAATACAAGCGTCTAGAATGGGATTCATCCAAGAGGTGTTTGGATTAACGTTACTCGATAGAGTGTGTAACTCAGAAATCAGAGAGGCACTCCAGGTAGAGTTACTACTTCTCCAAATTGAGAGATCACAGCTCTGATACTAAAGGCATGTATATTTATATGAAGGCATATATAATATAATCACAGCATAAAATACTCAGAGTAGAGCATTTCCACAAACTTGTAAAGTCGAACTGTTGGCAGAAGGGACTTTACTGCCGACTAATTATTGAACTGGTTGGCAGTGAAGGGGCTTCTGGTTAAGCAGCTAGTGAGACCTGGACTTTAGGGGAAGATTGTTCCTCCTTACACTTTGTGAATGTTTGTCAAACAATAAACAACAATTCAACAAAACAATATTTGTTGTTATTTTGTGTATAGCATAACTAAAGCTTTAAAAGCAAGGCTTATATATGTATATTATACATATATATATTGTATATGTAGTGGGATTTCAGACAGACAGGCAAAGTAAGTATTTAAGCTTTGTATGTGACAGATGCACAGGAACAGTGAGCAACAAGAGCTCACATGAAACAAGTTCTATCAAATGCTCAGATGTTCCCTTAGGGGACCAAATTAACAGTGAAGGAGAGATTGTTTTGAAAGTACTTTAGTCAAAGTGAGGACTGATTGGAAATAAATCTGAGAGCTACTACCACTGCTGGCTACGAAAGGTCTCCCTCAGAGTGAAAGGCAGATTGTATGATGTACATGTATGAATGGAAAAGCTGCATGAAAATGAGACTTGGTTTTGAGTGTGGAAGACTTACAAAATTCAGAAAGAAATGATGGAAGGATATTTTGATGATTGGGTGACAGTAGTATACATGAATGACAAAACCAAGCCCAAAATGAAGCATATGAGCAAGACATAGTCATCTGACCTGTCTGGCCTCATAACTTGACAACTCATCTAACCTATGCAAACAAGGAAAATAGGCATTAAATGCTGGTGGTGATGATGATGATGATGATGATGATGATTAAGCAGTGCACTGAAGTTACATCTATATATGTTCAGTATAGAGGTAACCAAAACGGCATAAATGTGTATATAAATTTATACATTTTTAGTGTATAGATACATAAACATGCCAAATATATGTATTTCTCTCTAAATTGAAAAAAAGGATAAACACCTTTAATTGTTTCAGCTCCCTCCCCTGAATCCCTATTTTCCACACACCCTATTCAACCCATATATATACAAGGATGGAAAGCTGGACATGCTCCACACCTACAGTCATGTCATCATGACAAAAAGCACTTGGGCCACATAGTAGGGTGGTTGTGCTGATGACACAACAAAAAGCACCCAGTCTACCTTAGCGGATAACAGTGCTGAGTGGAAAGCACAACAAAAAAACACCAAGTCGACCTTGTAATGGTGGTTGTGTTGGTGACATTACAAAAAGTACTCAGTCCAGACTGTAAGGGTCCACCCTGTAATGATGGTTATGCTGGTGACACAACAAAAAGCACCCAGCCCACTCTGTAGGTGGTCATGTTGGTACCATAAGGAAAAAGCACCCAATCCGTCCTGTCAGATGCTCATTTTGGTGCCACCATAAAAAACATCCAGTTCAGGCTGTAATGAGGTCAACTTTAGGAAGGGCATCCTGCAGTAGTATCTAATTTAGAAACAGTTTTGTATAAACCAACTATAGTCACCTGACCTGACTTATCTCAAAGCATGACGACCCATCAGACCCATGCAAACATGGACAATAGACGTTAAATGGTGATGATGACAATGATATATATATATATAAAAGAGGCAGAATTTTGCTGGTGAACTCTTCCAATTTAACTTGTTTCCATACCCACTCTACATTTCATCATACATCAAGTACTACTTTGCTTTATGGTCTTTATGGTCTTAGCACCACCTACAGCCCAACAGAACTAATTTTTTAGTTACACCAACACTGCCTTAAATATACTCTTTTACCTGCCCCATCCATCCGGCTGAGGCCATGTGGGGGCACCGATATGCTTGTATTTTTTTTACTAAATCTACTAATTAACTAATCTATATATATAAAAGCAAGTCGGTCTGTGTGTGTGTGTCTGTCTGTGTACAAATACTAGGCTCCTTTTAACTTTTGAAGTACTAGGCCGATTTCAACCAAATTTGGCACACATGTTGCTTATATGCCAGAGCAGGTTTTGGACAAAAACAAATTCGAAAAAGAAAATCGATATTGGGGCCGAAAAATCGATTTTGTGTGTGTATCTGTCTGTGTACAAATACTAGGCTCCTTTTAACTTTTGAAGTACTAGGCCGATTTGGCACGTGCTATTGAGGCGACCTCTCCTTGGCTAGCCAATTAGCTGACATAAGCTGACATGCACTCAGAAATTGCTAACTAAGCCATAAACGACCTTGAACAATTCAGGCTGTCATTCATTTCCCGAGCAACGCCGGGTACATCTGCTAGTTAATTATATTAACAGACCACTCTCACCCATGCACCCACCTACATGCATACATAGACACACCAACATGACCATAGACAAATATACACATTTAATTTTACTAATGCTACTATTCCAGACCTGGATTATATTACACATGGATACATACAGTCATACAAGCTTAAGCACACATGCATAATCAAACTCACATACACAGACTAATAACTGGATAAACTCACCTAAACACACAAATGTGTATACACATGCATATATAAAAACACATAAAGAATTCACAGACACACATGTGTATACACACAAAAATACATTAAAAATTCAAAGATGCACACACTTCCATCAATGATACACAAATAATTCAAACACACAGAAGAAATAATAATTTCTACTTTAGGCACAAGGCCAGCAATTTGGGGAGAGGGGAAAGTCAATTAAATCGACCCAGTGCATTACTGGTGCTTTATTTTATCGATCCCGTAAGGATGAAAGGCAAAGCTAACCTCGGTATGATTTGAACTCAGAAAGTAAAGGGCCATAACTCAATGCCGCAAAGCATAAGGTTTTGTGTAGGACAGGACAAAGGAGAGACAAAATAACAAATCAGTCACTGAGGAGGTCATAAAATGTGTGACGGAAGGGCTTTGACAATATATAAACAACCATCCAGTTATTGAACTAAGCAACCGGAAATTTATAATAAATTGAAGTGAAAATCAAAAGGTGCGTGTGTTTTTATTGGCGGCATGATGCTCCCAAAATATAACAATATCTGTTTCAACACGTTTTCAGATAATCTTGCAAAACAAATTCAAATGCGAAGTATATAAAGTACACACACACACATCAAATACTTCGAATTGTAACACATGTTATATATATATATATATATATATATATATATATATATATATATATATATATATATATATAGGAACCAGTAAGACCCCGACAGCTGAGCTCAAGCCGTTTCGACGGCTAATTCTGAATTAGCCGTCGAAACGGCTTGAGCTCAGCTGTCGGGGTCTTACTGGTTCCTATTACCCACTCTACTACCTCAAGTATTGAGTACTTTGGTGCGTTATGGTCCACCTGGTTCCTTACCACATTTCCTTCGTTATATATATATATATATATATATATATATATATATATATACATGTAAAGTTATATTTAAAATTGTTGGGTTACAACTAGTAAATATTTATAACTGATATAAAAGCACTCGACAAATGAGTGAACCTCTTCAAATGAAGTTGATGTTTATTACGATATGTCGAATATATTTATCTATAAAACTGTTTATATTGTATTTTGTCTGATGAAGGCATAGCATATTGTTAATATGATATCCCCGAAATATATATAATGAAATAAATATGGTTTTATAAATATAGTTTTCCATTTATTTAATATTGTATATATATATATATATATTCCATATCAGGTAGACGCGCGCCATCATCCACTTTTCTAAAAAGCAAATCATACACAAAACGCCAGCACGTTTTGCAAGAGATGTCAACATGAATGGACCTGTTATTTTTATCTAAAAACATTTTTTCCAATTCCATCCCGCCCGTCCCCTCAATCTATTTTATTTGTCATTCTTTCTTCTGATGAAAGACTAGCGTCCGAAACGTTAAGACTCTCTTCCTGGTATATCAAGCGTTAACCTAATATATACCTTCCATATACTGTACCGATTGTGTTGTTATTTCTGTTTACCTTTTACACACACACACACACACACACACACACACACACACACACACACACACACACACATATATATATATATATATATATATATATATATATAGGAAAAAGTATGATCCCGACGGCAGAGTTCAGGCCGTTTCGACGACTTGACCTCTGCCGTCGGGGTCATACTTTTTCCTATTTCCCACTCTACTACGCTAAGTATTGAGTACTCTGGTGCGTTATCGTCCATCTGGTTCCTTACCACATTTCCTTTGTTATATATATATATATAAGAATCTTGCTAAACAAATTCAGAAACGAAATATATATATATATCTATATATATAAAGGGAAGATGGACATTGTTTAGTGTACCGAACTTGCTTGCTACACCGTTCATCCAATTTTCATGAAACCTCACACATATATAAAACTCAACGCGTAGAGTGGAATAGGCTACTTGAAATTTTCGAAAAATCGATAATCGGGCCCTATGACAGAATGTTTTTCGATTCCAATGAAATTTTATGTGAATTCGAACACAAGAACTCTTAGTTTACATCTGGCGCAATAAAAATAAATTTCATATGCCCATATAAGGACGTGCGTTATTGATTGGACGGCCAGCTGCATGTCTTCTCAGCTGTCTCAGTAAACTACCGACCATTAAAGAGTTTATCTTTTCATATTCCACCTTATTCAAGTGGAAATACAGTATTATCCCTATCTGAAAAGGGAACCAAATTTAATGGTGTCTTTTGTGAACCTAAAAGCTGTGAGTAAATTTTCAAACAGTCTTAAATAATCATGCTTTTTTTAAAAAAAATTACTAAATAATACGTTGAACAAGTTGTGTTGTACACATACAATACAAGTAAAAAAATTTACGTCGTACCAATGTTTTCCTTTTTTAAACAAAAGATTCTAAAAAATTACTTAATTTATAATACAGTCTTTTGCACAGGAAGTGAGTAACTTTTCGGGTGTTTAAACGTAAGTTCACCAGGGTTTGTGTCTTCATTATTAGCCCACCTCTAATGGCATTTTTTGTTCTGCTTACGACTAAATGTTATGAGCGTATTTGCAATTAATTGCGCACACGTGCACACCTGCATGCAGATAGACACTGACAGCCAATAAAAAATCCATAACTTGCTTATTAAGATATCGATCAAAAAGAGAGATTGAATGTACTTTAGAACATTTTTTGAATATATTGTTCTTTTTGGCATGATATGTCAGAAATATAGCTACTATACACTTTGGTTATTTTTTGTAACTAAAAAACGGTTCCTTTTGGGTGGATACTTAGCGAGAAAAATCCTAGGGTTTTGGACAAGTTTGTTTCAGGCGCTGTATAGACGCCTATTTTGTCACACCTTGGTCATGAATTCGTATTCTTTTCCAATAGATATTTTCCGCTCTATAAGGCTCACCAGGATATAAGGCGTATCATTTAAAATCAGGTCCGCGCAACGGCATGTAAGGCCAACCAGAAAATGCTATCTTCTTTACTTTTAGTTTAGATCTATTACTTCTGTTAGAGCCGTGATTGATTACCATTGTATTATTTATACATAAGGCTCACCGGAGTATAAAGCGCAGAGCTGTTTTTTTTATTAAATTTAATTATTTTAAGTGCAATTTATAGACGGGAAAATTCGGTAAGTTATTGTAATCATATTTCCAAACCTTCCCATTCACCAGTAACCATGCTAACGAATCTGGTGTCATCTCTCTCTGTATTTAATCACCTCTCTCTAACCTAACAGCTTCGTTACACGTCGTTATGCCCACACGGAAACGTTCAAGACTTACCTCCAAAAAAGGTACAGTTATTGCTTTGAGACAACGAATTAGGCGTTCTCAGGTATGAGTTCATTCACAATTGATTAATCCTTTATGCAATATTCTCCCTTAATGTTAGCAAGTACTGCGTTTATCCTAACTGTCACCACTTTTAAGCAACTACAACATTCTAATCGTAGTTATATTAAATTTATTGTCTTACCTTGATTCCCTTTTGTTCATGTTAGACTTTTCTCATTTACTATTGACACTGCCATTGGCTTAGCTAACCAGTAGAATTAATTAATTTTCTCTAGGAAACACCTGCTGAGCGCGAATCTCGACTCACTGATAGACGTCTTTCCCGGCTGGTTGAGTCACCAACATCACGTACGACAAGGCTTGCTGATGTTCGCCTTCGTCGGTCGCCAACAAGCGCTGACGGAGGAATCACCAACATTCCGTCAGACGAGGCTTGAGGCTGTGGCAAAGGGCAATAACCCTAGATACAATTTTGATCAACTTTTTTTCACCTATAGCAAATTTACCGGGACAGGTTTTTAGCTACTCAAATCTACTTCAGAGATCACGCATTGATGTAAAAAATCAATAAAACTGAAGCGGGGCTCGACTTTGCGCAAAAAAACAAGGCAAACTTACACATGGGAAAACTTTTTACAGGAACGTCCTATATTCTTGAAAACTGTCACAAAAGACTCGCCATTATGCCGCGGTTAAGATAAAGGCCCTTTTAATTCTTCTTCTGCACATGTGAGCGCAAAAATTGTAAAAAAAAAAAACCCTGAAAGTAATCGACATTTTCACCCTGCTTTAAATTAACTGAACATTCAATATCAAGCGATTTTGACTTCCGTCAGTCGTGCAGAGAACAATTTCAACGATACACTGTGTAACTACAATTAATAAATTACACACCTGTGTCTACTAACCTATTTTTTTCCATTGAAGTTCGAAGTTTTGAACCTGTGATGCGCGGGAAGTAACTTTCACACATTCTAACAGACCAAAGGTCGACTTACACCCGGGCAACGCCGGGTACTTCTGCTAGTATATACATATAATAAACAAAGACAGTTACATTAGTCCATCCCTAATTATTTTATTATACGTATTTCGAAGATGTATAGATATGTATAACACAAGTCAAAACATGTTCTCTTCAGATTTTAAAAGTATTTAAAATGATATTAACAAGAATGATGATATTGTATTGTTTGTACTGAAGTTGGTATTGTGTGTTGACAGAGGTCACCAATATAGAAGTATATAAAATGATAATAACGAGAATATGTAACAATAATGTATTTGTTTGTACTTGGAAAGGTATGGTTTGTTATATCAATACATGTAAGGTGAATTGAGGTTCGGCTGTAAGTCTCAGGTTCTATTGTTCTTTGGAAAGAATATTTCCATATCACATTTAAAGGCAATGGCTGTGGTAAATAATAATAATAATAATGATATCATTTATTAGCCACCAGGGCCGACATGTAGGGGACAATACAAAGACAGGGACAGTGGGGTTTACAATAAGGTGGAGTAAAAGTGCACAATGGCAAGACTAATTTAACAATGAAAATATAAAAATATAAAATAAACTATGCATAAATATAACAAAATAAATTCCCCGATAGGGGGTGTACGACCCTGGGGTGCTTCAGGTACCCCACCAATCCTGAACCACCCTGCGCTTCTGGGGCACCCAGGGAGAGCACCCCTCTCCTCAAGTTAGCCAGCCTATAGGCGCATGGTCAGAGTAGGCCCATTCACACGAGCCATTCTCGCCACATTCACCCACCTTTTAGCAAATGTACTGGGGGGCAGCACTTCTCTCTCCACCCTCACCTTCCTTTCCAGGTGAAACTTGAAGAAGTTGATGAGGGATTGGCCGAAGAGAAAAGTGTCTGTCTTTAGTCCTTTTAACCTGGTCCACCATATAATCTATTTCGCAACTGCCACCAGACAGAGGAAAATTTCCTGCTCTTCCTGACCTAAGGAAGGCGGTGGATCGATCTTCACTATGGACTCGGCCGATAGCCGGATTCGTTCCACACGCGACAGTAGCTGTTCGACATAACTCCACAAGTCAGTAATGCACGGACATTGGACAAGTGCGTGCAGAACTGTTTCGTCGTTCTGTGCGCATCTTGGGCAGGTCCGTCTGACAGCACTTCCGTGCCTGTAGAGTTTATCCCGAACCGGCAGTGCCCCCCGGTAGCACTTCCAAGCGAGGGATTTCTGGAAATTGTCCATAGTCCCCGGCTCAAAAGTCCTCCGGTACAGACTGGTCAGTTCGACTTCGTCGAGGCCCAAAGCTTCTCCGAGTGCGTCATCGCACTTGCCCACCACTAATCCTCTATAGAACTCGAGAGTGGAAGTTCCACTGATCGCATTGCCCGCTTGGTAGAGGGCAGTGAGTGCCTGGCAACATTCCAGGTGCCAGTCACCCAGTCTCGGTCTCTTCTTGACCCAGGACTGCAGCTCAGTCAAAGAAATGAGCTGCAGAAAGGCCCGTCTGATAAACGGCGACCACACCTGTTCACCGTTGAGGCAGAATATCTGGAGATGTCGCAGCCTCAACGCATGTCTGCGCACCATTAGCCACGGCATGCCCAGCCCTCCGCGTAGAGGTTGCTGGCAGCAGATGGACCGCTTCACCAACGGAACTTGTCCCCTCCACAAGAATTTGAAGAGGAGCCGTTCCAGCTTGACGAGGCGCGGACGGGGGCAAGGCACGACGGTCAGGCGGTAGTAGATGACGGACGCGATGTACGCATTCGCCACATCCGCGCGACCTTTCAGTGATAGCTTCCTCCCAGCCCATTTTTGGGTGAGACTGGCTACTCTGCTCGGTACCTCGTCCCAATTCTTTTCCACCTGGAGGTCTGGTCCGAACCAAACCCCGAGCAACTTTACCGGTCCGTCCGTCCAGCGCCCCACGACGCTGTTGGACGGCATGGGCTTGCCTCTCCAGGTTCCGAGCTGCAAGCCCACCGACTTTTCCGGGTTAAGTTTAGCTCCTGTCAACCTTTCATATTCCTTCAATAAGGTGCCGACCACCTCGATTTCTGAGGTGTTCGCCACCATCACGGTGATGTCGTCCGCATAAGCCGACACCGCCTTTCCACGTCCCGGTTCGAGCGGGATGCCCTGCAACAGCTCCAGCTTCCACAGTAAAGGCTCGAGAGTCAATACGTACAGAAGGGAAGAGAGAGGGCACCCTTGACGGACCGATCGTGAGAGCCGAAATGGTTACGAGAGGTGGCCATTAACCTTGACCACCGAGCATGTGTCGCTGTGCATTGCAACGATCCAGCTTCTAAAGACAGGGCCGAAGCCAGCTGCTTTGAGGACAAACTCCAGATACCGATGGTCGACCCTATCGAATGCTTTCGATTGATCTAAATTGATCAGTGCCCCACCGAAGCCAGGTTTACACCCTACCCTCTCTATGATGTATCGCATGAGGTGGAGATTGTCGTGTATGGACCTGGCTGGGATTGCGCAAGTTTGCGCCTCCCCAACCAAATCCTCCACGACAAGCGCCAATCTCTTTGCTAACACCTTGGCCAAAATCTTAAACTCTGTGTTGAGCAGAGTTATGGGCCTGAAGTTGTCTAATGTATCCCTCTTGTTCTCGTCTTTCCTTATCAGCGTCACCACTCTCCTGCTCACAGAACTGGGAATACTCCCATTCTGCTGCCAGTTGCAGTAGAGTGCTTCGAGGAGTTCGGAGAACAAGTCTGGCATATTTACGTAAAGCTCGTAGGGCAGGCCATCCAAACCGGGTGACTTGCGCCTCATGCAGCCGACAGGGGCGTCCTGAATTTCGGCTGAAGTAATCGGCCTTTCGCAGCGCTCAGCGCCGACCGTCGAGATGCACGGCAAGCCGTCAAGGTAGGGACTGAAATCTGCTACTCTCTCTGACTCGCCACTCTCTCTGAACAACCAAGCAAAGTGCTGGCGAAAGGCCTCACACATCCGCTTGGAATCGCTTATCTCGTGTCCGTCTCGGTCCGCCAACGACCGAATTGTGGTTTTATTACCACGCTGCGCCTCCGCCACGCGGGCCCATCGAACAGCTTTAGTTCCCTCGTTTCTCAGCGCACGCGCCTTAGCTCTGACAATGCAACCTTCGTATTTGGCATTGAAGAAATGGTCTAATGCCATTCTCGCCGCTAGCACCTCAGTTGCGATGCCACTACAAATAGCCTCGTCTAACTTATCTACCAGCTCCCCCTCCTTTCTATTTTTCTCTAACGCTAGTTCTTTGCTGAACTCTATCGAAGTTACTCTAATCTCTCTTTTGAGAGCCCTCCACCATCTGTTGTTGATGATCCCCCTGTCAACTTTTGCTTAACTAAATTGTTGACTCGGTCCCTGTAAGCCTTACGTGCCGGAAATGACATGTTCAGCTTCCAGTAACCCGGTCCTAACCTACGCGTTTTATTTAGGTCGACCGTACAGATCACAAATTTGTGATCTGAATAGGCGACCGTTTTAAAAAGTGGACAGCCCACACTATTTCTATCTATTTTCCTAATGAAGATCCTGTCTATATACGATCTAGATGACCCCATTCGGTTGGTCCATGTCCATACTGGCACATTGGGGAAATCTAGTCGATACCTGTCAGACAGTTGGAACTGGCTGAGTAGGTGCTTGAGGCTTTTTCACCCCCCGCTCCTATCGGCTACTCCCACACAATCCCAGCGTGCGTCTAAGATGCCATTCCAGTCCCCCGCTAACAGTAAAGGGCGAGACGTACCCAGAAAGGTCTCCAGGCGCCTAAAGAAGTCAGGTCGTCCAGCCCCTGTAGGGGCGTAGACGGCCAGCAGTCTAAAGGCACCACCTTCGTTACTGCTCACATCCAAGACCACCAACTTACCGTCCGGGTCCCGGAAGATCGACCTTACCTCGAGATCCAGTCCTTTCCTAAACAGCACTGCCACCCCACCCCCCATTCCCGGCCTGCTAACAGATGCGAAGATCTGATAGTCGTCGAAAATGGGGGCTAGTGCGCGCGTGTCGGAAATTATGGTCTCGTTTACGGCAATCACATCCATTTCCAGCGACCGGAGGTCGTTGAGCAGGCGACCCTGCTTCCAGGGTGACCCCAGGCCGCGAACATTTAAACTTCCTACTCTTAATATGGCCATATTGGTAAGCTAAGAGAGAGAGAGGGAAGGTTTACTTACCTCCCGGGTCTTGTGAAGGTCGGGTGGTTCGACCTCCATGGTTGGTGGGGTTTCTTTTGGGAACCCCTTTAAAAGTCTTGATGTGGGTTTCACATTCGGGGTTCCCACGTCTTGAGGAAAGCTCTCTCGAATTTCTTTGAAGGAATTGAGTGACATTCGGACCAGAAGCAAATCTTCTGGCACGCAAAATGTGCTCATTTCAAAAATCTCTCCCTCTGTTTGAATGTCCTCGCTTCGCGCTAAGAGGGCCATCAGTTTATCGTTGGCCCTTCTGACAAGCACGAAGTTTTTAACATTTTGTTGGTGTGGTTTTATTTGTTTTCGTTTTGGTGAAGGTGGTGGCGATGGTTTTGGTGGTGTTGTTTCGGGTATGTCTATGTTTGTTGTAGGTGTGGTGTCTGCAATTTCAGGTATTTGTGTGTTTATTTGTACTTGTGTATGTTTAGGTTGTTTGCGTTTCGGGAATTGTGGAGGTGGTGTCGATGTTGCTGTTGGTGATGATGTTATTGGGGAAGTGTTTGCGTTAGTGGTGTCTGTATTTTTTGTTGTGTGTGTTTTTGTGTTTTGTTGGGGCTTTTTTTTTTTTTTGTGAGTTTTCTCTGTTTTTTTGCACTTTTGGGTTTTCCTTCATCTTCGCTGCTGGAAGACAAAGGGTCTGTGTCTGTGAGTGTCTCTGTGTCTGTGTGTGCGTTTATTGTTTTGTCTATGTGTATAATTGGGGGGGGGGGGAGTGGGAGAGATTTCCTCGTTTTCTCCTTGGATTGGTTTTGGTGTTGGTGGTGATCCGGCTGCTTTTGATGTTGGTGTTCGTGTTTTTGTTGATGTTGTTTTTGGTGGTGGTGGTGGTGGTGGTGCAGCTTTCCGTGCTGACACTGGCGTTGGCAACAAAGGAGGTTTGCGACCCCCTGCATTTTTGCGCTGAGGGCAGAAGGCTTGAAGATGCGTTGCTCCCCGCAGACGAATCAGCGTGGCCTTCTTCCGTCAATCATTAGTTGGATTGTTGTCCCGTCCTGCAGGCGGGCAAAATCCGGGATGTTATTCATATCCTCCGGTTTCATTTGGAGAAGAATCTCCAAATCCATTCCGGACCAGTCCTCTCTCTCTGTCCTTTTGATGTCCAGGAGGGTAGTGTCTGTCCCCTCCTCGATTACGCATCCCGGCAGCCACCATATGTTCATTCCTGGTGGGATGATGGGAATGCGTACCTTCACTGTCCTTTTACCCATATAGGATGGATGCATGATAATGCGTTCCGTTCTGCAGGGGATCACCGAGTGCTTAATAGCGAGGGCCTCGGTTTTGAACAGTACCGAGATGGTACCGAACTGTTTGCCTCTTGCTTTGTACTCTATGTTACTTCCGATGTACTCCAAAGCAGCCTCTACCTCTGCTTGGCTCGCAAGTTCCACTTTTCGTGTCTGCACCGAAATACATCGAAAGAACACTGTCCTCCTTTGCATGGCCGCTATTGCCTCGTCCGGGATGGTCAGGTTTGCCCAGGACTTCTCCCGTTTAATTAGCCTCCACGCTTTGGCCAACTGTTCGTCTTTATCGCTAATATCAATATCAATATTCAATAAGCGCTTTGTTTTTGCTGCTGCTGCAGCAAATGTGGTGTTTGTGATGCTCTTGTTGTTGTTGTCATTCTTGCTGTTGTTATTAGGTGTTGCCACCGCCATCCTTGTTTATATTGAAGCTGTCGGTGTTATTGTCGTTATTGCTCTGAGTTGTTGTTGTTGTGGTGGTGGTGGTGGTGGTGGTGGTGGCGGTGGTGGTGATGTCGTTTTCAGATGATACTGCTGCTATCGCAGAAGGTTGTGGTGGTAGCTTTTGAGTTTTGCCTTCACATTCAGTAGAGTGGATGACAATAATAATAATAATAATTGTTTCTACTTTAGGCACAAGGCCAGCAATCATCCAGTGCATTACTGGTACTTTATTTTATCGACCCCGTAAGGATGAAAGGCAAAGTCAACCTCGGCGGGATTTGAACTCAGATCATAAAGGGACGTAACTATGCTGGAAAGCATGGCGTCCGACCCTCTACCGATACTGCCAATAATAATAATGAAATATTGTGTACAGTGCTCGGGTGTACTACAACTCATCAAAAAGTGTATGTATAGTACATAGGGTAATGTACAAACATCAGGAAAATGAACAGTGCATGAGTCATGATACACACATGTGTGCATGTGTATGGAAGGGGTACATCAGGTGTAGTTTTGGCGTATTTCGGGAAGCATGAGTGTCTTAAAGGATGCAGTGTCTCGGCAGCTAACAACTGACGCAGGCAGTTTGTTCCATGCCTCAGCAACTCTGAGCGTGAAAAAATGTTTACAAAAGTCATGGGAGCTGTGCTGTTTTCTGATTTTGTAGGCATGTCCACATGTGTTAGACACATGGAGATCAAATAGCATCACACGACTTTACAACGTTTTTATATGATTTATTAACAAAGGTTGAAGTGAGTAGAGCTGGATTAAACTGGGCTGGCATGCCAAAACAAATGAACAAACAAATTAAGATTACAGAAGGCACTGTCTACTGGCTGAAGTGTTAGCCAGGCCGTGGTTACACTGTTGAAGTTACATGTTGGGCAATGTTTGCGGAGCAAAAGAAGAATTGGTGTTTATCTTACCACAGTTGATGCGCAAAGAGAATTAGTTTATTAAAAGAAGCGGGAAATTTTCGGTTTGGGCGGAAGTTGAAAATACATATCCGTGCGCGGGTCACGATTGGCTTAACTTAGCCAATTACGCAGGGACGGGTATCAATGCACCAAAGGAAAGTAGCTTGCTACAAGATAAAATCCACATATGATGTAGATATCATTTGATATGCATATCAAATGATGTCTACATCATTTGATATGCATATCAAATGATGTCTACATCATCTGTGGATTTTAGATGAAGAGAACATGTTTTGACTTGTGTTATACATAGCCATATTCGAAATAGGTATAATAAAATAAATAGGGATGGACTAAAGTAACTGTCTTTTGTTTATTAAGAGATACGGCCCTTTATGGTCTGAGTTCAAATCCCGCTGAGATTAACCTTGTCTTTCATCCTTACGGGGTCGATAAAATAAAGCACCAGTAATACATTGGATTGGGATAATTGTTGGGCTTGTGCCAAATGTAGAAACAATTATTATTATACCAAAACTCCGGATAAACATGTATCGTTGAGTGCTTAGCTTCTGTTACATAAAAGTCGGCTGATTCTAAATCAACTAATCTCTTTAATTGAACAAATATATATATATATATATATACAAAATTAAGATAAATTAAAGTGAATTTAATCTAAATCAAAATTATGGGTGTCATGCCAGAAAGGCATGCGCCATATCACCCGTAAAATAAGCTCCAAGATTCTAATGAATAGGTCCGAGCATTTTATAACAACTAGGTGGTTTACCATTCGATTAATTGGTAAAATATATTTCTTTAATGGAATATATACAGGGAAGATTAATCATATTATAAGGTATCTATTTTTGAAGTTCTAGTTAACTTTATTTAGTTACCTACCTAGCTATGTGTGCTTGCACACTTGTAAAAATTATCCCCTGTGATTGTTTCATATGTTTATTTATATGTTAATCAATTTCTAGTTGTTATATATATATATATATATATATACATATATCTTAACTATAATAAAGGGAGGAGTGCGGGACTCCGTCCAGAATATATTTTTTTACTCCGTTTGTAAAATAAGTTGGATTACTTTGAATAAATGATTGTTTCTACGTTAGGCACAAGGCCAGCAATTAGCCAGTGCATTACTGGTACTTTATTTTATCGACCCCATAAGGATGAAAGGCAAAGTTAACCTTGGCGGGATTTGAACTCAGAATGGCAAGGGCCGTAACTCTATACGTCAAAGCATGGCGTCCGACCCTCTACCAATACTGCCAATCCACCGATAAATAATTAATGAATATTACATAATTTATGTGCTAAATTTCGTGGCTGTTGATTAAATATATTTTATAGCTTATTTAATGATTCACTTCTTTAAAATTTTCAAATGACAACACTTCCGGTTAGCGGCCGTTATATTATAACACTTATAAAAATATCGCATATATTTCCGTCGCTAATTTTCTCCTAATACAATTTATATATAATATCGTCTTTTTAAAATGTATCATGGATTACGTTACTGATTACATAAGACAGTGTAACACAGTCTTCGTTCAATTTCTGTGTATATTGTCAATTACGATTTTATTTGATGTATCATATCTACATGTATATAGTAATAAGAACAAAGTGGAGATGTTACATTGGAGATTTATTGCTCAATCCTGGTTACAAATGTTTCTCGTGATCTGGGTTGACACCCCCAGACCAGACACCAAGCCTGTCTGATCCTCAGACTAGTGTTAACACAACAAAAATCACATCTGTGGACGAACCAGCAAAAACACAAACAAGCATATAGAATGACAAACACACGGGCCTAGAATTCAACGGACACACCTATCCCGAGCATTACAAGAAAAAACCGTTATAAACAAAAACAAAAACAAAATTAACGGATATAAATAAATAATTGTTTCTACTTTAGGCACAAGGCCAGCAATTACCCAGTGCATTACTGGTACTTTATTTTATCGACCCCGTAAGGATGAAAGGCAAAGTCAACCTCGGCGGGATTTGAACTCAGATCGTAAAGGGACGTAACTATGCTGGAAATATACAATGTGTCTGTGATTGTGTATATATTCATTATTTATTTATATATATATATAATATATATATAATGTAGGAGGTGAGTTTTATTGTAGTACAATAAAGCAATGCAGATATCGGATAAGAAGCACTCTACAGTTTGTAGGACTGGAGTATACATAATATAAGATCAAAAGATGGTTAAAGGAGTTCCATGTATTTTATTATGCGCATTTCAAAAACAAACATCATCATGCAATAATGTTTGTGTTTTCATCAGATAAAACAGGAGAACATGATATGAAGGCTAAAAAACACTTGTGGATAGTGCAGTTTTAAATCAACATATGAAAAGTGGTTTTAGATTGATGTGTGATATTGGGAAAAATATTTTATTTAGAGAGAGGGGGGTGGAAAGGATGAAAAAGGGGAGGAGATGAGAGGGAGAGATGGGTGATAGAGAGAAAGAGATAGTTTTTATAACTGAGAGGAGATATATTGTTTTACATAGAGAGGTTGAAAACCGTTGGAAGATAATGTATAAATTAAAAGAATTTGAAAATTAACGAAGGGAGGATATGTGCGAGGAAAAAATATTTTATTTAGGGAGGGGGGGGGTAAGGATGAAAAAAGGGGGAGGAGATGAGAGTGAAGGTGGAGAGGGAGAGATGGGTGATAGAGAGAAAGAGATAGTTTTTATAACTGAGAAAAAGATATATTGTTTTACATAGAGAGGTTGAGAACCGTTGGAAGATAATGTATAAATTAAAGGAATTTGAAAATTAACGAAGGGAATTTATGTATGAAGATAGAGAGAAAAAAATAATAATTGTGGATGAATATTCTAACGTCAAAAAAAGTGTATGTTGATAAGTATTGTGGCAATTTCAAAATTAACGAAGAGAAAAATTATTAAGGTTTGTGTGTAGAAGGATTTGAGAAAAATAATGTGAAGTTAAAGTTTGTATATTGAAGGAATTGATAATATATGCGAATAAAGAGTTAATATGTATTAAGAATGAGTTCGTTGATGGGGAGAAAAAAATAATAAATTAAGGATGAAATTGAGATTAAAAAGTTTTATGATAGAGAGAAAAAATAATAATGATTGCGGATGAATATTCTAACGTCAAAAAAACAAATGTATATGTTATGAAGGATTTTACAAGGTGAAGATAGAAAGAGGGTAATGAGTAAACAAGTATTATAGAGTGTATAATGCCCTTTAAAGTAAGGTAGGAAGATGGGTATATTTTAAAGAGGTGTATGTATATGTGCCTTTGAGAAAAGATTCTAAATTGATAAAGAATTGAATATTAACTGTATACTTTGTGAAAAGTCCTATGGAATTTATGCAGGCAGATAGAAAACAAATCTGTACGTCTATTTATTATAGAATCTAGGTTAGAGATAATGGTAAATTTTTCATTTAGGCAGAGATTACATGATTAATCATCATTCATCTTTCAAATACAAACTTAAAAGAACCAACACGGCTCTCTCAGAACTCATATGGTCCTTGAAAGACAAAAACATTAAATATACCATCTTTTGGAAGAAGGTTTCTTCTGCATCCTCATACTTGAACAGCTCTCTATCTAAAATCTGTAATCTCTGCCTAAATGAAAAATTTACCATTATCTCTAACCTAGATTCTATAATAAATAGACGTACAGATTTGTTTTCTATCTGCCTGCATAAATTCCATAGGACTTTTCACAAAGTATACAGTTAATATTCAATTCTTTATCAATTTAGAATCTTTTCTCAAAGGCACATATACATACACCTCTTTAAAATATACCCATCTTCCTACCTTACTTTAAAGGGCATTATACACTCTATAATACTTGTTTACTCATTACCCTCTTTCTATCTTCACCTTGTAAAATCCTTCATAACATATACATTTGTTTTTTTGACGTTAGAATATTCATCCGCAATCATTATTATTTTTTCTCTCTATCATAAAACTTTTTAATCTCAATTTCATCCTTAATTTATTATTTTTTTCTCCCCATCAACGAACTTATTCTTAATACATATTAACTCTTTATTCGCATATATTATCAATTACTTCAATATACAAACTTTAACTTCACATTATTTTTCTCAAATCCTTCTACACACAAACCTTAATAATTTTTCTCTTCGTTAATTTTGAAATTGCCACAATACTTATCAACATACACTTTTTTTGACGTTAGAATATTCATCCACAATTATTATTTTTTTCTCTCTGTCTTCATACATAAATTCCCTTCGTTAATTTTCAAATTCCTTTAATTTATACATTATCTTCCAACGGTTCTCAACCTCTCTATGTAAAACAATATATCTTTTTCTCAGTTATAAAAACTATCTCTTTCTCTCTATCACCCATCTCTCCCTCTCCACCTTCACTCTCATCTCCTCCCCCTTTTTTCATCCTTACCCCCCCCCTCCCTAAATAAAATATTTTTTCCTCGCACATATCCTCCCTTCGTTAATTTTCAAATTCTTGATTTAAAACTGCACTATCCACAAGTGTTTTTTACCCTTCATATCATGTTCTCCTGTTTTATCTGATGAAAACACAAATATTATTGCATGATGATGTTTGTTTTTGAAATGCGCATAATAAAATACATGGAACTCCTTTAACCATCTTTTGATCTTATATTATAATATATATATATATATATATATATATATATATATATATATATATATATATATATATATATATATATATATATATATATATATATATATATATATATATATATATATATTGTTATACTTGGGGAGGGTCATATTTGTGTAATATTGCCAGAATTAATAACAGAACACACTCACTGTTTGGTTGGTTTTCGCTTCTCGCTGTCTTTTATATCTGCGATCTAACTTACTCGGTCCTCAATGTTGCCATTGACTGACCGACGGTCAAAAATAATACAGATACAATATAGACACAAACACATATATATAGTTTACATAATTTACATAAATCTTTCGTTGCACATCTGCAACATCGTCAGTGGTGTTATATTTTTTTTTTCCTCCTGTTGTGTTGTATGTCTACGCCATTTTTTATTCAGGCTGAGAGACCCGTGACGATTCCGTTGACTCCAGGACCCAGGTTAGTATGCGTGGGTCTCCTCATAGTTCAGGTGAGTCCCCGTGGAGTTGGTTCGGAGGAGTGCATGTGGTGCGCTGTTTGCACGCCAGTGCACTGTGGGGCCGGTTAGGGGGTTTGCGACCGTAGGGAGTGGTCACTCACACTCATTCCCATCGCGGGGAATGTGGCCATGTGAACGTTTCACAGGTTGATGGGAGGAGTCCGAGGGTGCGGGTACAATATCACACGGGTTGTTAGAGCCGCCGTACATACCACCAGGGCCGGGCCATAGTGGTCGAGAGCCCCCGCCCCCCACATATCCCCCATCAAGAGGCCCGCCCTCAGAAGGCCTGTTACATTGTCCATCCATAGCACCCCCGGTAGCGTCCAGGCTGCGGCGGGCGCGTGTGGGATGAGTGGCATAGTCGTCAGCACACCGGTACTGTGTCGTTCCGAATACGGGACTGGAGTCAGGGGTGTTGCCAAGGTAGAGAACTCGGGGGTAACTTCGCCAGTGAAAAAGAGGGGAGGTAGTCAAAAGGAACACGATCCACGAACTTTGTGCTCGCCCCGATAGTGATAGTGTGGTTAGCATGGACCGCTAAAGGAAAGCTAAGCCCTGGACTGCATCCACGTTCGCCGTCCTTATCAAGATACTCGATCCGGTCAGAGTGCTCTGCTCTGGCCAGGGTCTCAGCATGCTGTCCGAAGATATGGGCGTTGACAGAGAGAGCGAAAATTCTACCAAAGACACCTTTGACTATGGACCTAAGGATCGATTTGGGATGGTTCGAATGGTGGTGAACATACCTCAGGCACTCATTGGGTTTGTTATAGAGCCTATGCAGTCCTGTGTCGAGTTCCAGGGTGATGTCCAGAAAGTCTGCAGTCCTCGAACCAGGTTCTATGGTGAGCCCCAGCCCGTAGTTCTGGAAAAAACTGCCTAAACAGTTTCCTAAGAGCAGTGAAGTTTGTCGGCTTTGCATCTGTGAGAGTGTGGAGATCCTAAAGCTACGCGGGCGGGCGATCAACTCTAGGTTCAAGATTCTGAGTAATTGTATCCATCTGTTCGCCTATCTCGCAGGTGGGCGCACCGCGAAGAGCCGCTGTCTTACTTAGGGAGCTACCGACCCTGACATGCCATGGTAGCTCCAATACTCGTCCCAGAGTACCAACACCCTTTTTCTTGCCTTTTTTTGTGATGTATATATATGTATTTGTAGGTGTGTGTACGTGGATGGTTCTAAACATTAATCAGTATACACTGAGGATGAAGAACTCAGAGCTGTACGGGAGCCTCCCAAAAGTCAGCTCGAAAGTAACACAGAGGTTAGCTGGACATGCTCACCGATATTCAGAGTTGACACTTCACTCAGTGCTCCTGTAGGAGCCTCTGCACGGGCACACTAGAAGAGGGAGGCCGAGGTTGACATATGTTGATGCCGTAAGGACAGATACTGGTCTCTTGGAGACGCAGGACATGGTAGCGATGATGAGCGACAGAGACCGCTGGAGAGAATTCGTCCATGGATCTCGGGAATTTTACCTACCCGCTCTAGATAGATAGATGATGTATGCATATGTATGTGTGTGTGAGGATGTGTGTATGTATATGTATGTACATGTACAATTTCTGCGAGTGAGAGTGTGTGAGCGTAGGATATATATATATATATATTTTACGTCTTTTATATTATTGTTCTGCATCCTCCTGCATTGAACCACCTAGGTACTATGACATAACCTGTGTATTTGCTGGCATTAGCGTACATATGTGCGTTTATGTTAGTAGATATATTAAATTATCTATATATATATATATATATATATATATATGTATACTAGTCGAATTACCCGCGCCTTGCTGTAAGAAAATGATGATTGATTTTAAACCAGTGATATAATTTATGGAGAAAAACTCTGCATTTCAATTTTACTCAATGTAAAATGTAATGCATAAAAAATTGGAAAACATTTTTTGTAATATATCTTATTTTGTTTCTTGTAAATAATAATAAAAAAAAAATCAATTCAAAACTTGATCATTTCATTTTTGTGTAAAGCATTATTTTCACTATAGGGGGTTTATTGAAATTTGCTGAAATTTTGTGAATAGGCATCATATCTTGTCATTTACCTATGGTTTAAATTTCATATAAATCGAAGGGAAACATTTTTCACCGGAGGTTTGTGCCCCCGAGGAACCCTTTGATTAAAATGAAATATACTTATCCAAGTACCCTGGGCAATGTAGTTTCAGAATATATATGGTTATGGGGTCTATCTCCAAAACCATAGGAGGAGTTTGTGAACAAACAAACAAACAGACAGGAACTACAACTTTATATATATATGAGAAAAGAGGTAGAAGAGAACATGACTGTATTTGATGTTTGTCAGGTTTACAGTGGGACAAAACAAAAAACAGTAAAAAAAACCTTCCAGATACACCAGATTCTTTGTTTTACCGTTCGTGCATAGTATATTAAGATTTCTAGGTGTTTCCACTCGTGAACAACATACATATAACTGTCCATGGGTAAAAACCGATTCTCTCATATTTCTACAACTTTGAGACTTTGGCCCTGAGCTTTATTTATGGCCATAGCAAAAGTGGCTCTAACTGGAAACTGACGTCTTGAGAATTTGAACGGCAGCTTAGTATAGGAAGGGATAAGAGGAATCTTGCGAATAAATGCATTTTCTCCTTGAGGATTGCCTCCAAGAATAATGACCTCTAGGAGATGGTTCTTAATCCACCTGACTGTAAAATGTGTGCCATTGCATAGAAGTAGCGGGTCCGTGTTTCTCAAAAGGATGATGCAAGTTCCAATATTATATTGTCAGGTGAACAGAGAGCTGTACTGATGAAGGGTGATACCCAGAAACATTAGTGTCTGCAGTTCTGTTCGCATGGCAACACAAGAGCAAGAATGAAATGTTCATTCTACTGACATGGTATAAAATTGAGATCGAATGTTATTATTAATAGAGCAATTACCCAGTAATGTACTGGGTAATTGCTGGCCTTGTGCCAAAAAGTAGAAACAATTATTACAAGAGGGCGGTGGATTGGCCGTATCGGTAGAGGGTCGGACGCCATGCTTTGACGCATAGAGTTACGGCCCTTGCTATTCTGAGTTCAAATCCCGCCGAGGTTAACTTTGCCTTTCATCCTTACGGGGTCGATAAAATAAAGTACCAGTAATGTACTGGGTAATTGCTGGCCTTGTGCCAAACGTAGAAATAATTATTAATAGAGCGGTGGCTTGGCAGTATCGGTAGAGGGTCGGACGCCACGCTTTCCAGCATAGTTACGTCCCTTTGCGGTCTGAGTTCAAATCCCGCCGAGGTTAACTTTGCCTTTCATCCTTACGGGGTCGATAAAAGAAAGTACCAGTAATGTACTGGGTAATTGCTGGCCTTGTGCCAAACGTAGAAATAATTATTAATATTCGAAAAACTCAGATTACATTTATTGTATTCAGCCATGTAGAGCGAAATTTTCTTTATATATATATATATATATATATATATATATATAAGCGGAAAACATGAAACGAAATTTCATTTCCCACTCTTAGTACGGCTGTTACTTAAATATGACGATAGCTAATAAGCTTGAAACTAGTACAGCGTTCCTTTGTCAGTGTTGAACAAACGAGCAACGATGGTTGCTAGACACTACGGCTTAATACGGGATGTTTGTTTACAAACACACCGAGCATTATAATAAATGTTTGGTGAATCCATACGTACATATATATATATGTGTGCATGTATGTATATATATATACATACTACTGTACGTCTGTATACATATATGTATGTACGTGTACATACTTATATTTAAGTAACAGCCGTACTAAGAGTGGGAAATGAAATTTCGTTTCATTTTTTCCGTTTATCGTTTTCGGTGCACCCGGCCGATTAACCCACTCGATATGCAAATTGGGCTACTCAGCCGTTAATATGCATAAGGTAAGTATATACGTTCAACAATCTGACAGGAAGGTATACGTTGCTGACGATAGCTAATAAGCTTGAAACTAGTACAGCGTTCCTTTGTCAGTGTTGAACAAACGAGCAACGATGGTTGCTAGACACTACGGCTTAATACGGGATGTTTGTTTACAAACACACCGAGCATTAAAATAAATGTTCGGTGAATCCATAAGTACATATATATATGTGTGCACGTATGTATGTATATATACATACTACTGTACGTCTGTATACATATATGTATGTACGTGTACATATATATATATATATATATATATATATATATATATATATATATATATATATATATATATATATATATATATATATGTGTGTATAGAGAGAAAGAGAGCGAGAGAGAGAGAGAGCGTTGACAGGTATCTTCTGTCCCTTCCCATTAAGAAAATTAACGAGAGAGAAAGGGGTGAACACACCCGCTAACACGCCAACAACACCACTTGATATACATATACATTACCAGTAATGCACTGGGTAATTGCTGGCCTTGTGCCTAAAGTAGAAACAATTATTAACTTCGAAAACGTTAGCGTTTGTGTGTGTGTAGGTATTTGCGTTACGTTTCGCTTCTTCTACCCACCGAAATGCGATTCTCGCTGAATTTATATATATATATGTTATGGAATACTGTTAGCTTCTCGCTACAACAATGTCTATACTTTTCATATATATATATATATATATATATATATATATATATATATATATAGAGAGAGAGAGAGAGAGAGAGAGAGAGAGAGAGACATACAGCATTAACTTCCATTTGACGATCGAGTCAAATTTTAGTTGAATAAGGATTATCTCTGTCTCTTCCCATTAAGTCAATTAACGAGAGAGAAAGGGGTGAACACACTCGCTAAAACACAAACAACACCGCGTGACTCATGCATTAACTTCCATTTAACGGTCTAGTCAAATTTTAGTTGAATTAAGAATATCGCCTGTCCCTTAAAACAATATAGGTCCAAGTTTAAGGACAACCTATCGCTGAGTCTAAGGACTTTTCATGCCAAGTTTGAACACGATTGGTCAACTAGTATTTGAGTGCATTGGTAACAAACAGACCAACAAACAAGCAATTTATATATATATATATAATGGAAATAAAAGTTACAGGCGAAGAGGGTAATATCCATCATTAGTTGTCTGCTAGGAATCATAGCTATTCTTCGCGTTAGAGACAAGATACCTCAGCCTAGGGCGATATATATATATCACATGTGTTACTATTATTAGAAGTGTTACATGTGTTACGCCTCGAAGCAATCGTTGGAACAGAAGAATTTTCAATTTGTAAATCGTGACATTGGACGCTGCAAGCAAAAAATGCCACGGAAAAAAAGATTTATCTTAGGAAAAAAGTCTCCTAAAGCTAGGGCAATGCGGCTAAAAAGGAAAAATGAAAATGAAGAGCAGAAACAAGAAAGACTCCAAAAACAAAGAAAAGCAGCAGCGAAATATAGGCAAAATGAATCAGAAGAACAAAGATCAAAAAGACTTGTTGATGATAGGACAAGGAAAGCAACTGTTCGTCAAAGCAAATCATTTGTACGAAAATCACCAAGACAGCAAATGGAGAGGAATAGAGCAGTAAGTATTAAGAAAAAACTCGGTTATCAATTTTTGAATGAAATTTCAGTATCACATTTAACCCGAGCAACGCCGGGTACTTCTGCTGGTATATATATATATGGCTAATAGGACTCAGTCCACCCCGCATGATGACCATGTTGGTGGCACAACTAAAGACCTTAGGCCACCATGTAAGGTGCTCATGTTAGTGCCATAACAAAAAAAAAAGCATCTAGCACCCCCATAAGGTAACATGATAAAAGAGCACCTAGCACTCATGATAAAAGTGCTCATCCGACACTGTAAATTGCCTTTTTGTCACAACAAAAGGCACCCGGTCCTCACTGTAAAGTGGTTCTCTTGGCACCACGACCAAAACTCCCACTCCACGCTGTAGAGTGGTCGTATTGGTGACACGACAAAAAGCACCTAGTCCACACTGAAAAGTGGTTATGTTTATGTCATGACAAAAAGACCCCAGCCCACACTATAAAGTGGTTCCTTTGGTGCTATGATAAAAAAAGTACCTAGTCCACACTGTAAACGTGGAAGAAAATTCAACTGTAGAAACCAAGCCAGAAACAGATGTGTGTGAACAAGACAGTCATCTGACCTGACTTGTCTCACTATGAGACAACTCGAACAACCCATGCTAACTTGGAAAAATGGACGTTAAACGATGATGATGATATATATATATATATATAAATGAAATTTCGTTTACATGTTTTTGTTGATTATCGATCTGTTACATACGTTTCACAGATGATTGGTTCAGGGTCATCTGTGTTATTTGTTGAATTACCAAGTCTGACGAGCAGATTGATGCTGGAGTCGGGTTAATAGCTTCCATAGGTGATCCTGAGCTAATCATCTTTGAAACGTACGTAACAGGTCGATAAACAATAAAAACATTTAAACGAAACTTCATCGTTTTTTCTTAATCTATTCACTCTGCCTGTGCATCGAGTAATCATATTAACAGCCCGACCAGTAAATCACTGAATCATATATATATATGAAAATAGAGAAATTAGTGTGAGCAAGAAGCCAACAGTAATTCATACATATAAGTGACTAGAGAGAGAGAGAGAGAGAGATCCTGGTGTAGGAAAAGAGAGGGTAAAGGGATGAGGAAACAAATTCTGATCTCGATCAAACGAGAATTATAGATTTAATCAGAAATTAGTGTATAATTTAAATATTGAAATCGTAAATTACTTAATTTGGAGATGAAATGTAAAAATATTACATATACTGCGAAGGATATTGTAAAATATAATATGACTTGCATTAAAGAAAACAATTTAATTTAATTAAAAACGTAAAAAGTTAATTCTCGCGTGAACGAGATTTGATTAAATAGCTCTCGTTGAAACTCATTATTTTATTCATAACTACCTAATATATCTACTTTAATGCAAAGTATATAATCACATCCCAAGCTATATTTGTCTTATAGTTTTAAATTAATCCTCAATCTTAAACATTTTCTAAAAAAATATAAAAAAAATGAATTCTCGTCGTAACGAGATTTCCGAAATTTATTTTTTCAAATCAATCATTTTTCTTTGATTTCATGATTATTTAAATCTAATCAGTAAAAAAATCAAAAGGAAAGTTTTAGGTAATCTTATACCAAACAGAAAGGTTCGTAAAAACAAGAAAACTCAAGATTCAGTAGGTTTCTGATTCCGCCATGTTGTAGTGGTAGAAGTTATGACCCCCCCTCCTCTCCGTGGGTGCCGCTGCTGGTCCTCAGAACAACAATGTCAGACACTGTACAACAGGCGAGTAACAGTCTTTTCACGAAGTATCTAAACTAGTATAGTAGTAAATTGTTCGCTTTTTGTAATTTAGAGAAAACAAGAACACCACTTTCTCTCTATATATTACACAGTCGTTTTATATATATTCATATATATATATATACAAATTTATTTATATACTTCTATCTACATGCATTTGTAAATTTGCCGATATATATATATATATATATATATATATATATAATATGGTTGGATACATATGTTCATGCATATACACAGATTTTAGTCATATTTATCGATAGTTTTTTTCTATCATCCCATTGTTGCTTTGTTGCTTTGTACTCAGATTCAGCTTTTATTCCGAACCGAAATTTCCTTGACTATGAATCCATGAAACTTATTTTTTTTCGTCTTTTCACCCCTTTAATAGAGCACAAAACCCGAAGGCGGGGATTCCTCTGCCAGTGACCCAGAGTATATTCGATTGAAAGTAGTTGGTCAGGTAAGAAAGTTAAGAATCTGCCTTTTTCCCCCTTGATAATATTTACCCTCGTGTGAGTGTGTGTTGTGTGTTATTCTCTAGGGAGTCTTGTGTACTAATAAAATCATAACCATCCGACTAAGAAATGAGGGTTCATTTTACAATTGTCTTCTCTCGCTGATAAATCCCTCACTTTACGTCCACATGGTCGACTGGCTAGCCCAAGATGTTTATAAACTAGCCTTTTTCTTATTCCTATAATTTCTCATTTATAATCAGAATTGTATTTTTACTTGTAAAGTTGGCAAAAGTAAAAATATACGTAATTGTTTCTCCTTATTCTTTTCTGTATTTATTTCACGTTTTTATATTTTAACATTTGTCTATCCTGTTAATATTCCCGGTCGTCACTATATTACCACGCTTCCTTTTGTTGTAGCAATTATACATCCCACTTGTGTATGTGTATGGATATATATATATACACGAGTGGGATGTATAATAGCTACAATATATATATGTATATATACACACACACATAAATGAACGTGAAGTGTGTACGTAATAGTACTATTGAATAGATTTATATTTTAAACTATTATGTTAGTTTACGTACTTTAATCATAGAAATCAATCCAGCCCGATTTCTTCTCTTTTAATTACCGTGGCGAAAATAACTCACGGTTTGTTTTATACTGACCATTGGTCCCTTATTTCTCTAGGAAATTATATATTTAGAAAATAATATCTTTAATATTATGGGGAAGAAAAAAAAATGATGGGTACCAACCGGAAGGAGACTAAGTTAATCTATCAAACCAGCGAATCGATATAGTAATACGTATTTGTTAAGCAGAAAATGAGTTTCTATTTGAATTAGGGAGGGAAATAGCGGCAGATTGAGCACATTTCACTCAGTAAATAAAATAAGGATATATCTTATTCATGGGTAGAAGAGATATGAGGATTAAGTGTATTTATTGGCTCCTCTCAATTTCTACAAGTGCGTATGGTCATTAACGGTCGATTGAGTATTATATATAACGGGCAATACAGGTTGGCGACTGAGTATATATAGTCCATAAAACAAATGGATCGTTGTAGTATATAATGAATGAATGTAGTCACCAGAAGTTAAGAAATCTCTTAATTGATTTCTGAATTCATTAACACTATATATATGGGAACTTCTTCGTTAACGCTTGTAATGACCGTAAGGAAAGCATGAAGCTTTTAATATCCATCTCCCCCCCCAATGAAATTGATTTCCATGCATTTGTAATTAAAAATAAGCTACATAGTAATTACCGTTAGAAACTTATCAACCCATGCTGCAATTTTACAAATATTTAGATTAAAAATTCAAACATTTCTTAAGGTAATGGTTTCAGCCTGCCCTGATCGATATAGAAAGTACTTATTTTAAAATTAATTTTTCATGTTAAAAATATATTTATTTTTTTCATATTTAATTGCTACATCAGTTTCTTTGTAACATCTTAATTCTCTGTTCTTCGTATTCTACTTTCTTTAACTCTTATCCGTTACTCTCTCTTCCTCTCATTATTTCACAATCCCATCTCACTTATTGTTTTCTACACGCGTCTTTCTTCTTTTTTTCCCCTACATAGTTTCTCTCTAAACTCACGTCTCGCTAGTTTTACCATTTAGTACCTCACTATATTTTTTTCACGGTGCTACTATCGTCTCTCCTCTTCAGTTAGTTAGTTAGTCCGTATATTTCAGTCTCTTTCCTCTCCTGACAGTCGCCTGGCCGATATCTCCGCCATCGCCATTACTACCACTCTAGCTACTAACAACGACAACGACGTAAATTCGTGAAGATGTCGGCATTGTATCAGGTCGAAAATATTAAGCGTGCACCTGGCTTGTCTGCTCCCCCGGACGTGCTGCTTCTGTGGCGCCCCTTCACATTAATAACTTCCCATTCAGGACTTGTTCGATAAGCTCTAGTTTTTTTTTGTATCTGAATATATTCTTATTGTATTTACTTTGATTTATCTTGGTTATAGAGCCAGTTAATTGATCGCCTAAACCAACTTTTACTATTTTTGTTTCGGCTAGTTTGTTGATTTGACCTGTCAGCAAAGGTTGCTATTGAGTTTAACGTTTGTATTTTAAATTCTAGTAACATTTTATGGAGGTTTCCGAAACGCACGAATGTTAAATTATAGTAGGATAGGAAATAGGACCTAATGAAAATTTTGTCTTCACTACTTTTGAATATTATAACTTGGGAGTAGTAAATTGTGAGTTAGGTACACGGTACAACATTAAAACAATCTGGTACGACTTCATGATTACACCTAAACATACTTTTAATCAGCTTATAAGCAGCGGGATTTACAAATAAAGTGTTTTTCGTAATTTGGGTAGTTAGCTGGTAGTGGAGTCAAATATAATTAATGCCGGCTCTCCTCGTCCGAGTCAAAGATCATCAAACTGCTATTTCTGGCAGTGCATAATGGTATTTATATGGTCCATTATCTTTCTTGGGTATTTCGCTTTAAGTATATAAAATGACAGACAAATTAAACTGAAAAGAAAAACTCAACGAATGAATGAAAGTTGTAAATCTTATTACAGCCTTAGGGAAAATTCCTTTCTGGTCTATTCCAACTGCTATGTCTTGATCTAATTTATTGGTGTGCGGCAAGTGACTGCAAAGTCTCTTTGAATAGGTCGGCATCGGATAACTTATCAACTATAATGCACCATGTGTTTTTCTTCACCACTGGCAGGTTCATGGGGGCAATCTTTAAGTGCACCTTCCAGTGGGTCCTGTCAGAAGCAACTCTCCAATTGATCCAGTTGGATCTCCCAAGTGAGACCAACTGAGCTTATGGATGTTATCCAACCATCTTGCTTGTGGTCTACCCCTGGTTCTGCTGCTGCTGGTTGGTTTTGTCCGTAATATCAGTGCTGTGATCTCTCAATTCAGAGAAGTAACAGCTCTACCCTGATCTCTGAATTACGTACTCTATCGAGTAATGATACTGTGAAGACCCTTTCGGCCAATTGCATTCACGATCGTATTCTTTCAGTCATTATTCAAAATATGTAAAGGTTGGCATGAATTGAAGATAGCTAGTTTGGCTTTTACACCAACCTCCCTTCTGATTACCGAATGCTGAAGCTGGTGCATTACTGCACCATCTCCTGCAATTCTAGCACTTAATTCAGCCTCCTGCTTTCCATCATTCATGAACATGGCCATCAGTATCTAATTGATGCCTTTGATGGAGGCACATGGCTTAGTGGTTAGAGCATTGGTCTTGCAATCGAAAGGTTGTGAGTTCGATTCTCAGACCGGGTGATGTTGTTTCCTTGAGCAAGACACTTTATTTCACATTGCTCCAGTTTACTCAGCTGTAGAAATGAGATGATAGGGACTGGGATCCATATCATTCCACTGCAAAGTGGTCGTGGAGGTGCCACGGCAAAAGCACCCAGCACTCACTGTAAATGAGGTTGGTGTTAGGAAGGGCATCCAGCTGTAGAAATCAAGCCAGAATCAGTTCCCGTCCCACCCTTGCAAGCAGGGAAAAGCGGGCGTAAAAATGATGATCACCTTTGATAAACTGGGGACCTCATCTCTCTTATATATAATTTCCAGATGTTGGGCAGGCGATGTGTATCAGGATGAGAGTTTGGTGGGGGTCTGGTAAGCAAGTTCGACATCGACTAGGTGCATGAGATATATTTATACTAGCAAAGTATCTGTAAACAATATTTAAATTAATAATTCCTTGATTACAACATTCTATGTAAAGTTGTTTGCGCCCTCAATTTTGACTTTCTCCTTGTCACTCTGGCCAGTGCAGTATTTCAATTAAAATAATTTTCTACTTTTGGCACAAGGCCAGCAATTACCCAGTACATTACTGGTACTTTATTTTATCGACTCCGTAAGGATGAAAGGCAAAGTTAACCTTGGCGGGATTTGAACTCAGACCGTAAAGGGACGTAACTATGCTAGATAGCATGGCGTCCAACCCTCTACCGATACTGCCAATAAAATAATGTTCTTTAATCATTATCAAATATATATGCACTAAATTATAATGATGTATTTGTCTGTTTATCTACAGACTGTTGTTGAGATTTGGGTTTTGTTGTCTGTAGATAGATACATTGGTAAATATACATAACTATAGAATGACAGGTAGGTAGATAGATATACAGATATGTAGATAGATACATAGATAGGTGTATTTATTATCTGGAAATAGATGCATAGGTAGCTGCCTGTTTGACTCCTGACCATCTTGTCAACACTTGTGAGAGGGCAATTGTGGTAGAGAGGAAGATATCAAATTACCATCTCCCAAACAAATTTAGCACAAAGAGGTTGTTATATGACTTTAGTACTTTATTATAAAAGATATCCAGGTGACTGAAGAGGCACTGGGAAAATTTGATATGTAGCCATCCCAAAGCAAATGATTATAATAATAGTCAATCACTATAAATATTAATTAGAAAAATTAAATTACTCTTGGAGATGGAAAAAAAGTGGGGTACTTGATGTTTTTCAACTATTTCTAGTAATCACCTTAGAGCATTGGAATGACTACATTTCAAATATATATAATTTTGGTATATGTGGCAGCAAACAAATCCTAGGCTTTAAAAATGAAATATGTTCACTATTGTTGCCATTATTGACAGTATGGGTCCGCTTGTTAGTCCTAGTTTGTTGGGGTTATAAAAGCAAAAGGTTTAGAATGAAAAAGCAGGTACCATTCATTTTAGTTCCCTTTCAGTTTCATTTTTGTCTGCATTTTATGTACCTAAAGTGAAATAACACCATGAGCTGTCCTCTCTATGGCTGCAGTTTTCCATAGAGAGGAAACTATGAGAGGCATTAAAATGATGGACCAAGTCCCCTTTTTCATCTTTTCTCTCAGAATGATGGCTTTCTCAGCAAGCCATATGCTCTTATCTGAGCTTGGCTGGTCTTGCTTGGAGATCCAGCTCGATCAGTTGGAGACAGTTGTTTCTGACAGGACTCGCTGGAAGGAGTGTTTGAGGACTCTGCCTTCATGATCCTTTCAGGAATAAGTGATCGAAAAAGTGTTTGAAAATTAGCAGACTTGTTAGTGTTGGATAGTGTTTTACAGTATCTATTCCAACCCTCTGCTCTTTGAGTTCAAATCTCGCCTTTCATCTTTGAGGTTGATAAAGTACCAGTCTGGTATTGGAATCGCCCCCCCCCCCCCCCCTCTCCTCTATATATTTCGACATTCCTCTCTCTTTCACTTGAAAAAATCCACTCTATTAAGACCTAGAGAATGATAGGTTCTGACAGGTTTAAATACTATATATGTATATATAACTCATGGATGGAGACATATATATATTCACAAAGGTGCATGGCTTAGTGGTTAGAGCATTGGGCTTGCAATCGTGAGGTTGTGAGTACAATTTTTGGACTCTGTGATTTGTTCTTGAACAAGACACTTTATTTCATGTTGCTTCAGTTTATGCAGTTGTAGAAATGAATTGCGACGTCACTAGTGCCAAGCTGTATTGGCCATTGCCATTCTTTTGGACAACATCAGTGGTATGGAGAAAGGAGACTGGTATGCATTGGTGATTGCTGGTCTTTCACAAACAAGCTTGCCCAGGGGAATTTTCTAGCTGCAAATCCCATGCTTATTCATGACTGAAGGGATTTTATATTTTATATATATATAGTGAAGAATAAGTATGCATAATGGGGTTTTACAATAATACATTTTGAAATTTTCCATTACAAATGTTTTGATTGGTCTGACGACTATACCGTGTAGCAATCCAGCCTCTTCAGATGGTCTTCCAAACATTTTTATCTACCCCTGGTTCTCTGGAGAACCTGGGGTGGAGAGATAGCGGAACTGATAAAATTCAATTACTTCTCTCTCAATACCAGTTCCCTTATGTAATGGAAAATTTCTGAATAAATTGTTGTAAAAGCCCATTTTGCATATTTATTCTTCACCATAACCTTCACATGTGCCACCAGATGTAATCTGTGATTCTTCAGGAGGTTGAGTGCTTACTTTAGGATACTTCGAGATCTACCTTCATATAATATAATATATATATATATATATATAGTCCCTCAGACACTAAAAGCCAATTGCTTTAACCCTTTAGCATTTATATTACTCTACATTTACTATTGTATTTTCGTGGTAAAGGCTTTACCTTACATAATTATCTCACATAATATTGAATCTACGAGATTTTGATGGTATTTATTTTGAGAACAATACCTCAACATCAGTATGAGTGGCCAGTTTCAACAGACAGAGGTGAGAGAATTCTGGCCAAATACAGCCGGTTTGAGTGCTAAAGGGTTAAGCTGGCCATTTAAAAAAACTTCAAGTTTAGATGGCTGTTACTGAATAGCAACAATTGTTAAGCACCCCATCTTCTCTCTCTAATCATGCAGTATGGCTTGGAAACTTGACAGAACACTTGAATTCAGTTATCCCCAGAGGCCTAATTTTCAGTGTATCAGGGGATTCAGTGTATCAAGCCTAGTTTTCAGTGGAAAAATGTAGTTTTTTTCTCCATTTTTGAACCATAATTGCTTATCACGAAGTTGAAACCATCATCATCATTCATCGTCATCGTTTAACATCCATCTTCTATGCTTGCATGGGTTTGGAGCCATATAAAACATATTCCGAAAGTGCACTTGGAGGTGTGTTTAGAAAAATAGATATAAAGGATTTTAAACTGATGTTAGAATCTATTTGCGTCTCCTGAAAATAGCTTGAAATGGAAATTCTTACTTTTGGGGGTAATTCATTTGTGTGTCCAAGAAGCTGCTTAAGGGTTTCATTGGAACCATTCTCAAGCCACAATACATCCATTTGTACTGTACTATTTTTATCCTGAGTTGAAATCAGTGAACCACACATCATATACATGTATTGGTGACCACAAGACTCATGACACTGCTGCTATGTATACTCTCTTAAAGAACTTGATCGATGAATTACTGAAACCCAACTTTCCTGTAAGAACCACAAAATCCTTACCAATTTGATCCTCCATAACAGTAACTTTGAGATAAAAGCAGAATGGCTTTTCTTTGCCACATCCCATGGCAAGAATGCCTGTGATGGTGTTGAAGGGACCATCAAACACTTAGCGACAAAAAAAGCCTACAGTGACCAGTGTCAGGCCAAATTCTACCTCCAAAGCAGTTGTTTGAATTCGCAAGGAAAGGGATTGATGGAATCACTGTTTTCTTTGTTGAGTTAAAGTCTGTCAACCAAATATCACAGTTTCTAGAGCTTCAATATTCAAACTAGTCACATTCAAAGGCACACGTAGAAATCACGTGTTCATCTCTTGTAGTAGCAATATAACCATGAGCCTTGTTTCTGGGCATTGCTCTTCTCTGCTGTTGTAAAACAATGCTAGCGTTATGTCAACATATTAGGATTAAATAGTGGATCTCACGATTAGAAAGCAATCTTCTTTTTGTCATTATTTTGTTACGTATTGGTAGAGGGTCGGACGCCATGCTTTGCAGCATAGAGTTACGGTCCTTTATGGTACGAGTTCAAATCCTGCTGAGGTTAACTTTGCTTTTCATCCTTATGGGGTCGATAAAATAAAGCACCAGTAATGCACTGGGATAATTCCTGGCCTTGTGCCAAAAGTATAAACAATTATTTTAACATTCTTAAGTGGAGGTTAATCATCGTTTAACGTCCATCTTCCATGCTTGCATGGGTTTGGACGGGAATTTTCCCACTTGAGGCAAGATTGGTTGTCTTGCTCGTATACCTTTTAGCATTTAAACTGGCCATATCCGGCCAAAATTCTCTCACCTCTTTCTGTTCAAACTAACTGTAACTGGCTGCTCATACCTACTATAAGGTATTGTTCTCAAAATAAATAACATCAAAATCTCATAAATTCAATATTATGTAAGATAAAGCCTTTACCATGAAAATACAATAGTATATATAGAGTAATGTAAATGGTATAAAGGCTTAAGGTACTGACCAAAATTGTAATACCAAACATCTTGAAATCAGCCATAGTTCTATGATACAAAACTGCACATTTTAAGTGTCTATATTAAAACCTTCCATAATAATTCTATGTAAGAATTTATTAAGTAATGCTCCACACAGCATTTTAAAAATGAATGTTATTTTACTAAATTCCTTCAAATTCCCGACTATTTTCAAACTTAACTGAAACACAGAAATGTGGTAATGAAAAGTTAAATCTTGTTCTAGTTAAAGATACATTATCTTGCCTCAGTCTGACTGGCTGAAAGGCAGTGCTTACATCTATTCTAGTGATTATGGTAGGAAGTTTTGCTGCAAAATTACCGTATATACTCAAATATAAGCCAAAGAATATGTGACCAAAAAAATCTGGTAGAAGAGGGTCAGCTTATATTCGGGATCAATATTTTAACAATTATCATAAACTTCAAATTCTACGTAAATAAGGTTTTGGTTTTCGCTCATTTCTCAGACATAGAGGGGTCAGCTTTTATTCGGATTCTCTTATATACAATGCCTGCATGCAAGTTCAAGTTTCAAAAATTTTCAAGGAAAAGAATTCAATCCAATATGATAAAACATAATGAGATATATTTAATTTTCCATGCTTGCATGAATTGCACAAGGCTTCTCCAGCCTCATTTATTGCAGCCCTTTTTCCTCTCCCTTGTGAAGTTTAGACTTTTAAGATCATTTCTCCCATGGCTTCCATGGTCTTCATCTTCCACAGATTTCTTCCCCTTTCATTGCTTGACACTTTACTCACCTGTCATCTACCATACACATTGCATGTACACGCCAGCCTCAACTGCTCTGTTCTTTGCCACATTGGATACCTCTCATGTTTTATCTTTTTTGAAGCTCAGTTGCGTTGTCAGTTTTGTACACTTACATTACACATCCATCAGGGAATACTTGCTTCATTTATTTCTAACCTTTGCATGCACTCTACATTCAGTGACTGTTTTGCTACCATGCAACATTGCATTTTATACACAAGCGTCATATACTGCTGGTTGTCAGCTCATGTAATAGCTTGAGAGACTTTTCCCATGCATTTAAAACATTCTGGTTATGCTTTTCGAGCACCAACTGCTAATTAAGTCACCTAGGTAACAGAAGCTATTAACTACTTGCAGGAAGTCTTTTGTACATTTGAAAAAAGTTAATTTATAATGGCTCTTACTACTATTTTTGTGCATCAGGTATATCTGAAGTCTAGTTTCTCTGTTAGCCTGACTGATCAAACCATAGTTCTTGTGCACCCATAGTTTACATTTGCTATGTAGTACAGAGTTTCTACTTAGTCATTGGCATACACAAGTTTTCTTTAATAGCTGGTCTTAAACTCTTCTATTATGACTTGGAGAACTATAATAAATAGGAAGAGACTGAAAACTGATCCCCAATGCACACCTACATTGATGTGGAACTGTATACACTTTGCTTACTGGTTGCATCTTTATATGACTTTCAAGGTTTGCACAAGCCATTCATCTACACCTAGTTTTTTTTTTTTTAGCTATCACTAGACTACAGAATGAGATATATACAGAGTTAATGAATACAATATTGGTTTATTCTTAGCAAATTACTGTATGTGACCAAAAAATCAAAGGTAGAAGGGGAGATATTTTGACGATTTTCATCATCTTCAAATTCTACATAAATAAGGAGCTAAAATATCTGGAGTGGTTATTCTACAATGAAACGATTTTTTTCTACATTTACTACATCATTGTTGGTGTTATTTATGCATTATCTTGAAAATATTTCCAACAATTCTTTATAATTTGAACTTTTTAATACATAAATATCCCATGCACACACAATACTTTTTCTTTCAATCTTCTGATTATTTTTTTTATTTCTCTCGCTCGCACTCACCCTCTCTTTTTCTTGGTTTATTTCCCCTCACTCGTTCTTTCTCCCTCTTCTACCCTACGAATCCCTATACAAAGTTCTCTTATTTAATCTCTTGCTTTCAATTACTCCCAGCATGTGAGTGACCAGAAGTAAACAAAAATGCGAGAAACTTGTTGAAACTATAAAATGGTTAAAAAATCATTATTTAATGGAGTTGTGAAACAAACTATGCTCTAAATGACACATTTTAAACATCAAAATATTAAAACTTCATAAATATATTCTCCACTCATGCAAATTTCAAAGCCATAATGTGCTAATTAGCTGCTTCGCTTATAAACAGAGTTTAGATTGTTGCCCGTTTCTCAGACATAAAATAGAGAGGTTGGCTTATATTTGAGTATATATATGTATATGTATAATATATATGTATATATATGTAGATAAATCTACCAAGAGTTTACGGTAGTGTCCAATCC